>JARJIL010000007.1:9390820-10590820 GCA_038502395.1 Dittrichia graveolens | reverse complement strand
CATGATTCCATATGAAGCACTCTACAACAGAAAACCAAATCTGGAAAACCTAAGGATATTTGGCTGCACAACATATGCTAAGGTAACACTACCTCATCTACAAAAACTGAATGATAGAAGTGTTCCCATGATTTACTTAGGAGTAGAGGAAGGATCAAAAGCATACATACTTTATGATCCAAAGAAAGAAAATATACACATAAGCAGGGATGTTAAGTTTATGGAAAACAAACCATGGAATTAGGATAACAAGGGAGAGGACACACAATACTCAGAACGGGCAAGTCTTGTGGCTAGAGGAAACGATGATGGAAATACTACATCAATCGACTCGGATGGCATAGAAAATGCCTATCAGGAACAGGAACAATTTACTGCTCCAAGCTCTCCAGTAACCCCACATACATACACTTACAACCCACACTCAGAAGAAGAACAAACAACTGTTAGTTTAATGAGGAGTTCAGATAACTATGATGATACACCGGTACAAGGTTTCAGAGACATGAATGCAGTATATAACAATGCATTAGCAACAGAGACCGAAAGCCTATTACTTACGAAAGAGGAACCACGTAACTACAAGGTTAGTAGCAAAAGGATATGTGCAGGAACAAGGAATAGACTTCGAGGAAGCATTTGCACCAGTTGCACGCATCGAAACAGTTCGTTTAATCTTAGCACTGGCTGCATACCATGGATGGCAAGTACATCATGTGGATGTTAAGTCAGCATTTTTACATGGTGAATTAAGGGAAGAAGTCTATGTTACACAACCCGAAGGCTTTGTACAACCTGGAAATACAGGGAAAGTTTACAAGCTCGTAAAAATGTTATATGGCTTAAGGCAAGCACCACGAGCTTGGAATATGAAGCTTGATCAAACCTTAAAGTCATTAGGCTTTAAGAAGTTTAATCTCGAACAAGCAGTTTACACAAAAAGAAGTAAGACTTCCACCTTAATAGTTGGAGTTTATGTGGATGACCTAATCATCACCGGCAATCCAAGGAAGGAAATAGACTTGTTCAAACAACAAATGGAAGATAAATTTGAAATGAGCGATCTAGGATTGCTAGCATATTATCTTGGAATAGAAGTTACTCAGACAGGAGGAGAGATTACAATCAAGCAAACGGGATACATCAACAAAATCTTAAAGGATGCGAATATGATGGATAGTAATGACACAAAGATACCAATGGACCCGGGAACAAAGTTAGTAAAAACAGAAGATGGAAATCCAGTGGATGTAACCTACTACAGAAGCATAATTGGATGTCTAAGATACTTATTACATACTAGACCGGATCTAAGTTATTCGGTTGGATTACTTAGCAGATTTATGCAAGAACCAAAGGATCACCATCTAAAGGCGATAAAGCAAGTGATAAGATACATTAAAGGAACCAAGGAGCACGGCATTATATACAAAAGAGAAGGAGGTTGCAAGATTACAGGTTATAGCGACAGTAGTTATGGGATCAACACTGATCAAGGAAAAGGAACTACTGGAATAGTATTCTATTTTGGAGAATCACCTATTACCTGGTGCACTCAAAAGCAACCAACAGTAGCACTCTCATCATGTGAATCAGAATTCATGGCAGCTACTGGAGCAGCATGTCAAGCTCTATGGTTAAAACGGCTACTTAGTGAACTTACGGGCTGGAAAGAGGAAAGAATAACACATCAATGTCAAGCTCTATGGACACATCAATGTGGAACACATCAGTGGAGAACTACAACGAGCAGATATACTGACAAAAGCATTGCCAAGACTGAGGTTTACTACTATGAGGCAGATGCTTGGAGTTCAAGATTTACAACACAGTAACGATCGAGATTAAGGAGGAGAATGTAACAAATAATCCTGATCTAGGTTAGAAATAAGTTGTAAATATAAAATATATAATATTAGGGGCGGTGCCGACAGCCACCAACCGCCGCCGTGACGGCAACCGCCGACGGCCGTTAACTTGGCCGGAAACCGCCAGAAAACGCGGTTTCATGTTGTGTATATATATGTAAACGTACAGATGAAGAATGTAATGTAAAATCACATATTTCAGATCTATAAATAAAACCTTTACATTCATACTCTTGATTTCGTGTTTTAGATCCAACAGACACTCGGCACAGTAGTCGTGCAAGTTAAACATACAGATGATGCAAGTGAACCTTGTGCCGGTTCTAGAAATCTTGCAGCCGTCACAATGGAAGGTTGTATCAGTGGTGAGTTGGGTTAGTTTGTGAGACGATGCATGAAGTGTGTGAGTGATTTGGTGGTCGACAGTGACGACATCTTGATAAAATCTTGATTTGGGTACGTTGGTGAGAAATGTATATGTGAGCTATATATGGAGTTGTGGTCTTCCTATTTATAGAGATCAAATGTTTAAACGAGTGAAGACTAAACTCATTGATGATTTTCAACTAATTTTCGCTATTTCATTTGTGATCGAGTCAAACCACTCATGATGAGATCGGGAGAATCCTTAATCATTAATAATGTAAATAAAATACAGTACAACTTTTCTAAACAATCTAAATTAAGATTAATTATTATTAATTTTTTTCATGAACGGTAAGCACCCACACTCATCTAAACAACATACTATGTTCACGACAGTACTTAAACCTTGAACCTTATAAAGGGAAGAACACTTTAACACCCGTTGATACCGCTAGCTAGGCAAAGACCTTTTGGTAAATAAGATTGATGATCGATTATTTAATCAAATATATAGACTTAAATTATTAACTGTCTTGATTTGGTAACATGGTAGATTAGTAGGTATAAATTTTAGAGCCAATAATGTTTTAACGATCAAAGTTTTAGTTGAGATTTGGTTTAACCTTCAATTTTTTTATAGTTTTATCATAAAGTTTGAATAATTTAATCCTCAAAGTTATATCTTATTTTTGTCAGAAACCTTAAAAAATTTCAAATGATTTAACCTTTAATTTTTTGTTAGAAAATTGTATAACCCCTTAAATTTTGTTAAGTTTCTAAAAAACAAACATGTATGATAAAGTAAAATGGGTAAAATCAAAAACTACATAAAACTTAAGAGATTAATTAAATTTTTTAGGAAAATATCAAGGTTTTAACAATTTGAACAAAACTTTGAGGTTTAAACTAGGGCAAATTGCCTTAAAATGCAATGAACTTTGTCTTAGTTACCCTTATATACAATCAACTTTATTTCTTATAAATAATACAATCAATTTTCATAATCCTCACATTGTATGCAATTTGTAGTATACTATGAAAGTTATGAAAAAATTTATTGTATACAATGGTAACTAAACAACTGACACATAAAAAAGTTATTTGCATACAATGAGAAGATTATGAAAGTTAATTGTCTTATTTTTAAAATTTTAAAGTTGATTGTATACAATGGTAACTAAGATAAAGTTCATTGCATTTTCATGTAGTTTGCCCTTTAAACTATAACAAATTCAAAACTTTATGCCAAAATCGTACAATAAAAAACTTTGATGTTTAAAGCGAAATTAAATATAAATTTTGATGATTAAACCATTATTAACCCTAAATTTTAAGTCAAAAAATGATATATCCTCCTACTAATTCTTCGTACTTCATCCTCCTACTTATCACAACATGATATGTGAAATACACTAATTTTCTTTTCTTACCTCCTACATTGATTTTACTTGTGTTAATCTTGTAAGTAAGAAGATAAGTTGGAGAAAATAATCGGATGATATATCATTTTCTCTCTCTTTATATCTACCTATATATATATATATATAAACAACTTCCTTCTTCTTTTATTGACAAGGGTCTCTTAATAGTGACATTTATTATATATATATATATATATAAAATATTAATTTATTATTTTCAAGCAAACTTTCTTGTGTGTGTATATATATTTATATATATTATTATTATTATTATGGTAAATTGCATAGAAATATAATAAACTTTATCTTAGTTATCATTGTATACAACCAACTTTATTTTTTTAAACAACATAATCAACTTTTATAATCCTCCCATTGTATGAAAATTGTTGTATCCTATGGAAATTATGAAAAAATTCATTGTATATAATGGTAGCTAAGTATTTGATACAGAAAAAAGGTTATTTGTATACAATTAAAGGATTATAAAAGTAGGTTGTATTATTTTTAAGAATTTAGTTAGTTGTATACAATGATAATTAGGACAAAGTTAATTGTATTTTCATACATTTTGCCATTATTATTATTATTATTATTATTATTAAAGCTAATAATCTTATATCTTTTTCGGTTAATTACTTAAACGTACATGTATCTAACAAAATACGTATAAGGTGTGATGGTTGTATATATCATATGTTTTTAAGATTTTATTTACTTTTTTTATGTAAAGTTTGGGATATTAATAATCTTTATTAAAATTTTAAGATATAGTACAATCGATATTATATCATATAATTTTCTCACTTAGTATCATAAAATCTCTTTACCCAATTTGTAAATATTTTATGATATCTTGTGATATGTATAGACTAAGTACTTCTTACAAGAATATGTGACACGTTATGGATAGTGTGTGTGTGTTGAAACAAAACAAAATCATGAAAATGGTGCAGAAATATAAATTCAGATCCTTTTGTGGATTTCTTGTTTTAAATCAAAACTCGATCCACTTTATAGATGTCATTCTTATTAGATCATGGTTATGTTTCACCAAAAATTGATAGGATCTTAAAATGAGATTGGAAAATAAGCGTGGGACATATATCATCATTTAAATATACTATACTAAAGTTTTTACCTTAAATAAACTCTTATTTATATTGCTTGAAAAAGGCAACCATATAACTGCAATGTCAAAAACAACCATGTAAATTGATATATTTTTGGAAAAAGGATTGACGTGTGAAAAACAAACAACGGGTTCAATTTGATACTCATTTAGTAATTTTCATATTAAATATATAATTTTTAAATACAATAATTGATATAATATTAATATTGTATTTATGACGCTCTTTCTACCTAAATAAATGTTATTTTGTACGCATCCTTGTTCTTTTATACATATTCTTGTTCTCAAAACATTAAACATATGTTTTGAATTCCTATTATTCTTTTAGTAATCCTCTTTGTTTGGAAATTCAGTATATGAAATATAGTCTCTGAGCCTTTATTCTTGAATTTACATGTGTCACACATTTGATATTTTGTTTACATAATTATGTATTTGAGGAGAGGATCATTTGAGAACTACTCTTAATACGAGTATCATTTGTAACCACCATTAATATTTATTAATGACTCGTTAATAGAAGTAATTTGGTTATTTATATATTTATCCATATGTGAATTGTGTTTGATTGAATGAGTCATTATTAAATAAGGCTTGATATTCCTAAAATGCCCCATAATGCGTCATTAATAAGCTATTGGTTTAATTTAATGAAGGGTCAAGACCAATTCTCATGGTACTTAGAATAATAATGGTTCTCAAATAAATATTTACTTACATATTAATACTTTAAAAATAATCATAAAACATTATGGGATGTGCGTAGTATAGTTTAAAGGATTTTTATAAGAAAGAAATCAAGATAAGATGTGTAAGAGACAATCTAGACCTTTCATTTTATTAAAATTGCTAATTAATAATATAGATTTCCTTTTTTGAATTTACTTAATTAATATGATTGTTAAGGGCATAATGGACTTTTTATAATCTCTTATTATCATTTACGTACTGTTTTAATTTGTATAATATTTAAGTTCATTTTGAACATTAAGCAACAACGAGTTTATAACCCAACAACTCACGAAAATTTGAAGTTGATGCCCAAGCCTCATTGAATTTATAATCCAACAACTCATAACAATTTAAAACTAATGAATAAGCCTTCTTCATTGCCGAAATAAATTGACGCACAAACAAAAATTGATACAAATGAACTACAAAAGTGATGTCCAAGACACCAACTTGATGAACAAAAAAGAAAATGATGCATAAAAAATTTGATGAACAAAAAGAAACTCATGAAAAACAATATCAGAAGAAAAATAAACAAGAACATACCTTTTGAGTTTTGTTGACAGATCTTTATGATGAACATCTATAACCCTAATTTGTTATAAAAATATACATAAGTAAATAAACTAGTTGATGATACATCTATAACTCATTATACCCATTGTAAAATAGAGTTGATAAAAAATATTTTGTTGATATAGTCGATGGATGTTGTGACGGAGGTACCCGTCGATTTCATATGCAGGTGGTGAAATTTTAGGGCTATTTGGTAGAGCTACCGATTTCATGCGAGCACCAATATCAAATCTATAGAAGACGATAACCTTGATGGAGAAAACTCAACATCAAATCATCGACAGTGATGGAGTTTTTGGGTTGGCAACGCAGCAACTTCTCACACAAAATCCGATGAAGTGTGCAGCGGCGACCATGAGAAACCATAAATCATACTAAATGCTATTGGAAGTGTATGACTTCAAGCTTCTTAGATGAGCGCATCTATATCGGATTGGAAGGTGATGATGGTTTCAGAGAGAAGTTAAAGGAAGGGAGAGTAACCCGCTAGTGGTTATAAGCCGGAAGTGAGGCCCTCCGTTATACCCTTCTCGATGGCTTCGGGTAGCATCGAGTAGGCTCGGGAAGATGAAAACTCTTCCATCGGGTACCCAATTCGAGTAATGGTAACGGGTTGTGGAGCTCGATCGAGTAATGTGCCCAACCCCCCACCCCCTTCAACGTATAAATTTATATAAAAAATTAAAAAAAGGTGTGGAAAGTTTGAGTAAGAAAAGGGAATGTATAACAGTTGATTTAGGTAGGGTGAAGGAAATGAAATAGGAAATGATGTGGCGCTGACGTGACATTGGGTAATGAAAAGCAAAAGGTAAGGTATAACTCTAGGTCTGATAGGGAGTGAAAGGAAGCTTGGTGGTATTTTGTTTCCAACCAATGTCATGGGGAAAATGGTGGGTTATGGACGATTAACATAGGGAAAAGGAGAAAATGATTTAACTTTGAAATAACTATAATATCCCTTGATAAAAACCGTCACGTGTTATCTCTACATTTCCTCTTATCTATCATATCTTGATTCACCTCTTAAAGTAGCACCATTTTCAAATCAACCAAAACTTTTTCCCACTTTTTCTAATTTACTTAATTACACAGTTATATATTAAACAAAATAAAATATTTAAACAATTCTATAAAAATAAAATATGACATAATATAAATAAAAATTTCATTAATAATAATAATAATAATAATAATAATAATACATTTATTCATCTCAAACATATAATTCTCTAATTCTTTTTTTCCTCGCTAATGTTGCCTTTAAAATTGGACCCGTAAGGTAATCATGCGGGGTAATATAAAACTAAGTCATTATTGAATTGTTGTTGTTTTTGTAGTTCGATCTCGTTTTGTTTAACTAACAACGCTTTTTCCTCGACTTCAAGTGTTTTCATTCTATATGACATACTTTGATTTGCCCACCACTGTAACTAGATATTCGGTCCACCAACGTATCGAATTTATTGGTCGACGGTACGCCGATATTTCTAGCACTCGTCGATGGCCTCTTTCCCTTGTTCCTTCCGATGGGTCGTTGAGGCACCTCTATTTGGATCTCGTCGTCTTCATCATCCAGGTTAAAGTATATGTGTGCATGGGATGATGGCGTGAGTGGGTTTTGGCTTGAAAATGTTTTACTACGTTTGGTAGGCCGGGAAGGAAAGGTCATCGGTTGTGCCGTGCACCATCTTGGACATCTTTTAAAGGCGCTCCACCCGTTTTTGTGCATGAAAGCAATCCCCTTGTTATCATCCCGATAACGTGTTTTCGTGCCGTGCACCATCTTTTAAAGACGCTTCGCTTTGACTGCTACGACTTGTATTTAATATGTTGTTTTAGATGCCAGCGAAAGCCGTTATTTTTTTTATTTAGATCCTTGAATTTGGAGGTGACTTTATGAATATTTCTATATGTTTCACGTTGCATTTGAGTGTGGAACAAATTCTCGACTCTCCTCTAGAAACTATCTACACGTATTTAAAAAAATGGTTAGAATAATGTATAATAATAATATATATGTAGTAATAATATAATGTATAACAATAATAATAATAATAATATTAATATTAATAATATATATAGTATAACAACAACAACAACAATAATAATAATAATAATAATAATAATAATAATAATAATAATAAGAATAATAATAATAATATATAGTAATAATAATATGTATAAAAATTATAGCACCCGTTTGCGTGTTTTCGATAATGGAGTCCTCGGAAATGTCAACCCAACTTGAACCAACGTCACCTCTTCCACAAACGTCCATTTATTCGCCTTTGCTCAGCCACCAATTTTTTTCTTTCCGGTTCGTGTTGTCGTGGATTGGGTTGGGTTGGATTGTTGGGTTGGAAAGGATGGGGGCATCTCCGGTTGTTGACTTCCCGGGACATATTCAATATCGTCAGCGCCGTCTTCAATCTGGTTTCTACGTTGATATGTCCGGTTTGAAGGATTGAAGGTTGCCGGAACGAAACCCGCTTGTAACATCCCTTGGTACGTCAATTGGTGAAGGATGTAAGGTTGAAAGCCGGGTTGGAACCGGGTGATTCTGAATATTGTGAAAACCCGAGCGGAAATCCGGTGGACGTCGGTGTGATTGAATCCGGGTTTTGATTACGGTTGCGTCTAGAATCCATGTTGATTTTTTTAAGAGAAGTTCGAAAGATTGAAAGAGTGTTGGATGAGAATTTGTTTTAAAGTGTTAAAGTGATGGTTAAGTATTTATAGGATTGAAGAGTGTTGGATGAGAAGTTGGAATTTTATAGTTTGGAGTTTGGAGTTGGATAAGAAGTTTGGAGTTTGAAATTTTTTAGACGAAAGTGTACGTTAAAGAAATGGTTTGGTATTTCTATGAGAATTAAATATATATATATATATATATATATATATATATACTATATCAACAGATATATTACCATTGTTGGTGGCAGGTTTGGTTTTTTTTTAAATGAGCCGCTACACGAGAAAAGGAAAAAAATTTGGTTTCATGAACCCGGGACCCGAACCCCGGGGGCACTTACATGTGTGTTTATTTATGTGTTGACATGAGAGAGTTTTATTTTAAGATGAATACACTACATATGTATTGTTGGAGATTTTAGAGTTAGAATATCATAGTCCTTTTGGAACATGTGTAGTTGTAGTGTTGAAATGACGATTTTTTAATCCTACTCATGGGTAATATATATTCGACCATTATAAGCACAATTTAGTTCATCTCAGACATAAGTCTAACAAATGCATCCATGACCCATTTATCCTTGCATCACAAGCAAAACAAATATATTAAACATCTTGTCCATCAATCACAAGATATACGAAAGATTGGTGGGTTGTTGTTAAGATAAAGCCAAGGGCATGTTGGGATATGACTTGAAAGGCTTAGAAGATATTTGGAAAACGAGAAATCAGTGAAAACCTTCCAGCTTATTAGCGCTGATTTGTGTAGTTATTATATGCACTTGAACACTATATATGCTTGTTAATTAACAGATCTAGCTAGTTGCCTAGTTCATGTGTGAAACACTTTGTATTCCATGGTTTTAAATTTATATCATAATCTTAAGCAAAATACAACCATGATCTATATTAATGCGATCTTTTATGTGGAACTACTTCGATCGATTGACCTATATATTCTCCCATCTTTCTCATGAAAGCTTCAAATCTACCTCCATCATCATTAACTGATGTACCACTTGAAGGAACCTCATAAGCTTCTTCTGATGCATGTGAAGTTTCAAAAGAGTAGAAGTGATCATCATCATCGTCATGATCTTCTGTAACCCCATTTTCATAACCCAAGTTTGTAGTCAATTCAAAGGCATCCTGAGCGTCAATACGTCTGGAAACCCCACCAGGATTACCGTTCACCTGATCTTGACAAAATCCTGAGCTACTAGAAACACAAACAGGATGAATCAAGAAGTTACAAGTCTTGCAGTGGTAGGCAAGACCCTGAATTGGGTTATGAGAAATTTGACAGTGTTTGGTTCGATTCGGTTTGGGTCTGTGGACAAATAGACTGAACGGGTGGGGGTGGTTAATGGTGGTGAAAGTGAAACATGTGCTGGTTCCAGCAAAGTCGCAGACATCACAGTGATAGGTAGTATTGGTGGTGCGTAATTGGGTGACTGTGACGTGAGCCCGTGGATGCATAAAGTGTGGGAGTGATTTGGTGGACGGTGGCGACATCTTCTTGATTTGGGTACGTTATTGAGCAATGTAATGTGAGCTATGGAATTGCGGTCTTCCTATTTATAAGGATTGAATGTTCAAACAAGTGAAGACCGAAATCTTCAACACATTTTGAATTAATTTTGACATGTTCATTTGGGAAGGGTCAAACGACTAATGATCATAGGAGAATCATTAATGTAAATAAATAAAATACAGTACAACACTACAACTTGTATAAACAATCTAAATTAAAAATAATAATTGACTTTTTAACAAAAAAAAAAAAAACTCTTTTTTTGTAAAGCGCTATACTTAATTAATCATTTAACAATTTTGACTTTATCAAATTTCATGCTACCATCACTTATCTACTTATCTAGTTATAACTTTGCAAAATGCAAAGTCTTTGAAATGTAAATACTTTGACAAAATGTAAATTTCATGAAAAATCTACAACCCAAACTAACGTAAACTATGCAATAACCAATGTATATTACCTAGCGGATCATTGAATAGTATTTAATCTTAATGCATATAGTAAAATTTTTCATATAGATAGCTTGACACTCTCTTTTACTCACTAGTAAAATGTTTCTTTTGTCTAGTAATGATGTAAGGGATGTTAAGCTTTAGATTTTGGTTCTGTTCGTTGTACATTTGCTTCTAGCTCCTTGCAAGTTTATATTAATATATCTTGAGTTTACTAGGAAGTGGTAATGGCAATGCCGAAGCTCCTGTCCTAGTGTGCTTCTTTTGCTTTTCAAAAAAAAATAATATTTTGACACTTTCTGTATTTAATCTTAATGCGTATAGTAAAAATTTTCATATACATACACGAGTACCGACTTAATTGTAGCTCCGGCCTTGGGCCTCGGATCCCCTTCTAACCGATTTTTTTATGTCTGTAACACGATCCAAGCTATGGAGAATGGTCCAACACATTTATCAAAATACACCCGGCAGAATTGGTAGTTCTTTTAAATTTTAGTTAAACAAATATTTTTTTGTAAAAATTTGTTCTCTACAAGAAAAATCACTCTGAATATAAAAAAAATTAACATTTCACGTATTTATTTAAAAACTTCGATCAATATTTTTATTTTACAATACTTTGAGACAAGTTGTATATGTTTTATGTACATTAATGAATAGTGATTCTTGATCCTCGTCATGCATGTGTCAATTGATCTTACGACCGTTAGGCTATTATCATGGGCCTCACACAATTTATTTTTAATTAACTACCATGTTTATGCCACTAATTAAATTGTAAGTATGTGGGGTTTTAACTCAAAACTAATTGGTTATGAGAGAAGTAATCAATGACCCTTATTAAGCACATTACGAAGTCACTTTTCATCCGATATGGAACATTACTCAACACACCACATCACGTGACATTCTTTTTTTCGCACAGTACTAAGTCACTTCCATGAGACTAGAGTCCGTGTCGCCTTTGACCGACCACGAGTGAACCTTACTATGATATCATGTAAGTATGTGGGGTTCCAACTCAAAACCTTGGTTATGAGAAAAGTAGCTCATTACCCTTATTAAGCACATTACGAAATCACTTTCCGTCCGATGTGAGACATTATTCAACATAAATGATGGAAAGACACAACAAATTAATGGAAAAGCCCCGATGAACGATTTAGCACTTTTCTTATTAGTGTCATAAGAATATGATCAATGTGATTTGCCTATTAGGGTAGACTGATCATTAGGATTACCCCCCAATCATTAAGATTATTCGAGTGGGGTTGAGAATGCTAAGAAGCAGGATTTTCCCCTGGTTGAGAATGCTTTGTAGGTATTTTATCACTTCCGGATTGGACAATGAAGAAGTTATCATCATTATGGGTATCCATGCTTTAAATCGTGTCTACTACACACAATTAAACAACAACATAATGCACATTCAGTAGAGAATCAACAATTCTAATGCATATGGAAACATAGTTTCCTATCTCTCAAACGATTCTCAACTTAACCCGTAAGCCCACACTACATGTTTGGATCTACAATTAATGGTCGGCCTCGGTTTGAGACCAAACACTCGCTAAAGTGATTGATTCTCTCAAACATTGGCTCTGATACCAACTTATAACACCCAGATTTTTCAGTACAAATTTAAACTTTTAATTTACTAATAAAACCATCATTTGACAATTCGATTACACAAGTGTGCGAAAGCTCTATTTGATTTACAAAAGGTTGGTTTACTTGTTGTCTTAACTACACGATCATTAATCAGCAAATAAACCAAAGAAGAGCATATGTCATGTATATCCAAACATGCAACTATAGGGTCGTATCGAGGGCTTCCCAAAAGCTTCTCCCGCCTTACCGACAATAAGCTACTATTTATTTGCGGATACAAAAACATTTAAAACAATTGAAACGTTAGCGTTGCGCTAGTGAGTGTACCAAAATAGTTTAACCCAAATAAATAAGTCATCATCACATTTTTATCAACATGACATCACTTATCATAACACACAAGATGTGAGGGACAAGTCCACTAGAGCTTGTATCTTCTATAGTTGCCAACCATGGTCAACAAGTCCAAGTAGGGGTGTGTCGACATCTCCCGTCAAGGTTAGGGAGCACAAAGCATCCACCGTACAACGGTTATCAAGAGTGAATGACCTATTCCCCGGTCCACTCATGTTTACTTAGGTTTGGTGGCTAGTCAGCCCATTGAACCACACGGTCATAATGGGTACTATCATTCCCTTTCAATCTTTGCACCAATTCCACAACCACCCATATATCTAGGTTCCCAACTGCCAAAGCCACATAAATCAATACACATCACCCAATGGTTAGGAACCAACGTGGTACAAAGCAGTAAATCTCAAACACATCTCCGGACCACAAAGGCACAATCACAAACGCAAGCAAGTGGAACACATATAGTTATTAACTTGCAAGAAGCAACACACAACTTTACATGCATTCAAAGCTTGCAAAGCACATGCTTAAACACATCATATTATCATTAACATGATATTCAACAATAACAAGTCACATTGATGCCATAAATGTGTATAACATAGAATACAAGAACAATATGATGACTTATAAGTTTATAAAACCAAAGGTGTATCTGCAGGGTATAACTCAAATGTTTGAAGTGATGAGGATCACTTCCTATCCAAACCAAAGCTATATCACTTGAACAAGAGTCCTATGATCACAAAACATAAGGTTAACTTAATTAAGTTAACCGAAATCAAAACTCCTTAAGAGTATAGACTCGATACCAAGATTAAACACCTTTTTTGGGTCCTAAAGACTCCATATCATCCTTATAATCACTAGAATCAATCCCCAATCAAATATAATGTCAAAAGCGGTCCAAACAATGGTTTTGGAAGTTTCAGGGTGGCTCGTGCCGCAGGAAATTCCTTGGGAAAATGACCATTCGTAAATCAGCGGCCTCATGCCCCGAAGCATATGGATCACGCCGCGAGCCAGCGTAAACAGTAACTTTTGGCTGTTTTTCTTATGCATCAACAACCGAAATTCAATCCTTTCAACAATAACTTCTTTTGCAACATACCAAAGACTCATACACATAATAAAACACTATAACATCACCATTTATCATAACTTTCATTACCCAAACCCTAATTTCACCATATAACTCCAATTTTGACCTATTTGCTAAATCAATCACCAATTTCAACAATAAACCATAAAATACATCAAGTATAGCTAAAATCAAACACAATTACAAGTTAAAACTTACTTGATCACCAACCACTTGAGCTTGCCTTATCTTGCTCCAAAAACCAAGCTCAAATGCTAGAATGAGTGTTAGAAACACACTATTAAGTCTATACACACCTCAAGCTACCAAATACTTCTTGATTTCTTCCTCAACTTTTGATTTCTTTTTCAAGCCGGACAAAAATGACTCGATTGAGTCAAAATGAGATATTTATACCCAATTTTACACTTTTAGTCCTTCAAGTTACGTTTATACACATTTTGCCACAAAACTTACTTGTAAAACACATATGCTATAACTATGGTAATAATAATAATAACATTCAGTTTATATTCAAATAAACTTATATGTTTATATAGTTTATAATTTTATATATAAATTTCAGATACTACAGTAGATGTGTTTTTTCTTATAAATGTCCATTTACAAGAATGTATATATATATATATAAATATATATATATACACACACACACACACAATTACATGTGTGCATTTATGTGTTGACAATAAAGAGTTAGAATAATATAGCCCTACTAGATCTTGTGTGGCTGAAGTTTTCAAATAATGATTTTTTAATCCTACGTATGTATTGTTGGAGGAGATTTTAGAGTTAGAATAATATAGCACTACTAGATCTTGTGTGGTTGAAGTTTTCAAATAACGATTTTTTAATCCTACTCATGGGGTAATATTCGACCATTATAATGATAATTTAGTTCATCTCAAACACAAGGCTAACAAATACATCAATGATCCATTTAACATTGCATCACAAGCAAAACAAATGTATTAAACATCTTATCCATCGATGACAATAGATACGAAATATTGGTGGGTTGTTGTCAAGACAAAGCCAAGAGCATTTAGCCCTTTACAAAATGGCAAAACATGTGAGAGAAGTAGATGACAATGATGATGTTTATCAAGAGAATATGTACATGTACATATGTAATACCCGTGTTTTTATAAATTATAAAAATGCAAATATATGCAAGTTTACTTGAAAAATTAGTAAAAAATTATGTGTTAAGTTGGTATTTATGTGTTAGTAGTGTGTATGTGTTTTATAAACTTAAATGGTGATATAATGTAAAAGGAATGAAAGTAGGAGGGCTAGAAATGTAAATATGCATATATATATATATATATGTATTGACTTCTTCATTTGAAGTCAAAGAAGAAGAAGAAAAATCTGGAAGAAAATCGTGGGAGGTAGAGAGAGTTCTAAAGAGAGAGAACTTAGAAGAAGAAGAAATCAAAGAGAAATTTGTTAAATCAAGTGTGGGTATTCAACATTTGGGTGCTTGGACTTCATTTCTTGGCTTTTTGGGTTTGATTTGGACAAGAAAACATCAACACAAGTTGGGGTATTTGAATCAAGTAAGTGTTACTCCTAATTGGTGTTTCATTTTAAGTTGTATTGTTGTTTGTTGTGATCTTTGACCTTTTATGTTGAAAAATTATGTCAAATAGGTCAAAGTTGGGGTAATTGTTGAATTTAGAGTTTTGAATGTGTGAATGTCTTCAAACTGTAGGTAATTGAGTTTGATTTGTAGTATTACATGTCATGTTGGTGAAATAATGGTTAAAATTATGTTGGTTTGGTTAAATGGGTCAAAAATCTTGAAATGGAGGAAGAAAGAGTATTTGATTATTAAATTGTGGCTAAATGTGTTTGAAAAAGTTTATATTTGAGTTATGAAGTAGTTTGGTAATAGTTTTTAAGGTTTATGATGAAAGATATGAATTTTGGTATGGATAAGTTGGAGAAATCGGAGTCTGCAGCAAAGAAAAACACCTAGAATTACTGTTCACGGGGCGTCGCGACGCGACGGGTGGTTTTTAGGAAGGTCAAGTTTCCTCAGAGATTTTTCCGCGGCGCGAGACCCCCTGAAATGTCAAAAAAGTTGTTTTTGACCCCATTTGACCTTGTAAGTGATTGGGGATTGTTTCTAATGGTTTTTGGGAGTTCATAGTGAGTCTGAAAGACCCGAAATGGTGTCTAAGGCTCGAATTGAGTTTAAAAACCTTGTTTTTGGTTAACTTGTGTAAGTTAACCTATTGTTTTGTGATCATATGTTTATGATCAAGTGTTGGCCATGGTTTAGATGGAGTTGTGATCCTCATCACACCCTCAGGTGAGTACACCCTGCGGATACCCAACTTTTGTTAAAGTTTTCAAGTCATCAAGATTGTGTTTTGAATGTCTGGAAAATGATTGATGAAACTTCATAACTCAAAGGATGTGGAACTATGGTTTATTTTATAATGTGTTATATATTTGGCAAATGTTTTGTGAAGCTTGTTGAGTTTAAAGAATTTGAAATTGTGAAATCAGTATATGACGGGTTTTAGAATGGTTTTCAAAATAAGATCATTGCTCGATGTTGGAGATGGTGTATGTTTAAATTGTGCTTTAATTGATGGTTTTGAAACATGACACTCCATGTTGGAGTAAACTTTAATTTTGAAACAAAAGACATGGTTTTGAGTTAATGAAATTCATGTTTTCATTTATGGTGTACCTTGAGATTGAGATGCCAATTGTAACTTGGTTTTGAGAAATGAATGATATGTTTATACTAATGATGTTTTGGGCATTGAGATTCCAAATGTGGTTTTGTTTGTTGAGCATTCATGCTCAAGTGATATGATTGTGACACTTATGTGTTTGTGATAAGCTTGATTGCATGAGATATTTGGCCTTGTTGGAATATGATTTATGTGACCCTTTGAGGTATGTGATTATGTGACCCTTCGGGGTATGTGCTTATGTGACCCTTCGGGGTATGTGCTTATGTGACCCTTCGGGGTCTAACTGATACATAGGATCACATCAAATTATATAAACTTTTTCAAAAGATTTTGGGATTCATGTACTGAAAAGTTTATTGATAAAATGTACGGTATTTGGTTGAAATACTCAAAGAGAATTGCAATGCTTCCGCAATAAGTTTCTGAGAATTGTATAAAGTATGTTTTAAATTGAGTTTTGAAAAAATTTAAATTTGGACTGAAAAATCAGGGTGTTACAATTTGGTATAAGATCCTGGGTTTGAGTGAATCATGCACTCGAGTTAGTGTTTGGTCTCAAACTAGGCCGACCATTGCAGGAAATCCATTTGAGCTGGAAGGGGTAACTTGGGTTAGGATGAGAGTTACCTGAGTGTTAGGTAAATCAAGTGTGTTGATAGCCCTATGTTACCAAGTTTGACTTCAGTTGTGTGATAAACGTTATGTAAAAGCCTATCTTGGGTAGCAGTTTGGAAATAAATGGTATTGATGGGTACTAAGAATAGTGGTCCTGGTTCACATTGAACCTTGGATAGTGATAGAAAGTTGTTTGAGCCTGTGTATTGAGTCATGTGTTATGGATAAGCCATTGACGGATCCTTTGTAAGGATAGACTGGTTTAGAAGGAAAGACTTCCTTGATGATATATGAGACGATTTGAGCACTAGAATGAGAAACTAAATCTTGATTAAGATTAGTTTCGCCAGTAGAAACATGAGATTATGATATTAGAAACCTTGTTGGTATGCCTTAATTAATAAGGCGAGTAAGTAATGAACTTCATAGAATGGAGTTGGATCAGGAAAATGCCAATTACCCTTGGTTCAAGGAGGGAGGCACCTATGTGTAGTGACATAAAATATGATTCAGTTTATAGAATGAACCCTTATGCGACTGCGGTTGCGGGTTTGGTTTATTAATGAGTTATTGATAGAGTTATCTATTAGTGTCATCTTATGTGTTTTGACATGAGAATCGATTCTCTATCTAAGTATGAACCCTATTGAGATTATTGGTTAAGTTGAAAATTGAAACTAAAGTTATTGATCCATGTGTGACAGACTTACTCCGAGGAGATATGTGCTAAGTGGATTAGTGTTTGTGTGTTTCTCCGAAAGAAACATAAATCTTCTTTTAAATTGTATCTTCTATGATAGAGGAATAAACATTGTGTCACCATCGAAGTGGTGTGACTTAGCCCAATTGAGTTGGACTTCTCATTGAAATCGTTTATGGATCTTGAGAACTAATGAGTTAATGTAATGAAATGTTTGAGTAAGGTTGTACATTGATTAACCTTGTGATTGAGTTGTTAAATAATCTTAGAGATTTTAACTCTCTAGTGGCTGAGACTTTTCTGAAATTAAGATCGTGATGCTATTGATTAGTGATGTGTTCACTTAAGAATGCGTGTAACTGGGTCTCTTTCCTTTGATGACTTAGAGAGTTATTTAAAGGAAAGATAATGGTTAGTATGTTAAGCCTCTTATGAGGATAGACAAATTACAAGGTCAGTCTTGTAGCATGAAAAATTTGAATTATAATTTGATGTGATCCTATGTATCAGTTAGACCTAAGTGGTGGAAATGAATAGATTGTAAGTTTATTGTAAGTTCATTAGAACTACGATAAATGTTAATGATCGAAAATTTGATAAGTTGACTAAGTGACCCGCGTTGGGTAGTGTTGAAAAGAGTTTCCTAATGACCGTAATTATTTATGGTCTATTCGAGATCATGATAGTTTACGAAGGTAAAGTATATTACGATCATAAAGATCACCGTTGACTTTGTAATGAAAGGTCTATAAGCCTTTCTCTAAGAAAGAGGACCTTCAGAACCTAATGGTTAGTCCCAGCATAATTTAATATGATCATTTGAGATCAATTGGTTTTATTTGTGTTACTAAAGAGTAGCATGTGGTTTGATGCCTAAGGGTGATTCCCTCTATTTATGTCTTTGGATACCGAAAGGAGATTTAGAAATTAGTGGAGCTGAACCCGAAAGTGAAGCTCCTGTGCATGAATTGAGGCATGTGCTCAGGCAATGAGATAGAGTTAAGACCCTGCTATTTGGATGATAGACGTCCTTGCGACGAGCAGTTGGGTTATATTTTGTAATATATAGCGTGGTGCTTTTAGAGCACAAGAGATGACCGAGTATTTGACCATCGGGAGCATGCGGCGAGGCCGGTAGCTCGGGTTGGTCGAGAGTTTGACCTTGAGATCTGCTTTATCCGGGCATGGCGAAGGTTGTGACATAAGTTTGGAGTCACAAGGTTGTAGTACTAATAGTGATGTTGTGGGTCTTTTAGACCAAAAGATGTTTTGAATTTTATAAGGCGACTTAGGGGTGCACGACAAAGGCCTTGCGGGATAAAGATTTTGAGTAGGGTATGTGCTTACATTAGTGATTGTTTTAAGGACGATAAATTGTGTCAACCATGGCTGTTGAGCTGATTCGAACTTTAAGGCTTGATATGAGTTATGCATTAATTGTGTTTAATGTATACGGGTTCAAGTGAACCTTCTTTGGTATTGTGTCAATATTGTGCAAAAGGTTTGAAATCGTGCATTAGTTATTGATGGATAGTGGCAAGTATAGCCGGTGAATTAATACGTGACCTTTGAAACAGATAATTTAGGTGAAGTGTCAAGGTTGCTAAGAACCTTGAGAGAATATGTTATGACATAGATCAATGTTGGACCAATGCTAAAGAATGACTTTATTTGTGATACTTGTAAGCTTACTTCCTTATTCATGTGAGTAGACTTATTTTGATATAGAACTGTATTGGTGAAGAGGGTGTGGGATCATGACATGTAATTATGAATAAACACTCTTGTGCTACTCCAATTATTGGGAAAATACCTATGAGGAACACTTATGTTCATGAGCTGGTTGTTTGCCCATGTTGCCTGGTTATTGCCTTAGTGTTTTAAAATTTAAAGGTGAATGATAGTTCATTGTTTAGCGTGATCAATAACTAGCCATGAAACTATATGACTTAAAAGTCGCAAACCTTGAGTTATCAATGTTAAATTTCTCATAGTTCTATTGGGAGTTACCTATGAACCGTTAATGGTGAGATAATAGTCTATTCCAAAAGTCTAGTTAAAGAAAATGATTTTGTGTTGATATAGAAAAGCTGTATAGATGGGTTATATCGGCCATTAAGTGTCTTAATCGATGATTAAGAGCTTGAGACTAGATAAGAGTAATGATTACTCTTGTAGAAAGTATGATTGCGAGATTATGAAAAGATTGATATTGTTAGTTAAGTATGCGATCTTATCTCGGATCTTAGTTAAAATATGCTATGGTGAGAGCTTAGTGGATGATTCGATTCCGAGGACGGAATCATTGTGAGGAGGGAGGAATTGTAATACCCGTATTTTTGTAAATTATAAAAATGCAAATACATGCAAGTTTACTTGAAAATTAGTAAAAATTATGTGTTAGGTTGGTATTTATGTGTTAGTAGTGTGTATGTGTTTTATAAACTTAAAATGGTGATATAATGTAAAAGGAATGAAAGTAGGAGGGCTAGAAATGTAAATATGCATATATATATATATGTATTGACTTCTTCATTTGAAGTCAAAGAAGAAGAAGAAAAATCTGGAAGAAAATCGTGGGAGGTAGAGAGAGTTCTAGAGAGAGAGAACTTAGAAGAAGAAGAAATCAAAGAGAAATTTGTTAAATCAAGTGTGGGTATTCAAGATTTGGGTGCTTGGACTTCATTTCTTGGCTTTTTGGGTTTGATTTGGACAAGAAAACATCAACACAAGTTGGGGTATTTGAATCAAGTAAGTGTTACTCCTAATTGGTGTTAGATTTTAAGTTGTATTGTTGTTTGTTGTGATCTTTGACCTTTTATGTTGAAAAATTATGTCAAATGGGTCAAAGTTGTGGTAATTGTTGAAGTTAGGGTTTTAAATGATTGAATGTCTTCAAAGTGTAGGTAATTGAGTTTGATTTGTAGTATTACATGTGATGTTGGTGAAATAATGGTTGAAATTGTGTTGGTTTGGTTAAATGGGTCAAAAATCTTGAAATGGAGGAAGAAAGGGTATTTGATTATTGAATTGTGGCTAAATGTGTTTGAAAAAGTTTATATTTGAGTTATGAAGTAGTTTGGTAATAGTTTTTAAGGTTTATGATGAAATATGTGAATTTTGGTATGGATAAGTTGGAGAAATAGGAGTCTGCAGTAAGAAAAACACCCAGAATTACTGTTCACGGAGCGTCGCGGCACGACGGGTGTTTTTTGCGAAAGTCAAGTTTCCAGAGATTTTTCCGCGGCACAAGGCCCCTTGTCTCGCGGCGCGAGACCCTTTGAAATGTCCAAAAATTGATTTTTGACCTCATTTGACCTTGTAAGTGATTGGGGATTGTTTCTAATGGTTTTTGGGAGTTCATAGGGAGTCCGAAAGACCCGAAATGGTGTCTAAGGCTTGAATTGAGTTTATAAACCTTGTTTTGGTTAACTTGTGTAAGTTAACCTATTGTTTTGTGATCATAGGTTTATGATCAAGTGTTGAGCCATGGTATGGATGGGGTTGTGATCCTCATCACACCCTCAGGTGAGTACACCCTGCGGATACCCAACTTTTGTTAAAGTTTTCAAGTCATCAAGATTGTGTTTTGAATGTTTGGAAAATGATTGATGAAACTTCATAACTCAAAGGATGTGGAACTATGGTTTATTTTATAATGTATTATATGTTTGGCAAATGTTTTGTGAAGCTTGTTGAGTTTAAAGAATGTGAAATTGTGAAATCAGCATATGATGGGTTTTAGAATGGTTTTCAAAATAAGATCATTGCTCTATGTTGGAGATGGTCTATGTTTAAATTGTGCTTTAATTGATGGTTTTGAAACATGACACTCCATGTTGGAGTAAACTTTGATTTTGAAACAAAAGACATGATTTTGAGTTAATGAAATTCATGTTTTCACTTATGGTATACATTGGGGATTGAGATGCCAACTGTAACTTGGTTTTGAGAAATGAAGGATATGTTTTTACTAATGATGTTTTGGGCATTGAGATGCCGAATGTGGTTTTGTTTGTTGAGCATTCATGCTCAAGTGATATGATTGTGACACTTATGTGTTTGTGATAAGCTTGGTTGCCTGAGATATTTGGCCTTGTTGGCATATGATTTATGTGACCCTTCAGGGTATGTGATTATGTGACCCTTCAGGGTATGTGCTTGTGTGACCCTTCGGGGTATGTGCTTATGTGACCCTTTGGGGTATGTGCTTATGTGACCCTTCGGGGTATGTGCTTATGTGACCCTTCGGGGTATGTGCTTTGGTCCGGACCACTGTGTGATATGAACTTTGTACCATAGGGTTCCTAGCCATTGAGACGTGCATAGGTTCGTGTGGCTTCGGAAATTAAGGAACCGCGATGTACGGGTGGTTGAGGAATCGGTGCAAGAGTGGAGGGGAATGTCAGTAGCCATAATGACCGTGTGGGTTCACTGGGCTGACGAGCCACCGAACCCGGGGCAACATGAGTGGATTTGGTGAACATGGCTTACACTCCAGGTAAACGTTGTATGGTTGACTTCTTTGTGCACCTCCCACCTTGACGGGGTGATGTGGTTATCCCCATATGGGCACGTGTTGACCATGGCTAGCTACCACGTGGATACATTGTGGCCCCATGGACAGACCCGCATCTTTATGTGTTTATGTGTATGAATTTGAAGTATATTGATTGCCAAACTTGTGTTTTCAAAAGAGAAAAAAGGATGACTTGGTTTTAAAAGATAAATGATTTTTGGTTGTACTCACTAGCTATGTTTATAGCTAACCCTGTGTGTGTTTAAATGTTTTGTATCCGCGGGATGTTTAGAGGCCTTGGTGAGGCGGGTAGAAGCCTTGGGCCTAGCTTGGTTGCATTTTCCGGTAATCTTGGATTTCCTTCTCTTTGTGTTTATGGTCGTGAGATTGACTGAAGTAACACCAAAAGGTTTTGGGATTCATGTATTGAAAAATTTATTGATCAAATGTACGGTATTTGGTTGAAATACTCAAAGAGAATTACAATGCTTACGCAATAAGTTTTAGAGAATTGTATAAAATATGTTTTAAATTGAGTTTTGAAAAAATTTAAATTTGGACTGAAAAATCAGGGTGTTACAATAGATGAGTTCGAATATGAAACTTTATTTATCTAGTTGTTCTTTTGACTTACTAGTATGTAGTTAATTAAGTGCATACTTATTTTAAGAAAAAAAATCTATTTTTTCGTATTTTAATTTTCTACTTTATCCCTAGTCAATTATTGACATGTCTAATTCATTATTTCACCTTTTCATCTCATTCATTGATTTTAGTACTAGTTTTGATCAAATTAAATGAGTAGGAAGATAAGTAAAAATGTTCAGTAGGAGAATTTAGGAGAATTTAAACCTTGTCAATCTTATTTTAAATGTAATATCATGATGCCCTTAACCTGTTTTAAAAGTACGGTTGCTACTAATTATTTTTGCTTTAGTTAACATGACGGGTCGTGGCATGGCAGAGCTAGCAGAAGAGTTGGAAGTACCAATAGCGAGGGACGTACCCAAGGATATAGAGGTAGTATCGGTGTACATCTCGCGAGATCTTTAATTACCATATCTACGTTACTAAATGATGGACCGACACAAATCAGTGAAAACCTTCCAGCTTATTAGCGCTGATTTGTGTAGTTATTATATGCACTTGAACACTATATATGCTTGTTAATTAACAGATCTAGCTAGTTGCCTAGTTCATGTGTGGAACACTTTGTATTCCATGGTTTTAAATTTATATCATAATTATAAGCAAAATACAACCATAATCTATATTAATGCGACCTTTTATGTGGAACTACTTCGATCGATTGACCAATATATTCTCCCATCTTTCTCATGAAAGCATCAAATCTACCTCCATCATCATTAACTGATGTACCACTTGAAGGAACCTCATAAGCTTCTTCTGATGCATGTGAAGTTTCAAAAGAGTAGAAGTGATCATCATCATCGTCATGATCTTCTGTAACCCCATTTTCATAACCCAAGTTTGTAGTCAATTCAAAGGCATCCTGAGCGTCAATACGTCTGGAAACCCCACTAGGATTAACGGTCACATGATCTTGACAAAATCCTGAGCTACTCGAAACACAAACAGGATGAATCAAGAAGTTACAAATCTTGCAGTGGTAGGCAAGACCCTGAATTGGGTTATGAGAAAATTGACAGTGTTCGGTTCGATTGGGTTTGGGTCTGTGGACAAATAGACTCAACGGGTGGGGGTGGTTAATGGTGGTGAAAGTGAAACATGTGCTGGTTCCAACGAAGTCGCAGACATCACAGTGGTAGGGTGTACTGGTGGTGTGTAAGTGGGTGAGTGTGACGTGAGCCTGCAGATGCATAAAGTGTGGGAGTGATTTGGTGGACGGTGGCGACATCTTCTTGATTTGGGTACGTTATTGAGCAATGTAATGTGAGCTATGGAATTGTGGTCTTCTTATTTATAGGGATTGAATGTTCAAACAAGTGAAGACCGAAATCTTTAACACATTTTGAATTAATTTTGACATGTTCTTTGGGGAGGGTCAAACTACTAATGATCATAGGGGAATCATTAATGTAAATAAATAAAATATAGTACAACACTACAACTTGTCTAAACAATATTCTAAATTAAAAATAATAATTGACTTTTTAACAAAAAAAACTGTTTTTAAGCATTTAACTATACTTAAATTATTTAACATGACTTTATAAAATTTAATGCTACCGTCACTTATCTACTTACCTAGTTATAACTCTACAAAATGTAAATGATTTGAAACGTAAATACTTTGATAAAATGTAAATTCCATTAAAAAATTTACAAACCAAACACCCCCTAAGAGATATTAATCATCATTTGTTAGTAAAGATATATGTTTTTAGTCCGTCGCATTAACAAAATCGTGATCCACAGGAGTTGATAGTTCTAATGGCAGATTACTTTATCAAACTAACATATATTATGCAATAACCAACGTATATATGTTAGAATAATTATCATTTATCATTAGATTTTATAAGACACTTTCTATTATTATTATTATATTATGTAAACTATCATACCAAATAGGTGTTAAACAATTATTTGTTGATCTGTGGACAAATATACTCAATTGGTGCTGGTGAATGGTGGTGAAAGTGAACCAGGTGGGACACTCGGCACAGTAGCCGTGCAAGTTAAACATACAGATGATGCAAGTGAACCTTGTGCCAGTTCTAGAACTCTTGCAGCCGTCACAATGGAAGGTTGTATCCGTGGTGAGTTGGGTTAGTCTGTGAGACGATGCATGAAGTGTGCGACTGATTTGGTGGTTGACAGTGGCGACATCTTGATAAATCTTGATTTGGGTACGTTGGTGAGAAATGTATATGTGAGCTATATATGGAGTTGTGGTCTTCCTATTTATAGAGATCAAATGTTTAAACGAGTGAAGAATAAACTCATTGATGATTTTCAACTAATTTTGGCTATTTCATTTGGGATCGAGTCAAACCACTCATGATGTGATCGAGGAGAATTCTTAATCATTAATAATGTAAATAAAATACAGTACAACTTTTCTAAACAATCTAAATTAAGATTAATTATTATTAATTTTTTTCATGAACAGTAAGCATCCACACTCACCTAAACTACATACTATGTTCACGACAGTACTTAAACCCTGAACATTATAAAGGGAAGAACACTTTAACACCCGTTGATACCGCTAGGCAAAAACCTTTTGGTAAATAAGATTGATGATCTATTATTTAATCAAATATATAGACTTAAATTATTAACTATCTTGATTTAAAACATGGTAGATTAGTAGATATAAATTTTAGAGTCAATAATGTTTTAACGATCAAAGTTTTAGTTGAGATTTGGTTTAACCATCAATTTTTTTATAGTTTTACCATAAAGTTTGAATCATTTAATTCTCAAAGTTACATCTTCTTTTTGTCTTAAACCTTAAAAAAATTTCAAATGATTTAACCTTTAATTTTCTGTTAGAAAGTTGTATAATCCCTTAAATTTTGTTAAGTTTCTAAAAAACGAACATGTATAATAAAAGAAAATGGGTAAAATCAAAAACCATATAAAACTTAAGAGATTAATTAAATTTTTTAGGAAAATTTCAAGGTTTTAACAATTTGAACAAAACTTTGAGGTTTAAACTAGGGCAAACTGCCTTAAATGCAATGAATTTTGTTTTAGTTATCATTATATATAATCAACTTTATTTTCTTAAAAATAATACAACCATTTTTCACAATCCTCACATTGTATGTAATTTGTTGTATACTATGAAAGTTATGAAAAATTTTATTATATACAATGGTAACTAAACAACAGAAACATAAAAAAGTTATTTGCATACAATGAAATGATTATAAAAGTTAATTGTATTATTTTTAAAATTTTAAAGTTGGTTGTGTACAATGGTAACTAAGATAAAGTTCATTGCATTTTCATGCAGTTTGCCCTTTAAACTATAACAAATTCAAACTCTAAGCTAAAATCGTACAATAAAAAACTTTGATGTTTAAAGCGAAATTAAATATAAATTTTGATTATTAAACCATTATTAACCCTAAATTTTAAGTCAATAATGATATATCCTCCTACTAACCCTAAAAGTTCATGCATTTTGCCATTATTATTATTATTATTATTATTATTATTATTAAAGCTAACAATCTTATACCTTTTTCAGTTAATTACTTAAACATACATGTATCTAACAAAATACGTACAAGGTGTGAGTGTTGTATATATCATACGTTTTTAAGATTTTATTTACCTTTTTATATAAAGTTTATGATGTTAATAATCTTTATTAAAATTTTAAGATATAGTACAATGGACAAAATTATGAAAAAGTTCATTGTATACAATGGTAGCTAAGTATTAAATAAAGAAAAAAGTTATTTGTATATAAAGAAAGGATTATGAAAGTAGGTTGTATTATTTTTAAGAAATTTAGTTAGTTGTATACAATGATAATTAGGACAAAGTTAATTGTATTTTCATGCATTTTGCCATTATTATTATTATTATTATTATTATTATTATTATTATTATTATCATTATTATTACTATTACTATTATTATTATTATTATTATTATTATTATTATTATTATATTAGGGTTTAGTATCCAAAAGTGTACTGAAGTTGTCTCTTTTTGCTATTGTGTATACCCATCTTTCAAAACTACCATTTTGTGTATCCTAAAACCTATTCATCAAGTAGGAGGTTATTTTTTCCTTTTTCATTTATTTTTAATTTCACATCATTTACCACATCATCAATTGTTGCCACATCAGTATTAATTTTAAAAACTAAAATCCATAATTATACAAGGATAAGAACTTGAAGCATGTTCATAACATAAAACCCAGATCAAGAAACCTTCGGTTGAAACACTAAACCCTCTTTGAAGAACGTAAACCCTCTTTGAAGATCTTATTATCGAAAAACCACACATCGAACAACATAAACCCTCTTTGAAGAAAAATCGAAGAACATACAGATTAATCCATGGGTTTCTGTTTGAAACCCCCAAATCGAAGAACATACAGAAAAAATCGAAGAACACAAACATGTCTGTTAAAACCCCCAAATCAAAACCCCATCAAGAAAAAGTTCGAAACCCTAATGTATGTAATCATAATACAGATCTGAACTGAAAAAATCGAACCCTAAAGATGAATCGACCCTAATCAGTTGAAACCTTCTACCCTAATCAAGAACTTCATCGAAGAACTCATAAAAACCATTCAAGAACTTCATAAAAACCCTAACTCTAATCGCCATCGAAGAACTCGAATGATGAAGATCGACCGATGGAAACAAAATCGATTGCAACACAGAGCAAATCGACTAATGGAAACAAAATCGTGTTTAAGTCAAAACCTTTCACATACCTTCGTAAACGATTGATGAAGATCTTGAAGAAACCAAGAACACGGATCCGACTCAACCCTAGTTGGAGAACCCGTCAATTGTAATAAAGGTAGAGAGCTTCGAGTTCTTCGATGGTTAGAGAACCCATCGATGTTCCTCGTCTTTTTCATGTATACCCCAAACACAGCGCGAAGGCGGTTGCCAGATAACACAAACACAGATGTTCTTCATCTTCTTCATTTTATTATTATTATTATTATTATTATTAAAAATAAATAATCAACTTATTTGGATTTTTTAAAAATCATTTGAAAACCATATTTATACAAAACCCTTAAAATTTATCGCGGAAGCATTTTCATTTCCTGTAAATATCTCAACAATAAACATTTACAGCATTTATAATCCAAAGCCTTGGGTGTTACCACAGTCAATCTCACGACCATAAACATAGAGTAGGAAATCCAGAATTACTGGAATTGTAACCAAGCCAAAGCCAAGCCCACAACAACTACCCGCCTCACCAAGGCATATATACAACCTGCGAATACAAAACATTTTTATACACCAGTTAGCTATAAATATAGGTAGTGAGTACAACCAAAAACATTTGTTTTATCAAAACCAAGTCATCCTTTTCACTTTTGAAAACATCAGTTTGGCAATCAATATCCTTTTAAAAATTCCACATAATAGCACATAAGGATGCGGGTATGTCCATTGGGCCACAATGTATCCACGTGGTAGCTAGCCACGGTCAACACGTGCCCACATGGGGGATAACCACATTACCCCGTCAAGGTGGGGGATGCACGAAGCAGTCCACCATACAACGGTTATCTGGAGTGTAAGCCCTGTTCACCAAATCCACTCGTGTTGCCACGGGTTCGGTGGCTCGTCAGCCCAGTGAACCCACACGGTCATGATGGCTACTGACATACCCCTCCACTCTCTGCACCGATCCCTCAGCCACCCGTACCTCAGGGTCCCCCCAATTGCCGAAGCCACAGGAACCGATGTGTACGTCTCAATGACTAGGAACCCTATGGTACAGAGTTATATCACACAGTGGTCCGGACCAAAGCACATATACCCCGAAGGGTCACATAAGCACATTCCCCGAAGGGTCACATAGGCACATACCCCGAAGGGTGACATAATCACTTACCCCGAAGGGTCATAAAATCGCTTACCCCAAAGGGTCATAAAACCACATACCCCGAAGGGTCATAAAATCTCATACCCTGAAGGGTCATATAACCACATACCCCGAAGGGTCATAAAATCACTTTTGGCATCTCAATGCCCAAAACATTATTGGTATAACCATAACTTTAATTATCCAAAATCGTTTCATAGTTGGCATCTCAATGCCCAAGGTACATCTTAATTTGAAAACATGAAATTCATTACTCAAAACCATGTCTTTCGTTTTAAAATCGAAGTTTACTCCAACAGGGAGAGTTATGTTTCAAAACCGTCATGTAAAAACAAGCTTTAACATAGACTATCTCCAAAATGGAGCAATGGTCCTATTTGAAAACCATTTCTCAAAATACATCATTTGAACACATCTTGAATCAAATTCACAATTCCACATTCATAAACCCAAAGGTTTCATAAAGCACTTATACTTCACAAAAACCATAGTATAAAACAATACTTGGTTTACATATTCTGTAAGTTCAAAACTCATAAACAGTTTCAATCATATAGCCCGCATCATAAAACAATTCATTAGTTCCACAAACTATGATTCATCAAGTTTCATAACCCTTTGCCAAACAATCAAAACATAACATGATGACTTGTAGGTTTTAACAACAGTTGGCTATCTGCAGGGTGTACTCACATGTGGATGTGATGTGGATCACAACCCCATCCAAACCATAGCTCAAACTCTTGATTACAAGCCTATGATCATAAAACACAAGGTTAACTAACATAAGTTAACCTAAAACAAAGTTTCTAGACTCAAATCTAGACTTAGACACCCTTTCGGGTCTTAAAAAACTCCAAATAAACCTCCTATAACCATAGGAATCAATCCCCAAACATATATAGGGTCAAAACAGGTCAAAATAACATTTTTGGAGGCTCCAGAGTACCTCGCGCCGCGAGGCACTCTTGCTCGCGCCACAAAGAAATCGCTGGAAAAACTCATCGAGCAATCCAGGCATCGTCGCGCCGCGACCATCATGTGTCGCACCGCGAGACCCTGCACCAGCAGCAAAACTTTGTTTTCCTTGCTTCAAATCCGACCATATCATAGTCTTTTTAACCAAAACTCATATTTAACAAAAAATGAGGTCCAAGATACTACAACACAACCTCAATATCATCAAATAACTTCATTTCATCCTAAGTTAGGTAATCAAACCATAACCCCAAAGCTTTAACCCATTTGCCAAAACCAAACACCATAAACTCAAATTTCAAGCTAGAAATCACCAAATATAACATCATAACTCAAATCAAACACAAGTTAGGAGCATAACTTACTTGATTTTGCAAAACCCACTTGATTGCCACATCCTTGCTCAAATTCAACCTCAAGGGTGAAGAAATTGAAGTCTAAACACTTCAAATCTTGAATCAAACCCAAGAACTAGCCATTTTACCTTTGATTTCTTCTTCTTCCCAAGCTCTCTCTCTTCTCCCTTGCTTCCCCCACGTTTCTTTTCCTCCTTCCAGAATTTTCCTTCACCTTTTGACTTCATTTGATGAAGTCAAGGTATATATATACATATTTACATCATAAGTCCTCCATCTTTCTTCATCCTTACATTTGCTACCACATATATATATAACACCTAATTGCACAACATGAATATATATATATATATATATAAATAACATCATAACCACATAATTTACTAATTCTTACAAAACTCGCATTTCCATAAATTTTATAATTTTATAAAATTTCGGGTTTTACAACATCAGCCTTCAACCGGAGACACATCAGCCTTCAAACTGCTATAGCAGGTTGAATAAATCATTTGGTAGTTTTTAAAAGTTCAGTATATTAAACGGTAGTTTTGAAAGATGGGTATACACAATAGCAAAAAGTTACAACTTCGATACACTTTTGGATACTAAACCCTTATTATTATTATTATTATTATTATCATTATTATTATTAAAGCTAATAATCTTATATCTTTTTCAGTTAATTACTTAAACATACATGTATCAAACAAAATACGTACAAGGTGTGAGGGTTATATATATCATACGTTTTTAGGATTTTATATACTTTTTTTTGTAAAGTTTGTGATATTAATAATCTTTATTAAAATTTTAAGATATAGTACAATCAATATTATATCATATTATTTTCTCACTTAGTATCATAAAATCTCTTTACCCAATTTGTAAATATTTTTGTGATATCTTTTGGTATGTATAGACTAAGTACTTCTTACAAGAATATGTGACGAATTATGGATAGTGTGTGTTGAAACAAAGGAAAATCATGAAAATGGTGTAGAAATATGAATTTAGATCCTCTTATGGATTTCTTGTTTTAAATCAAAACTCGATTCACTTTGTAGATGTCATTCTTATTAGATCATGGTTATGTTTCACAAAAAATTGTTAGGATCTTAATATGAAAAAGAGACGTCATTTTTACTACAAGCTTTAAAGATCGGAAAATAAGTATGGGACATGTATCATCATTCAAACAAACTATACTAAAGTTTTTACCAGAAATAAACTCTTATTTATAATAAATTAATTGCTTGAAAAAGGCAACCATATAACTACAATGTCAAAAATAACCATGTAAATTTATTATATTTTTGGAAAAAGGAATGACCGGTGAAAAACAAACAACCAGTTCAATTTGATACTCATTAATAATTTTCATATTAAATATATAATTCTTAAATACAATAATTGATATAATATTAACATTGTATTTATTACGCTCTTTTTATCTAAATAAATGTTAATTTGTAGGCATCCTTGTTCTTTTATACATATTCTTGTTCTCAAAACATGAAACATATGTTTTGAATTCCTATTATTCTTTTAGTAACCCTCTATGTTTGTTTGGAAATTCAGTATATCGACTATAGTGTCTGAGCCTTTATTCTTGAATTTACATGTGTCACACATTCGATATTTTGTTTACATAATTATGTATTTGAGGAGAGGATCATTTCAGAACTACTTTTAATACGAGTACCATTTGTAACCATCATTAATATTCATTAATGACTCATTAATAGAAGTAATTTGGATATTTATATACTTATTCATATGTGAATTGTGTCCGATTGAATGAGTCATTATTTAAAAGTAATTTGGTTATTTATATATTTATTCATATGTGAATTGTGTCCGATTGAATGAGTCTTTATTTAATGAGGCTTGATATTCCCAAAACGCCCCATAATGAGTCGTTAGAAAGCCATTGGTTTAATTTAATGAAGGGTCAAGACCAATTCTCAAGATACTTAGAATAATAATGGTTCTTAAATAAATATTTCCTTACATATTTATACTTTAAAAATAATCATAAAACAACATGGGTTGTGTGTAGTATAGTTTAAAGGCTTTACTAGTATATATGTATGTATAGTGTGAGGTTTTTATAAGAAAGGAATCAAGATAAGATGTGTAAGGGACAATCTAGACCTTTCATTTTATTAAAATTGCTAATAAAAAATATAGTTTTCCTTTTTTGAATTTACTTAATTAATATGATTGTTAAGGGCATAATGGACTTTTTATAATCTCTTATTACCATTTACATATTGTTTTAATTTGTATAATATTTAAGTTCATTTTGAACATTAAGCAACAACGAGTTTATAATCCAACAACTCACGTGAATTTGAAGTTGATGCACAAGCCTCATTGAATTTATAATCCAACAACTCATAAGAATTTAAAACAGATGAATAAGCCTTCTTCATTGCCGAAATAAATTGATGCACGAACAAAAATTGATACAAATGAACTACAAAAGTGATGTCCAAGACACCAACTTGATGAACAAAAAAGAAAATGATGCATAAAAAATTTGATGAACAAAAACAAACTCATGAAAAACAATATCAGAAGAAAAATAAACAAGAACATAGCTTTTGAGTTTTGTTAACAAATCTTTACGATGAACATCTATAACCTTAATTTGTTATAAAAATATACATAAGTAAATAAACCAGTTCATGATACATCTATAACTCATTAAACCCATTGTAAAATATAGTTGATGAAAAAGATCTTCTTGATATAGTCGATGGATGTTGTGAAAGAGGTACGTCGATTTCATACGGAGGAGGTGAAATTTCAAGGCTATTTGGGAGAGCTACCGATTTCATGCGAGCACCAATATCAAATCTATAGAAGACGATAACCTTGATGGAGAAAACTCAACATAAAATCATCGATAGCAATGGAGATTTAGGGTTCGCACCGCAGCGACTTCTCACACAAAATCCGATGAAGTGTGTAGCGGCGACCATGAGAAACCATAAATCATACTAAACCCTATTGGAAGTGTATGACTTCAAGCTTCTTAGATGAACGCATCTATATCGGATTGGACGGTGATGATGGTTTCAAAGAGAAGTTAAAGGAAGGGAGAGTAACCCTCTATGGTTCTAAGCCAGAAGTGAGGCCTTCCATTATACCCTACTCGATGGCTTCGGGTAGCATCGAGTAGGCTCGGGAACACAAAAACTCTTCCATCGGGTACCGAATTCGAGTAATGGTAACGCGTTGTAGAGCTCGATCGAGTAATGCACCCAACCCCCCACCCCCCTTCAACATATAAATTTATATAAAAAATAAAAAAAGGTGGAGAAAGTTTAGATAAGAAAAGGGAATGTATAACACTTGATTTGGGTAGGGTGAAGGAAATGAAAGAGGGAATGATGTGACGCTGACGTGACATTAGTTAAGGGAAAGAAAAAGGTAAGGTATAACTCTTGGTGTGATAGGGAGTAAAAGGAAGCTTGGTGGTATTTTGTTTCCAACCAATGTCATTGGGAAAATGGTGAGTCGCGGGCGATTAACATAGGAAAAAGGAGAAAATGATTTAATTTTGAAATAACTATAATATCCCTTGATTAAAACTGCCACATGTTATCTCCACATTTCCTCTTATCTACCATATCTTATTTCATCCCTTAGATAATGAGTATAGCAATTCCCCAAATCAACTCAAAACCTAATTAGCATCATTCCCAAATTAACCCAAACTTTCTTTCACTTTTTTTAATTTACTTAATTACACATTTATATATTAAACAAAATAAAATATTTAAACAATTCTATAAAACTAAAATATGACAAATAATATAAATAAAAATTTCATTAATAATAATAATAATAATACATTTTATTCATCTCAACCGTATAATTCTCTTATTCTTTTTTTCCTCGCTAACGTTGCCTATAAAATAGAACTCGTAAGGTGATCACGAGGGGTAATATAAAAGTCGAAGTCCTTATTGAACTGTTGTTATTTTCGTAGTTCGATCTCGTTTTGTTTAACTAACAACGCTTTTTCCTCGACTTTAAGTTTTTTCATTCTATACGACATACTTTGATTTTCCCACTGACTGTAACTAAATATTCGGTCCACCAACGTACCAGATTTATCGGTCTATAGTACGCCGGTATTTCTAGTACTCTTCGATGTCCTCTTTCCCTTGTTCCTTCCTATGGGTCGTTGAGGCTCCTCTATTTTGATCTCGTCGTCTTCGTCATCGAGGTTAAAGTTAATGTGTGCATCGGATGATGGCGTCGGTGGGTTTTGACTCGAAAACGTTTTACTACGTTTGGTAGGCCGGGAAGAAGGAGAGGTCATCGGTTGTACCGTGCACCATCTTGGACATTTTTTAAAGATGCTCCACGCGTTTTCGTGGGTGAAAGCAATCCCGTTGTTATCATCCCGATAACGGTTGAGGGCAAAACTTAGAATATCGGCTTCGCTTTGACCGCAACGTCTTGTATTTAATATGTTGTTGTAGATGCCGGCGAAAGCCGTTATTTTTTTGACTTTATGGACATTTCTATATGTTCCACGTTAACAAATTCTCGACTCTCCTTAAGAAACTATCTACACGTATATAAAAAAATGGTTAGAATAATGTATAATGATAATATATATAGTAATAATAATATAATGTATAATAATAATATGTATAAAATAATAATAATAATAATAATAATAATATATAATATATAATAATATAATAATAATGATGGTGATGATAATAATAATAATAATAATAATAATAATAATAATAATAATAATATGCATAATATGTTTAATAATATATAGTAATAATAATATGTATAAAAATTATACCACCCGTTTGTGTGCTTCCGATAACGGAGTCCTTGGAAACGTCAACCTAACTTGAACCAACGCCACCTCTTTAGCCACCAAATTTTTTCTTTCCCGTTTGTGTTGTCGGGATTTCTTCTTGTGCTTGGGTTGGGTTGGAAAGGATTGGGGCACAGTTGTTGACTTTCCGGGACATATTCAATATCGTCAGCGTCGTCTTCAATTTGGTTTCTACGTTGATATGTCCGGTTTGGAGGATTGAAGGTTGCCGAAACGAAACCCGCTTGTAACATCCCTTGGTACGTCAATTGGTAAAGGATGTAAGGTTGAAAGCCGGGTTGGAACCGGGGTTGGAAGCCGGGTGCTTCTGAATATTGTGAAAACCCGATTGGAAATCCGGTGGACATCGGTGTGGTTGAATCCGGGTTTTGACTGCAGTTGTGTCTAGAATCCATGTTGATTTTTTTAAGAGAAGTTTGAAAGATTGAAAGAGTGTTGGATGAGAATTTGTTTTAAAGTGTTAAAGGGATGGTTAAGTATTTATAGGATTGAAGAGTGTTGGATGAGAAGTTAAAAGTTTAAAGTTTAAAGTTTGAAGTTTGGAGTTGGATGAGAAGTTTGGAGTTTGAAATATTTTTGGACGAAAGTGTACGTTAAAAAAATGGTTAGCTATTTCTAGGAGAATTAAATATATATATATATATATATATATATATATTGTATCAACGGATATATTATCGTTGTTGGTGGGAGGTTTGTTTTTATTTTTAAAATATGAGCCGTTACACGAGAAAAGAAAAAAAATTGTCGGTTTCATGAACCCGGGACCCGAACCACACGCAGTTACATATGTGTTTATTTATGTATTGACATGAAAGAGTTTTATTTTAAGATGAATACACTACAAATGTATTGTTGGAGATTTTAGAGTTAGAATATCATAGTCCTTTTGAAACATGTGTGGTTGTAGTGTTGAAATGACGATGTTTTAATCCTATTCATGGGTAATACATATTCGACCATTATAAGCACAATTTAGTTCATCTTAGACACAAGGCTAACAAATGCATCCATGACCAGTTTATCCTTGCATCACAAACAAAACAAATATATGAAACATTTTGTCCATCAATCACAAGAGATACGAAAGATTGGTAGGTTGTTGTTAAGACAAAGCCAAGAGCATTTAGCCCTTTACAAAATGGCAAAACATGTGAGAGAAGTAGATGATGATAATGATGATGATGATGTTTATCAAGAGAATATGTATGAGTATAGATGAGATCGAATTTAGATCTTTATTTATCTAATCATTCTTTTGATTTACCGGTGTAGTTAATTAAGTGTATACTTGTTTTAAGAAAAAAAATCTATTTTCTCATACTTTATTTCCCTACTTTATCCTTTTATGTACCTAATCAATTATCAACATGTATAATGCATGATTTCTCTCCTTGATTTTGGTACTAGTCTGGATCAAATTAAATGAGTAGAATGATAAATAGAAATATTTAGTAGAATAATATATAACTTGTCTTATTTTAAATGTTTTACTATGCGAGTAACTTGTTTTAAAAAGTACGGTTGCTACTAATTATTTTTGCTTTTTTTAGTTAACATGACGGGTCACAGAATTGCAAGGAGTTGAGGTACAGCTAGCGGAAGAGTTGGAAGTACCATATCTACGTTACTAAATGATGGACCGACACAAATCAGTGAAAACCTTCCAGCTTATTAGCGCTGATTTGTGTAGTTATTATATGCACTTGAACACTATATATGCTTGTTAATTAACAGATCTAGCTAGTTGCCTAGTTCATGTGTGAAACACTTTGTATTCCATGGTTTTAAATTTATATCATAATTATAAGCAAAATACAACCATAATCTATATTAATGCGATCTTTTATGTGGAACTACTTCGATCGATTGACCTATATATTCTCCCATCTTTCTCATGAAAGCTTCAAATCTACCTCCATCATCATTAACTGATGTACCACTTGAAGGAACCTCATACGCTTCTTCTGATGCATGTGAAGTTTCAAAAGAGTAGAAGTGATCATCATCATCGTCATGAACTTCTGTAACCCCATTTTCATAACCCAAGTTTGTAGTCAATTCAAAGGCATCCTGAGCGTCAATACGTCTGGAAACCCCACCAGGATTACCGTTCACATGATCTTGACAAAATCCTGAGCTACTCGAAACACAAACACGATGAATCAAGAAGTTACAAGTCTTGCAGTGGTAGGCAAGACCCTGAATTGGGTTATGAGAAACTTGACAGTGTTTGCTTCGATTCGGTTTGGGTCTGTGGACAAATAGACTGAACGGGTGGGGGTGGTTAATGGTGGTGAAAGTGAAACATGTGCTGGTTCCAGCGAAGTCGCAGCCATCACAGTGATAGGTAGTATTGGTGGTGCGTAATTGGGTGACTGTGACGTGAGCCCGTGGATGCATAAAGTGTGGGAGTGATTTGGTGGACGGTGGCGACATCTTCTTGATTTGGGTACGTTATTGAGCAATGTAATGTGAGCTATGGAATTGCGGTCTTCCTATCGATAAGGATTGAATGTTCAAACAAGTGAAGACCGAAATCTTCAACACATTTTGAATTAATTTTCAAATGTTCATTTCATCATTTGGGAAGGGTCAACGACTAATGGTCATAGGAGAATCATTAATGTAAATAAATAAAATATAGTACAACACTACAACTTGTTTAAACAATCTAAATTAAAAATAAAAATTGACTTTTTAACAAAAAAACTCTTTTTTTGTAAAGCACTTAACTATACTTAATTAATCAATTAATAATCTTGACTTTATCAAATTTCATGCTACCTGCACTTATCTACTTATTTAATTATAACTTTGCAAAATGCAAAGTCTTTGAATGTAAATTTCATGAAAAAATCTACAACCCAAACTAACGTAAACTATGGAATAACCAATGTATATCACCTAGCGGATCATTGAATAGTATTAATCTTAATGCATATAGTAAAATTTTCCATATAGATAGCTTGACACTCTCTTTTACTCACTTGTAAAATGTTCCTTTTGTCTAGTAATGATGTAAGGGATGTTAAGCTTTAGATTTTGGTACGGTTTGGTGTACATTTGCTTTTAGCTCCTTGCAAGTTTATATTAATATATCTTGAGTTCACTAGAAAGTGGTAATGGCAATGCTGAAGCTCCCGTCCTAGTGCGCTCTTATTTTGCTTTTCAAAAAAACAAAAAATCTTGACACTTTCTGTATTTAATCTTAATGCATATAGTAAAATTTTTCATATACATAAACGAGTACCGACTTAACTATCATAGGGGCTTGGGCCTCCGATCCCCGATTTTTTTATGTTTGTAACACGATCCAAGCTATGGAGAATGGTCTAACATATTTATCAAAATACACCCGGCAGAATTAGTAGTTCTTTTAAATTTTAGTTAAGCAAATATTTTTTTGTAAAAATTTGTTCTCTACAAGAAAAATCACTCTGAATATAAAAAAATTAACATTTCACGTATTTATTTAAAAAATTCGATCAATATTTTTATTTTACAATACTTTGAGACAAGTTGTATATATTTTATGTACATTAATGAATAGTGATTCTAGATCATCGTCATGTATCGATTGATCTTACGACCGTTAGGCTATTATCGTGGGCGTGACACAATTTATTTTTAATTAAGTACCATGTTTATGCCACTAATTAAATTGTAAGTATGTGGAGTTTCAACTCAAAAGTAATTGGTTATGAGAGAAGTAAACAATGACCCTTATTAAGCACATTACGAAGTCACTTTCCGTCCGATATGAAACATTACTAAACACACCCCCTCACGTGCGACATTCTTTTTTTCGCACAGTACTAAGTCACTTACCATGAGACTAGAGTCGGTGTCGCCTTTGACCAACCACGAGTGAACCTTACTATGATATCATCTAAGTATGTGGGGTTCAAACTCAAAACCTTGGTTATGAGAAAAGTAGCTCATTACCCTTATTAAGCACATTACGAAATCACTTTCCGTCCGATGTGAGACATTATTCAACATAAATAATGGAAAGTCACAACAAATTAATGGAAAAGCCCCGATGAACGATTTAGCACTTTTCTTATTAGTGTCATAAGAATATGATCAATGTGATTTTCCTATCACGGTAGACTGATCATTAAGATTACCCCCCAATCATTAGGATTACTCGAGTGGGGTTGAGAATGCTGTGAACAAGGATTTCCCCTCGTTGAGAATGCTTTGTAGGTATTTTATCACCTCCGGATTGGACAATGAAGAAGTTATCATCATTATGGGTATCCATTCTTTAAATCTTGTCTACTACACACAATTAAACAACAACATATAGCACATTGAGTAGAGAATCAACAATTCTAATACATATGGAAACAGGGTTTCCTATCTCTCAAACGATTCTCAACTTAACCCATAAGCCCACCCAACATGTTTGGATCTACACCTAATGGTCGGCCTCGGTTTGAGACCAAACACTCGCTAAAGTGCTTGATTCTCTCAAACCTTGGCTCTGATACCAACTTATAACACCCTGATTTTTCGGTACAAATTTAAACTTTTAATTTACTAATAAAACCATCAATTGACAATTCGATTACACAAGTGTGCGGAAGCTCTATTTGATTTACAAAAGGTTGGTTTTACTTGTTGTCTTAACTACACGATCATTAATCAACAAATAAAGAAAAGAATAGCATGTGTCATGTATATCCAAACATGTAACTATAGGGTCATATCGAGGGCTTCCCAAAAGCTTCTCCCGCCTTACTAACAATAAGCTACTATTTATTTGTGGATACAAAAACATTTAAAACAATTGAAACGTTACCGTAGCGCTAGTGAGTGTACCAAAACAGTTTAACCCAAATAAATAAGTCATCATCACATTTTTATCAACATGACATCACTTATCATAACACACAAGATGTAGGGGACAATTCCACTAGAGCTTGTATCTTCCATAGTCACCAACCATGGTCAACAAGTCTAAGTAGGGGTGTGTTGACATTTTCCGTCAAGGTTGGGGAGCACGAAGCATCCACGGTACAACGGTTATCAGGAGTGAATGACCTATTCCCCTGTCCACTCGTGTTTACTTAGGTTCGGTGGCTCGTCAGCCTATCGAACCACACGGTCATAATGGGTACTATCATTCCCTTTCAATCTTTGCACCAATTCCACACCCACCCGTATATCTAGGTTCCAATTACCAAAGCCACATAAATTAATACACATCACGCAATGGTTAGGAACCAACATGGTACAAAGCAGTAAATCTAAAACACATCTCCGGACCACAAAGGCACAGTACCAACGCAAGCAAGTGAAACACATATAGTTATTAACTTGCAAGAAGCAACACACAACTTTACATGCATTCAAGGCTTGCAAAGCACATGCTTAAACATATCATATTATCATTAACATGATAATCAACAATAACAAGTCACATTGATGTCATAAATGTGTAAAACATAGAATACAAGAACAATATGATGACTTATAAGTTTATAAAACCAAAGGTGTATCCGCAGGTTACAACTCATCTGTTTGAAGTGACGAGGATTACTTCCTACCCAAACCAAAGCTATATCACTTGAATAAGAATCCTATGATCACAAAACATAATGTTAACTTAATTAAGTTAACCGAAATCAAATCTCCTTAAGAGTATAGACTCAATACCAAGATTAAACACCTTTTTCGGGTCTTAAAGACTCCATATCATTCTTATAATCACTAGAATCAATCCCCAACCAAATATAAGGTCAAAAGCGGTCCAAACAATGTTTTTGGAGGTTTCAGGGTGGCTCACACCGTAGGAAATTCCATGTGAAAATGACCATTCGCATATCAGCGGCCTCACGCCACGAAGCATATGGCTCACGCCGCGAGCCAACGTAAATAGTAACTTTTAGCTGTTTTTCTTATGCATCAACAACCAAAACTCAATCCTTTTAACAATAACTTCTTTTACAACATACCAAAGACTCATACACATAATAAAACACTATAACATCACCATTTATCATAACTTTCATTACCCAAACCCTAATATCACCATATAACTCCAATTTTGACCTATTTGCTAAATCAATCACAAATTTCAACAATAAACCATAAAATACATCAAGTATAGCTAAAATCAAACACAATTACAAGTTAAAACTTACTTGATCACCAACCACTTGAGCTTGCCCTATCTTGCTCCAAAAACCAAGCTCAAATGCTAGAATGAGTGTTAGAAACACACTATTAAGTCTATACACACTTCAAGCTACCAAATACTTCTTGATTTCTTCCTTAACTTTTGATTTCTTTTTCAAGCCGGACAAAAATGACTCGATTGAGTCAAAATGAGATATTTATACCCAATTTTACACTTTTAGTCCTTCAAGTTACCTTTATACACATTTTGCCACAAAACTTACTTGTAAACACATATGCTATAACTATGGTAATAATAATAATAATAACTTTCAATTTATATTCAAATAAACTTATATATGTATATATTTTATAATTTTATATATAAATTTCAGATATTACAATAGATGTGTTTTTTCTTATAAATGTCCATTTACAAGAATATATATATATACACACACACACACTTACATGTGTGCATTTATGTGTTGACATGAAAGAGTTTAGTATATATTTTAAGATAAATAAACTACGTATGTATTGCTGGAGGAGATTTTAGAGTTAGAATAAAATAGCCCTACTAGATCTTGCGAGGTTGAAGTTTCAAATAACGATTTTTTAATCCTACTCATGGGGTAATATTCGACCATTATAATCATAATTTAGTTCATCTCAAACACAAGGCTAACAAATACATCCATGACCCGTTTATCATTGCATCACAAGCAAAATAAATGTATTAAACATCTTATCCATCAATGACAATAGATACGAAAGATTGGTGGGTTGTTGTCAAGACAAAGCCAAGAGCATTTAGCCCTTAATTTACAAAATGGCAAAACATGTGAGAGAAGTAGATGACGATGATGATGTTTATCAAGAGAATATTGCTTGTATAGATGAGTTCGAATATGGATCTTTATTTATCTAGTCGTTCTTTTGACTTACTAGTATGTAGTTAATTAAGTGCATACTTATTTTAAGAAAAAATCTATTTTTTCGTATTTTATTTTTCTACTTTATCCGTAGTCAATTATTGACATGTCTAATTCATTATTTCACCTTTTCATCTCACTCCTTGATTTTAGTACTAGTTTGGATGAAATTAAATGAGTAGGAAGATAAGTAAAAATGTTCGATAGGAGAATTTAAACCTTGTCAATCTTATTTTAAATATAATACCATGATGTGCTTAAACTATTTTAAAAGTACGGTTGCTACTAATTATTTTTGCTTTAGTTAACATGACGGGTCCTAGCATGGCAGAGCTAGCGGAAGAGTTGGAAGTAGCAATAGCGAGGGACGTACCCAAGGATATAGAGGTAGTATCGGTGTACATCTCGCGAGATCTTTAATTACCATATCTACGTTACTAAATGTTGGAGCGACACAAATCACTGAAAAACTTCCAGGTTATTAGTGCTGATTTGTATAGTTATTATATGCACTTGAACACTATATATGCTTGTTAATTAATAGATCTAGCTAGTTCATGTGTGAAACCCTTTGTATTTCATAGTTTTAAATTTATATCATAACTATAAGCAAAATACAACCATAGCCCAATTAATGCGATCTTTTATGTGGAACTACTTCGATCGATTGAACAATATATTCTCCCATCTTTCTTATGAAAGCTTCAAATTTACCTCCATCATCATTAACTGATGTACCACTTGAAGGAACCTCATAAGCTTCTTCTGATGCATGTGAAGTTTCAAAAGAGTAGAGGTGATCATCATCATCGTCATGATCTTCTGTAAACCCATTTTCATAACGCAAGTTTGTAGCCAATTGAAAGGCATCCTGTGCGTCAATACGTCTGGAAACCCAACTAGGACTATGGCTCACGTGATCTTGAAAAAATCCTGAGCTACTCGAAACACAAACAGGATGAATCAAGAAGTTACAAGTCTTGCAGTGGTAGGCAGGACCCTGAATTGGGTTATAAGATATTTGACAGTGTTCGGTCGATTGGGTTTGGGTCTGTGGACAAATAGACTCAACGGGTGGGGGTAGTTAATAGTGGTGAAAGTGAAACATGTGCTAGGTCCAGCGAAGTCGCAACCATCACAGTGATAGGTTGTATTGGTGGTGCGTAATTGGGTGAGTGTGACGTGAGCCCGTGGATGCATAAAGTGTGGGAGTGATTTGGTGGAGGGTGGCGACATCTTCTTGATTTGGGTACGTTATTGAGCAATGTAATGTGAGCTATGGAATTGCGGTCTTCCTATTTATAGGGATTGAATGTTCAAACAAGTGAAGACCGAAATCTTCAACACATTTTGAATTAATTTGTACATGTTCATTTGGGAAGGGTCAAACGACTAATGATCATAGGAGAATTATTAATGTAAATAAATAAAATATAGTACAACACTACAACTTGTCTAAACAATATTCTAAATTAAAAATAATAATTGACTTTTTAACAAAAAAACTGTTGTTTTAAGCACTTAACTATACTTAAATTATTTAACATGACTTTATAAAATTTAATGCTACCGGCATTTATCTACTTACCTGGTTATAACTCTACAACATGTAAATGATTTGCAATGTAAATACTTTGATAAAATGTAAATTCCATGAAAAAATTTACAAACCAAACACCCCTAAGAGATATTAATCATCATTTGTTAGTAAAGATATATGTTTTTAGTCTTCGCATTAACAAAATCGTGATCCACAGGAGTTGATAGATCTAATGGCAGATTACTTTATCAAACTAACATATATTATGCAATAACCAACGTATATATGTTAGAATAATTATCATTTATTATTAGATTTTAAAAGACACTTTATATTATTATTATTATTATTATTATTATTATTATTATTATTATTATTATTATTATTATTATTATTATTATTATTATTATGTAAACTATCATACCAAATAGGTGTTACACACATATTTGTTGATATGTGGACAAATATACTCAATTGGTGCTGGTGAGAGTGAACCAGGTGGGACACTCGGCACAATAGTCGTGCAAGTTAAACATACAGATGATGCAAGTGAACCTTGTGCCGGTTCTAGAAATCTTGCAGCCGTCAGAATGGAAGGTTGTATCGGTGGTGAGTTGGGTTAGTCTGTGAGACGATGCATGAAGTGTGCGAGTGATTTGGTGGTCGACAGTGGCGACATCTTGATAAAATCTTGATTTGGGTACGTTGGTGAGAAATGTATATGTGAGCTATATATGGAGTTGTGGTCTTCCTATTTATAGAGATCAAATGTTTAAACGAGTGAAGACTAAACTCATTGATGATTTTCAACTAATTTTCGCTATTTCATTTGTGATCGAGTCAAACCACTCATGAGGAGATCGAGGAGAATCCTTAATCATTAATAATGTAAATAAAATACATTACAACTTTTCTAAACAATCTAAATTAAGATTAATTGTTATTAATTTTTTTCATGAACGGTAAGCACCCACACTCACATAAACTACATACTATGTTCACGACAGTACTTAAACCTTGAACCTTATAAAGGTAAGAACACTTTAACACCCGTTGATACCGCTAGCTAGGCAAAGACCTTTTGGTAAATAAGATTGATGATCGATTATTTAATCAAATATATAGACTTAAATTATTATCTGTCTTGATTCGGTAACATGGTAGATTAGTAGGTATAAATTTTAGAGCCAATAATGTTTTAACGATTAAAGTTTTAGTTGAGATTTAGTTTAACCATCAATTTTTTTATAGTTTACCATAAAGTTTGAATCATTTAATCCTCAAAGTTATATCTTATTTTTGTCTTAAACCTTAAAAAAATTTCAAATGATTTAACCTTTAATTTTTTGTTAGAAAATTGTATAACCACTTAAATTTTGTTAAGTTTCTACAAAACAAACATGTATAATAAAGTAAAATGGGTAAAATCAAAAACTACATAAAACTTATGAGATTAATTAAATTTTTTACGAAAATATCAAGGTTTTAATAATTTGAACAAAACTTTGAGGTTTAAACTAGGGCAAATTGCCTTAAAATGCAATGAACTTTGTCTTAGTTACCATTATATACAATCAACTTTATTTCTTATAAATAATACAATTAATTTTCATAATCCTCACATTGTATGCAATTTGTTGTATACTATGAAAATTATGAAAAAATTTATTGTGTACAATTAAAGGATTACGAAAGTGGGTTGTATTATTTTTAAGAATTTAGTTAGTTGTATACAATGATAATTAGGTAAAAGTTAATTGTATTTTCATACATTTTGCCATTATTATTATTATTATTATTATTATTATTATTATTAAAGCTAATAATCTTATATCTTTTTCGGTTAATTACTTAAACGTACATGTATCTAACAAAATACGTACAAGGTGTGATGGTTGTATATATCATATGTTTTTAAGATTATATTTACTTTTTTTATGTAAAGTTTGGGATATTAATAATCTTTATTAAAATTTTAAGATATAGTACAATCGATATTATATCATATAATTTTCTCACTTAGTATCATAAAATCTCTTTACCCAATTTGTAAATATTTTTGTGATATCTTGTGGTATGTATAGACAAAGTACTTCTTACAAGAATATGTGACACATTATGGATAGTGTGTGTGTGTGCGTGTGTTGAAACAAAGGAAAATCATGAAAATGGTGCAGAAATATAAATTCAGATCCTTTTGTGGATTTCTTGTTTTAAATCAAAACTCGATCCACTTTGTAGATGTCATTCTTATTAGATCATGGTTATGTTTCACCAAAAATTGATAGGATCTTAATATGAAGATTGGAAAATAAGCATGGGACATATATCATCATTTAAATATACTATACTAAAGTTTTTACCTTAAATAAACTCTTATTTATATTGCTTGAAAAAGGCAACCATATAACTACAATGTCAAAAACAACCATGTAAATTGATATATTTTTGGAAAAAGGAATGACCGGTGAAAAACAAACAACGGGTTCAATTTGATACTCATTTAATAATTTTCATATTAAATATATAATTTTTAAATATAATAATTGATATAATATTAATATTGTATTTATGACGCTCTTACTACTTAAATAAATGTTATTTTGTACACATCCTTGTTCTTTTATACATATTCTTGTTCTCAAAACATGAAACATATATTTTGAATTCCTATTATTCTTTTAGTAATCCTCTTTGTTTGGAAATTTAGTATATGAAATATAATCTCTGAGCCTTTATTCTTGAATTTACATGTGTCACACATTTGATATTTTGTTTACATAATTATGTATTTGAGGAGATGATCATTTGAGAACTACTCTTAATACGAGTACCATTTGTAACCACTATTAATATTCATTAATGACTCGTTAATAGAAGTAATTTGGTTATTTATATATTTATCCATATGTGAATCGTGTCTAATTGAATGAGTCATTATTTAATAAGGCTTGATATTCCTAAAATGTCCCATAATGCGTCATTAATATATAAGCTATTGGTTTAATTTAATGAAGGGTCAAGACCAATTCTCATAGTACTTAGAATAATAATGGTTCTCAAATAAATATTTCCTTACATATTTATACTTTAAAAATAATCATAAAACATCATGGGTTGTGCGTAGTATAGTTTAAAGGCTTTTTTATAAGAAAGGAATCAAGATAAGATGTGTAAGAGACAATCTAGACCTTTCATTTTATTAAATTTGCTAATTAATAATATAGATTTCCTTTTTTGAATTTACTAAATTAATATGATTGTTAAGGGCATAATGGACTTTTTATAATCTCTTATTACCATTTACGTATTGTTTTAATTTGTATAATATTTAAGTTCATTTTGAACATTAAGCAACAACGAGTTTATAACCCAACAACTCACGAAAATTTGAAGTTGATGCACAAGCCTCATTGAATTTATAATCCAACAACTCATAAGAATTTAAAACTAACGAATAAGCCTTCTTCATTGCCGAAATAAATTGATGCACAAACAAAAATTGATACAAATGAACTACAAAAGTGGTGTCCAAGACACCAACTTGATGAACAAAAAAGTAAAGCATAAAAAATTTGATGAACAAAAAGAAACTCACGTTAAACAATATCAGAAGAAAAATAAACAAGAACATACCTTTTGAGTTTTGTTGACAGATCTTTACCATGATACATCTATAACTCATTATACCCATTGTAAAATATAGTTGATAAAAAAGATCTTCTTGATATAGTCGATGGATGCTGTGACGGAGGTACCCGTCGATTTCATATGCAGGTGGTGAAATTTTAGGGCTATTTGGTAGAGCTACCGATTTCACGCGAGCACCAATATCAAATCTATAGAAGACGATAACCTTAATGGAGAAAAATCAAAATATCATCGACAGTGATGGAGATTTAGGGTTCGCACCGCAGCGACTTCTCACACAAAATCCGATGAAGTGTGTAGCGGCGACCATGAGAAACCATAAATCATACTAAACCCTATTGGAAGTGTATGACTTCAAGCTTCTTAGATGAGCGCATCTATCTTGGATTGGACGGTGATGATGGTTTCAAAGAGAAGTTAAAGGAAGGGAGAGTAACCCGCTAGTGGTTATAAGCCGGAAGTGAGGCCCTCCGTTATACCCTACTCGATGGCTTTGGGTAGCATCGAGTAGGCTCGGGAACACGAAAACTCTTCCATCGGGTACCATATTCGAGTAATGGTAACGGGTTGTGGAGCTCGATCGAGTAATGTGCCCAAACCCCCACCCCCCTTCAACGTATAAATTTATATAGTAAGAAAAGGGAATGTATAACAGTTGATTTGCGTAGGGTGAAGGAAATGAAAGAGGGAATTATGTGGCGCTGACGTGACATTAGGTAATGGAAAAAAAAAGGTAAGGTATAACTCTAGGTCTGATAAGGAGTGAAAGGAAGCTTGGTGGTATTTTGTTTCCAACCAATGTAATGGGGAAAATGGTGGGTTAGGGGCGATTAACATACGGAAAAGGAGAAAATGATTTAACTTTGAAATAACTATAATATTTCTTGATTAAAACCGTCACGTGTTATCTCTACATTTCCTCTTATCTATCATATCTTGATTCACCTCTTAAAGTAGCACCATTTTCAAATCAACCCAAACTTTTTCCCACTTTTTCTAATTTACTTAATTACACATTTATATATTAAACAAAATAAAATATTTAAACAATTCTATAAAAATAAAATATGACAAATAATATAAATAAAAATTTCATTAATAATAATAATAATACATTTATTCATCTCAAACGTATAACTCTCTAATTCGTTTTTTCCTCGCTAATGTTTCCTTTAAAATAGGACCCGTAAGGTAATCATGTGGGGTAATATAAAACTCGAAGTCTTTATTGAATTGTTGTTGTTTTTGTAGTTCGATCTCGTTTTGTTTAATAAACAACGCTTTTTCTCGACTTCAAGCGTTTTCATTCTATATGACATACTTTGATTTGCCCACCACTGTAACTAGATATTCGGTCCACCAACATATCAAATTTATTGGTCGATGGTACGCCGATGTTTCTAGCACTCGTTGATAGCCTCTTTCCCTTGTTCCTTCCGATGGGTCGTTGAGGCACCTCTATTTGGATCTCGTCGTCTTCGTCATCCAGGTTAAAGTATATGTGTGCATGGGATGATGGCGTTAGTGGGTTTTGGCTTGAAAATGTTTTACTACGTTTGGTAGGCCGGGAAGGAGAGGTCATCGGTTGTGCCGTGCACCATCTTGGACATCTTTTAAAGACGCTCCATGCATTTTTGTGCGTGAAAGCAGTCACCTTGTTATCATCCCGATAACGCGTTTTCGTGCCGTGCACCATCTTTTAAAGACGCTTCGCTTTGACTGCTACGTCTTGTATTTAATATGTTGTTGTAGATGCCAGCGAAAGCCGTTATTTTTTTTATTTAGGTCCTTGAATTTGGAGGTGACTTTATGGACATTTCTATATGTTTCACGTTGCATTTGAGCGTGGAACAAATTCTCGACTCTCCTCTAGAAACTAGCTACACGTATTTTAAAAAATGGTTAGAATAATGTATAATAATAATATATATGTAGTAATAATATAATGTATAACAATAATAATAATATATAATAATAATAATAAGAATAATAATATTAATATTAATAATATATATAGTATAACAACAACAATAATAATAATAATAATAACTATAATAATATATAGTAATAATAATATGTATAAAAATTATAGCACCCGTTTGCGTGTTTTCGATAACGGAGTCCTCGGAAATGTCAATCCAACTTGAACCAACGCCACCTCTTCCACAAACGTCCATTTATTCGCCTTTGCTCAGCCACCAAATTTTTTCTTTCCCGTTCGTGTTGTCGTGGATTGGGTTGGGTTGGAAAGGATGGGGGCATCTCCGGTTGTTGACTTCCCGGGACATATTCAATATCGCTAGCATTGTCTTCAATCTGGTTTCTACGTTGATATGTCCGGTTTGAAGGATTAAAGGTTGCCGGAACGAAACCCGCTTGTAACATCTCTTGGTACCACTACTACAAAAACGACATTTAGCCCCGGTTGTTTAGCACATTTAACCCCGGTTTTGAGAGGGGGTTGAAAGGGGGGCGATTAAATGTAGATAATCAACCCGGTTACAAAACCGGGGCTAAATAGTTTTCAACCCCGGTTAAAAAACCGGGGCTAAATAGTTTTTAACTCCGGTTAAAAAAACGGGGCTAAATATCTTTAACAGGGTCTGAAGCACACTTTCTACCCTGGTTTTTTAACTAAAAAACCGGGTCTGAATACTTAAAAAATAAAAAAATATATTATTTAAACAATTAATTTTCATAATTCCTGCTTATATTTACTAACAAAACCTAGTTAACTACAAAACAATATCATTATACAAAATAAACCATTGGAACTAATATAACGTGAAACTATACAAACCAAACAATAGTAACTACAAGAAACCGTCTTTAATTTTCTAACTTGTAATAAAGTACCGTGATTGTTCAACAACATAATAGTAAATATTAACTTCCTTAACGATACCATCAAGCTAATGGAAGAATCAAAACAAAGTAATAGCCCAATTGTTCGTTTGAAGACTTGAATATGCTCCATCATTTCAAATCTTCCAGAATAGCTTCACAAACTATCAATAGAAACAAAAGAAGTAAAAAATGAGCTCCACATGTTCTAATTCAACAAAAAGAAGTTTAGTTCATATCCCCAATAGAGTCACAATACCATGTATTCGAATATGAAGAATAACTCATTGTTCTCCCTGACAATCTCCTTTAGCTTTATGATGTTAGGATGATTCAATTTCTGAAGGGACTACAATAGGAAGAAAAAAGGGGTGTGTGTTGAAGAAGATAAGAAAGAGTGTGTACTGTGTTTGGGTGTGTTGAAGAAGATAAGAAATATATATATATAGAGAGAGAGAGAGAAAGAGTTAATTACAAAATTGGTCCTTTCAGTATGCCACTTATTTCACTTTTAGTTCTTTCTTCGAAAAAGTTGTGGATTAAATCCTTTAAATGAGATTTTCGCACACAATTGGTCCTTCCCCTAAATGGACGTTGAATCTTAACGTTAGTTTAGGGGTATTTTCGTCAAATCCATGCTATAAAACCAACAGCCGCCTAATTAAACAACCGGCTTCAACGTTCATCCATTGACGAGAAGAAGAAGAAGGAGGAGGCTAAGGGCGACGATGGTGTTCTGTATGTGCGGGAAGGTTGCTGTAACTCGAACTTCATGGACATCCCTTAACCCCGGTCGTAGGTTCTATGCTTGTCCTCAACAGGTAACATTTAATTTTGCCCAAAATTAGGTTTTTCATCAAACTCCATGTGTCTGAGTTAGAGCTAATGAGCTAATCTAAGTCCGGTTTTTACATTTCTTGAATTAGGGTTCATCTTGCAGGTTTATTGGGTGGTTTGACCCCGTTATGTGCCAACGTTCAGTTGACATTATTCCAGGGATATTGAGGTCCAAGAACAAGACAGAAGCTGATAAGATAGTTGAAGTTTGTTAATCTTCCATCTTGCGAGATAATCTTGATAAGATATCTTTCAAATCCACAAAGATAGTAGTTTCCATGAATAGCTCAACAGAAACTGTTTGTTGAATAAACAGTTCTGAGTTTCTTCTAACAGTCTTCTCTTTAATGTCTTCTAACAGTTATTATGATTTAACTAATAGTTCTAAGCCTTTTGTACTAACAGTTGTAACATTCACAGCAACTGTTAGTCACAACTGTTTTTCACACACCAATGTAACAGTTTGCAACTGTTTTCTCAAAAATTTCTCTAACAGTTTTGCCTTTGTATGTTAAACAGTTTTAAATCACTTAGCCAATTTCCCAACAATCTCCCCCTAACTTAAGGTATTGAACAATATACTTAAGTTGTTTTATAGGGTTTAACCATAGAAAAATTAACATAAGCAAATAAAACATAAACTATGCAAAACTGTTTCAATCAAAACATAAAGATTATACTTTCTTAGACTGTAGAAATTCCAACCTTTCTTTGAGCCTATGAAGAAGATTTTCTTTAACTTTAGCAGGGCCAAAGAACTTTGCTTTCGTAAAATATAAGAGCTTTGTTTTGTTGTGCTCTATGAATTCAATATCAAACCATTGAGTTATTGCATCTCCCATCACTATGTGATAAGTCTTTGACTTAGCATACACCTTGACAATACTTATTGGGAATGCCTCCTCAGCTATCAGCATCGGCATTACTCTCAGAGGATCACATATGCTTGTTAAATGTCTCATCAGCACTCTGATTTTAATACTAGCAGCTTCTCCATAGTGCCTTAGACCATATTCATACATTTCTTTCACATCTCTTCTTGTCACATTCTCCATTAACTGCAAGAAGCTTGCATAGCTCTCAATAGGTTCATGTTCTCTTACGATGGTTACCCCTTGTTTTCCTGTTTCAATCCTTAACAACTCAAATCTCCACTCAGTTATGTAGGATTTTTGACCTAGTTGAACTTCCACCATCTTTTCCAATTTCTGTTCAACCTCCACTCTTAGCCTGTCTTGCAAGATGGTTTGAACCATACCAGCTGTATCTTTCTCTTTAGATTTTTGAACTGTTTGGGATTGTTGAGACTGTTTAGGTTGAGATATTTGCTTTTTCTTTTCAGCTGTTTGCTTTGAAATTGGAACTGTTTTCTTTCTTTCAACTCTCTTTCTTTTCACTCCCTTATCAGCCTTCTTTGCCTTTTCTTCCTCCTCAATCTCCTTTGTTATTTCAGCAGCCATCTCTTGGGCCAATTCAAAATCTTTTTGCTCTTGTTGCTCCATCTCAACACTCAGCCTTTGTGCAAGCTCATGATCATGCTCTTCTTGTTGTTCTTTTGAAAGTTTTAACTTTGGAATATTCACAACAACTTCCTTTCCCTTTCCTAGCACATGAGACATCTTTTCATCTTTCTTTGATTCTTGAATTGCAATGCCTTTGAACCCTAGCTTAGGTGCAATTGGCTCTAGTTTAGACACTTTGCCATCCAGCCACCCATCATCAATCTTTTAAGCCATTTTGAATGTGCTAACATTAAGTGTTTGAGAACCAACCGTAATCAAATGATCTTGTTTAACTTTGGACCATGATTTGAGTACCTCTGTTGTTGGATAATCCCATACATGATCATCCTATTGATCAAAAATCTATCAGCTGCAGACAATTTATCTTCTTGTGATTGAGCACTTGCATCTGAGCAACTGTTGTTTGTGGAGTTGCAACTGTTAGTGATTCTGGTGCAGCTGTTTGTGTACCTTGCTTATCCTTCACTTGCTCCTTTATGATTGCCTTCTCCCCCTTTTTGATTAGAACTGTTTGAGAAGGAGTGGCATGAATCTGTTTGAACATTTGATCATGGATTCGAAGAACATCCGTAGCCTTCTTTAGAGTAGATGACAAAGCTTTGATTTGATTGTCTTGCTAAATAATAAGTTCATTATGCTTGGCAAGCAGCTTGTCTTGTAAGGTGCTCCTCTTTTTGAGGTAAAGGAAGGCAGCAAGAAATGGTACAAGTTCAGGATTCGTCAAAGCCTTTTGTTTCATACTAGCCTCAATGTCAGCAAGTGTTGCCACCTCAAACATATCATCGGCAGATAAAACTGGTGGGTCACTCCTAGAAGTTCCCTCACCAGTACCCCTTTGTTCTTGGTACTAGGGATTTCCAAAAGCTGTTTGACCGGCCTTTGTTGCCGTGGTTGAGGTCTTACTTATGTTGACACTTCCCTGCTCACCCCTTACGGATGAAACAGTAGTGCCAACCTCAAGAACCACATGATCACCCTCCATTGGAGTGATCACCTCCTCGGTGTGCTTGGGAGACAGCATAATGGGTTCCCTTTGGATATTCTTCACAAGTGAATGCACCTGTGCAGGGCTTACAGTTTGCGATGGTGGGACTGTGGTGGAAGGAGCAACAATAGTTCTCTTCCTCTTTTTTAATGTTATAAATGAGGGGGCTTGTGTTGTAGCTCGAGAAATGGTAGCAGAGGAAGATATTTGAGTATCATGAGTTGTGGGTTCCAGAGTTGGTGGTGTAGCAATAGTTTGGGCTTCATGCTCAACTCTTGCAGCTCTATTTCGTGAAAGAAACTCCACCATTGCAGAGAGTGGTGGAGTGATGTTACTAGATAAATTCTTCCCATTTATCAACAGTTTGCTCAATGTGGAGCCACATGAGCAGAGCGAATCAGAACCATCTTGTGAGTTTGAAGATTTGGCAATAAAAAGTTTAAACATGTTTGCACAAATCTGGGATACATCAGAAAGAGACCATATTTGGTCCCGATATGTTTTACCATACCATTAAAGATTAATTTTGAAAAGTTGAAGCGAAGATTGTTGGCCAAACAGATTAAGGCCAAAGTAATGTTGCTTCCAAACTCATTCCAGCCAGTTCTTTTGGGGCTTAGACATTGTTGTAAGGTATGTATTAAATAATTCCAGTGAGCACAAAATTGCCCTTTGTAGAAGGTACCCTTTCCCCTAGGGCCCTCATACCCCAGCTTAACCAACTCCTCATGCAAGAATTCCAAGGAGACTGAATCAGAATACTCACCCTCAAGATCATCAAGGTGAAGGTGTTCACGGATGGTATTCTCAGAGAAAGAAACATCATGGCTATCAACACTTGAAGTGATCCATTGCACTCCATCTATTTCAGTGAGCGTAGCGTTTTTCCAGAACTGATCGAGATGAGAAGTGTAGATGGTTGGATTGACGGTGAGAGCAGTGTTGAGGTTGGACAAGGTAAGGTAGTCGATCATATCATGAAAGACATGCAACTCAGCTGGTTTGGAGATGAAGGCTAGCATGTTGTGTTCTTTGACAAACGGAAGGGGAGCCATGGCGATTTTGAAGAAAAGGTCTAGGATTTAGCGTTCGATTGAATTTTAGTAAGCGTAAAGAAAACTACGAGGAGGGATTGGCTTATATATATGTAATGCATATTAAATGCAATTCAAAATCCCTCAGAATATCTTCAAAGACTTAAATACCCTTGACTAACAGTTGAAAAATGTTTGGTTAGTGAACCTCAACTGTAACACTCATTGCAGTCAACTTCATCGTTGTCAGGTGAATGTAATGACAAGGAACCACCATGATATTGCAAAATCTAAACTTCGATTCTTCAATTACACGAGCTAGGGTTTAGCAAATTTTAGTGAAGAAGAGAAGAGAAGAGTAGAAGAGAGAGTAGAGTGTGATTACTCAGACGTCTGGTATTCAATTAGAGGGAAGACACAGACACGACATTGATTTGACGAAAATACCCTAAACTAACGTTAAGATTCAACGTCCGTTTAGGGGAAGGACCAATTGTGTGCGAAAATCTCATTTAAAGGATTTAATCCGCAACTTTTTGGAACAAAAGACTAAAAGTGAAATAACTGGTATACTGAAAGGACCAATTTTGTCATTAACTCATATATATATATATATATATATATATATATATATATATATATATATATCTACGCTGCCTTTTTTCCTTTTTCCAGGTGAGTGCTTTTTAATTTGAATATATCTATATGTTGCTTTTCTCAAAAATAAATAAATAAATATATATATAAGAAATAAAAAAGAATGTTAGAGGTATAATAGTCATTTTGTATAAATTAACGGACTTAGTTAACAGAAAACGTTAGAAAGGACTATACATGCAATAAAATGGTAGTTAAAGGATGATACTTGCAACTTTTTCAAAAAAAGAAATAAACTTGCAATATATGGTTAGTTAAAGGACCAATTATGAAATTAACTCTAATAATAATAATAACAACATTCAATTTATATTCAAATAAACTTATATATTTATATATTTTATAATTTTATATATAAATTTCAAATATTTCAATAGATGTGTTTTTTCTTGTAAATGAATATATATATAAGTTTGGCAATGCTTGACACGACCTGAAACCCGACACGATCCTAACAAAACGTGGGTCAACACGAACCGGAGACAAAAACAAGGTGGGTCAATAATGGGTTGACACGAAAATGACATGAATTTTTTTGGGTCATGTTCAAGTGAACTCGATAAACCAGAAATTAACCCATTTAACCCGTTTACTTATATAACTATTATTTCATCCGTCCCAAAATTTTTATGAGATTAAAAACAACATTTAAGAAAATATAATTAATATTATCTTTATTTTCTAAATGACACTTTTACCCCTTTTAAACATTTTCTTTATTTTAAACTTATGGAATTTAACAAGTCCACATATATTCCGCACCATCCGTAACTGCAACAAAAATTTTACAGTTATTTTTGAGATTTTATTTTCATTTTTACCAAAAACATGGAGTCAAAATTACCACCATAAGGCTTTTTTTGCCGCCATAAGTGAAATGCATGATATATTATAGATATTAATGATGACAGGCCATTTTTATGTTTAATATTAAAAATAAATGTTGTTAAAATAGAATTGCAGTTATAAAGTACAATGGTGTCATGAATTTTATTTTTACCTATTTATGTGATTATTTTGAACAAAATAAATGTTGAACTTTTGTTGGAATCTAAGTCATGAATCACGATTATTGACTAAAATATTTTCTTAATTCACATAATATAATATAAAAAATTTAAATGATAGTCTAGTACTTGCTCTCAAAAAGAGGTCAAGATAAAATTATGAAGGCTTTATTCAAGAAACATGCACCTCCGCAAAAACTCTAACTGAAAAAAATCTCTTGTAACATATTAACAACAATAGTATTACTAATTAATATGTTTTGTTTCCTAGATCCCATCAGATTGAGCCATATGTCTGAGAATGTTATTTTTCTTGTTAAAATAATAGAGCTAACCTTTGCCGCATTTTATTTTTTTATATACTTGTGAAATTTCACTTACCATAAACGTACTAATCACATATTCAAATTTATTTCTTTCCTTCAACTAAATTTTTTTAAAAAATTTATCCTTTCTATTCCACCAAATTTGTCTCAAATAATACCCGCCAACACTGCTGACACTTCTAAATTTCATATGGAGCGTGTCACAAATTTAATCATTAAAAAGAACAATACTAGTGCACGACGTTAACCTATAGATCAATCGTTATTGCAAGAAAATTCAGTGGACAATTAAAAAAAGGGTTCTATAAGTGATTTTACATCCTTATTCTCGGTTTCTAAGCGCACTATTATTCGCATTTGGCATAAAGCTAAAATTTAAAATTGTTAATCACATTTGGCATTAAAAAGGAATTACATAAGTTATTTAGGTTCTTTGTTCTCCGGAACTGAATACGAAGGTTTCAAACCGAAAACCCAAACGGATCAAATTGTGGGTTGTCCTACTAAAACCAAATTAATAACCAAAAATGGAATACCTATTGATCACAACTTGATCGGATTATTCGGGTACAAATTGTAACACCGTATTTTTAACCCAAAAATTTTCACTTTTAATTACACCGCGGAAGCGTTTTTACACAACAAAGTAATTACAATAATTACAACCACTGTTTACAAAATATTAGTATTACAAAACACGGCTCGTCACAAATATATTATCAGAGTCCTAGGTGAAAACTCCCCAAGCTAACCACTCTCAGTCGAGCCGCTGACTTACCAAAACCTGTAAAAAGAGTGAGAGGTGGGGGATTAGCACAAAGCTAAGTGAATGGAGTATCACAAAACAGATATATCAGCCAGAACCGCATGATATCAACAACCACAAATAAGCACCCTGGGAAGACCGACGGTTCTGCAGGAACCTACAACCAATGCCGGCCAAAGCAAAGGTTTACCGATAGTCCATTTGCTATTCTCACACAGTATCATCCTCTGATAGCAACAAATGCATCCAAGGTCCTGATACTGCTTAGCCAATGGCAAATGAACCCAGCCCATAAGCCCAGTCGTAAACTGACTTCCCATCCAACATGTATACATATCACAGAAATCATCAATTAACATAAACAGTTAATTATCCAACAGGTATACAATCTATCCAACAATAGTTGCAACCAAACCAGTACAACTAATATCACCCGTGAGCAAACATCCACTCACCTCTGATTCTCAACTATTCCACTAAGTGATCTAATGTTAATGAGCCTTGTCTGTTTCTGAGAACACAACAAACTGAAATCAGTATTCAATTCATAAATATATATATATATATATATATCACATATATTTATTTCCATTTAATCAAACATAAACATGTAAGATTCACATATGCATACCCATATAACACATAGCATCATATAATGCAAAACAAGCCAAAACTGTCGGATTTCACATGAAATCCGACACTACTTATCGGATTTGTACCAAATCCGCATCCACCATCGGAATCCGCTTCTATGTATCGGATTTAAGAGAATCCGATACTTCCTTCGGATTTCCATACTTGCCTCTCAACTTGGTATCCACAATCGGATTTCATTGTTTAGGATTCCACATTCGAATTCAAGCCATCGGATTTCAACACTAGGATTTCATAAAAAGTCTCGGATTACATACATCCGGATTCAACACCCGGATTTCACTTGGAATCGGATTCTACCTTCGGTTTTCATCATCATCACCAAAATCCGCAAACTTCAATTTACCAAGAATCCGACAACTTCATAACTTGCATAATTCATATTTCCAGTTTATACAATTCACATGCAATTTCATATAAACACATATAAACATGTTTAAACATGCAAACATGCATCAAAACACCCTTAAAGCCCAAAAACACCAAATCCGATACATTCATAGTGCATGTTCATATCAACCTACTCAAAACCGTAGCATGTTAATACCAATCAATAGCATGTTAACAAGAATCATGAAATACTCAACAACCTTTGAATCTTGAATCACACAATCAAGAAATCACAAATTCCGATTGTTGCTTTGTTCCTTCTTTCTTCTTGTTGCTCTCGGTTTACACACAAAACACACACACATGTAAACTTCAAAGTGAAGTCACCTTTCTTAATCCCACGTATATAAACTAGATAGCATGGTGTCATGTTTTAATCATCTAAACACATGCACACACACACACACCCGTACGTACATATACATATATCAACACATATATATAACATTTAATATAAATGATTAACAATCAATTAAACATAAACTAAATCAAATATAATTCACGTGTAACATACCCCAAGCCTACGTTTCTACTAGGCCTAATCTCAGGATGTTACAAATCTTCCCCCCTTAAACTGGATTTCGTCCTCGAAATCTATACATCTTCAAACAATCGCGGATAACGAGCTTTCATATCGGCCTCGGTTTCCCACGTCAAGTCTGAACCCAAACTGTGATTCCATTTAACCAGAACCATCGGAATCTGTTTCTTTCGCAATTTCGTCACTTTCTGATCCAACAGTTCAATGGGTTCTTCCACCAACCTCTTACTGGAATCCACTTTAAGATCATGTAGAGGTAGAATCTGACTCTCATCCTCAACTCTACATTTCCGCAAGTAACATACGTTGAAGGTATTGTGAATACCTGACAATTCTGTCGGAAGGTCGAGAGTAACCATCTGATCATTTACCACTCGTTGGACACGAAACGGCCCAATATAACGCGGAGCTAACTTTCCTCGCTTCCCAAAACGGATAACCCCCTTCCATGGAGAAACTTTTAGATAAACCAACTCCCCCTCAACGAATACCACTGACCTACGACGTGGATCAGCATACATCTTCTGTCGATCCCTCGCAGTTTTTAACTTTTCTCGCGCAATAGCAACTTTATCTGCGGTGATCTGCACAATATCAGGCCCTGCATACTGTTTCTCACCCGCCTCTAACCAACACGTAGGAGTTCAGAAGCGACGACCATATAACATCTCATAAGGCGGCATACCGATACTCGAATGATAAGAATTGTTATACGCGAATTCAACCAACGGTAGATGGGAATCCCAAGAACCTCCATATTCTAACACACATGCCCGCAGCATATCCTCGAGTGTCTGAATAGTTCTTTCTGATTGCCCGTCTGTCTGTGGATGGTAAGCTGTACTCAAATTCACACGTGTATCCAACTCCCGCTGTAAACTATTCCAGAAGTTCGACACAAACCTGGAATCTCTATCTGACACAATCGATAGCGGTATACCATGTCGGGAAACAACTTCATCGATATACAACTGCGCCAATTTACTGAGTGATGCCGTCTCGCTGGTAGCCAAGAAGTGAGAACTCTTGGTCAATCTATCAACGATCACCCAAATCATATCATGATTCCTCTACGTACGCGGAAGTTTCGTTACGAAATCCATCGTTATGTGCTCCCACTTCCACTCTGGAATCTGCAATTGTTTTAATGATCCATAGGGTTTCTAGTGCTCTGCCTTAACCGGTGCACAAATATGGCAAGACTCCACAAACTGTGCAACGTCTGTCTTCATTGTAGGCCACCTATACAGTACCTTTAGATCGTTATACATTTTTGTGCTACCTGGATGAACAGATAGTCTAGACTTGTGAGCTTCAATCATAATCACATTCCGAAGACCTCCAAGCAAAGGCACCCAAACACGAGATTGAAAAACCATCAATCCCCCAGAATCATCAGTCAAGTCACTCTTTTTCTTGGTCATAATCTCTGACTTCAGATTTTCATCCATCAAGGCTTCCAACTGAGCTGCCTTCAATCTATCGATTAAGTCAGAAACTATTTCAATTCGCATGAATTTAATATGTTCACTAACTCCCTTGCGACTCAAAGCATCGGCTACCACGTTGGCTTTCCCGGGATGATATCGAATCTCGCAATCAAAATCTTTAACAAGTTCCAGCCATCGCCTCTGTCGCATATTGAGTTCCTTCTGCGAAAATACATACTGTAGTTTTTTGTGATCCATACAAATGACGCACTTTGTACCATAAAGATAGTTTCCCCACAATTTTAACGCAAAAACCACAGCTGCCAGTTCTAAATCATGGGTTGGATAGTTCTTCTCATTCGGTTTCAACTGACGAGAAGCATACGCAATCACTCTATCCTGTTGCATCAACACACAACCCAACCCTGCCAATGACGCGTCACAGTAAACTATGAAGTCATCTGAGCCATCCGGTAAAGCAAGAATAGGAGCCTGGCACAAGAGTCGTTTCAGTGTCTGAAAAGCTCTTTCCTGTTCATCACTCCATTTAAATGGAACCTCCTCACGAGTCAATTTAGTCATAGGATTCGCAATCTTAGAAAAGTCTTTAATGAATCTCCTGTAATACCCAGCCAATCCCAAGAAGTTTTTAATCTCAGTAGGCGACTTCGGAGCCTCCCAATTCATCACTGCTTCTATCTTTGCCGGATCAACCTTGACTCCATCACTGCAAATGACATGCCCCAGAAAGTGAACTTCCCGCATCCATAATTCACACTTCGAGTACTTGGCATACAATTGCTCCCGTTTCAAAGTTTCAAGAACCTGTCTCAAATGAATCTCGTGATCAGCTTCAGATTTCGAATAAACCAGAATGTCGTCGATAAATACTGTCACAGATTTATCCACGAACGGTCGACAAACCCGGTTCATCAAATCCATAAACACTGCAGGTGGGTTAGTCAAACCGAACGGCATGACTAAAAACTCATAATGGCCATACCTGGTACGAAGAGCAGTCTTAGCAATATCCCCGTCAGAAACTCGTACATGGTGATAACCCAATCTCAGATCAATCTTTGAGAAATACGAAGCACCTTGCAACTGATCAAACAAATCATCAATCCTGGACAGAGGGTATTTATTCTTCACTGACCTCTTATTCAGTTCTCTGTAATCAATACACATTCGCAGAGTACCATCTTTCTTTTTCACAAATAAGACTGGAGCACCCCACGGTGAAGAACTCGGATGAATAAATTCCCGATCCAACAAATCCCGAATATGTGTCATCATCTCCCTTATCTCAGAAGGAGCCAACCGATAAGGACATCTAGCCACTAGATTAGAACCTGGTATTAAATCAATCCTGTACTCTACCTCTCGAACGGGAGGTAACCCAGGTAACTCATCCAGAAACACCTCAGGAAATTCTGATACAACTCGTACATCAGTAACTGCCCGTTTCTCTTTTCTAGCATCAATCGCATATGCCAGAAAACATTCGCATCCCTTACTCAAGGATTTCTTGGCTTTCAACATAGAAATGATAGGAAACACAGACTTGTTCCTTTCCCCTCGAGCCACCACACGCGACCCATCAGATAACGGAAACGAAATCAGCTTCCTATGACATTTAATACTCGCCTGTGCTTACTCAGCCAATCCATCCCCAAAACCACATCAAACCCTGCTAATGGCATCAATAGGAATGATACAGGAAAGCACTTACCGTCTATGTCAATCTCAGCACCCATCACAGAAGTCGTAACAGGTACTATCTTACCATCTGCTACTTCTATATCAATCGGCACAGAGATACTAGTAGTAGGCAAATTTAACTTAGCACAAAATGCTACAGAAACAAAGGAGCGATTCGCTCCAGAATCAAACAATACACGAGCAGGTAAGGAGTTTATAAAAAACGTACCAATGATCACGTCATCTGTGGCAGTAGCATCATCTACTGTCATCCGGAACGCCCTACCCTCCGGAGTTGGAGGATTCTTCCTTTTCTGCCCACCCGCTGAAGACGAGCCCCCAACCGCCCCTGCCCCTGCCCTTGACCCTGACCCAGTCCCTGCCGTTGGTCTTCTCCCTGTAGGGCAATCACCCTCCCTATGACCCTCCTGATGACAGTTCCAGCATACGTTCAGAGGGTATCGACAATCCTTCGATTCGTGTCCGTGAGTACCACATCTCACGCAACGCATAGTCTGAGCAGTACACTGCCTAGTGTGAGTAGCCCTGCACCTCGTGCACCACTGTGATTTAACCCCAGAATCCCCTGAAGATGCCTTCCTGGCTCTGGGACTGGTACCTGCCATTTCTTCTTTTGCTGCCTACCCCCAGCCTGGTCATACTTCGGCTTCTACAAAGCCGCCTCCTCCTTGCTCTGTTTGTCTTTGGCCTGGATGTCCCCCTCAGCAGATTTTGCTAAGGTGAAGGCCTGGGACAGAGATCCAGCCAATCTCGTGGTGCTCCTGTACTCTGGTAATAACGCCCCAATAAAGTGCTGAACCTGGGAAGATTCTTCAGGCACCCACTGAGATACAAACCTCAGTTTAGAATTGAACTGCTCAATCAGTTCATCCACCGTCATCTTCCTTGTCATTTTCAGTTCCATGAACTCCTGCCTTATGTTATTCAATTCAAAGGCGTTGCAGTACTGTTCACACAACTTATCCCAAAATTGATTCCAAGTAATTGAATCCATTTGTGCTCTCGATAAATGTGTGGTAATGGAATCCCACCAAATCATTGCTTTGCCTTTGAGCATCCGGGTGGCAAATCATACTCTCATTTCCTCTTCATAGTTACACGCATCCAAAATCCTCCCTGTGTCTCTCAACCAGTTTAAAGTAACATTAGGATCCGTGCTGCCATGGTATTCATCAGGTTTACAATCCATAAATTGTTTATAAGTACACGGCTGCCTATAACCCATTCCTGACGGAAATCCCATAAATGGAGAATAGGACCCCTGTGGAATAGATCCTTGAGGATAGGGTCCTTGTGGAAACAACGGATAATAGAACGGTTGAGTCATCGGTTGAGTAAACGGTGGTATCGGCATTGACATGGGAGGAACCTCTGCCAATGTAGTGATTGCTGGAAAGATCGGGGATATCGCAACAGTAGTTGAAGCTACAGAAACAACTGGTGGTTGTGCTGCAGGAGCCTGCTTTTGCTGCTCCAACTCTGATCTCAAATCTTGCAGTTGACCTTCCAATTGAAATATGTACTCATCTCTGTCATCAACTGTTGTACCAGATGTACCAGCATTGGTTGGAATCTCAACAGTTGCAGTAGGGACCTTAGCAGTAGTTGGGACGGTAGGGGTACCATTTGAGTAATCACGTCCAGCCATTGTTATCTGTAACAATCACATCACCTCACGATTTATTAGATAAATCCGTTAGTACACAACATACTAACTCCACCCTCTCCAATTCACCCCAATCCCACACCCAAGGAGTAATCGACCTACCACGAGCCAAGATTTGGGAATGTAACACTTCCACTGTGCCTACACTGCCAAACCAAGGATCTGATACCAAACTTGTAACACCGTATTTTTAACCCAAAAATTTTCACTTTTAATTACACCGCGAAAGCGTTTTTAAACAACAAAGTAATTACAATAATTACAACCACTGTTTACAAAATATCAGTATTACAAAACATGGCTCGTCACAAATATATTATCAGAGTCCTAGGTGATTACTCCCCAAGCTAACCACTTTCAGCCGAGCCGTTGACTTACCAAAACCTGTAAAAAGAGTGAGAGGTGGGGGATTAGCATAAAACTAAGTGAATGGAGTATCACAAAACAGATATATCAGCCAGAACCGCATGATATCAACAACCACAAATAAGCACCCTAGGAAGACCGGCGGTTCTGCAGGAACCAACAACCAATGCCGGCCAAAGCAAAGGTTTACCGATAGTCCATTTGCTATTCTCACACAGTATCATCCTCTGGTAGTAACAGATGCATCCAAGGTCCTGATACTGCTTAGCCAATGGCAAATGAACCCAGCCCATAAGCCCAGTCGTAAACTGACTTCCCTTCCAACATGTATACATATCACAGAAATCATCAATTAACATAAACAGTTAATTATCCAACAGATATACAATCTATCCAACAATAGTTGCAACCAAACCAGTACAACTAATATCAACTGTGAGCAAACATCCACTCACCTCTGATTCTCAGCTATTCCACTCAGTGATCTAATGGTACTGAGCCTTGTCTGTTTCTGAGAACACAACAAACTGAAATCAGTATTCAATTCATAAATATATATATCACATATATTTATTTCCATTTAATCAAACATAAACATGTAAGATTCACATATGCATACACATATAACACATAGCATCATATAATGCAAAACAAGCCAAAACTGTCGGATTTCACATGAAATCCGACACTACTTATCGGATTTGTACCAAATCCGCATCCACCATCGGAATCCGCTTCTATGTATCGCATTAAAGAGAATCCGATACTTCCTTCGGATTTCCACACTTGCCTCTCAACTTGGTATCCACAATCGGATTTCATTGTTTAGGATTCCACATTCGAATTCAAGCCATCGGATTTCAACACTAGGATTTCATAAAAAGTCTCGGATTACATACATCCGGATTCAACACCCGGATTTCACTTGGAATCGGATTCTACCTTCGGTTTTCATCATCATCACCAAAATCCGCAAACTTCAATTTACCAAGAATCCGACAACTTCATAACTTGCATAATTCAAACACAAGTACAAGTTAAAACTTACTTGTTCACCAACCACTTGAGTTTGCCATATATTGCTCCAAAAACCAAGCTCAAATGCTAGAATGAGTGTTAGAAACACGCTATTAAGCCTATACACACCTCAAGCTACCAAATACTTCTTGATTTCTTCCTCAACTTTTGATTTCTTCTTCAAGCCCTCACTCTGCCTCTATCTCTCACGATTTTGGCCGGACAAAAACGACTCAATTAAGTCAAAATGAGATATTTATACCCAATTTTACACTTTCAATCCTTCGAGTTACCTTTATACACATTTTGCCACAAAACTTAGTAGTAAAACACATACATAACTATAACTATGGTAATAATAATAATAATAATAATAATAATAATAATAATAATAATAATAATAATAATAATAAGAGTTAATTTCATAAATGGTCCTTTAACTAACCACATATTGCAAGTTTAGTCCTTTTTTAAAAAAGTTGCAAGTATCATCATTTAACTACCATTTTATTGCATGTATAGTCCTTTCTAACGTTTTCTGTTAACTGAATCCGTTAAATCAAGGGTATTTATGTCTTTTTACCATTTTTCTAATTTTTAATTGCTTTTAAATATTTAATCTTTTTTAAATATATATTTCCTCCCTTTTTCTCTTTAAAAAACACATAGACATTTCCTTTCTCTCTCTCTAAGATTCCAACACAAACACACACTCTCTTTCTAAGATTTTGCCCACCTCCACCTCTGCCATTGCCACCTCCGCCTATGCCATCACCACTGCCAACTCCGCCTCTGCCATCACCACCACTACCTCCCTCGCTGGTATTACCACTTCCCCAAGAACACACACACACACACATACACACACACTCTCTCTCTCTCTCTAAGATTTCAACCACCAAGAAAACCACCACTACTACCGCCTACCTCTGCCATCATCACCGCCACCTCCGTCGCTGCTATCATCACCGCTACCAAGAACACACACACATACATACCACCGCTACCATTTTTCTGGTGGAGTTCGTCGTTCGGTGGTGGTGGTTGTTTGGGTGGAGGTCGCCGGTGGTGGTTGTTATTTGGGTGGAGCTTGAAGGTGGTGGTGGTTGTTTGGGTGGAGGTCGCCGGTGGTGGTGGTTGTTTGGGTGGTGGTGGTTGTTTGGGTGGAGGTGGTTTTTTTGTTGGAGTTCGTCAGTCGGTGGTGGTTGTTGTTTGGGTAGAGGTCGCCGGTGGTGGTTATCGTTTTTTGGTTGGAGTTCATCGGTGGTGGTGAATTTTTGGTCGTTGTTTTTTGGGTGGTGGTGGTTTTTTGGGTGTGTTGAAGAAGATAAGAAAGAGTGTGTACTGTGTTTGGGTGTGTTAAAGAAGATAAGAAATATATATATATATATATATATATATATATTGCTACGCTGCCTTTTTTCCTTTTTCCAGGTGAGTGCTTTTTAAATCATGATATATTATAGATACTAATGATGACGGGCCGTTTTTATGTTTAATATTAAAAATAAATGTGGTTAAAATAGAATTGACTAATAAAATTTAAATCATCACTTTGGTGGTCTACTGGATAGTCTAGTACTTGCTCTCAAAAAGAGATCAAGATAAAATTATGAAGGCTTTATTCAAGAAACTTGCACCTCCGCAAAAACTCTAACCGGAAAAAATCTCTTGTAACATATTAACAACAATAATATTACTAATTAATATGTTTTGTTTCCTAGATCCCATCAGATTGAGCCATATGTCTGAGAATGTTATTTTTCTTGTTAAAATAATAGAGCTAACCTTTGCCGCATTTTATTTTTGTATATACTTGTGAAATTTCACTTACCATAAACGTACTAATCACATATTCAAATTTATTTCTTTCCTTCAACTAAATTTTTTAAAAAAATTTATCCTTTCTATTCCACCAAATTTGTCTCAAATAATACCCGCCACCACTGCTGACACTTCTAAATTTCATATGGAGCGTGTCACAAATTTAGTCATTAAAAAGAACAATACTAGTGCACGACGTTAACCTATATATCAATCGTTATTGCAAGAAAATTCAGTGGACAATTAAAAAAGGGGTTCTATAAGTGATTTTGCTTCCCTATTCTCGGTTTCTAAGCACACTATTATTCGCATTTGGCATAAAGCTAAAATTTAAAATTGTTAATCACATTTGGCATTAAAAAGGAATTACATAAGTTATTTAGGTTCTTTGTTCTCCGGAACTGAATACGAAGGTTTCAAAACGAAAACCCAAACGGATCAAATTGTGGGTTGTCCTACTGAAACCAAATTAATAACCAAAAATGGAATACCTATTGATCACAACTTCATCGGATTATTCGGGTACAAATATTCTTTAACGAGTTTAACGAAAGTTGTTGATGCGTTAATGTTGCGAAAAAGTGGGTCAACCCGAAACATGACCTGAACCTAACACGAAATAGAGTGACATGAACCGAACCCAACACGAAATTAAATTAGATAAAAAATGGGTCGACACGAAAATGATATGAAGATATGTCGACACAAAAATGACACGATCTGTTAACTCGAACCCGACCCGAATTAACAGCCCTACAATAATATATACACACACACTTACATTTGTGCATTTATGTGTTGACATGAAAGAGTTTAGTATATATTTTAAGATAAATAAACTACATATGTACTATTAGAGGAGATTTTAGAGTTAGAATAAAATAGCCCTACTAGATCTTGCGTGGTTGAAGTTTTCAAATAACGATTTTTTAATTCTACTCATGGGGTAATATTCGACCATTATAATCATACTTTAGTTCATCTCAAACCCAAGGCTAACCAATACATCCATGACCCGTTTATCATTGCATCACAAGCAAAACAAATGTATTAAACATCTTATCCATCAATGACAATAGATATGAAAGATTGGTGGGTTGTTGTCAAGACAAAGCCAAGAGCATTTAGCCCTTTACAAAATGGCAAAACATGTGAGAGAAGTAGATGACGATGATGATGTTTATCAAGAGAATATGTACGTGTATAGATGAGTTCGAATATGGATATTTATTTATCTAGTCATTCTTTTGACTTAGTGGTATGTAGTTAACTAAGTGCATACTTATTTTAAGAAAAAATCTATTTTTTCGTATTTTATTTTTCTACTTTATCTGTACTCAATTATTGACATGTCTAATGCATTATTTCACCTTTTTATCTCATTCCTTGATTTTAGTATTAGTTTGAATCAAATTAAATGAGTAGGAAGATAAGTAAAAATATTTAATAGGATAATTTAAACCTTGTAGATCTTATTTTAAATGTAATATCATGATGCCCTTAACCTGTTTTAAAAGTAGAGTTAATAATAAAATAAACCTTAAACTCTGTTTTAATTTTTGATTTAAATCTCAATCTTTATTTTTAAATAATTTTAACCTTAAACATTCAATATATTTCTATTTAATCCATAAACTATCGAATACTTAATTAATGTGAGTAAAACATTAACTTGCAACCTAATAAACCGGTAAACCCTCTTTTCGACAAAATCATTTATGCTACACCTATCAAGCGACGACGGGAAAGAGGAGCAAAACGGCGAAATCCAAGACGGGGAAAAGGGGATCGACGGCGAAATCAACGAGGGAAGAAGGGGATCGACGGCGAAATCATCGACGGGAACAGGGGGCGATCGAGGAATGACAGGAACAAGGGGATCGACGGCGAACGACGGGAACAAGGGGATCAACGGCGAACGACGGCTGTGAACCCGGCTCCTGAGCAGCGAACAACCGGAACAACGGGAACAAGGCGAACAACGAACGACTCTGAGGTAAATTCAACTATCTTTACTTCGTTTGTCCCCAAACATGTCTAGGGTTGATCAATGAGTATGGAACTATATGTTTCCAAAAACGAATTTGACTACAGTAAACACTGATGATATTATTTTACTAGTCTGTTGTTTCCTTTCTTAATATAATCTTCCCAGCCTCCTATCCCCTGTATGAGTGCAATGTTGGAAGCTGTGGGATGTGCTTCTGTTATTTGTAGTGGATGTTGGTAGCTATGGGATGTGCTTCTGAAGTTGCAAAAATGACATTGTGATGATATGATAATCTGCTCAGGAATAGCTATTAGGAGTAGTTAACACTGAAAATCTAAGTACATTCATTAGTTAGTTCCCATGTATAGGTAATAATCTGTTCATGAAAACCAATCTATGGTGAATGTGGTACTAATTTGCTTTTGAAATTTCTTAATTTGAAGGAAGTAGAGAATGTTTCTTGGTATGAAGAATTCAGTATATGTGTTTGATTCCTCTTTTTGGTTCATATTTTTGATCAGGTCTGTGTTTCTTGGTATGAAGAATTCAGTATATGTGTTTTGGGAATTGAAGGAAATTGAACTCTTGTATTCTTATTGGGTACTCTTGTATAAATTATCTTTTAAGTATTTGGTTAAGAATAAATACTTGTATTTTAAGTATTTGTTTAAGTTGATACTCAATACTTGTATTCTTTTGGCAAAACTATTTAACAGGCAATGGCATCTCCTAATGTCCAAAATGATATTATAAGTAGCGATGATAGCAATGATGAATCATATGAAATGAGTAAGGACTTGTCTGATGATGATAATGATAGCATTTTATGTGGAACTACTTCGATCGATTGAACAATATATTCTCCCACCTTTCTTATGAAAGCTTCAAATTTACCTCCATCATCATTAACTGATGTACCACTTGAAGGAACCTCATAAGCTTCTTCTGATGCATGTGAAGTTTCAAAAGAGTAGAGGTGATCATCATCGTCGTCATGATCTTCTGTAAACCCATTTTCATAACGCAAGTTTGTAGCCAATTCAAAGGCATCCTGTGCGTCAATACGTCTGGAAACCCAACTAGGACTATGGCTCACATGATCTTGACAAAATCCTGAGCTACTTGAAACACAAACAGGATGAATCAAGAAGTTACAAGTCTTGCAGTGGTAGTCAAGACCCTGAATTGGGTTATGAGAAACTTGACAAGGTTCGGTTTGACTGGGTTTGGGTCTGTGGACAAATAGACTCAACGGGTGGGGGTGGTTAATGGTGGTGAAAGTGAAACATGTGCTGGTTCCAGCGAAGTCGCAGCCATCACAGTGGTAGGTTGTATTGGTGGTGCGTAATTGGGTGAGTGTGACATGAGCCCGTGGATGCATAAAGTGTTGGAGTGATTTGGTGGAGGGTGGCGACATCTTCTTGATTTGGGTACGTTGTTGAGCAATGTAATGTGAGCTATGGAATTGTGGTCTTCCTATTTATAGGGATTGAATGTTCAAACAAGAGAAGACAGAAATCTTCAACACATTTTGAATTAATTTTTGACATGATCATAGGAGAATCATTATTGTAAATAAATTAAATATAGTACACACACACAACTTGTCTAAACAATCTAAATTAAAAATAATAATTGACTTTTAAAAAAAAAAAAAAAAACTCTTGTTTTTGTAAAGCGCGCACTCAACTATACTTAATTAAATCATTTAACAATCTTGACTTTATCAAATTTCATGCTACTAGCACTTATCTAGTTATAACTTTGCAAAATGCAAATTCTTTGAAATGTAAATACTTTGACAAAAGGCAAATTTCATGAAAAAATCTACAACCCAAACTAACGTAAACTATGCAATAACCAACGTATATTACCCGGCTGATCATTGAATAGTATTTAATCTTAATGCGTAAGTTAAATTTTCCATATAGATAGCTTGACACTCTCTTTTACTCACTAGATTGACACTTTCTGTATTTAATCTTAATGCATATAGTTAAAATTCTCATATACATAAACGAGTACCGACTTAACTGTCAGAGGGTTTGGGCCTCGGATCCCCTTCTAACCGATTTTTTTACGTTTGTAACACGATTCAACCTATGGAGAATGGTTCAATATAATTATCAAAATACACCCGGCAGAATTAGTAGTTCTTTTAAATTTTAGTTAAACAAATATTTTTTTGTAAAAATTTGTTCTCAACAAGAAAAATCATTCTGAATATAAGAAAAAATAACATTTCACGTATTTATTTAAAAAATTCAATCAATATTTTTATTTTACAATACTATTGAGACAAGTTGTATATATTTTATGTACATTAATGAATAGAGATTCTCGATCCTCGTCATGTATCGACTGATCTTATTACCGTTAGGCTATTATCGTGGGGTTGACACAATTTGTTTTTAATTAACTACCATGTTTATGCCACTAATTAAATTGTAAGTTTGTGGGATTTCAACTCAAAACTAATTGGTTATGATAGAAGTAATCAATGACCCTTATTAAGCACATTACGAAGTCACTTTCCATCCGATGTGGAACATTACTCAACACACCCCCTCACGTGCGACATTCTTTTTTTCGCATGGAACTAAGTCACTTACCATGAGACTAGAGTCCGTGTGACCTTTGACCAACCACGAGTGAACCTTACTATGATACCATGTAAGTATGTGCGGTTCCGACTCAAAACCTTGGTTATGAGAAAAGTAGCTCATTACCTTTATTAAGCACATTACGAAATCACTTTCCGTCCGATGTGACACATTATTCAACATAAATAATGGAAAGACACAACAAATCGATGGAAAAGTCCCGGTGAACGATGTAGCACTTTTCTTATTAGTGTCATAAGAATATGATCAATGTGATTTGCTTATGAGGGTAGACTCATCATTAGGATTACCCCAATTAGGGTTGAGAATGGTGAGAATCCGGATTTCCCCTGGTTGAGAATGCTTTGTGGGTATTTTATCAGCTCCGGGTTGGACAATGAAGAAGTTATCATCATTATGGGCAACCATGCTTTAAATCTTGTCTACTACACACAACTAAACAACAACATTTAGCACATTCAGCAGAGAATCAACAATTCTAATGCATATGGAAGCAGGGTTTCCCATTCTCTCAAACGATTCTCAACTTAATCCATAAGCCCACCTAACATGTTTGGATCTACAATTAATGGTCGGCCTTGATTTGAGATCAAACACTCGCTAAAGTGCTTGATCCTCTCAAACCTTGGCTCTGATACCAACTTGTAACATCCTGATTTTTCAATACAAATTTAAAGTTTTAATTTACTAATAAAACCATCATTTGAAAATTCGATTACACAAGTGTGCGGAAGCTCTATTTGATTTACAAAAGGTTGGTGTTACTTGTTGTCTTAACCACACGACCATTAATCAACAATTAAACAAAACAAAAGCATATGTCATATACATCCAAACATGTAACTTTAGGGTCGTATCGAGGGCTTCCCAAAACCTTCTCCCGCCTTACGGGCAATAAGCTACTATTTATTTGCGAATACAAAAACATTTAAAACAATTGCAACGTTAGCATAGCGCTAGTGGGTGTACTAAAACAGTTTAACCCAAATAAATAAGTCATCATCACATTTTTATCAACATGGCATCACTTATCATAGCACACAAGATGTGGGAGACAAGTCCACTAGAACTTGTATCTTCCATAGTGGCCAACCATGGTCAACAAGTCCACATAGGGGTGTGTCGACATCTACCGTCAAGGTTGGGAAACACGAAGCATCCACCAAACAACGATTATCAGGAGTGAATGACCTGTTCCCCAATTCCACTCGTGTTTACTTAGGTTCGGTGGCTCGTCAACCCATTGAACCACACGGTCATAATGGGTACTATCATTCCCCTCCACTCTTCGTACCAGTTCCACAACCACCCGTGTATGTAGGTTCCCAAATGCCGAAGCCACATAAATCAATACACGTCACCCAATGTTTAGGAACCAACATGGTACAAAGCACTAAATCTCAAACATAGGTCCGGACCACAAAGGCACAATCACAAACGCAAGCAAGTGAAACGCATATGGTTATTAACTTGCAAGAAGCAACACAAAGATTTATATGCATTCAAAGCTTGCAAAGCACATGCTTAAACACATCATAATATCTTTAACATGATAATCAACAATAACAAGTCACATTGATACCATAAATGTGTAAAACATAGAACACAAGAACATATGATGACTTATAAGTTTATAAAACCAAAGGTGTATCCGCAAGGTACAACTCATCTGTTTGAAGTGATGAGGATTACTTCCTATCCAAACCAAAGCTATATCACTTGAATAAGATTCTTATGATCACAAAACATAAGGTTAACTTAATTAAGTTAACCTAAATCGAAACTCCTTAAGAGTATAGACTCGATACCAAGATTAAACACCTTTTTCGGGTCTTAAAGACTCCATATCATCCCCTTATAATCACTAGAATCAATCCCCAATCAAATATAAGGCAAAAGGGGTCTAAACAATGTTTTTGGAGGTTTTAGGGTAGCTCGCGCTACAAGGCATCGGAGCTCGCGCCGATTGAAATTTCCTGGGAAAATGACCATTCGCAAATCAGCGGCCTCACGCCACAAAGCATATTGCTCGCACCGCAAGCCAGTGTAAACAATAACTTTTGGTTGTTCTTCTTATGCATCAACAACCAAAACTCAATCCTTTCAACAATAACTTCTTTTTCTACATATCAAAGACTCATACACATAATAAAAACACTATAACATCACCATTTATCATAACTTTCATTACCCAAACCCTAATTTCACCATATAACTCCAATTTTGACCCATTTGCAAAATCAATCACAAATTTCAATAATAAACCCTCAAATACATCAAGTATAGCTAAAATCAAACACAAGTACAAGTTAAAACTTATTTGTTCACCAACCACTTGAGTTTGCCCTATCTTGCTCCAAAAACCAAGCTCAAATGCTATAATGAGTGTTAGAAACACGCTATTAAGCTTATACACACCTCAAGCTACCAAATACTTCTTGATTTCTTCCTCAACTTTTGATTTCTTCTTAAAGCCCTCACTCTTCCTCTCTATCTCTCTCTCACAATTTTGGCCGGACAAAAAAGACTCAATTGAGTCAAAATGAGATATTTATACCCAATTTTACACTTTCAGTACTTCAAGTTACCTTTATACACATTTTGCCACAAAACTTAGTTGTAAAACACATACATAGCTATAACTATGGTAATACTACTAATAACATTCAATTTATATTCAAATAAACTTATATGTTTATATATTTTATAATTTTATATATAAATTTTAGATATTACAATAGATGTGTTTTTTCTTACAAATATCCATTTACAAGAATATATATATATATATATATATATATATATATATATATATATATACACACACACACACATATACACTTACATGTGTGCGTTTATGTGTTGACATGAAAGAGTTAAGTATATATTTTAAGATAAATAAACTACGTATGTACCGTTGCAGGAGATTTTAGAGTTAGAATAAAATAGCCCTAGCTACTAGATCTTGCATCGTTGAAGTTTTCAAATAACAATTTTTTAATCCTACTCACAGGGTAATATTCGACCATTATAATCATAATTTAGTTCATCTCAAACCCAAGGCTAACAAATACATCCATGACCCGTTTATCATTGCATCACAAGCAAAACAAATGTATTAAACATCTTATCCATCAATGACAATAGATGCGAAAGATTGGTGGGTTGTTGTCAAGACAAAGCCAAGAGCATTTAGCCCTTTACAAAATGGCAAAACATGTGAGAGAAGTAGATGACAATGATGATGTTTATCAAGAGAATATGTACATGTACATATGTAATACCCGTGTTTTTATAAATTATAAAAATGCAAATATATGCAAGTTTACTTGAAAAATTAGTAAAAAATTATGTGTTAAGTTGGTATTTATGTGTTAGTAGTGTGTATGTGTTTTATAAACTTAAATGGTGATATAATGTAAAAGGAATGAAAGTAGGAGGGCTAGATGAGTTTATCACATACATGTGAGAGAATATATACGTGTATAGATGAGTTCGAATATACATGTGAGAGAAGTAGACGACGATGATGATGTTTATCAAGAGAATATATACGTGTATAGATGAGTTCGAATATGGATCTTTATTTATCTAGTTATTCTTTTGACTTACTAGTATGTAGTTAACTAAGTGCCTACTTATTTTAAGAAAAAATCTATTTTTCGTATTTTATTGACATGTCTAATATATTATTTCACCTTTTTATCTCATTCCTTGATCTTAGTACTAGTTTGAATCAAATTAAATGAGTAGGAAGATAAGTAAAAATGTTTAGTAGAAGGATTTAAACCTTGTAGATCTTATTTTAAATGCAATACCATGATGCCCTTAACCTGTTTTAAAAGTACGGTTGCTACTATATATCTTTGCTTTAGTTAACATGACGGGTTGCGGCATGGCAGAGCTAGCGGAAGAGTTGGAAGTACCAATAGCGAGGGACGTACCCAAGGATATAGAAGTAGCATCGGTGTACATCTCGCGAGATCTTTAATTACCATATCTACGTTACTAAATGATGGAGCGACACAAATCACTGAAAAACTTCCAGCTTATTAGTGCTGATTTGTATAGTTATTAACTTATTATATGCACTTGAACACTATATATGCTTGTTAATTAATAGATCTAGCTAGTTCATGTGTGAAACCCTTTGTATTTCATAATTTTAAATTTATATCATAATTATAAGCTAAATACAACCATAACCCAATTAATGCTATCTTTTATGTGGAACTACTTCGATCCATTGAACAATATATTCTCCCATCTTTCTTATGTCGTCATGATCTTCTGTAAACCCATTTTCATAACGCAAGTTTGTAGCCAATTCAAAGGCATCCTGTGCGTCAATACGTCTGGAAACCCAACTAGGACTATGGCTCACATGATCTTGACAAAATCCTGAGCTACTCGAAACACAAACAGGATGAATCAAGAAGTTACAAGTCTTGCAGTGGTAGGCAAGACCCTGAATTGTGTTATGAGAAACTTGACAAGGTTCGGTTTGACTGGGTTTGGGTCTGTGGACAAATAGACTCAACGGGTGGGGGTGGTTAATGGTGGTGAAAGTGAAACATGTGCTGGTTCCAGCGAAGTTGCAGCCATCACAGTGGTAGGTTTTATTGGTGGTGCGTAATTGGGTGAGTGTGACGTGAGCCCGTGGATGCATAAAGTGTGGGAGTGATTTGGTGGAGGGTGGCGACATCTTCTTGATTTGGGTACGTTGTTGAGCAATGTAATGTGAGCTATGGAATTGCGGTCTTCCTATTTATAGGGATTGAGTGTTCGAACAAGTGAAGACCGAAATCTTCAACATATTTTGAATTAATTTTGACATGTTCTTTGGGAAGGGTCAAACAACTATTGATCATAGGAGAATCATTAATGTAAATAAATAAAATATAGTACAACGCTACAACTTGTTTAAACAATCTAAATTAATAATAATAATTGACTTTTTAACAAAAAAAACTCTTTTTTTTTGTAAAGTACTTAACCATACTTAAATCATTTAACATGACTTTATCAAATTTCATGCTACCGACACTTATCTATTTACCTAGCTATAACTCTACAAAATGTGAATGATTTGAAATGTAAATACTTTGATAAAATGTAAATTTCATGAAAATATTTACAAACCAAACACCCCCTAAGAGATATTAATCATCATTTGTTAGTAAAGATATATGTTTTTAGTCCGTCGCATCAACAAAATCGTGATCCACAGGAGTTGATAGTTCTATTGGCAGATTACTTTATCAAACTAACATATATTATGCAATAACCAACGTATATATGTTAGAATAATAATCATTTATCATTAAATTTTAAAAGACACTTTATATTATTATTATTATGATATTATGTAAACTATCATACCAAATACACACCTATTTGTTGATCTGTGGACAAATATACTCAATTGGTACCGGTGATTAATGGTGGTGAAAATGAACCAGGTGGGACACTCGGCACAGTAGTCGTGCAAGTTAAACATACAGATGATGCAAGTGAACCTTGTGCCAGTTCTATAAATCTTGCAGCCATCACAATGGGAGGTTGTATCGGTGGTGAGTTGGGTTAGTATGTGAGACGATGCGTGAAGTGTGCGAGTGATTTGGTGGTCAACAGTGGCGACATCTTGATAAATCTTGATTTGGGTACGTTGGTGAGAAATGTATATGTGAGCTATATATGGAGTTGTGGTCTTCTATTTATAGAGATCAAATGTTTAAACGAGCGATGACTAAACTCATCGATGATTTTCAACTAATTTTGGCTATTTCATTTGGGATTGAGTCAAACCACTCATGATGAGATCGAGGGGAATCCTTAATCTATACTACTTTATAAATCAAACAACATTCTCTGTTTTTATTAATTTAAGATTTCTTAATTTTCAATAAATAATTTATTATAACCATAAATTTTATCTTGATTAATCACATACATCCAATTATTAACCTTCCAAAATAAACTAAATTTAAAAAAAAATTGAAACTAATGTTCTATTTGGTATGCACATCTTTCTAAAAATAAAATTAAAATTTATTTTATAATTGTTATACACATTTAATGGTCTCGATTATAATTATCGCCGTATTACGCGAGTACTTCACTAGTTTTATTATTTCATTCTACAAAGTGTTCGTAATGGATACTTGGATAGTAACAAGTAGAGATGTTCTTCCTTTATATATAATTAGGTCATATCCATCATAAGAGACCGTCAATTAACACATCCAATTGATATTAACTTCTCTCTTTATCATCAAACCACGGTTCTTTCTAGAAACTATATATTGTGTAAAATGTAGTACATATATCATCTCCAAACGTGTCAATGTGCAACGGTTATAATCCGCAACAAGTTTCTACTATCATATTCTATCGGTTGCGTGACTTAAAGCATTAATTTAGGTTGGAATTTGTAGTTTTGGATTTATTCTAACTTCAACTTATAGAATATGGTCTTGTTTGTTTTTTTCAAATGCTCTGATCTAAATTTGAATATAATGTCAGAACATTTAGAGGTAGTTCTTATGTCTAAATGGTTGTTCATATTTTAAACATATGAATGTTGCAATTATGTGTTTTATAATGTAAATACCCATTTTTAAAAATATAATATAAAAGCATACTTTTAACATATATTAAACTTATTTACACAAAATTAAAACATAAGTACAATAACATGTTCCAAAATATTGTTTAGGAAATGTAAATTTCCAAAAAAGTGATCGCATGTGGAAGTGAGCTGTCATTCTCATGCTGTAGCCTTGCATTTATCTATCCACGCAGAAATATATCACACCATTAAGCACGATGCTTAGTTAGTACACAATCACACACCAACAAGCAGTTGCACATACACATCACATATACATGAAATCATCATCACATATGTGGTCCCCGACGACGTAAGCCATATAGACTTCTGAGATCATATCAACCTCTGGATGCTACATCAACATCGGCGTATGTAATCAGGTGGTTAATAAAAGTTGTGTAACTCACCTTTATTGGTTATGGGATTGAGGATTCGTCAAACAATAGTAATTAGTTCAATAAATGGTTGTTCACAGATCATGTACAAACAATTATTACCTAAATCCGATTTTAAACATTTAAATTTCTTTCTAGTCATTAATAATGTAAATAAAATACAGTACAACTTTTCTAAACAATCTAAATTAAGATTAATTATTATTAATTTTTTTCATGAACGGTAAGCACCCACACTCACCTATACTACATACTATATTCACGTCAGTACTTAAACCCTGAACCTTATAAAGGGAAGAACACTTTAACACACGTTGATACCGCTAGGCAAAGACCTTTTGGTAAATAAGATTGATGATCGATTATTTAATCAAATATATAGACTTAAATTATTAACTATCTTGATTTGGTAACATGGTAGATTAGTAGATATAAATTTTAGAGTCAATAATGTTTTAACGATCAAAGTTTTAGTTGAGATTTGGTTTAACCATCAATTTTTTTTATAGTTTTACCATAAAGTTTGAATTATTTAATCCTCAAAGTTACACCTTCTTTTTGTCTTAAACCTTAAACAAAATTCAAATGATTAAACCTTTATTTTTTTTTAGAAAATTGTATAACCCCTTAAATTTTGTTAAGTTTCTAAAAACCGAACATGTATAATAAAGTAAAATGGGTAAAATCAAAGACCATATAAAACTTAAGAGATTAATTAATTTTTTTAGGAAAATATCAAGGTTTTAACAATTTGAACAAAACTTTGAGGTTTAAACTAGGGCAAATTGTCTTAAAATGCAATGAACTTTGTCTTAGTTACCATTATATACAATCAACTTTATTTTCTTAAAAATAATACAACCAATTTTTATAATCCTCACATTGTATGCAATTTGTTGTATACTATGAAAGTTATGAAAAAATTTATCGTATACAATGATAACTAAACAACAGACACATAAAAAAGTTATTTGCATACAATGAGAAAATTATGAAAATTAATTGTATTATTTTTAAAATTTTAAAGTTGGTTGTATACAATGGTAACTAAGATTAAGTAAAACGGGTAAAATAAAAAAAACAATATAAAACTTAAGAGATTAATTAAATTTTTAAGGAAAATATCAAGGTTTTAACAATTTGAACAAAACTGAGGTTTAAACTATAACCAATTCAAAACTTTATGCTAAAATTGTACAATAAAAAACTTTGATGTTTAAAGCGAAATTAAATATAAATTTTGATGATTAAACCATTATTAACCCTAAATTTTAGGTCAATAATGATATATCCTCCTACTAATTCTTCGTACTTTATCCTACTACTCATCACAACATGATATGTGGAATCCACTAATTCTCTTTCCTCACATCCTCCGTTGATTTTACTTGTGTTGATCGTGTGAGTAAGAGGATAAGTTGGAGGAAATAGTAAGATGATATATCATTTTCTCTCTCTTTATATCTGCCTATATAGGGCAAAATGCGGGAAAATAAAATAAAGTTTACCAATATTGTCATTGTATGCAATTAACTTTATTTTGTACCTAAAAATACATACAACTTATAAATTTTATTCATTATATACAATTGGTAATCTGATTACCAAGTTACCGGTTATCCAATGTATACAATGAACAAAATTTGAAAGTTTTTTATATTTTTAGGTACCAAAGTTCTTTTTTTTATGTTACGGGTAAGTTACATGCTATAATAGGTAATTGTATACAATGAACAAAATTTGTAAGTTTTGTGTATTTTTAGGTACAAAATAAAGTTTGTTGCATACAATGACAATATTAATATAGTTTGTTGTATTTTCGTGCAATTTGCCCATATATATAGAAACAACTTCCTCCATCTTTTATTGACAAGTGTCTCTCAATAGTGACATACTATTACCCTTTTTCTAATTTTTTTTTATTATATATATATACACTATTAATTTATTCTTTTCAAGCAAACTTTCTTGTGTGTGTGTATATATATATATTATTAGGGTAAATTGAATTAAAATATAATGAACTTTGTCTTAGTTATCATTGTATACAATCAACTTTATTTTTTTAAACAATATAATCAACTTTTATAATCCTCCAATTGTACGAAAATTGTAGTATCCTAAAGAAATTATGAAAAAGTTCATTGTATACAATGGTAGCTAAGTATTAGATACAGAAAAAAGTTATTTGTATACAATGAAAGAATTATGAAAGTTGATTGTTTTATTTTTAAGAATTTAATTAGTTGTATACAATGATAATTAGGACAAAGTTAATTGTATTTTCATGTATTTTGCTATTATTATTATTATTATTATTATTATTATTATTATTATTTATTATTATTATTATTAAAGCTAACAATCTTATATCTTTTTCAGTTAATTACTTAAACACACATGTATCTAACAAAATGCGTACAAGGTGTGAGGGTTGTATATATCATACGTTTTTAAGATTGTATTTACTTTTTATGTAAATTTTGTGATATTAATGATCTTTATTAAAATTTTAAGATATAGTACAATCGATAAAATTATGAAAAAGTTCATTGTATACAATGTTAGCTAAGTATTAGATACACAAAAAAGTTATTTGTATATAATGAGAGGATTATGAAAGTAGGTTGTATTATTTTTAAGAATTTAGTTAGTTGTATACAATAATAATTAGGACAAAGTTAACTATATTTTCATGCATTTTGCCATTATTATTATTATTATTATTATTATTATTATTATTATTATTATTATTATTAAAGCTAATAATCTTATATCTTTTTCAGCTAATTACTTAAACATACATGTATCTAACAAAATACGTACAAGATGTGAGGGTTGTATATATCATACGTTTTTAAGATTTTATTTACTTTTTTTATGTAAAGTTTGTAATATTAATAATCTTTATTAAAATTTTAAGATATAGTACAATCGATATTATATCATATTATTTTCTCACTTAGTATCATAAAATCTCTTTACCCAATTTGTAAATATTTTTGTGATATCTTGTGGTATGTATAGACTAAGTACTTCTTACAAGAATATGTGACGCGTTATGGATATAGTGTGTGTGTGTGTGTGTGTGTGTTGAAACAAAGGAAAATCATGAAAATGGTGCAGAAATATGAATTCAGATCCTCTTATGGATTTCTTGTTTTAAATCAAAACTCGATCCACTTTGTAGATGTCATTCTTATTAGATCATGGTTATGTTTCACCAAAAATTGATAAGATCTTAATACGAAAAAGAGATGTCATTTTTACTACAAGCTTTAAAGATTGGAAAATAAGCATGGGACATGTATCATCATTCATATATACTATACTAAAGTTTTTACCTTATATAAACTCTTATTTATATTAATTTAATTGCTTGAAAAAAGCAACCATATAACTACAATGTCAAATACAACCATGTAAATTGATATATTTTTGGAAAAAAGAATAACCTGTGGAAAACAAACAATGGTTCAATTTGATACTTATTTAATAATTTTCATATTAAATATACAATTCTTAAATACAATAATTGGTATAATATAAACATTTTATTTATGTCTTTATGACACTCTTTCTACCTAAATAAATGTTATTTTGTACGCATTTGTGTTCTTTTATACATATTCTTGTTTTCAAAACATGAAACATATGTTTTGAATTCTTATTATTCTTTTAGTAATCCTCTTTGTTTGTTTGGAAATTCAGTATATGAACTATAGTCTCTGAGCCTTTATTCTTGAATTTACATGTGTCACACATTTGATATTTTGTTTACATAATTATGTATTTGAGGAGAGGATCATTTGAAAACTACTCTTAATGCGAGTATCATTTGTAACCAACATTAATATTCATTAATGACTCGTTAATAGAAGTAATTTGGTTATTTATATATTTATCCATATGTGAATTGTGACCGATTGAATGAGTCATTATTTAATGAGGCTTGATATTCCCAAAATGTCCCATAATGAGTCATTAATAAGCCATTGGTTTAATTTAATGAAGGGTCAAGACCAATTCTCATGGTACTTAGAATAATAATGGTTCTCAAATAAATATTTCCTTACATATTTATACTTTAAAAATAATCACAAAACATCATGGGTTGTGCGTAGTATAGTTTAAAGGCTTTACTAGTATATATGTATATATAGGGTGAGGTTTTTATAAGAAAGGAATCAAGATAAGATGTGTAAGAGACAATCTAGACCTTTCATTTTATTAAAATTGCTAATTAATAATATAGTTTTCCTTTTTTGAATTTACTTAATTAATATGATTGTTAAGGGCATAATGGACTTTTTATAATCTCTTATTACCATTTACGTACTGTTTTAATTTGTATAAAATTTAAGTTCATTTTGAACATTAAGCAACAACGAGTTTATAACCCAACAACAACGAGTTTATAACTTAATAACTTTTCTATCCTATGTGAGTACCTTCATTGATCCATAATTTTAGAATCTAAGTTAATTAGGATAGGTGGATGAATGATGTGGCACCAAATTAGAAGTTTGGGCTTAAAGTGTCACCAAGATGAATTTATAAGGTAAAGTTATATAAATTGTGTTCTTCTTTAATACCCTACCGTCAGTGTACATCCCAAAAAAAATTTTAACATAATAAGTTAATGTATACCAGCCATTACCAAAAACAACGGTTACAAATGTGGCATCACAATGTTAATTGTTTGATACAATGGAAGCGAATAAATATATAAAATTGTTTGACTGGCAATTGAGTTAAAAACATAAAACGCTGCAGTCGCCGTCATCGTGATGGAGCCTTGCCCTTGTCCAACCTCGAAGAACTTGAAACATAACATTAACGGGTAAGCACAAAACTTAGTGAATCACCACCACCCTTACCCTTTGAAGGAATCACATCCTGCCATCACGTAACACATAACTAGGGACTCGCCCTCTGCCGCATCTCGGATCCCACCCATTTGATGCCTAAACCGGGCCTCGCCCGCTATGACTCATCACAGATCCCACCTTTAGATGCAGTCATCTGCGCCAACCGACCACGAAGGCACGGTTGGTTACTTAGCATATCATCACGATAACACATAATAACCGATCGCAATTATGCACATACATTGCAACAATAAGCATTTTGCATATCACTTACACATTACGGGAAATAAAGTAAGTTAAGGTAACTCACCTAAGTGACGACACAGTAAAGTTTGAAATATTTCTCGACACTGCCTTGACTAACGGATCCTGACGATAAACCTACAACATAGTTGCTGAGTCAGGCCAAGTACAAGCCTCCATGTCACACGAGTTAAAAGTCGCATGAACCCCAAGGTTGCATGGTACTTTAAGTCACATGGTTCCTTAAGTCACATGGTACCTAAAGTGGCATGGTTCCTTAAGTCGCATGATACCTAAAGTCGCATGGTTCCTTAAGTCGCATGATACCTAAAGTCGCATGGTTCCTTAAGTCGTATGATACCTAAAGGCGCATGGTTCCTTAAGTCGCATGATACCTAAAGTCGCATGGTTCCTTAAGTCGCCTGATACCTAAAGTCGCATGGTTCCTTAAGTCGCATGGTACCTAAAGCCGCATGGTTCCTTAAGTCGCATGGTACCTAAAGTCGCATGGAACCTTAAGTCGCATGGTTCCTTAAGTCGCATGATACCTAAAGTCGCATGGAACCTTAAGTCACATGGTTCCTAAAGTCGCATGCAACGTTAAGTCGCATGGTACCTTAAGTCGCATGATACCTAAGTTCGCATGGAACCTAAAGTCGCATGATACCTAAAGTCGCATGGTTCCTTAAGTCGCATGATACCTTCCCTGTCGGACCAAAACCCAAAAACGCACTGTTTCGTTTCAAATTTCTGAAATCCTATAAAACTTAACAAATTCATGTCATTTTTTTTCCAAAAGCTTCTTAATAGCAAATAAATATATCATTTTGAAGATAAACGATTACCATCTCGATTTTCAGGCCTAGAATCTCATTTTTGTTTCTCAAATGGTGTTTCACCAAAAACAGGGGATAAATCCCAACTAAAACCCTTCTTTAGACAACTTGAATTTGCTCAACTACTCACAAAAGATAGGATACAAGTCTCAGAGTCATTACCTGATGATTCTTTGTTGGTTTGGCTCAAAATCTCTGCCTTGCTTTCTTCCTCTTTCTTCTTGGTATGAACACACGTACACACACTTTCTCTCTTAAGGTTGAATGAAGAAGATGAATGGAACAGTAACCTGTTCTTGGAGGCTGTGCCCTAGCCTCATATATATACATGCTCTATCCTGGGCCGAGCCCACTCTTTAACCTTCTTGGTCCAACCTTAGTTCATCAAGGAAATGGGACTAGTCCCCTAAGCCCAACACACAAGCTTACTCATACATATAAATTCACATTTCTAACTCTTGAAGTGAGGAAATATAGTAATAATGATAGTAATAATCAAATCGTGATATATATATATATATATATAATTTACGCCAATAATCGAAATTGCGAATTTACATAATGGTAATACAGGATTCCGAAAAATGGACATTACAGGCGGTTACAACTAAGAATTTCAATTATGCAATTAGTGTATTAATGAGGTAAAGTGATGCAATTAGTGTTCTTCCTTAATCCCCTAAGGTCTATAAATTTGAAAGCTTCCTTCTTTCTTTCTTGGCTTTTTGTTCAAAGATAATGGTGATATTAGTGAGGTGGTTTGTTTAGATGAAATGAAGTTCACTATTTGTGCTAAGTATTTTATTCTTTACGTATGAAAATTGATCTTTATGCTTTGTAGGTGAAGAAAGTAAATGAGAATAGTACTACATTTGAGCTCCAGCCGAAGGTTTATACATTTTAAAGCTTCTTTCTACGCTTTTTGTTCAAAGATAATGACGATATTAGTGAGGTAATTTGTTTAGTTGGAATAAAGTTCATTATTTGTGTTAAATCTTTTATTATTTACCTATGGAAATTGACCTGCTTAGTAGGTGAAAAAGGTTTTCATTGTTGTTTTCATTTGAGCTTTAACCGAAGGCTTTTAAATTCGAAAGCTTCCTCTTTATTCGCTTTTTGTTCAAAGGTAATGATGATATTAGGGAGGTAGTTTGTTTAGTTAGAATGAAGTTCACTATTTGTACTAAATCTTTTATTCCTTACCTATAAAAATTGAACTTTATGCTTTGTAGGTGAAGAATGTTATCATTGTTATTTTCATTGTTGTTAATTTAAGTGATGAATATGGAGGTTGAATTATTAAAGGTATTCTATGTCTTTAACCATGGTTATTTAACAATGATAAGTACATAAAGAGTAAAAGGAATTATGAAGCTTACTTTTTTTTCCTAATTTTAATGTAGGATGACGATTCAAACAACAAAATTGTGATTGATAGTGATGATTGTGAAATTGTGAGTCCTAAGGTTGGGTTAAAAACAAATACCACAGGTCCATTCGGAAAACGTCACAATATTGATGACAAAGATGATATGTAGAAGGATCTACTCTTGTGAATATGAAGCTTGTGTTTGTGAAGTAAGAAAAAGTTTGAAGGATTTGAGATGGCTACCGTTTAGATTAATGTCTTTTGTTTTTTACTTTTATAAAATAAGTAGGTTAATTATCTTTGGTAGTATTTCTCAAACACTAATCCATTTCACCGTATGATAATTAGGTCATTTGGAAATAATATACTTTGGTTTGAGTTTTAAAATATAAGTTTTCATGTTTGGAATTATTAAGCTCTTTGGTTTGAGTTTTAAAATATAAGGTTTCATGTTTGAAATTATTAAGTTCTTTGTGTTGTGTGGTTGTATATATGTGTGTATTGTTCAATTAATCTCTACACATAATATGTTTGTATTTCGACTTTGTTATACGGTGATTTTCTAATTTTAGTGTAGGATGACTATACAAATAAATAGTGATGATTGTGAAATTGTGACTCATAAGGTGGCTCGAAAATGTTTTTGACTTTTATCAAATAAGTAGCATAGTTATCTTTGGTTGTATTTCCCAAAACACTAATCCATTTTACCATATGATAATTAGGTCATCTGAAAATAATATACTTTGGTTTTATTTTTAAAATATCAGTTTTTATGTTTGGAATTATTAACTAAGCTTGATAATGATTTTTGTTATCTCCATTGAAAATGTTGTTGTAACTTATATTGTAACATCCTGATTTTGGGCCTAGTAGTTACGTAGGCCAAGGTATGTTTAAACACGTGATTAGTATTTAATTATATGTTTAAATACTTACTAATGGCTTTAATTGAATTAATTGATAAGTTAATTAATTAAAGTTTAGATAATTATATATATGTGTGTATGAATATATATATATATATATATATATATATATATATATATATATATATATATATATTCAATTGTAGGAATGCAAGTTTGCATGTGTAGGAATTGTGTAAAGGTATGGACACCTCCTGCTTGGTTATGTGAGAATGATTATGTAGGACTCTATAGGTTTTACATCTGAAATGTTTCATTTGGAAAACCGATAGTGTGTGTGTACTATGTGTTTTGAAAGAAAAGCAAAGAAAGAAACATAAACTTGAAAAGGTGAAAGATTGGATTTGTGGCTTGTTAATTCAAAGCAAGGTATGAATATGTTCCTTATATGATGCTGATCATATTGATATGTTTTTCTAATATTATATGTGTATATATGATGAAACACCATTAACGGAGCTTGAAGCTCCATACTTGACAAATGGGTTTTGTGTGTTTTGGTGTTTTAAATGGCTATGATGTGTTCTTGATGTTGCTTACATGTTATAATATGTTTATACATGTTTTAGCAGTGTTTTTATGGGAATTCAAGTGTTAATCGGATTTTGAAAGATTGTAAGTGGCTGCAAATCCGACAGTTTAAAGGAAGAAGGTGGTCTGGAAAATCCGACGTCGCGGCGCGACCCCGAGAATCAGGGTCTTCTGAGAATCTGACAAAAGGCAAATCCGAAACCCAAGAATCCGCAACCCAAATCCAATACTAAAAATCTGTAACCCAAATCCGACAGTGTCGCGGCGGGACACTTGGGTTGGTCACGGCGCGACAGGGCGATTTTTTAGGATTTTGATTGTTTTGATGGTTACTTATTTAGGATGTGATGGATTACCATTTATATGGTTATTTCATGTTGGTTACAAGTTATATAGAGATATAAATATATGTGTTTGATATATATTTATGAATCGGTTACTGATTTCAGTTTGTTCTGATCTCAGGAAAGGACAAGGCTTAGTAACATTAGACCACAGAGTGGGAGTTCGAGAACTCGAGGTGAGTAGATGTTTACTCACGGGTGATATTAGTTGTAACTGGCTTGGGTTGCAACTGTTATTGGATTGATGCATAGATAGACTGTTGTCTATTAATTGATTAACTGTGATATGTTAATTGATTGTTGCGCCTATTGTGAAGTCAGCTATCGGCTGGGCATATTGGGCTGGGTTTGTTTGCTATTGGCTAATTAGTATTGTGGTCTTTTGATGCATTCGTTGCAACTTAAGATAATACTGTGTGAGAATAGCAAATAGACTATCGGTAAACCTTTGCTTGGCCGGCATTGGTTGTAGGTTCCTGCAGAACCGCCGGTCTTCTCGTGAGACAAAGGGTGATTATGTGTTTACTGTTGTTGATATCATGCGGTTATTTTCTAGTATATCTGTGTTGGTTTACTTCCATTCACTTAGCTTTGTGCTAATCCCCCACCTCTCACTACTTTTAAAGGTGGCTGGTGAGTTCTGCGGTTTAGTTGTGAGGGGGTGTAGCCTGGGGAATAATTGATAGGCACTCTGATTGGAATTGTAACGAGCCGTAGTTTTTTGTAATACTGTATTTTAAACTGAATGGTTTTGTTAAACAGTGGTTTAACTTCAGTTGTAAATACTTTTATGTTTTGGTAAACGCTTCCGCAGTGTTAATTTAAATGAAAATTTTATGGGCGAAAATACGGTGTTACATATATTTTACTATATCATACATGCATAAACACAACATTAACTTCTACTCATACGCGATGAGCAAAACATACGAGTATAACCTTGTCATGACATAAAATCATTGCATAACTCATAGAACATGTATTCATTCACTATCGTTGTGTACCTAGTCAAAGTGGCATCACATTCATCATATCAACATGATTTGAAACATAGTAAGCATTCGATACAGACAAATCCAAGGTAGTCATGAACTACCTTGCTATACTTGGTTAGAAACTACACTTGGTATTGCTTTAAACATAAAATTTATGAGTTATCACTAACTTGCTCATTCAATTGGATAACATTAGCTTCTTATTGTTGGGAGCATAGTTTACTCGTCTTTAATATTTATTATTTCCTGATATTCGTTATTACCAATGATCAGCACGAGATCATATTCATGTAAATTGTACCATCAATTTATCAATTGGGCTTACCCATGATCCCACTCAGAATTACTTTCTTGATCACACATGTAATCATAGACCATTATATTCCATATACAACTAACATCAATCAATAATTTCATAATTACGACGTATGGATTGATGGTTAATTTGGTACTCACATGGGTCCAAGATGCGTGTAACAATCATTTATTGATGTCTCTTATCCTCTTGTTAACCTATAATTGTAGTACAAACAATTACACATCAACAACGAAATTTCATGTTACTTGACACATGGACGCGTCGCGTCCACGTCCTCGATGTGTCACGTCCATGTCCTTGACGCGTCATGTCACCTAAGAACAAAAAACAGATTGCAGCTCTTCTGCAGTTTAAACTCATTTGACCTAAGCCTCAATCCAATCATTTCAAATCCATATTTACAACTTTCTAAGGCTATTAAGCTTCAACTAACATAAGACTTTACCAATATTACCACTCACGTAATTATAAACATCAATTTATTCCAAAATCCATGTTGATGAACAAAATGGGTTTTTTTTAACATAACTTGTAAATCTTGATCAAATTATGTTCTAATTGAACTTAGAATCATCATAAAGCGGACTAGAATAATCAACAATGATATAAACCTACCATATATTCTTGATTATTAAAAGTTCAAGAACAACTACCATAGGAGAGGAACACTTACTTGATAACTTAAATCTTGATCTTGATAATCGAATACCACTGATTGAAGTGTTTCCCGCTTGATTCTTGATTCAAACTCTTGTAACTATGTTAGCTAAAAGATTGGATGCAAAGTTGTCTTCCGGGGAGATAATAAGAAGTAAGTGTATGTGTTTGTGTGTGTATCGCAAATCGGGAGGAAAAGGAAAGAAGGCATCCGACTCAAAAGAGTGTTTATCCCCAAATGTAGGTATCCCGCTCCCCTAACTTACTTACAACTTATCTATAAGACATCTATAAATCTCAACGAGGATATATTCGGTACCATTATTTTAAACCATTTAATAGTAATAATATATTTTCATCTTCGAGACTTGAATGCTTATTTATTTCACAAGAATTCAACGAGGCCCATTTCAGGATGTTACAACGCAACGGTGGGAGAGGGGGTGTGTAACACCTTGATTTTCAGTATAAATTTAAACTTTTTAAACACTGAATACCAAATATAATTTACATATATTGTATACCAAAGTGTGCGGAAGCTTTAATATAGTTTAACTAAAAGTTTAGTGTTACGTAATATCTTAAACACACGACCATTAACCAGCAAATAAACAAAAGAAGTGTAGCTGTCTCATGTCCAAACATGTATTTAAAAGGTCGCATCACAAGCTTCCAAAAAGCTTCTACCCGACTCACCGGCACTAGCTACTATTTAAACTACAGTAACGTTAGAATAAAGCTATTGAGTGTACCAAAAACATTTTAGCAATTAAAACAAGTCATCATCACATTTTAAACAACACGGCATCACATAACTTATCACATAAGATGTAGAGGACGAGTCCACTAGACCTTGTGTCTTCTATAGTGGCCAACCATAGTCAACAAGTTCACGTGGGGGTATGCCCACATCTCCCGTCAAGGTGGGGGAGCACGAAGCATCCACCATACAACGGTTGTTAGGAGTGAATGACCTGTTCTCCAATTCCACTCATGTATACACTGGTTCAGTTTGCTCGTCAGCCCATTGAACCACACGGTCATCCTGGGTACTATCATCCCCCTACATTGAACTACCATAGGTGCAAACAGTTTTATTATGACGCTTTAAAAAGATTATGTGTTAATTATTCCGGACATTGATTATGTCTTCTTTCTACTCTCTATATCATTCTTAATTTGCAGCTTCAAGATCACCATTGGTCCTACACCAAGATGCTGTGCACGAAAGTAGCTCTTGGCCTGTTGTAAACAAACACGATTTTGACACCAGTTTATTATTAGTTTGTTCTTGGAATTAGACTTTTTCTTCTCCCAACATCTTAAACCTTGTGTATTTGCAAGCGTTGACGTTTTCTATGGCCATTCTTTTTAAAGATTAATAAGGCTTTTGTGCTAACTACATTCTGTTTATGTTTTACTCGCTTAAATTTCAGGATTGTTCCTTTGTCTTAGAAAGGGGGTTTCAGCACATATCTGCCATTAGTGAGGACAAATATCACAACAACTAAAACATCAGTGTTACATGAAGTTTTTTCAAACTAACCTCCATTCCAGATTAATGCTCCGATATCATTTAAATAAACTCAACAAAGGTAGGTTGCATACGTGTTTTCGGTCTTCTTTAACTAAAATTCTAGGATTGCTCCTTTGTCAGGGGAAATGTCTCAGTTTGTGTATATATAATATGTATATACTTCCGGTGTAACGCCCCAAAAACTAAATTTGAAATTGTAGAGATCAAACACCTATAAGTGTTCGCATCTCAATATTTAACATAAAAGCGGAAGCAATACTTGTTTGAAAACCTGACGTATCAATAAATACTCACATAATTACTGTCATAAGTTTGGTACCAAAAACTTGATGTTTACAAACCAGGCGTTAAATTCAAAGAGTTTAACAACAGGGAGTCAAACCGGAGCTTTGCCCTTGCCTTTGATAAAACCTGCAAAACATTTTAAAAATAGTCTCTGATAAACTACGAGAGCTTAGTGAGTAAACCGGACTAAACATCATATAAACCCACGTATAAAAATCATATGAAGATAATACATGTATGTCTGGCAAACAATGCTAGCCTCTGGTTCTAGACCCAGGACAGCAACATGGGTCACAGTACTGTACCATAATTGAGCCTTACTGAACTTATCAGTAAGCACCCCACCTCTGAGACTTACTGCACAAAGCAGCAAGCTTATACACACATATGAATAACATGACATGTTAATAATCTGATATAATAGCATACATGCTGCACATATGAAGTGAAGTCTAGAAGACTCACCTTCTGATATTTATAATCCGAACCGATCCACAAACGATAATGATCAATGTATAGGTCCACAACTTGTTTCTACAACATAATATCAATAATATATGTATTAACATCTGCTGACTAATCAAACTGAACTGAACAAGGCTAGGGCACGGCCGTTCCTGGAAAAGGCACGCCCGTGCCTGCAGCTAAGGCACGGCTAGGCTTGACTCAGGCATGGGCGTACCTATCCTGCAGTGACGCCCGTGCCTATCTAAGGTACGCCCGTTACTATGCTTAAAAGCACGGGGGTACCTGAAGAACTAGGGTTTGCCACGGGGCGAAAGGCACGCCTGTACCCTCTTTGGGTACGCCTGTGCCCTCCCCTGGTCTGCATAGTTCTGACCGACAGAAGCTATAAATCCAGTCAAAACTCACATAATTCAATACCAATCGATCTAAAAACGTGTATAAGGTGTTTTCCTACACCCATAACACCTAAACAACATAACAAACAACAAATTAACATACTTTGATCCTTGTGATCAATTCTTGACCCATATGAACATGAAGAACACAATAACTAAACAAGATACACATACCTCTTTTATGCTTGGCTGTTATGGTGCTATCAAACTGATGTAATTGCTGTTTTCTAATGTTCAAAATCGCCAGATGTGAAGTGTAGTAGCTGTGTTCTTTGCTAGAAGTGTCTATGTCATGAAAATGAAGACTACATACATGTCTTACATGTATATCTATAAGTTTGGCCATCTTACACAAATGGTCCCTGGACTTAAGTTAACATATAATCTGACATTTTAAGTCCCTCTAGTTTTAAAAACACATCTAATCTCATATATCCATTTGTAACTCATTTACCACTTTGTACATTTCTCGCATTGACTTAATAATAAAATTCTGGGTGTTACATCCGGAGGGGGGGTATGCTTGTACGTATTTCTATGTATATATACACAGTTACACACACGTTTCTGGTGTTGTGTTTATGTATATATTTGTGTGTATTCTAGTTTCCTTTTAGGGCCAAATGTTTAATGAAAATACATAGTGCGAGTAAGATCTATGTATGATTTTGGGTTTTTTTTTCTCCGGTGGATGATAGTTTCTCTAAAAAAGATTGGTTAACAGGATATCCGATTGTAAGTTATTTGGTTTTCTGACTTGAGTTCTACGTTTAAGAAAATGAATAATCGACTTTAGCCATTAACTGATTATCTATTAACCGTCTATGAACAGTTGAACACCCTTGATTGAAACCGGTTAAAAATCACAATTTTCTAAGTTAGATTTAAGCATTGCCTTTAGTAGTTACTTGTTTTAAAAGATTAATACAAACACCTGAACTACAAAACTTCATGTTGCATCTTTATTGTTATTGTTTTGTTTTGCACAAATCAATCTAGTATTCGGTTCATGAAATTTTGTGGGTTTGTTCATATATTTGATATAAACCATATCACATTGTTCTTCACGATTTTGTGCCAAAATATCATCTTAATAAAACTGAGTTGAATTTGATGGATATTTGATAAAATTTACTTCACATTCGTCCCTAGGGTTCATAAAGATTTAGGTTTTTATATTCTTTTTTGTATCTGACACATAGAAACTTAATTGAAGTCTGCAGATTGCAGGTATCATAAACAAACTTGGTTTAGATCTTTTCTTCAATGGGGGGAAGTAGATTAAGGCAGTAGTTGACTAGTTATTATGAACACTGGTTTGTCATCTTTGAGATGCTTATTGGACAGATGTGGCACAAACGAGAATCTAATCTCCCAAATCCACGCTCATGCCATTACCCTAGGTCTCTTTCGCTCTCATCAAAATTTCGCCTGCAAGCTACTCAACATATATTCTAAAAAATTAAACAATCCCACCAAAGCTCACAGAATCTTTGATCAGATTCAAAACCCAGATGTAGTTTCATGGACTTGTCTCATGTCAATCTACTTGCACACCCAACAGCCCTTTAAAACGCTCTCGTTATTCTCCGATATGATTGTGTCAATGGGTTTGAACCCGGATGGATATTGCATCGTGGCTGCACTTTCCGCTTGTGGGTCAAGTAAGAATTTGGTGGTGGGGAAGATGGTCCATGGGATGGTGTTCAGATACCAGTTGGTTGGTGAAGTGCCTATTATTTCTAACGCTCTGATCGATTTGTATAGTCGAAATGCTCAGATTGATATGGCTAGGAGAGTGTTTGATTTGATGGTTGTGAGGGATGTTACTTCTTGGACTAGTTTGGTAAATGGATATATTATGTGTGGTGACATTGGGTCTGCTTGCCAAGTGTTTGATAATATGCCTGAAAGAAATATTATTTCTTGGACGGCTATGATTGTGGGATACATTCGTAGCAAAAATGTTATTCATGGGTTAAAACTGTTTCGGGAGATGAGAACCAACATCTGTGATCAAAATCGTCCTACTTCAATCACAATAGTTGCTGTTCTTTCTGGTTGTGCTGATATTGGTGCTCTTGATTTCGGTAGATCATTACATGGATATGTTAATAAGGTTGCTAGTCTGGTTACTGATGTTTCTGTGAACAATGCTTTAATAGATATGTACTCCAAAGGAGGAAGCCTTGAATTCGCAAGAAAAGTGTTTAGCAAAATGTCTCAAAAGGACGTTTTTTCTTGGACGAGTTTGATCTCAGGATTGGCACTGCACGGTGAAGCAAGATCAACAGTAGAAATTTTTAATGATATGGTGTCAAGTGGGTTACCTCCAAATGAGATTACATTTTTATCAGTGTTATCAGCTTGTGCTCATGGAGGACTAATCAAAGAAGGGAAATCTTCATTTGACAAAATTGTTTATCGTTATGGTCTAAAACCAACAATCAAACACTATGGTTGTATGGTGGATCTTTATTGCAGGGCAGGGCATCTCTATGAAGCAATGGAATTGATCAATAGGATGCCTATGGAACCAGATTCAGTTATCTGGAGGTCGATTTTAAGTGCTTGTATGATAAATAAAGACCTACAATTAGCTGAAATAGCAGCAAAGAAAGTACTCGAGTTAGAACCATATGATGACGGAGTTCACATACTTCTTTGGAATATATATCGGTTAAAAAACAAGTGGGAAGATGCACTAAAGACAAGAAAGCTAATGAGAACTCATAACATTAAGAAACAGCCTGGGTGTAGTTGGATTGAGATCAATGGCTCTGTTCATGAATTTACTGCAGAGAGCACAATGCATCAGCTTGCCATTGACATGCAAACTATTCTTGTAAGTTTTAGGTCGGCAGTCGATATCTATATATGATCTCTTTATAGTTTGATCTAATAATCGACATTAGCATAGTAAAAGGATATGTGATTCATCACATTTAAGATCATGTAAGTTCCGGAATTTATTCAATTTATTTAACAGAACTTATATGTAGAGTGATTTGATTCAATGAATTGATGAAGTCATGACTCAAATCATTGAGAGGAATAAAAATATTTGATCTTGATGAGAGAACTCATGTAGATAAAATAATTTAATAAAATATGTAGAAAATAACCACATTTTGTATAATTAGTTGAAAGGGTAAAATCATCATAAAGATTAAAATACATAATTGGTCTATATGGTTTATATGTATTTACAGTCTTTCTCATTTAAGATAAATTACATGGATGGACACTTGGTTCTCAGTTCTCAAAGATCTCTCTAAGCAGTTGCTAAAGAACCACATTTAAGATGCATATGCAGTACTACATATATTAGACTGAGACCATGTTCAGATTCAGTCTTTCGACATAATGATGAGTAGATTTCCCAAATTTTAACTCCTCTTTCTGCGAACACGCAGAAGACACTGCTATCATTGTGGTATTATCAAGTCTAACCTCACTCGTTTTCTTCGACTCAAATACTCTAAATGCTTGTCTGACATGTTTGTTAACTATCTAAGCTAGATCTGTATAAGCAGTTTATATATGACAGATAGTATTAATGATAGTTAGTGTTAGTGGTGATGGTTATTTAACTGTCATTATCTTGTATATGTATATGTATAAACCGTATGAATTATGTATGATGGTGTAGTTAAATTAAGAAGTCTGACATTATATACATCTGTCATTATCCTCAGTTTTATGTATCAAAGTGGTATCCGAACCTGTTTTTCGACAACACATAATAATATTCCTTCATGGCATCGCATAATAACATTATACCACCCCAACCCCAAACCCAAACAATCCAAAACCCAAGTAGCACTCATCCCAAACTAACTCAATCTTTTTTTTCACTTTTTTATATTAAACAAAATAAAATATCCAAACAATTATGTAAAAAATAAAATATAACAAATAATATAAATAAAGATTTCATTAATAATAATAATAATAATAATACATTTCATTCCTCTCAACCATATAATTCTCTAATTCTTTATTTCTTCGACAACGTTGCCTTTAAATTGTTGAAACCCGGGTTGAAAACCATGGGACGTTGGTGTGTTTGAATCCGGGTATTGACCGCGGCTGCTATGTGAATCCGTGATGAAAAGATTTTAAGTGTAGTAATATATTTTTATAGAGGAGAAGTTGGAAGAATGAAAGAAGTTTGGATAGGTGAAATTTTGTGAAGTAAAAATGGTGTGTGTGTGTATATAGTGAAAAGTTTATTTGAAAACCATTTTTATTGCAATGAACCTGAAGGAGGGGGTATCGGTGTTCCCGGTTGAACCCAAACGAACCCGATTGCTCTCGGCCTGACCACTACGTGTGGCCTTAGAGTTTAAACTTAGGGAGATGATTCTTCCATGAAAAATGAATGGTTTTCCAACTTGTACAACGGTTTTAATAGTGTTATACCTTGTGGAAAAATCAATTACTTCTATGAAAGAATCATCTCTCAAAAAGTTATTGTTGTTAATATTTGACTAGAAAAGTATCTTTCATGAATGTTCCATCAAAGCCTAACAATTTCCTCCCATATGCTTAAAACCTTTCTTTGATGGTCCTAAACACACATATATTCTTCTAAACCCCTGCCTTGATTGAGAATGTGGATCTTGAGGAGGTTGAACATCTATATATTTTGATAGTTAACCTGGGTTGGTATTTAGTAATTCTAGAGATTAATCTCTTTAACAGACCATATTGTTATGAGCAATCTACTTTTACATTAATGCTTGCCTTGGCCTTTGCCTTGAATGGTTGCATATTTGACACTCCTATTTCATACCTCTTCTACAATTGACCATGAAGTGCATTCACTGGAATATTAGGGTTTCTTTCAATAATATCAATTATTTCTTCAACTAAAAAACATCAAGAAGTAGCATTTTCATGCATTACTATAAGGTGTTTTCTTAGAAAAGTTGGTTGAAAAAGTGGAGGAACTTGGTACGAAAGTATGGAAAATGTGTAAAAAATGAGTGAGTTTTCTGTTTTTTGAAAAAATATGTAAGTAAACAAATTTTATAGTTTTCAGTTTTCTTAGAAATTTTATTATAAAAAAATAAAGGAGTTTTCTAAAAATGGAACAATTAATTCTTTCTTTAATTTGTTGGATCCTTAACTACATCCACATCTTCAATTTATTCAAGGGTTAATAATGAAAAAAAATCTTAATCTTTGACTTATTTTTTGGTTTAAACCTTAATCTTTGTTTTTAAATGATTTAAACTTTAAACTTTATTTTACTTGTTAGTTTAAACCTTAAACTTGTTTTTACCTGTTATAATAACCCAAGTAAAAAAAATACCCAATACATTAACAAACAAATAACTAAAGCTAGGAATTACATTGCCAAAAATAAGCTCAAGAGTATAGTTATTTGCAGAAATTAGACATCTGCACAACCATAATTACATCAAAAGACACAAAAAAAAAACTTGAGCAATAACATTTAGATATTGGTTAATTAACTTTAGAACCATCATCAACATCCGAAGAAGCACATAAAAGTTTCCACCAACATGTTATACTTATCTTGGTATTGCCTATGCTGGCCATGCCGGTCTCCATCACCATTTAAGCCCTTGTTCTCGTTGTCAATTTCACCGCTCGCTCCCTTTCTTCCCGTCGTCGATTTCGCCGCTCGCTCCCTTTCTTCCCGTCGTCGATTTTGTCGCTCGCTCCCCTTGTTCCTGTCGTCGATTTCGTCGCTCGCTCCCCTTGTTCCCGTCGTCAATTTCATCGCTTGCTCCCTTTCTTCCCGTCGTCGATTTCGCCGCTCGCTACCCTTGTTCCCGTCATTGGCTTATTAGGTTTTCCGCTCAAATTGATTTTGCAAGGCGTGTATTAATGGGGAGACGAGGTAACCGGTTTACTAGGTTGTAGGTTTACTCTTTACCTATTTTAATTAAGTAAATGATAGTTTATGGGTTAAATAGAAATATATTCAATGTTTAAGATTTAAATCATTTAAAAACAAAAATGATGGTTTAAACCAAAAAGTAAGCCAAAGTTTAAGGTTTTTTCCATTATTAACCCTTTATTCAATAACCATCTTTGATGATTATGGAGAACAATAATAAGTATGTAATTTGGTCTTTTCATGTTTAATGTAAACATTATCCAATTTATGCAAGGCAATATGTTTAGATTAAAAAAAGATGTAGATTTAATAATAGGTTAGTATGTTTGTGTTTTGATCTTAAAAATATGTGTTTAGAAAAAAATGTGAAAGTGGTAATACATGGGCATTGAACAATCAAACCATTTGGGGCATCGTCATCTCAACGTAAGACTAACGTAATATTAATTTAGATTGATTTGATTGATTAAAAAAAATTAAAAAGAAAGAAATAACGACAAGGTCCGTAGCTCGTCACCAGAACAATGAGCATCAGGACGACGAACACAACACGGAGACGAGGAGCCATTTTAAGCTCGTCATCATCATGAAAAACCACCATTATGTATGGTCTTACCAATTATTACATCAAATTGTATTCTAAGTTTTACTATTGGTCATTTGCTCCAAGCTTGTAGAACCATTTTGCTTGATTTAGGATTTGTTAAAAAAATCGTTGAAGTTGAAGACCAAATGCGTAATAATATTCTTTTTTTCATATTAAATCTGTAATTTCTCAAATGTAAGTATTAAAAGTGAAATTAAGGACGAAACTTATAAGACCGGGCATATAGCCTTCGGGTGAGCCTCAACACCCATACACCCCCACTCTTTTACCCGAAGGGTGAGCATTCGGCTCCCCACAACCGATACCTTCTCTCTCCTCTTCTCTCTTTCTCTCTTTTACATATATGTAATATAACAATAAAAAAAGGTTAAGTTAGCTATACTCGTATTTGGGTAAAAGAGAAAAAAAAATAATATGACACTGATATAAGATTCGATAAGAGAAATAAATTCGGATGCCATACGTATGACTTAATTTTATTTTATATTTTTAAGGACAAAAATATAAAGTTATGTATGTCTAGAAAAGTGATTTAATCTACTTTATTTGACTGTTTTGTTTGTTGCATGCAAGCTGTACTCAACCGTACTTCATGTCAACCTTTTTCGATTTTGACATTAAACTTTGAAAATGGTGATAATATTATATGATTAACAGTGCTTAGTGTACTAAAATTCCGCTTGTCATGTTTTAGATGATTTAAAAAATAAAATAATATAAAATATTTTAAAAAAAAGAGGTAAAGACAAAATCTTTTAATATGTATTAAAAAAGATAATTATAATGTAACCATTTCATTTTAAGAATTTATTTTTACCAATCATCTTATTTTATTTTCTAAAATAACTAAGAGTAAATTACTGAAATTGTCTCTGTGGTTTGTCAAAAGTTACTGGTTTGGTCCTTTAAGATCGATAATTACACTACATGTCCCTATAGTTGCTTTTTGGTTACTAAATCGGTCCTTTAGCCGTTTAAACTAACGGTCCAACTGTTATAAATTTAAAAATAACCATTTTACCCTTTTATAACATCACAAATTCAGTCCCTATGGTTTTGAAATAGTTTTACATTTAGTCCTTTAATATTTTTTTAATAATTTACTCTATTATATTTTATTCTTCTTATTATTATTTTTAATAATTTTAATTTATATTTTTTATCGTACAACAGTCCATTAGAATTAATGTTATAATACTCTATTATATATTACAAAACTTTGTTGTTTACTATTTATCCATGATCAACATTATTTTTATTTTTTATTCAAATAATTACATATTTAATCTCAAACTTTATTAATAAAACTTATCTTTATTTTCTCCGTCTATTTTTATTTTTCACATAATAATATACAATTTTGAAATATTAGCTGATAATGGGTTATCTTATTTAGTAGTCTGATTATATCCGAAATTAGACAAGTTATCTAATTAAGTTTAAATACGATATCAATTATCACGTAATTAGGGTTAAGCAATTAGAAAAATCTTTCTCATCTTTCATTCTTTATTTACATCAAGAACACCAGAACCGAAAGTGTATTAATTGTTATTATAAGTTTGATATTTAACAAATATCATTTTGAGATTTAATATGTTTAATCTTCTTTGTTTAAATTTTTTCCGAGTAACTTTTGTTTTAAAGTTTTGTTTTTTGTTTAAATGTTTTAATTAAGCAAAACTTCAGCTAAACTTTAAAATGTATTAATTGTTATTATACTTTAAAATTAATTTTTTGCTAAAGTATAAAAAATAAAACTGTAATTAAAATCAAATTGTGAAAAAAATTTAAACAAACAAGAATAAAAATTTTAAAGCCCGACATGATCTTTGTTAAATATCAAACCGATAATAACAATTAATATGCTTCTGGTTCTGGTGTTCTTGATGCAAATAAAGAAGGAAATATGAGAAAGATTTTTCAAATTGCTTAACTCTAATTACGTGATGATTCATATCATATTTAAATTTAATTAAATAACTTATCTAATTTCGGATATAATCAGACTATTAAATTAGATAACTCATTATCAGCTAAGATTTTGAAATTGTATATTATTATGTGAAAGATAAAATTAGATTGAGGAAAAAAAAGATAAGTTTTATTAATAAAGTTTGAGATTAAATATATAATTATTTGAATAAAAAATAAAAATGATGTTGACCGTTGTTAAATGGTAAACAACAAAAAGTTAAGGTAATATATAATAATGTATTATAACACTAATTCTAATGGACTGTTATATGATAACAAATATAAATTAAAATCATTAAAAATAAATAATAACAAGAATAAAATATAATAGAGTAAATTATTTAAAAAATGTTAAAGGACTAAATGTGAAAATATTTCAAAACCATAGGGACTGAGTTTGTAATGTTATAAAAGGGCAAAATGGTCATTTTTAAATTTATAATAGTTGCGCCGTTAGTTTAAACGACTAAAGGACCGATTTAGTAACCAAAAAGCAACCATAGGGACATGTAGTGTAATTTTTAATCTTAAAGGATCAAACCAGTAAATTTTGACAAACCACAAAGACCATTTTAGTAATTTACTCAATAACTAATAAATGAAGAGTTTTTAACGTTAAAAGCCTTATTTAATTAAAGGAGATCTTGGCACGGATCCGGAGAAGAAAATGGGCTACGCGACACATCAATGGAAATTGTTAAAAATATATTATTTTAAAACCAAAGGATATATCTGATGTATTAGTAGTAATCCTCCTACATTCTCTTTTATTTGACCTGTATTTAAGATTCGGAAAGTCTCATAACTCAAACCCGATTTTTTATTCATTGGGTATAAATACCATGGTTCTAACAAGCTTGTCTTGGCTTCGTCATAGCTCCGTCAAGGCTTGAGGCTTGAGCATGCCGTCTGACATGGTCCAAGTTTGGACATAAGTCTTGACGTACGTTAAGGTCCTGTTTGACATGCCTTTACTTGTTAAAAGGCATTTTTTAGGCGTATTAGAGGTATTGAGTCATATGAGTCAAATATGTATAGTTATTCAATGATAAGGAATGTTGGATATACCGAAAACAAAGAAAAATATTAATGAACTACGTTATAAACCTGTAATTATGTGTTTATAATATTTATTTGTATAATTTTATATACACAATTAGAATTTATATACAAAACTATCGTCTTAAGTCGCGCTTTGTGAAACGCCGTGACCTCGCCATGGCTTTCAAGTCTTGAGGCTTAACCTTTCCGCCACGTCACGCCTCACATTATTTAGAACATTGATAAATATAACGGACATCCTTTTAAATTCTTGCTTTCTTTCACATAACTCCGTCTGAAGAAACCCTACGATATTGAAGTTGTGATACAAGATCAATTCACGATTATGAAGGTAAGTGATCTTCCATAAACTATTATATCATCAATTTCTTTCTTATTAGTAGTACATTAAATACCTAGATTATTTTCAAATTTCTTTTAACCCACTTTAATGACTATTCGTCCAATCATTTTTCTTTAAAAATTATGTTCAGTGATATATTGTCAAGTAAGATTCCAGGTCTAATCGATTTAGGGTAGTCAAATTGTTACTCATTAACGCAAAATATTTCATCATTCTTTGATGACAATCAAAGAAATTAATCTAGACTTGACTTGATTCTAATAAATTAAAAGGCAATTTTAAAAATATATCATTTGCATAGTCTCATTTAATTATTTCATATTTTCTATTACTTTACTTACATGTCATATATGATATATGTATCTTCAATAGGGTTACAAGATTATTGTAAACATTAGAAAAATGTAGCTTGGTACGTTTGAGTCCCAATTAAAAGAGATGGTTTGTATATGATTTCAAACTATGTATGCAATCATTATATCCCTTTTACTATACATGTTACTTTTTAACACCATAAATATTTAAAATTTAATTTAACTTCTCAGTGTCTATACACGAGACATTATACTAGTGTTTTATAAAAGAATATTGATTTATTTTATAATCTTGGAATCACTTAAAAACCCGAATCGCTAGACCAAAAACATTTTAGTAAGTATATTAATTTTAACTGGTTTTATATGATTTCTTAATATCATTTAGATCTATATATCAACATTGTCACATTGACAAAACGTTGATCAATAATTATCACCAGCAAAAGAAATTAAATTAAATAAAAGAATTTTCAAATAAATAAATAACAAATCCTTCGATTGTTAACGAAATCCAGAAGTCTCAGTAAACGACGTCGTCACATACTCCCTAACCTCACTCGCAATCACCCCTCTCATAATTTCCCAAAACCCATTTGACATACTCTCAGTTCTCTTCTCCGGCGACCCAAATCCGCCCATCCCCGGCGGAGCTAATGACAGAGTCGTCATCGGATCCTCGACACCTTCATCTGCCTCTTCAATTGCAACAGATTCTGGCGACATATATGTATTCCCAAATCTCAAAAGCCCCATCTCCGACTCTGACGTAGTCGCCGGAGTTTCAATCCGGCGTTTCTTTAATGTCGAATTCCAATGATTCTTGACCGCATTATCAGTCCGACCCGGAAGCAACCGGGCAATGGTGGCCCACCGGTTGCCGTACTGAGCATGAGCAGCCAAAATGGCGGCGTCCTCCGCCGGAGAAAACGGCCGGTGCTGCACATCAGGACTAAGTTGGTTGCACCACCGAAGCCGGCAAGACTTACCGGACCTACCCTTTATGTATTTGCTAATAAGCGACCAGTTTCTGGGCCCATAAGAATCAACAAGCCGAGTTAAGATCCGATCCTCCTCAGCGCTCCATGGACCCTTGATTCGGAGTTTCCGACCCGAATGTGAGGAATCTGATGAGTCCGATGAAGAAGAGGTCACCGACGAGGACCTCTTGAGTGCTTGATCCATGGCTGATATTGTTTCAAGAAACAGATTGTAATGAGGGTTTGGAAGGAGAGTGTAGATATATATGTAATATTTTTGAGTGTGGGTGTGTGTGGATTATATATATAGATGGAATGGTGCATGCACATATGAAGAAAGTAGGGGGCAAAGAGGTAGGTTCTTGGAAATTGGCTTTTGTAAAGTTGGTTCAAATTCTTTTAGCTAGTAGGTGTTTAAACTAATAGCCTAATTAGCACTTATCTTTCTTTTATTTTTTATTTAAATGTTACGTTAGTGTTATATCTTTTTTTTTATTTTTTTTTATCAAAATTTAAGTATAGTCTAATTTAAATTAACTTATTTTTTTTACTTTTTTTAATTTATTTTATTATATATTTAGTTATTAAACAAAATAAAAGATTTATAAATTGTATAAAAATAAAAATTTAACAAATAATAAAAATAAATTTTTAATTAATAATAATAAAAATAGATTTCATTCAATATATCCATATATTTCTCTAATTCTTTTTTTCTTGGCTATGTAAGATGATCATGTTGAGTTTATACATTTCATTCGGCATATCCTTATAATAAAAAAATACATTTCATTCGGCATATCCAAACAAAGTTGCGTTTAAAATAACACCTGTAAAGTGATCATGTGGGCTAATATAAAACTCAAAATCTTTGTCGATCTTCTATTTCGTTTGCTTTTAGCGCCGTCGTCTTTTCTAGGACTTTAAGTTTTTTCATTCTGTATGTCATATTATTTGTAGCTCGCTCATTGAACGTTTTTATTTGACCCAATAAATTATCGACATTTTGTTGCAAATTTACGCTGGTACTGGGCATACTCGTCCATGGCCTCTTTCCCTTGTTCCTCTCGATGGGCCGTTGAGGCTCCTCTTCATCATCGTCGTTGTCATCATTGAAGTTTAAGTTAAAATGTGCATCGGAAGACCCATGACGAAACTAATGCCACCTCCTCGTTGGACCATTTATCCGCTTTTGCTCGTCCTTCAAAAAAATTTCCTGTCTGTGATGTCGGGATGGATTGTTGGGTTGGGATGAATTGTGGTGTTTCCGATTGTTGGGTTTCTAGAACATAGTCATCATCTTGAGGCGGGTTTCAAAATTGATTGTTCCAAGACAGGGGTGGAAGTTGGAACGGCGCCAGGAACAAAACCCGATTATAACATCCATTGTTACGTTAATTGTTGAGGAATGTAATCTTGATGAGCAAATTGGTGGAAGCTGGGTGGCGAGTTTTGTTGCGGGATATACGCTTGTTGCATTAATTGTTGGAACCCAAGTTGAAAACTAGGGGACATAGGTGTGCTTGAATCCGGGTTGGGACACGAATTTCAACCTTGGTTGCAATGCGATGTAGGTGAGTTTAAATCCATGATGGAAACTAAATTTGTAGAATTATGTTGATGGATGGAAGATAATATAAATTTTATTGAATTGTTGGGGTGAAAGTTTTGATAGTATAAATGATATATTTATAAGGGAGAAGGTGAATATATAAATATATACATATATATACACACACATGTGTGTGTATACATAAACCAACGGTCATATGTAAATTTTAATTTTCTTAAAGTTACCGTTAAATAGTAAAAAAAAACTCAAAAGCAATCGATCAAGTTGGGAAAACCGACCGCTAACCCGAAGGGCGGGTAGTAGTGGTGTTCCCGAAAGAACCCGAGCCACCCGAATGAACCTGAAGGGTGCTCGGTAAACCCGGTATGAATGGCTTAATATATTGTGATTTGTATATAATACTAAGTAAATTACAAATTTCATCCATGTGGTTTGCTTCAAATTTTACTTTTCGTTTTTTAATTTTCAAAATTACGCTTGTAGTTACTGTGGTTTACATTTTATTATGAATTTAGTTCTTTAAGGTAACCCATTAGTGCACTCATTAATGATGCATTAATGAGAGATATTTTGGGAAAATAAAGTCTCACTCGTTAAATGACAGTTCATGTGGACGCAATTCACAATTGGGTAAATATATAAATAACCAAAATGCCCTTATTAATGAGTCATTAATAGTGTTACAAAACAGTTCTCGCATTTCTCACACGACAAACCGTTTTTGTTTGAACTTTTTACTATAGATACACACATATAACCGATTAAGAAACATTGTTAACTTTAGAACATCAAGTTGTTAACTTCATCTCACACACCATTTAGAAAAACCCCAGGATTTAAAAATTTTTACCCCTCAACCTTAAAAGGCAGTCAACTTTTATATAATTAGTTTTAGATAAAAAAAATATACCATAGATCAAAAACTTAATCCACCTTAGTTTGAAATTGAATTTAAATATGTTTGAAAAAACTATTGTAGATGTAGAAGAGAAAATTGGTTGGAAACCACATTTAAATGTCCTTAAAGATGGAAACAAAACATGAAAGACCACAACCGATGAAAAAAAGATCTAATAAATATACATCATGCTTGGATGCAACCATTAAGATGCTGATGTAATTAATGGATGTGGCATGTCGGTGTCTTTGAACTATGATTGAAAACGAGAAAAACAAGAATGAGAAAAAAACTAAAGATTGAATCACAAAAATGAGTCAAACAAAATTTAGAGTGTATGTGAGTTTGCTATTGAAGAATCTAGGGTTTAGTTCTTGAAAATTATCAAACTTGTCATCTTTTACTATTGGGTGTACCGAACTTTCAAACTTACCATTTAATATACCGAAGTTACAAAACTTACCATTTAATGTATCGGTTGATCTGCTGATCAGGTTACAGGTAAATTTATTTCTTTTGAATTATTTTTTATTTCTCTAAAATGCCACATATGTTTCCATGTCAACAATTTATGCCACATATTATTGCCACCTCCTTTATTTTCCTTCTTTTTTTTTCCTGAAAACTATTCTTCATCATCATCATCTTCAAGATTGGAATATTCAAACACAATCAAAAACCTTAAATTGCAACAATCAAGAACCCTAAATCAAACTCACATTAATAAATCAAAAATCATGAACGAAAATCATATGAAACCTTAGTTAAAAATCCACATCGATAAAATGTTTATGAAAAAATAGATGAAACGAAACCCTAAATCGCTGACATACCTGGAATCGCTTGAATCACTGGAGTCCATTTCGCTGATATAAATTGAAACCCTAAATCGACAAACCTAACAAATCAACCATTTCTGACTTCAAACCCAAGAAATCGATACACTAAATCGAGGACAGATTTGAACCACCTTCATAGCATATATGATGAACAGACAGATCTGAAACACCTTCATACCATCTATGATGAACAAGCAGAACCTGGACCGGAAAACCATCATACCTTTGACTAAAGTGATATCCGGCCTAATAACTATCTTCGTTTGGATTTGATAAAACATAAACCGATGAAATTGAGATAAATTAATTGTGAACTTGGAAGCAATAGGAGTGGCAAAGTAGATCTTGAAATATCCATACGATGAATAAGGTGTGCATAGATGATGCAGAAGACGTCCGCAAGATGATGATGAAGAGTTGAAGACGATACCCTGCTTTCTTCTTCTCATTATTTATTTATTTATTAATTATTTTGCCTTTTATTTTCAATTATTTTAAAACAAAAATACATGTAGGCATCCAAGTAAAGTGCGACGTCATTAAAACCAGTGTCACGTCACCATATGACCTGCCATAACAGGTTTGATACATTAAATGGTAAATTTTTAGAGTCTGATACATTAAATAGTAAATTTGAAAGTTCAATACACACAATAACAAAAGATGATAACTTTGATATATTTTCGGGAACTAAACCCAATAATCTATACACATACTCACACACACACATATATATATATATGTATATATATAGAGAGAGAAATACATAAATACAAACATATATATATATATATACACACACATAGATAGATAAAAGAGGGCTCAATCCAAAACGATTTTTTAAATAAGAACCACTTAAACCCATCTTTACCTTTGATATAAAATATTGACGACTCAGAACGATGGGTTTTTTAACATATACGTAGCGGTGGGCTCCATGATTTTAATGGAGAAAGATATTTTAGTCATTGTTACATTTTTCCTCGTGTTATTAATATCATAACACATTAAATATGCAAGTATTTTAAATTATGAGAAATATCAATTTTATTCTTTTAATCTGACACCTACATTTGATTATTTGAAAAAAATACGGGTTTTTCAACTCAAGTGCGAAAAAGTGTGCATGTGAACATTTTTTAAACTTGGATGAGAAAACACGCTCATGTGCATTTTGAATTTCATAAATATGTGACACAAAAAAAAGATGTAAAAGGTATTAGAAGATAAATAGCAATCAACTATGATGTACATGCACATCACTTGTTTAACGTTGTTTAATATGTGCATTAGTTTATTGAAATCATAGGATTAGTTTAAGATGCATATGTGTATTAGGATTAATTTAAGATGCGTATGTGTATTAACTTGTTTAAAGTTGTTCAAGATGTCAAAAACTCATAGTTAAAGCTTTTTATGTACTTGTTTAAAGTTTTACACTATCTCAAAATTTATATCATTAGCTTATGATGCACATTTGCAACTTATTTAGAATGTCAAAAACTTATAGGATCACTTAAGGGAAAATTTTGAGAAATGTAACAAATTTGTGTATAAAGGAAACATGTAATTTTTTGTGTCGAGAAAGAAATATTAATTTTAAGTTGTTATAAAAAAGATTGTATATTTAATTTTGCACAAATAGAGAATGTAAATTTTAATTAGAAAACAAAAGATGAAGAGAGAGTGGAAGAATACACAGAACTTGGGGAAGGCGGATTCAAACACTTGCACATTAAAACTCGAAGAACCCTAAACACTCGCATGCGCACACATAACTATAAATCATTCAAGGTGATGGAAGTTTCAAACAAATCAACACATAAACTCAAAGAAACTATAAGAGTTCCGGAGGTTGTGGGTTTGTGTTCAGAGAGTAAAGAGAGAAAGTAGAAAGAGTATTGAGAGAAATTTTAGAGAGAGATGGTGGAGGTGCGGAGGAGAGATGGCAGAGGTGCAGTTTCGTTTCTGATCAAGTTTAGAAAACTTAAATGTTTATCTATCGAGCTTCCGTATTCCGGCCACAATGGTGGTGATGGTGGGTGCCAGATGATGACCAGAGGTAGAGCAGAGTAGTGGCTGGAGAGGGTGACCGGTTTGATATCTAGAAGTAGTTATTGAAGATATGTTAGTATTTTATTTGAAGATATGTTAGGATTTTATGTGAAAAGAAAGAAAAAAAAAGCATAGGTTAATTTAAATCACGAATGTTTTTGTGGTCGGTTGGTTGGAAGATTTGGGTGATGTTTTAGGTTTAGTTGTTATAAAATATTCCTAAGTTCATTCTCTCGCATTTCCTGGTTGTTTCCTTTCCACGTCACTTGTTTGTTTTTATTGTTGTTGGCTTGTTATTAAATAATAACATTTGATCTTTTTAGATTGAAAAAATATATTAATTAATTGTTAATGGTTAGTTTAAGTTTGAGGCTCTCGTGTTATCTGATTTTAATGATTTATGATTATTACGATCGACTTAGTTATAATACTTTTTAATCTTCTAATATAATTAAAAGACGTCTTAATTGATTCAAGACATGTTAGTTAATACTTAAAAATTACAAAAGGCATCTATTTTAATATTGTATCCAATTTTTGAAGTATCATTTTCATAAATTAATAAACGAAACCCATATTGTTATAAACCTTTTTAAACTTAATTAATGGGTAAATAACTAAATATCACGAAAATATAATAAACTTTGTTTTAGTTACTATTGTATACAATAAACCTTTTGTTTTTAAAAAAAATAATGCAATAAACTTTTATAATCTTTTCATTATATACAATAGGAATTATGACAAAGTTCGCTAAATACAATAGTAACTAAACCCAGACACAAAAAAACATTTTTTCACATACAATGAAAAAAATTAAAAAAGTTGATGGCATTATTTTAAGAAAAAAAAAGTTAGTTGTATATAATCATAACTGAATCAGAGTTTATTATATTTTTATGTAATTTGCTCTTAATAAATCTCTTATTTAACTTTATTAGACAATCCTCATTATTTATTTAGTCAAAATTAAAACATTAGTTAATTATGCAACTGGAACTCTACATTTGCTCAAAAGTAAATACTAATTTTGACTATAAAGGTAGTTAGACGTAAATCATTTTTAATACTAAAATAAATCTATTTCTTTGAAATATAATAAAGGGCAAAATGCATTAAAACACAATTAACTTTGTCTTAATTATCATTGTATACAACCAACTTTAAGTTCTTAAAAATAATACAACCAACTTTTACAATTCTCTAACTGATAACTAAGATAAAGATTATTGTATTTTCATGTAATTTACCCTATAAAAAGACTCTAATAAGTTATTTTTTTAATTAAGTGTCATCTAATTATTTGATTGATTTCTAAACCGTGAAGTATAAAAACATGTTTTTACTATTGAAAATTGTAACATCCACAAATCGGGGTTAGTAATTTACGAGTTAATGGTATGTGATTTTATGTTTAATTGTGTTTAAATTGTTTAAGTGGTTATTTAGAATCAGTTGATTATTTGGAATTAGTTGAATCAATTAGTAAATGGGAAAATATGTATATATTTGTACACCGGAGAGTTTGAAAACAAAAGAAAAAGGAAAAGTCATGTGATGTATGTAGTATGTATGTATGAATGTAAGTATGTCATGTATGTATGTATGGGAAAATTTAAGACACCTCCTGCTTGGTAAAATGAAACTTATATACGTGGGTTCAATTCACCAACTCATAGTAAAGGTGAAGTGTGTGTTTGTATGTTAAACCTCCTGTTGAAGAAAGCTAGATAACAAGTAACTTGAAGATTCAAAGTAGAGGATTTGTGATTCATAAATCAAAGTGAAGGTTAATGTGTGTTTATATGATGCTACAGAGTGTTTTGAGGTGTTTATATGCTGAAATACATGTTTAAATGAAGAATCACCATGGTTGGAGCTTGAAGCTCAAAAGAACAAATAGGTTTTGATTAGTTTGTTGTTTTTAATGATTTAAAAGTGTTTATGATGATTGTTGTTATGAAATATGAAGTTTCATATGTGTTAGAAGTGTTTTAGTTTGAGAAATAAGATGTTGAAAATGATATTTATAAGATGGGTTGGCTGAAAATCCGACAAGAAAGGAACAAGATGATCTGAAATCCGACGCGTCGCGGCGCGACGTTTAAGGGTCGTGGCGCAACCCCGAGAATCCGGACCTTTTGAAAATCCGAAAAAGGCAAATCCGAAACCCAAGAATCCGCTACCCGAAATCCGACACTCAAATCCGGAACCCAAATCCGCTAGTGTCGCAGCGCAACAGGCCTAAATTCAGGAAACTTACTTGTTTTGCTTTGTACTTGTGTGGGATGTGATGGGTTATTATTTGTATGATTATTCTACATTGTTTACAAGTTATGTAGAGATATAAATATATATTATGGATATATATTTATGAGTCAGAGATTGACTTTAGTTTGTTGTGTTCTCAGGATTTGCAAAGACTCGGTGATATTAGACAACTGAGCAGACGGGAACAAGGACTGAGGTGAGTGGAAGTGTACTCACGAGTGGTGTTGGTGGTAACGTTTATGATTGCATGATTTGAGATATTCGTTCGCTATGATAGACTGTTTAGTCTAAGATGCCATGATAGACTGTTTAGTCTGAAATGCCATGATAGACTGTTTAGTCTGAGATACCATGATAGACTGTCTAGTCTGATTTGCCAGGATTACAAGTGTTACTTGATATGTGTTGATAGACTGTGTTGATTGTTTTTCGTTGATAGTCGATTGTTGCTTGTTGATTGAGATTGTTTGGATTGTTGCTTGGCCAGTGTACATGGTTAATGATATGTGCACGTGGCGAGACCTGTACATATGGTTAACGATATGCGTACATAGTTAGGGGTCAGCTATCATATATTTTGGGCTGGGCTATCTGCTATTGGTTGCACAGTTCTAGATCTTCTATGCATTTGTTGCAACAGAAGGGGTTTAACTGTACCAAGTAGCAAATAGCTATCGGTAAACCTTTGCTTTGGCCCGCATCGGTTGCAGGTTCTACGAAACCGCCGTTCCTCTAGAGGTTGGATTGGTTTGTGATGAGGATTTGATCTGTTTGAGATCTGTATGTTTGATCGGATGGTGATTGCTTGTGCTTGTTGATTGTGGATGCTTGTTTGTAGCTTCCATTCACTTATCTTTGTGCTAATTCCCATCGGTTGATTGCTTTTTGCAAGTTTGGCTGTTTAGCCTTGTTTGTGAGAAAGGGAAATTTGACCAACGCTCTAATATTATGTTTTGAGAAGAGACAAGCCTTGTTTATAAATATTTTGTAACACAAATTGATGTGAAGTTTGTAAACAGTACTTTGTACTTTGTGGGTATTTGTTTAAATGAAATCAGTTAACGCTTCCGCAGCGATTTAAAAAAAATGGCTTGAGAATTTACGGTGTTACAAAAATATTTTTTTTGAATTCTAATTATTTATTATTCTTTTAAATTTTCGTTTCTTTCACGTCTTATAATTATTTTCCATCTTCTTATTAATGTTTGATATTTATCTATTTTTAAACCATTATGTGTATCACACAGAAAATATAAAATAAACTCTAATAAGTTATTTTTTAATTAAACGTCCTCCGATTGATTTTAAACTATATAATAAGTAAACATTTCTTTAGTGTTTGAACATAATTATTTAATGTATTACTCTGACATATAATCTAGAATATGTAAACATTTAATAAACTCAAAAGCACATGTTAAGCTTCATCTAAAATATATGTTATGAAAAATATTCCAAAATAGAAATTCTTATAATTGCATAAGAGATGATTTCGTCTTATCATATTTTTTTCATTTTCAATAAAAAAAAGTTTTTTTTTATAGTTGTCATCATTGTGGACTTGTAATGGTGGATGTAGTGTTGCTGTTTTATTTAAATTTGACAACGAGTGACAGCAAGAGGCATATTAGACTCCACAATCACTGGAAAGGAATTTTGCTCAGGTTACTAAAGTCTGGTGGTGATCAAATGGTAAAAACTCCAAAATCCTCATAAGAAATTTCTTAAATTCATGTCCTTACTTAATTTAACATATCTCCACAAATTTGAGTAATAAATAGATAAATTACCTACAAAGCTTATTTTAAAAAAGTAGGATGTTATTTTGTAATCTTAACTCTTACGAAATGACGGTCCTTAAAAAAGTTAAAATATGAGAGTTCAATGAATACTATTTTACATTCTTTTAAAGTCTAGTCCTAGTTCTAATATGTTAGAAAAGTGTTTCCTGATTTTATAAGTTCTAGTCTCATTATAAACAATTAATCTAATTTTAAGAGTATATATATTTCTTAAAATTAGATTTCACATTGTACCAAATGTGAGCACACAAGAGCCATAGTAACAGCATGTTACATAAAAAGCACATTACTTTACTCATTGTATATTAATTTATGAGTTAATTACAAAAATGGACCATGTGGTTATGACTCATTTTTACCGGTCCTTAAATATTAAAAATTATTAAAATAGTCATTGTGGTTGTCACTTTGTTTCACTTTTATTTCTTTGGGCTAACTCCAGTTAAAGTTGACCGTTAGTCAAATAATATTTTTGTCTTTTTATCTTTTATCCTTATTTCCAAACAAGTTAAACCTATTAAAACTGCTTCCAAACATTCTTATTTAAAGGTTTTCTTCTATACTTGTTTCAAAACACCAAATTTCTAGTTCCCCGTTATCACCCCCGCTCCCGCCTCTCTCTCTCTCTCTTTCTCTCTCTCCCTCTCATCTCTCATCCTCTCTCAAATCTGAAGACACTCTTCACTCACCATCCCCGTCGGAGTTCAGGCCACCACCGCCATCGTCGCACCATCAGCTCGGACCACCACTTGCTCCACCGGACCACCATCATTCAACACCGTGGACCACCACCCCTTTCTTCTCTCTTGAAGACTGCCGGCCACAACCCCTTGTCTCTTCAAGATCGCCGCCGCACACCGCCGTCAGGAATCAACACCACCACCCCTTGTCTCTTCTCTATAGTCCCCCCTCTCTCTCCTCCTTGTTCTTTTTCCTCTTGATCTTTTTTAGGGTTTTTTAACCGATTTATAGTTGTTTAAGGTTTTCAGATCTTGTTTAAAAGGTTGTTTTGTAACCAGATTAAGGGTTGAATCGAGTTCTTGTCTCCGATGGTGAAACCTGAATTTGAATTGAGTTCTTGTTCGTCGAGTTCTTGAATGGTTGAATTGAGTTTTTGTTTTTATTATCTTGTTTAAATGGTGGTTAAACAATCCACTGTCTTCTACTCTTTCTCTCTTGATGCTTTTAACACCAAGTTGGTTTATTAAACCAACACACTAATTTGAAACAATTTCAAGTCGGTTTTTACTTTTTTTAGGGTTTTAGACCTAGATTCATGCAAGCTTATCCAAATAAATTTTTGTTGAATTGTGTGTTCTAATTATTGATCATCCCTAATGTTATGTTATATGGGATGTTGAAGGTTCTTTTTAGGATTTCAAATCCAGATTCAGTAAATACAAGCTCATTCACAACAGATTTGTTTGAATTGTTTAAATATAATTAAAATCATAATTTAGACTAAACAATAATTGAATTTTAATTATATAATTTATTTTACTAAATAATACATGTAATATGATTAAATGTCATTAGAAAGTTAAATAATAACAAAGGGAAAGGAAATAACTAAAAGGATGTTTGGTGAAGTAATGAAGTATAAAAAAATTAGAATACCCTTTAACTAGCCGTCAAAGATAACTGGATTTAGTCTAAAGAACCAATATTGAAACAAAATGACAATCACGGTGATTATGTTTGTAATTTTTAAAGTTAAAGGACCAAAAATAAAAATTAGTAACAACTAGGTGAATCATTTTTGTAATTAACTCTTGATTCATTAGTTAATTAATTCAGAACTAGATTTTAGCAAGAGGATTAATATAGAACTCTCATGTTAGAGTAGCTAAAATTGAGCATGCACGATTTGTTATCTTTAATGCATACCACAACTTTAAAAAAACAAAAAAAAATTAAAAAAAAAGGCCCTCAACACGAAGGATGATGAGAAATTTTGTTTTTATAATTATTTTTGAATAACTCCAACCTCCAAACGATTTTGGAGAAAAATTATTAATTAAATATTTAATCATTACTCTATATATAATAATATATAATTTTTTCTATTGCCGTCATTGTCAATCCATTTATGTTCTCTTACGACATTATGAAGTACAAATTCACAAACTTCAATAACTTACATCTTCTTTTATAGTTACATTCAAAGTCATCAATATTTTATAGGAGATAATTTGTATACAATAAGTTTTTAATATACATAATAATTATGACTTTTATACTCTTAAAACCCCACTATCTTTTATTCTTATTCGCATATTCAAGGGTGTAATGGTCTAAATAACAACTAATTATTATGTATGGTAAAACTTGTTGTGTACAAATCATCTCCCATACTTTAGGTTTCATATATTCTCATGATAATAAATTTTCCAAGAGTCCGTTTGGTTCGCGCAATAAATATGAAGAATTGAAATTTATCAAGGAATTAGAATTCATAGAAATAGGAATTTATTAGAATTGAAATCCGTGAAAAACTATATTTTGTTTGATTAGTAAATACCGAAATTGGAATCTAACCAAAAATAAATTAATTCAATACGTATAAATCAAAATAAGTTATACTAGCAACCGCCACCGCCTCCTACCCCCCTCCTCCACCACCACACCTCCTCCGCCAGCTTACCCCGCCCCTACCCTCGACCAACCCCTACCCTTACCCCCACTCTACCACCTTACCTTAACCCTACCCTCATCTTATCTTACTCTGCCTTTCTCACCCTACCCTACCCTACCCCTACCCCCACGACCACCACCACCGTAACTCCAGCCATCGTCACCGCCGCTCGTTACCACTCCGCCACCGCCGCTCGTTACCACTCCCACAACCGGCTGCCGCCATTGCTGTCACCACCACCGTCACCGCCACCGCCGCTGCCACTTCCGACCACCACTCACCGCCGTCAAGTCTGCCATCGCCACCATCGTCGCTCTCCGTTACCACTCACCACTAGCCATCTCCACCACCGTCACTGCCGCCGACCACCACCCACCGTCACTGCCACCATTGCCATAGTCACCGCCGACCACTCACCGATGCGCATGATGCTGCATGCCGCCGTTCCCCCTACTACCGGCTGCCACCACCCACAGTAGGTTGGGGGTGGGGGTGGGGTAGGGTAGGGGTATAAGTGGGATGGGTGGGGGTGGGGTAGGGTAGGGGTATAAGTGGGATGGGGTGGGGGTAGGGTAGGGGTATGGGTGGGGTGGGGTAGGGTGGGGGTGTGTGGGGTAGGGGTGGGATATGGTAGGGATAGGAGACAACAATTATGTTTTAAGATTACTTATAAATTTGAAAATTTTCATCTATTTGGGTAAGAAATTCCGAATTCCTTGATTTAAGGAAGTTATTGGAAAGATAAAATTCCATTCCATCAATTCAATGAAACAAACATCTCTTATGATTTAGGAATTTTCAATTCCAATTCCACTAAATTCCTCCCAATTCCTACGAACAAACGTCCCCTAAAAAAATCTATAAAAAGTTCATTTGCATCAATATCACAGTGTTCGGTATTTTTTTTAGTGTAGTATCAAGATGATAATAACAAGACTTAAGTGCATCTTCCAATTATCAACTGTGCTAATGATTATTTTCTTTCTTGATTTCTCCCTTTGAGTTTTTCATAGCTCTTCTTCTTATATCTACTCACAATGTGAACTATGCTTCTTTTTATTGTTAATCACACTAATTTGGTGTTGGTTTCAATTGGGATTAAGCTTAACTAATAATTAATTTGGGTAAGACATTTTCAATAAATTGTATAAAGTATTAATAATGAATTATATTGCGGCACGAATTAAAAATAATTATTATAAAATTGGATTTATATATATTGTAAGAGAGTGATCCTTACACAACAAAAGTTATCATACATAACAACTTTATGCATCATTAAATGGTACCATATGCATTAATTGTTAGTACCTTGTTGAGTATGAATAAAAATTGTTATGTACGAATCAGCTACCATATTATAATGGTCTTTAAAAATTGAGACTCTATAAAGTAGTGTCTTTATATGGTCACACCTATTAAACTTGTTCAAATGTCAAATCCTTCCTTGTTAACCTAAATGTGATGAGCTTTTTCTAAACCAAACTAACAATAAGCAAAATTGAATGAAGCGAGGCTCCAAAAGCTCGTTAAGCCGCGTTATGATTCCGCCAATACTCAGTGTTTAATCATGTTGCCATGAAAAGGTTTAAGGCGTGGATATTAGGCTTGGCTCACGCTAAGGACTAGTTAGGTGTGCCTTTACCTATTAAACTGTGTTTTTAAACACGGTGTCGGGTTATATCAACTCGATAAATGGTTATTCTGTTATGATGAACGGTTAGACGTATCGAAAGTGAAGAAGCATAATTATAACCTTTATGTACGGTTTGTTCTTGAAAGATAGCTTTTTTAATAAATTTGCTATATATGCATTATAATATAAAAATATAATCATGTAGTTTTTATTTTTCTTTATTATTTTAGAAATTAATATAAAATTGTATTTTTAAATTAATCCTTACAAATGACATGATCTCATCTATACTACTATATCAAGCATACAACACTTTCTTTCATTTAAAAATTAAGAGTTCTTAATTTTTCAATTAAAACCAAATCTCTACCCTTAATTTTATATAGGTTTAGTTCGCCAAAATGTATCAAAGTTATCATGTTTTGCTATTGTATGTATTGGACATCAAAATTTTCTATTGTGTGTATCAAAATTTTAATTTGTCGTTATTGTGTGTATTAAACTTTCTATTGTGTATACTAAACTTGTAAGTTTTTTACCTTTTTAAGTAACCAAAATATATACAATAACAACAAATTAAAAGTTTGATACACACAATAAAAACTTTTAAAATTTGATACACACAATAGTAAAACATGATAACTTGGATACATTTTAGTATACTAAACCCTTTTATATACATTAATCTCATCCATCATTTCATTAAATTTTTCACCTCCTTCTTTCCTTTATAATTTATTTTCTCTAAAAACATACATTTCAATTTTTTTAGTGGCTATACTACATCACTAATACTCTATCTTTTGCTAACAAGAAAACGATTATAAGTTTTAAATAATACTTATGATCTTCAAGCTCTACATATAATATTAGTATTATTTGTACCATCTCATATTACTTTTAGATAAAATTGTGTAAACAATATTACCACATCATTAAATAAAAACTTTCATATAACATAAATTTGATGAATAATATTACTTAAATTATTTCAAATTTATTTTAACATTCAGACTTCATTCCCAAGTATCACTGTCTCCTCCGTCCTCGTCACCACAAATATTCACCATCATCCTTCTTTAATCATTGTAGCCGTATTATGCGGATACCCTACTAGGATTGTTTAGAATATTAATCATAAAAGTCTATTAAGATTAAGATAAATCATAAAAGATTAAGATTAGAACATTGAAGAATTCCATTTTAAACAATTAATGATGTGAGAAGTTATATATATTTGTATAAAAATTTTCAATTATTCTTTTACTTATAAGATTAATTAGATAACCATTAAAATTAATATAAATAATAAAGAAAGAAAATTAATAAATTACACGTATCATATTTATAATTAGGACAAATTGCATTAAAACATAATAAACTTTGTCTTAGTTATCATTATATATCACCAACTTTATTTTCTTAAAAATAATACAAACAACTTTCATAATCCTCATATTGTATGCGACTTTATGTATACTATGAAAGTTATTGCAAAGTTTATTATATACAATGGTAACTAAACAATAGACACATAAAAAAACCGTTTACGTACAATGAGGGGACTATGAAAGTTAATTATATTATTTTAAAATTTTAAATTAGTTATATATAATAATAATAGACAAAGTATATTATATTTTTATGCTATTTATCCATATAATTATAATTATATATCTAACGACCGGCTGAAGTAAGAAAAATATAGTATAAGTTTTCAACCGAACTTTATCAAAACCACTCATACGTAATCACGCAACTAGTGGCCCACATACCCACGCCCAAATGTGAAAGACAAAGTGGACCGCAGACCGCTGGATGTGTTGGGGCCAATGGGCCCACGGTGTCCCCTCTCGCCGTATACGACAAATTCATCTTTTTTTTCGCTTTACTTTTTAACTTCTCAGATTTTAGTGTAGATCAGTACATTTGATACCTTGTCTCCTACCACACACTCTCTTATGCATACCCACTAACTATATTATATTATAAATTATTAAAATTTTTTATTTAAATTTTAAGTATTTTAAAATTATTAAATTAATCTTATATAAACTAAATAGAAACTATATAGTTTCTATTAAGTAGAGTTAATAAATATTTTTATATTTATTATAAAATATTTTTATAACTAAATCTTTCATTTATCATGTAATAAGCATTTTAACTTGATTATCAGAAATTGTGTATAAGTTAACTCATAAACCTAAATAACCTATAACCAGAATCTAGTATAAATATATGTCTTTAATTTTTTTAATAACTCGTATAATCAATATTTTAAAATTAGTTTACTCTATTTTATTAATCTATTAAAAGTTTTAAATTACTAATTTACACCATGTAGTTTTATGCAATTTATTCTATTTTTTAAGTAGAGATTTTTTTCTTTTTTTTAATGTTCACAAATATTTTAAAAATTAATAAAGAGTTGACTGAGAACGGATAAAATAAAGAAAATGGAAGAAAATAGACATATTACCAAAGAAAATTAATTCGTTGTCACCGTATTACGTGAATACAAAAAACAAATATGTTATCGAGTAGAAAGTATACGTTGTGACGCATTGCGCGGGTACCATGCTCATTATAATTAATTTATAAAGTTGTTTGTTAATATTATGTAAATATATGATGTTAGTAATCGATACGAAACTTGAATTATTATGAGGTAGTACGATATTACATTCATATGTAAATACGACACGTGACTAAATAGAAGTGTTAACAAAGTGTTATTATTATGTGTCGTGTTCGTATAAACTAATTTAACATTTAAATGTATGCTTGTTTAGTATTTAAACTAGATTAGATATGTGTTATACATCGATTGCTTTGAAAAATAATAAATATTAAACATTAATAAAAAAATATTAAAAAATTATAATAGGTGAAAGAAATGAAAATTTAAAATAATAATAAATAATATAAATTTAAAAATAGTAAAATAATAAAGTATTTTAACCATTTGATTCATTAATTATTTTTTAATTAAACGTTTTCAAAATAGCTGGATGTCAAATTTAGTATATTTTTTGTAGTAAAATAATATTTATGAGTATATTTTAAAATTAAGAAAAATAAAAATAAGTAAAATTCACAAAAAAATAAAATAAATAGGCTTTGAGAACCATTTATTTTGTATTGATTTTTACAATACTACATTAATACGTGTGTAGTAGTAAAATAATGACTATATATAAAAGGAGTTAATTTCATAAATGGTTCTTTAACTAACCACGAATTGCAAGTTTAATCATTTTTTTAAAAAAGTTGTAAATTTCGTCCTTAAACTATCATTTTATTGCATGAGTAGTCCTTTCTAACATTTTCTGTTAATTAACTCTGTTAATTTGTATAAAAAGACTATTATACCCTTATTCATTTTTATATATTTCTTAATATTATTATTATATTACTATTGTTTTTAATGATCAATATTAAATATTTAAATATTAAAATTTAATATCACCAACAACCCCCCTCCCCATTTCCCCATTTCAACAGACCGCACACACACTCTCTCTCCCTCTCTCGTTCTTTCACATCTTTGAACCACAGCGTGCGACTGGCGACTGTCGATAAAACATCAACTGGCGATCGGCGACTAGGGACCGGCGCTCCCATCGTACACCACTTGTAACCAGCGGCAGAGCACCACTGCAAGTTTAGTCCTTTTTTGAATACTGGGTGAGAGCATCTATGTAACTTTATCGCCGATGGTGGGTTTTAATTTTGTACAAATTTGAACAATTCACGTGTTTTGATTCGTGATAAAACATCAATTTACGATTTTATGGTTTAGGCAGAGCACCATCGGCGATAAACATCAATTTAGGGTTTTATGGGTAATTTTGTAGTGGTGGATTTTGATTTTGATTTTGTAGTGGTGGATTTTGATTTTAGGTTTCGTATACCGCCAGTAGCCGGTTGTGTTTGCGAGAGAGAGTGGTGGTAGCAGTGGTGGTGGATTTTGATTTTGATTTGGTGTGTGTATGTGTGTGTGGATTTTGATTTTGTTTTAACCACTGTCGATTTGGTGGTGGATTTTGGTTTTGTTTTAACAGTGGTGGTGGTGTGTTCTTGTTGGTTGGTGTTTTAGAGAGAGAGAGTGTGTGTGTCAATGAGTTCTTGGTGGTGGTGATGATGGCAGCGGCAAATGTGGTAGTGGTGATGGCAGAGGTGGAGGTGGGCGGTAGCAGTGGTGGTTTTCTTGGTGGTTAATATGTATATATGTGTATATATAGAGTGTGTGTATGTGTGTGTTCTTAGTAGCGATGGTAATGCCAACGACGAAGTTGGCAGTGGTGATGGTAAAGGCGGAGGTGGGTGGTGGCGGTGGTGGTTTTTTGGTGGTTGGAACGAGAGAGAGAGAGAGAATTCTATGTTAATGAGAGAGAAAGTTGTTGTAATACCCGAACTTCGAAAAATAAATAAAAGAATATTTTATTGAGAAATAGTATTGTGTTGGATTGTGAAATATGGTAGACATTGTAGGCTTGAATGAATAAGGAGTAATGGACTAGTTATATATATATATATATATATATGTTATTGGACTAGACATGTGTGTGTTATTGGATTTATGTTCTTGGGCCCAATCAATGTGAATGTTGGGCTTAAGCCCCTTTAGAAAGTATATATATAGTGAAATAGGGAACAACCCCCAAAGGGTGTGTTACTGTTACATTGAGAGAGAGAGAGAGAGTTTGAGTGTGTATTGTGTGTGTGCTAAAACCCTCACGAGAAAGCAAGGAAGAAGAGTCAAGAATCATCTGGGAACTTGAAGAATTGTTGAAAGAATCATCAGGTAATGCTTCTTACCTCACTAGGGTACTGTAGGTATCAATTTTATCTTGTTTGGATGATGATAGCATGATTTAGTTTCTTGGGTTTTAGGGTTCTGGGTTTATGAAGAACCAGAGGAAAAGAAATTGTGTTATGAGCTTGAAAACTTGATGAAATGTGGTTAAATCTTGAAAGGAGTGTCTAAATGAATGGAGAAACGTTTTAAAACAAAAATGATATGATTTAGTTAAGTTTTGAAAGAACATGATTTTGGCCATGGAGCCTGAAAGTTGAAAAGATGAACTGACAGGGATGAATATATGTGTCGTGCGACTCTTGAATGAGTGTTGTGCGACTTATTGTTTGCCTCATGCATCTTTTGTGTTATGAGTCGTGCAACTCATTGTTGGAGTCATGCGACTCTTTGCCTTAACCCATGCGACTTTCACCCTTAAACCACCCATGCGACTTTCATATTGATACCCCATGCGACTTTCCTAAACTTGCACCATGCGAATTTCATTTGTGTATAAAACCATCCATGCGACTTTCATATTGATACCCCATGCGACTTTCACCAAAACAACTTCATGCGACTTTTCCTTCTAAAGCCACCCATGCGACTTTCGCATCATGCGACTATTGCATGGGGGCCTTCATGCGACCTTTGTTGAAATACACCATGCGACGTACACTTGGATTGTGTTTCATGCGGCTTATGCATTTTGATGTGAAATCTGACACTTGAAATCTGGATGAGTTGAAATCCGACACTTGAAATCCGGATGAGTTGAAATCCGATAGTTTGAAATCCGGTGATAAGAATCCGATACTTTACATCGATGCGACGCGTCGGTTTGATGGACGCGACGGGTCCTCGACTTTAGGGACTTTACTGCATTTCTTATTGTTACATGCCTTGTGAAACCCGAATGTACTACGGGGATAAACGAACAAGGGATTTGTATACGATAATTGATTTATTAGACCCATTGTAGGTGACGGTCGTTTGGCAAGTAACCACAAGTGTTCTAGTAAGATAAGATTGAGAAATTGAGACTGCAAGACAGGTGAGTATTCTTACTTACTATCTAAACCCTATGATGTGTGTGTTAAATGTGCTATATGCTATGTGATTGATGAATGATGAATTGATGAACTGATATTTGTGTCATGCTATGCTATTGTTTAGACCGTTCACTTCGGTGACGGGAATGATGGACCGTTCACTTCGGTGACGGGAACGATGGGACCGTACACTTCGGTGACAGGAATGATTGGACCGTTCACTTCGGTGACGGGAATGATGGGACCGTGCACTTCAGTGGCGGGAATGATTGGACCGTTCACTTTGGTGACGGGAATGATTGGACCGTTCACTTCGGTGACGGGAATGTGGGACCGACTACTACGGTAGCGGGAATGAAAGGTGTAACATGAATGTAAAGCAAATGATGTGATGTTATATGGTTGATTGTAAGTAAGTGTACTTGCTAAGCTTCGTGCTTACGGTTGTTCTTTAACCTTCTTTTCAGGTGATGGCCACGGCGGGGGTCCAACACGTGGTTTATAGCTCATATTTCCACAAGCTTCCGCAGTGTTTAAACTATTTTGTTTTAATGATGTATTCTAAACAATTACATTTGAGTTCAAGCTTTTACGGGTTATCGCCCGGGGTTGTATTTAAAGTGATACAATATTTTAGTTATGACAGATTGTGAATCGTATGCTTGGTAGTTGTTAAATTGCAAAAAAAAAAAAAAATTGGGACGTTACAGTTGTATTTAAAAAATTAATAATTATAAAACCAAATAATACTTAGAAAATGGTAAAATGACATAAATACCCTTGATTTAGCAAACATAGTTAACAGAAAACATTAGAAAGGACTACCCATGCAATAAAATGGTAGTTTAATGACGAAATTTGCAACTTTTTCAAAAAAATGACTAAACTTACAATTCATGGTTAGTTAAAGAACCATTTATGAAATTAACTCTATATAAAATTGATTTTAACAAGCGTTGTTGTACGCACTTCGCTACACATCTACTCTAATTGAATTATCTTTGGTATTAGTTTTAACTATATTTATACAACATACTTACATTTTTTTAACGGCAAACTTATATTGAAACCAAAGCTAGCAAGATGCTAGAACAAGACATACAAACAGAGAAGAGAAATTAAAAACAACTAAATGGGAACAATGAAAAAAATAATATAATTCATAGACTAAATATTTAAGAAAATAGAGAAAGGACTACGTGAGGCCTTGAAATTGAGAGTCTGAGACATTGGGTATGTCTGGCGTAGCTAGCTGAAAGCTGAAGCTAGGGCTAGAGCTTTTAGAAGCTAGGGCTGAAGCTTTTATTTAAAGCTGAAAGCTGAAGTTTTATTTGTACGAAAGTATTTGGTAAAGTAGCTGTAGCTATATCTTAAAAAAGTAAAAAGACAGAAAAGGACACAAAAATAAATATTTAAATAAGAAACAAAATTAATCAAAGGTTATTTATATAATTTTGCATTTTAAAAGTTACTTGAAGTAGCTTTTCATTTTGAAGTTTTTTGGAGCTTATTTTTTTAAAAAATAAAAGCTCAAACTCCTGCAAACAAACAGAGCTAATTAAGCTTATTTTCTAAAAACTAAAAGCTCTAGCTCTTAAAAGTTTTTAAAAGCTCTCGCCAAACATACTTATAATAGAAAAGGGATATCATTACCAGACATGTTAGTTTCAACTTTAGAACATTAAGTATATACTTAAATCCGTTGCAAATTAGCAAGTTACTGATTAAAGCGTAATTTGAATACTTGAAATTGTATATATTTATAACGATTTACGTTACTAGTTAATTTAAAATGTATTAAAATATTATCGTCTACCTTATATTATATTATAATTGATTTTATTTGAAGTCAAATTTAAGTTTTGTTTTTGACCTAAAAAAATTAAAATTGGATTTTAATTTTTATAAAAATGAATTAAGATTTGATAATTATAATATTTTATCTAAATCAATGGTTAAAATTATCTAATAAATTTTATTCATGTTAGTCTTTGATTTAGATTAGAAGATGAGCCAATATAAACAAACACAGAAACATTAATCTTATAAAAGAATGAACATGTATATAAAAATTCACTCGTCTATACATTTTGTGTTTGATTATTTATTCAGCCAAAGTTAAATAATCAAACACAATAAGCTTCATGCATGTTTGTTTGGTACATTTACATCCCTATATGTGTGTCAAAAGTCAAAACGAATAATCTTAAAATAAGAGAGACACCCGATAAAGTCATGTTGAGCTAGAAAAGTCTTGTAACCATGGTTTTGAAAGGGTGCTATTATTTGGTCCACCTCATCTCATATACCTATATGTCAAATCACTTATATATAATTTTCAGTGTTTCCTTTTCACTTACAAATGTCATATCAAAGAGGCAATTTAGATGATATAGGGGTATTAATAGAATCACCTTTTTGAAAAGCAGATCGGTCCATTGACCTATACAAAAGGCCGCACTAGTTTTAATGACATAATACTTATCAAAATATATTTGAAAATACCAAAAAAATTTAAAAAGATATAAACAATTTCAAACATATAAAAGTATATAACAAATTTAAAAAAATCCACATTTGACACACACAAAAAAGTTCAAGTAACACTCAAATTTAAGATTTACTAAAGAATCTCTTGAAACTTGGACAACTATACATAAAAGTCATGTGAAGAAAAAAAAGCGAAAAAGAAATCTTTTGAAGGAAAATCCTCTTTAGCTTGGTTTAACCGTCATATAAGACTCGAACCCTTAATTTTATCGCTAGACCAAAGTCCCGTTTGTAACTATAGTACCGGTACTTCCAAAGTTTTATATACAACCCCGTGGTGATTTATTTATTCTTCTTTTCATTCCAACTAAACGTTTTTTCAAACTTGTCCCATACATGTCTCGGGTCATCGAATTTTATTTTATGAAATCCATCTTCATGTTTTTTTTTTATAGAATATCATCATTATTTTTACATACGAGACTTAAGATGGCCAATCTTTCAATCTAATAACCTTATTAAAAGAAAAAGATGATGGTCATCATCCATTTTTAATTTTTTTCCTACCAATCACAACACACCATTTCAATTAATTTCCTTAATTCAAGGAGCTTAACACATCATTATATACAAACTACTATTCTTTATACCCAACAAATTTCAAATATAGAAATGCTTAATAAAAGATATTTAATGTCAATCGAAATTAGAAACAAAAATTTACCTAACTTTTTAGAGATTGATACAGACCTCAAAATAAATTTATATAGAAAATATTTTTGAATGGAGTAGAAATTATAATTTCAAAGAGTGTAAAAGAGATATAACTGGCTTTGAAATAGATATCCAAAATGTTAACAAAGAATGCGACGATAGTAGTAAATTGAATTATATAACTAAGTGTCCAAATTTTATGTAATCAAATTAAAAAAATTTCAAATGTCGAAATTTTAGGTTATTTAGAATAGTATTTAAACTTCATAGTTTATTTCATTCTCTTATTTCAATCTCTACTTACAATTTATTATCAGCTTCAAAATCAGTCAAACACACAAGATTCATCTTTGTAACTGTTTGAACAAGTTTACTTTCTTCATCTCAAGAACAAAACTTTGAATTGTTTCTATCTTCAATTGTTTGAAGAAGTAATTTTTATGTTGTTTATATATTTAAAAGTTGAGAAGATTTAATTTATGCTTACTGACTCATGCTTATATGCAGTTATATTCACATAATTGATTAATAAAAACCCTCTTAGGTTCTGTAGTATATAAATCATCCATTTAATTGAAAGGTTTATTGATAAAATGAAGAATTTTGAACAACAAAAGAGGCATTCAAACAGGTGATCAACGTTTTATCTATACATAATACACCTTAGGAAATCTTCAAATCCATATTTGTTTATGTATATTTATTATTTATTTGTAATGTAATTCTTCGATTTTTAATTAGTATATACTAAAACAAAAACAAGAGGTGTCAGCTCAAGGCACAATTATTAGAATTAATATATGTTTTATTTTTTTGCTTATATTTTGACTTATATATGCTTCTGTTATTATTGTATTGATTTTGGTATTGTTCATGAGGAGAATATTATGCTTTTTAATTCGATATGTTTATTATTCTCACCTTTTAGGATTGTCTTGAACAATCTAAAGACTTTTACAACGGAACAAGATTACAAGTTACTCGACTAGGTGCACATGCATGTGGTTGAAGCAAAAATAATTGCAAGTAAGAATGTTGGTTACATTACTCATATTCCAAGATTGAAGATGATTCCATCAGACCTTACAATACCATTCAAGTTCCAACGAAGGCAGCTTTCTCTCTTGGTTTGTTTTGCAATGGCGATAAACAAAAGCCAAGGTTAATTTTTATCGAATGTTGGATTGTTTTCTAGACGATCCATTTTCACTCGTGGACAATTATATGTGGTGGTTTCTCGAGTGAAGAGTAAGGAGAGTTTAAAAGTGTTAATTTGTGATGATGAAGACAACCCTACTAATAAAACCCATGAATGTTGTTTATAAAAGGGTTCTACAGAAATTTAATGATAATTTTATATATGAATTTTATAAATTTGTATTGTTTACTTATTACTTACGAGATTTTATATTTTTATATATGTTAACACGAGCAATTTTTCAATGCATGTTTTTCACGAGAATTAAAGAGTACAAATAGTCAAAATTAAGACCGACTGCTTTAACTAACTGTTCTAATAAGTAATAACTAACAAGTAAAAACATTTGACTGCTTTAAAAATGCTAAAACCTAAAGTTCAAGTGGTCAACTAAAATTGTTAATAAAATTTGAAGTTGATAGTTAATATTAAAACTAGAATGTCTTAGGGTTCAATAATTAGCTCAATTTGCAGGAATCCAGTTTTAAATTTCTTATCATTATGTTCACTTTTGCTTTAATTACCTTATGTTTTATACTTCTCCTTTCTTCTCCCTCTTTTCACGTAATATGAGTGACTTGTCAAATCACACTCAACTATGTTATTACCTATTTTCTATCCTTTACATAGTTGATGAAGAGAAACAAAGAGAAATGAGAGAGAAGAGAGAGAAATCAGCTTGCCTAACCCGAAAATCTTCCCCTTCATCCAAAGAGGGGAAACTGATGTTCCTTGCTTTACTAGCTGGCCACATAGGACCCGCCACCCATCGGATCGACCATAACGCATGCATGCATAACATAAACATGAGTGACTGGTTTCATAGGAACTCAAATCCACAACAATAAAGTTTCTCGAATTAGTCGCAAATCGTATTTTAATTTTTAATATATGTTAAAAGAAAAGGGCGTATGATGTTATCATTCAACTTTTATATATTTTTCCCACTAATCAATCCCGTTTATTTTTTTAAAATGGCTAACGAATGAAGAGATTTTATATCAAAACCCTTAAGACGTGAATTTTCAGTTGGGCGAGGATCTTAAGTAGAAACGAGTTACCCGTCTTTTTAATCGGATCCCATGTCTATTTCTAATTCCTAATTTCATTAACAACTATTGACGCAAATCTGTAAGTATATCATTTAACCTTATTCATCTTCCGATTTACTAAATGTTTTTTGATTTGTTATCTATATATGAATTTATTATCTGTTTAAAGTTTCACACCGTATATATTTAAAATTCAAATTAACAATTCCTCGTGTTTATACATGATGTATTAAGCTAGTATACATAATTCAATTATTGCTGTCTATTCTATTCTATCATATCATATAATGAATTATGATCACATTATTGATTATTCTATCAATATAAAGACATCTCATATTTAAAGGCATAAAGAATAACACGCAGTAGATCTCATAGATAAAGTTCAATTTTTGAAACATAAAATTTTCCTTGGCTTATCAACTAATCAATTAGCACCATACCAGGTACCAATCAGTTGATTTAAACTGTTTTCCGGGGAAATCATTTGCACATGAGGGTCTTTAACAGTAATATAAGTTAACGGAAGTTGACGTAAATGACTAAACTTGTAACGAAATGTAAACCATAGTGACTGATATAATTTTAAAAATTAAAGGACAAAAAGTGAAATTTTAAGCAAATCACGATATTAAAATTTGTAGTATTAATTTACTGATTTATGCCAGTCTTAATTAAGCTTCATGCTGTTTTTGAATCAATAACCCAATTTTATGTGGAACTTTGTGTACAATTGCAACCTAATTTGTCCATTTGAGTAAGTTACAAAGTAGTATATTCTTCGTAAGTGGTGTAGATAATAATATGAAGTAACGAGGTACATTTACCCACACGCTGCTGTAGTATTAAGATGTCACATAATTGTTGTCATAAAAGAAGCATTTAGAATAACTCAATACTTAGCATATTTATACCTTGCCTAGATCTCCTGTGCTCCCACGCACTATGGCATGATTCATAACTGTGAATTGCGTCAGGATTGATGAAAATATTTATTATTTAATAAGACTTGATTTATCCGAAAAAACCTATTAGCAAGTCATTAATGAACCCTCCACTATTATTAGTCATTGATTTATTCGTAATGATTAAGATTATTTCTTAGACAATTCTTCCAATAACAATGGTAAACAAAATGAACCATCCATATATGTGTGTAGGTACACTACATGTCATTGTTTGTTAGTATTTATAATTACTACTTAAATATCATGGCAGGTATGGGATGTGGTGCCAACTTTTTTATTTATTTTTTCAAATTAACAATGGAAGTATAGATTGTTTTTAGGGTTTCAACTTGAGAGTTGAGACTTTCAAGTATTTGTATTTTTAGAGATTAAGCTTTTACCACTAGGCTGTCACCTTTGTGGTTATGCTAATTTGGAAAATTGTCATCAATCATAAACCAAAAAAAGAAAAGAAAATTTAATTACAAAATAAAAATGACCAAAAAAATAAAGGAAAACAATACATTTCTTAATTTTTTTTGTTTGGTAGGAGGAACTTTAAGTCCATGCGTAGCAGGATGCCCGCATGGTTTCAGGTAAGGTTGGGTTGGGCGGGTGCCTTCAGGAGCACCGCTACGCCAACCCCTTCGGTTTCCACCTCGTTTTTTGTTTTCGGTTTCACCAACCCGAGCATCAATGGCTTTGTTCTTTTTATTTATTTATTTTGTTTTGTAGAGAGAGTATGAGAGAGAAAATGTTTGAGTTGATTTGGGAAAGATGCTACTTGGGTTTTGGGTTATATTTGGATTGATTTGGGAAAAAAAAAGTAAAAAATAAACTGATATGACAGTGATGTAACATTTGAATTGATTTGGAAAAAGAAAAGGTGCTACTCTTGGCCTAACAGAAACATTTTGATCTGTTGTTTACTGTGTTATTTGAAGGGTGTTTAATACTTATAGCCTTCATTCAGTCATGTGTAAGCAAAATTTCTTCTACGTAATAGTTTTCAACTTTATACCCTTCACCGTCAAAAAAAAAAAATTAAATAAATAAACAAACAAAGAGTTAATTACATAAATGATCATGTGGCTGTTATGGAATTTCAGTTTTAGTTTTTTCACTTTAAAAATTACGAAAATAGTTATTACGGTTATCACTTTGTTTCAATTTTAGTCATTTACACTAACTGTTGTTAACTTTGACAGTTAGTCAATAGGTATTTTTGTCATTTTTTCATTCTTATCCTTATTTCCAAACAAGTAAACCAATTATAATGGTTTCCAAACATGTCTAATTAAAAGTTATCTTTTAACCTTGCTATCAAACACCATATTTTCTTTCCCACTAAAACGCTAACCTCCTTTTAAGTTTCAACCTCTCTCTCTCTCTCTCTCTCTCTCTCTCTCTCTTATAACATCACCATAGTTCCCCTCCCCACCACCACCCCCTTTTCGATCTTCAAACTTATCTGCCACTTAGGCCCCTAGTCTAGAATTGTCATCGCCACCACTAATCTTCAAACCTTTTCCAATCTTGAAACTACCATCGTTGCACCTCTCTCTCTCTAGAACCACTATAGTTTAACCATTTCATTTTAATTTCTTCTTCAAATATGCAAATCGTTTGGATTTCAGATCTACACGTCATCTTTTGAACAATGTGGTTTGGATTTCAGATCTAGACTCACATATGAGAAGGAGTTGATGTGGGGTGCAAATCATTTGGATTTTAGTGTGGTTTTGAAGATTTTTGAGTATTAAACAACTTTTAAAGGCTACCAAAATATGTAGTTTGTCTTTTAAATTCAAGTGGGTCGGTCATTATTGATGTTCAAACAGTCAGTGAACATAAAATCAATGTTTGTAGATTCTTCATCTTTCTAACCGTCAATAAGCACAAACCCACCAACAAAATTAATCTTGTTTCTAACAGTTAGTTCAGTCATTGTTTGAGTTCATCCAAATAGAACTCATAATAGTCGATTGAATGCCTAAAATCAATCTAAACAAAAAATGAAACTAAAAAAAACAGTGGATGAAAACAAAATTGAACTACAACACAAACATAATCGAAGAAACCCATAACACGATGTTCAAGATTTCTTAAAAACTTAATAGTTTGTGTGTTGTTCAACCGAACTCAACGGATTTTAGGGTTTACATGCTTCAAATTGAAGAATATTAGCCAGCTTTGTGTTCGAAGAACACAACTCGGAAATCGAGATGTTTGAGTTTATGTTCAAAATTTCTTTAACTTTTTATTGAATTCATTGATTGATGCATGGATTGTTCTTGGATTCATCGATTGAGAGGGGTTAAAGAGGTCGAATTTTCTAGAGATTAAAGAGAGAGAGAGTTTTCAGTTAGAACAAGAGTGAGTTAGAGAGAAACAAAAAATAAATAGGCGATAAAAAATAGGTAAAACTTGTTTGGAAATTAAGAACTAAAAATAAAACAAAGTGACAATTATATTGACTATTTTTGTAATTTTTAAAATTAATGGACTAAAAGTAAAATTGCATAACAACCACCATTTATGTAATTAACTCATAAATGAATAAAGCAAATATATGTAATTTGTCTATAATTCTATATATGTAAAAATTAATTAAATAATTATTTACTTCTTATGCATTTTTTGTTTATTGGATTAGACACATTAACATACCCAAGAAATTACTTTTGGATCATGCACTTTTATAGCTAATCATGTATCATGCGAATATTTAAATTAGTTACTTGTATTAAAACAATATAGAAAAGTATGTTATATAGATAATGAAAACATAGGTTACCAGACATTAAAAAATATATTGATATTTAATTTAGAAATGGTAAAATAATTGAGAGAAATAAGATATTCTATGAAAGAAAACATAAATAACAAATGATTAATAACTACATTTCATTTTTATCTAAGAAGTGTCATAATCTTCTAATATATAAAAAACTAACATGAACAAAATCTATTAGATAATTTTAGCCCATTGATTTATATAAAAATTTTAAGTATAAAATCTGAACTATCAATTTTGGTAAAAATTAAAATTCAATTTTGACTTTTCTTGTTAAAATTTAAATCAAAATTATTAGATAAAATTTGATATATGTCCTTCTTAAACCTTAAATTGCTCATTCTATTTTACGATTACCCTTTGTAACATTTTCAAATATCATGATTAACCAAATTCTTGATTTTTATAATTTTATAATATTTTAGAATATTTTTAATTTTTTAATTATAACCAATACAGATTTAACCTTATTGCCTCTATTGTAATAATAATGACCGTTAGCTTGTACAAGAAATACAATCATGTCTATTTGTATCATCATACCACATTTTTATAGTCACGGTTGCCCTTCCCTTTGCGTCGACACTTCCACTGTAACACCCCGTTTCCGGAGGCTACGCATACGATACAAAACAGAGCAAAACTCTAAGAATTTAGTACCTCAAACAACTCGTACTTTGCTCTCGACCTCTTTACCCTTCAATTCCCGTGTAAAAGTGCCGCATGGAAAAAAATGCGGCTGAGCCAAACGCCCAGTGCGCGGATACAAACAATACAAAAATATACAACGAATACAATACGAAAAGACATATCGAACACTATAACCGACGATATATATCATACCAATACGAAACAAAACCATAACTAAGGAATCAATGGGGTACGTACAATCCGAGCTCAATAATACCAACACTTGTATAAAACAAGTACCGGTCAATAAACAATGGGTACATGGACCTGCAGATCCAAAGTACCAAACAATGGTGGAAGAGGTGTTGGGCACTACGCCTACATCCACAAACAATAACAATACAAGAACTATGGTTAACCAATACGCCTCCTAAAACCCTTATCACACCACAATGAGGAGACGCCGTAACAAATCACACCGTTACGGAAGTGTCGCGCCACCGGTGCCACAGTGACGTGCCTATGGTACCCCCATAGGTGGATAAATAGCTCGCATACCCAGAGTAAGACGGTCAATACAATTAACAATGAATCAATAATGATGAGGCAATAACAATATGATGCTAACGGTGACACAATCTCAATAAGAAACTCTAAAGAGGTATATAATAATCAATAAGTCAATGAACGAATAAAGTCTAACCAATCTAATCCGAACCGTATAAGACGTGAAAAGAACTAAGTTTAGTTTCGATGTAAAAAGAAAAGGTTTTGGGACTAACTTATATACAATGTTTTTAAAACAAGATAGTTGAGAAAACTTGATTTTAAAGGAAACAAGAATCTTTATTCACAAAACTACTAACTATGAAAGGAGCAATGAATCCAAATAAAGGAGCATGAATCGAATTGATCAAAAACCTTTAGTTAAGAGATGGAATCCATACAAACGACCGTAATAATTTTAAGAGGAGGTAAAAACCCGTACGACGATAATAACTGTATAGGGAGCTAGAATCCGTACCTTGAGAATCAAAGGAATGCAATCCGTAGTTAGTGTGGTCCAATCTATCTCCCTTACACCGGATCTAAATCAAGTAGCTTTAGTGCAACAGAACTTCTCGTCTGAATCATGCTGACATCAATTAGCTTTAGTGCACATTAACTTAACTAGAGAATTATAGTTAGACACTTCGTAATTGGCTTTTATCTATTAGTCCATTGACATGCTTCCCATTATCATCTTCACCCTTACCATTGTTGGTGACATTTAGTTGCAATAAAATCAAACGCTGTCTTATACGCACAAAATCATTCAACACTAGTTAAATGCTTAATGGATTTACTATAGCACCAAGTCAGATTCATGTAACTAATTTCACCCTTTAAATCGAGGCATAGTAACAGGAACTAATTTCGGGTGTTCTTGAGGGATCCTTGAAGAAACAGAAGAATTCATACTGACCTTATAGTTGCCAAAAAGAAGAAACAGACGTGAATTTTGACTTTCGATCTAACTCCCTCGTAGTAGCCTTGATGTGATTCGATCGTCCTGCTTCCTTCCCTCCTAGCTCTCGCAAGATTGAAGCCCTAACTCCCTCTCCTTCTCCTTCGCTCTCGCTCTCGCTCTCGAGTTCACAGATGGATGGCTCGAGAATAGAAGATTGCCAGGTATTTATCGAGTTCTCTGTCGAAGAGTCGTAAAAGCATCTCCCGAATCATCAGGGGTTCACCCCTCTTTCTCCGATTGTTAGTTTGAGTCGTCGCCACAGATAAGCTTTGAGGCCCAGATAAGTTTTAGGCATCGACTAAATCTCAGTGTGTAGGCTTAATGGGCTAAATCAAATGGAATAGGTGGGCTTAAATTACAAGGTTACAATCCCTAGTCTTTTAAATATTTATAATTGAATTTCTTTTTTTAATTATAAATATATATATATATATATATATATATATATATATATATATATATATATATATATATATTAGCGAATGTATTTTACGGGTATTATATCCACCTTTCGCCTTAGTGTTGACGTCGTGTGTCGTCATTCTTTTAAACTCCCACTTCTTTCGAATTTTATAACTATTTAATATCATTTTATTAATATTTAATATTTATTAATCTATACTATTATATAAAGCATTTAAGTTTTTTCCTTAAAACTCTTAAATTTTAATTCACTTAAGATTACTATTCTACCCCCATCTACTAAAAAATGATTTCATAAAATAAACTTAATAACATTCCATAAATTCTAGAAAGGGAAAATATATAATATTGCTAAATAAAAATTACAAAATTATATATAAATTGCATTCCAATTTCACCTGCTAAATAAAAATTACAAAATTACGTCTTGTTTGTTATTTTGATCAATACCTACCTAAATAACTCCTTACAAACCATTTTTATTCACTGTCATCACATTGCGCGGGTACCCCGCTATTTTTTAAAACGCGTGTATACGTACATTATCTAGTATAATTAACATAAAACTGTATTTGCGTGAAACAAAGGGTCGGTCCGATCCGCCCATAACCGATCCACTCTACGGCCCATCTGATTCGACCCATTAGAATTTAAATTGTGGCGAAATTATTTAATTAACTTTTATCTGTTCTTCCTTAGAATCTTAGATCCAAGAGTAGGCCCAATGTCTAAGCCCAGTAGTAGATGTGCACAAATACCGGATAATACTATAACCGGATCGGATTTTTTTATGAACAGTAAAACCGGTTTTTTTAAAACCGGTTAGGATAATATCCGGTTTTTAATTAAATATACTATATCCTGTCTAACCGGTTCGGATAATACTATAACCGGATATTTGAAAAACCGGTTATAAAAAAACCGATTTTTTTTGTGCAATTTTTTAACTACATTTCCTATAATATATACTTACAACAAACATATATATAAAAGAAAATTCAAATCCGACCGGTTTTTTTTGCGGTTAAATAACCGGTTTTTTATCTGGGTGAAAATCCGGTCCAGCCCAAAAACATATATCTGGTTTAAACTATCCGGTTTTCAAATATCCGGTCCGGATAAAAAAATCCGGTTTTTTGAAAAACCGGTTTCGAATATTTTTTCGTTCAAATCGGATATTCGGTTTTTTTGTGCACCTCTACCTACTAGATCACCCACTAATTGTTCTTTCAGTTGTGTGTAATCTATGTTTTGTTCTACCTAGATTGCTGTGTGTAATATACTAACCGTCTTTTTTATCTTATCCCTTGAGTAGGAAGATAAGTAGAAATGTTTGGCAGGAAGAAATGTTCTACTTCATGATCTTACCTACTCAATGATTGACGTTTGTTATGCACTAACTCTTTTATCCTGATCTCATCCTTTGAATCTAACACTTGTCTTAATCAAGTGAGTAGAAGTTAGAAGATAAGTATGAATGCTTGATGACAAGAGTATATAAAACTTCTCCTTTTTGTGTAAACTTGCACACTTGTAAAAAACTCAATAATATAATATTAACGGAATAATATTATGAATAAATATGGATAGATATACATATATCGTATTATTCATTAGTTGATTATTAACATAGATAAGTGATCTTTTAGGACTAATCCTTTTTTGTATGTATAAATTGATAATCATTTAATACATACATTAGTCATTTCTTTTCATTCTTTTTCTCTTGTTCTCCCATAAAATGCTATATTAGCACGAAAGCTCTATAATTGGAGATAGAGGTTAACGGCTACGAAAGGTGAAACTGTTTCACTTTTCGTTAGAGTTCAAGTTTGATTGTAAGAGAGACATTTTGAACGTAAGTTAAAAAATCGAATTCTTCCCGATACGTAAACTCATGACAAGAAAATAGAAAAAATCGCAAATTGTGTTTTGGGATATATATTGTTCATGTTAAGTTTTGATATATAATTTAAATGAATTTCTGTTTATAAAATATATGCATCGTTTGAAAATTTATGATCATTCTTTTTAACGGCTAAACACTACACATACATCGTAAACCTAGACATAATTCTACACTATTTTGTCAATTAAGGAACTTGATCTCGCAACTTGTGAGACACCAAAAACACCAAATACCGCTGGACTATAAAGCCTTTGGTGCATTCGGTGATAGTTTGACAAAAAACCAAATTGTAGTTAATAGTTATGTTGGTACATAAAAAGTAAATTGTATGTATGTGTTGTCTTATAAACAAAAGTTGTAGTTAAGAGTTATGTTGGTACATGAAAATTAATTGTATGTATGTGTTGTCTTGTTTATAAGATAGGTATATGCAGGGCCGTCTTAAGGGCCGGGCTACTCGGCAACCGTCCAGGGCCCATGGCTAGTAGTATAGTGTCTTATTTATATGTAGATATAACCAAGTTTATTAAGCTCGAATGTACATAGAGGTAGGTAAAAAGGCCCAATTTCTTAGTCACACAATCTAAAACATAAACTTAGAAATTGAAATGTAACACCCAAGGTTCGAAATTTCTAAAATTATTATTTAATAGGAGGTGTTATATGTTTATATAAGTTACCCTTATGAGATTAGATGTGTTTTTAAAACTAGAGGGACTTAAAATGTCAGATCATATGCTAATTTAAGTCCAGGGACTATTTATGTAATTCTGCCAAACTTATAGATATGTATGGACTTTCATGTACAAGAACTCTTTTACAACATACATACTTGCAACTAGAACACAGCAGCTACAATTGAAGTTCTCGCGATTTTAGACTTGAAAACACATCAAATTTATCAGTTATTTAGCATCAAATCAGCCTTGCTTGATAGAGGTATGTGTAGCTTAATTAGTTTTAGTGTTCTTCATGTTCTTATGGGTCAAGGATTGATCACAAGGATCAATCCATGTTATTTTGTTGTTGGTTATGTTATATAGATGTTATGGGTGTAGGAAAACACCTTATACATGTTTTTAGATTAATTAGAATTAAGTTTTGATAGTTTTGGCCGGATTCACAGTTGCTGTCGGTCAGAACTGTGCAGACCAGGGGAGGGCACGGGCGTACCCGAGGAGGGTACGGGCGTGCCTTTCGCCCCGTGGTTAACCCTAGTTCTTCAGGTACCCCCGTGCTTTTAAGCTTAGTCATGGGTGTACCTTAGATAGGCACGGGCGTGACTGCATGATAGGTACGCCCATGCCTGGGACAAGCCCAGCCGTGCCCTAGTTGCAGGCACGGGCGTGCCTTTGACAGGTACGGCCGTGCCCTAGTCCTGTTCAGTTCAGTTTGATTAGTCAGCAGATGTTAATACATATACTATTGATATTATGTTGTAGAAACAAGTTGTGGACCTATACATTGATCACTATCGTTTGTGGATCTATTCAGATTATAAATATCAGAAGGTGAGTCTTCTAGACTTCACTTCATATCAGCAGCATGTGTAGTTTCATATCAGATTGCTAACATGCTATGTTATACATGTGAATATGTAAGCGTACTGCTATGTGCAGTAAGGCTCAGATGCGGTACAGTACTGTGACCTATGATGCTGCCCTGGGTCTAGAACCAGAGGCTAGCTTTGATTGCCAGACATGCGTGTATTATCTTCATGTGATTGTATACGTGTGCTCATATGATGTTATGTTTAGATTATTCACTAAGTTCTCGTAGCTTATCAGATACTGTTTTTTAAAATGTTTTGCAGGATGCAGCAAGGGCAAAGGCAAAGCTCCTGTTTGACTGCTTTTCAGTTTTTGAACAATAAACAATTAACGCCTGTTTATGTAAATATTTAACCTTGACAGTACACTAAGTCTGTACTTGTGGGTGTTTCTTTTGGTATTAGCACGGTTTTGTTATGAAAACGTTTCCGCTTATGAATTTTAAATGATATGCGTGCTATTATGAAAATATTCAACTTTTATATCTTTTATTGAAATTGGGGCGTTACAACTTGGTATCAGAGCCACGGTTTGAGAGATCTAGATTGTGTGAAGCACAATCTGGACTTGAACCATGGTTTTGAAAATTTTGTCAAACTGGAGGCTTGTACTTGCAGCTTGGTGAGTAAACTAACAGTGTTTATTTATCATACTTTATATAGAGATTGATATGTTATATGCAGAATCTTTATGACATACGTGATTATATGATATTATCATGATGATAGTTGGCCTAAGCCTGTGAATCGGGACTTTTGTGATAAAGTTAAGATCGAACGTGTGTAGTGTGTTTAGAATAATATAGGGCCCATATTATTACAAACACATAATACATGTTGGAACTTAGTGGAATCATGAAGGATCTTGTGAATCGGGTGAGGGGTACTTGTAAGAAGATAGTATACCTGATATAGTATGTTTAAATAGAATGCCTTAGTATGTATAGAAATACTTTGGTTTAAAGATAAGGTATACTGAGTTGTTAGATCTATGAGTATCTACTTCATATAGAGGGTGATGTGATAAAGCTACCTTATATCTTAATGCTTTATCTATACTATCAGGATGGTTAACACTAGAGGTTCACGAGCAGCCAATAGACAGACAGGTGGTCCTAGCCATAGACCAGAGAGTATAGAAACCAGTGTTACTTGTGAGAAGATTCCGATTAGGAATCAACCGATAGAGAATGAGGGAACACCGGATCTGAATGAACGAATAGTGGAGCCTACAATACAGGAGACAGTGGCAAGAGAAATTAGCAGAGCATTAGAGCAGAGCATTCCCTTCATTGTTACCCAGGTGGTTGAGCAGATAAAGGATCAGAACAGGGAAATGATTAGACAAGAGCTGGCAACCAGATTCGCTACAGGTGGTGAAGGATTTAATCCCCAGCCACAAGGGATTATACGTGATGCCCCTAAGATTTGCACGTTCAGAGATTTCTCAGCATGTCAACCTCCTTTGTTTCAGGGGTCTACAGATCCAGTTATCAGCCACAGATGGATCTTAGAGATAGAGGGTGCTTTTCATACCTGCTCATGTGCACCTGAGTTTAAAGTGAGGTACGCTACCAATTAGATGCGGGGTGCTGCAAAAGATTGGTGGGATATGGAGGTGAAGCAGAGGGGTTATATTCAGATTGAGACTATGACTTGGGAGCAATTTAAAGAACTGGTGATAAAGCAGTTCGTTTCTCAGTCCGAGATAGACAGGATAGTAGATGAGTTTCACAGACTGAAGCAGACAACAGAGACTGTTCCGGAGATCAATGCTAAATTTTTGGAACAAGCACGCTTCTGTCCAGATTATGTTGCAAACAAGAAGATGAAGATGTACAGGTACATGATGGTACTCAAACCAAGTGTCAGAGAGTTTATAGATGCCAGTAAGCATCAGACGTTGAAGTCCATGATGGACGCGGCTAGAGCAAGGGAGTTGGAATTAGAGAGGCAGGATAAAGAAAGGAAGGTGATTGAGTAAGCTGCACCAGTATACAAGAGACAGAGGGTGGAACCATCGGATAAGAAGGTGGTACAGAAGACTTACCCGTTATGTCAGAATTGTAAAAAGCATCACTTGGGAGAATGTCGGCTTGGTTCTTCCGCGTGTTATAAGTGTGGTAAGCCAGGTCATGTGGGGAGGGATTGTAAGACTCCGTTGCGGGTATGATTCAATTGTTATCAGCCGGGCCATCAGAAGTCCGAATGCCCGAAACTAGCATCAAACGTACAGCCCACCGGATCAAGACCTACTCCAGCCTTACCCCCACCACGAAGTTCTGGGGTGAAAGAAGTCAAGAAGGAAGAAACTTCCAAATCCAAAGGAAGGGCTTTCCAGCTTACAGCTGAGGAAGCTAAAACTGAACCGGATGTAGTCATAGGTACATATCTTGTCAACAACTTGCCTGCTCTTGTGGTATTTGATTCTGTTGCAAGTAAATCATTTGTATCTGTTTCTTTCTGCAAAAATTTCAACCAAATGTGTGAAAAGTTAGATTCTCCCCTTGAAGTTGAAATTGCTGATGATAAAACTGTAATTGTATCTGATGTGTATAAGCGTAATGTGTTAGAAATAGATACAGTTAGATTCCCTATTGAACTTATACCCATGACTATGAGAGAATTCCAAGTAGTGGTTGGAATGGATTGGTTAGGTTTTAACCAGACTACCATTATGTGTGGTCAGAAAGTTATACTAGTTCATACCCTAAGTGGGGAAGAACTATCTATATGTGGTGATATCAGAAAGGGAAAGTCATATGTATGTTCGGTGTCTAAAGCCCGAAAGTATTTGCAGCATGGGTATACCGCTTTCTTAGCTTATGTGATAGATATGAAACTAGAAAAGAGACAGACGAGCCTAGATGATGTAAGGGTAGTATGTGAATACCCTGATGTCTTCCCTGAAGACTTACCAGGTGTGCCACTAGATAGACAAGTCGAGTTCAGAATTGATTTAGTACCGGGAGCTTCACCAGTTGCCAGAGCTCCATACAGACTTGCTCTGCCAGAGATGCAAGAATTGATGAAACAACCGCAGGAACTGTTAGATAAGGGGTTTATTAGACCCAGTAGTTCTCCCTGGGGTGCTCCAATATTGTTTTTTAAGAAGAAGGATGGTACCTTTCGTATGTGCATTGATTATCGTAAGCTTAATAAGGTGACCATTAAGAATAAATACCCGTTACCCAGAATAGATGACCTGTTTGATCAGTTACATGGAGCATCGTGGTTTTCGAAAATTGACTTAAGGTCGGGATATCATCAGTTGAAAATCAGAAAGAAAGATATTCCTAAAACCGCATTCAGAACCCGATACGGACACTTTGAGTTCGTGGTGATGCCATTTGGTCTTACGAATGCACCAGCAGCATTTATGGATTTGATGAACAGAGTTTGCAGACCGATGTTAGATAAATCGGTGATTGTGTTTATTGACGATGTACTGATTTATTCGAAGAATCCTGAAGATCATGAAAGACATCTCAAAGAAGTTTTGGAAACATTAAGAAGAGAACGATTATATGCCAAATTCTCTAAATGTGAATTTTGGATTCAAGAAGTGCAATTTCTGGGTCATTTAATTAATCAAGATGGAATTAAAGTGGGTCCTGTGATGAAATGGGAACCGCCAAGGAACCCAACTTAAGTCCGGAGTTTTCTGGGATTGGCAGGCTATTACAGGAGATTTATTCAGAATTTTTCCAAAACTGCTGTTCCTTTAACTCAGTTGACTAAAAAGAATGCCAAATTTATTTGGGGTAGTGAACAACAGTCTGCTTTCTCAACTCTTAAATAGAAGTTATGTGAAGCACCAGTTCTTGCTTTACCAAAAGGGGTTGAAGATATGGTAGTATTTTGTGACGCTTCATATCGTGGATTGGGTTGTGTACTGATGCAGAAAGGCAGAGTTATAGCTTATGCTTCACGGCAGTTGAAGCCACATGAAAGTAATTACCCAACTCATGATTTGGAGTTAGCAGCCGTAGTCTTTGCACTCAAGATATGGAGGCATTATTTATATGGCGTGAGATTCACTATTTATACAGATCATGAAAGTCTAAAGTATTTCAAAGATCAGAAGAATTTCAACATGAGACAGAGGCGTTGGCTAGAATTATTAAAAGATTATGATTGTGATATACTCTATCATTCAGGGAAAGCAAATGGGGTAGCTGATGCTCTAAGCAGAAAGTTAGGAATGGTGCTTGTGAAGAATTAATTTTTTAAAGATGACAGTTACGACGCCTATAATTGATGTTATACGAAAAGCTCAGTTAGAAGCAATCAGAAGTGAGAATCATAAATCGGAGCAAATTAAGGGGCAGGTGGCAGATTTTATTAAATACAGCCGTGATGTATGGACCCGTTATGGTCGTATATGGGTACCGGTTTATGGTGATGCACGTCAGACACTTCTTAGTGAAGCTCATAAGTCTATATTCTCTATTCATCCAGGGGCTACTAAAATGTATAAGGATCTAAAGATTGATTATTGGTGGCCAGGCATGAAACGTGATGTAGCACGATATGTAGAAAAGTGCCTTACTTGTTTACAAGTGAAAGCTGAACATCAGAAACCTCACGGGAAGTTGCAACCGTTAAAAATTCCAGTCTGGAAATGGGAAAATATTACTATGGACCTGATTACCAAATTACCTAAGACCCCACGTGGTTATGATGCTATATGGGTAATCATAGATAGGTTAACCAAGAGTGCACATTTTATTCCCATCAAGGAGACTTATCCTTCAGAAAGGTTGACAGATGTTTATGTTAAAGAGATTGTAACTCGCCATGGTGTACCAGTTTCAATTGTGTCAGACAGAGATACCGGATTCACTTCTAGATTCTGGAATAAATTTCATGGAGATCTCGGAACTAGATTACATCTCAGCACAGCATATCACCCTCAGACTGATGGTCAAAGTGAGAGAACCATTCAAACTCTTGAAGATATGCTGCGGGCATGTGTTATTGATTTTGGGGGAAGGTGGGATTCCTATTTGCCATTAGCAGAGTTTTCGTATAATAACAATTATCATTCCAGTATCGGGATGCCCCCGTATGAAATGCTTTATGGTAGAAAGTGCAGAACTCCGGTATGCTGGGGTAAAGTGGGTTAGAGAGAGTTAGGCAGCACAGAAGTGGTTCAACAGACGACAGAACAGATTCAGCTTATCAGAGATAGATTGCTAACTGCCCAGAGTAGACAGAAAAGTTATGCAGATAGACGCAGATCACCGCTTGAGTTTCAGGTGGGAGACTATGTGTTGTTGAAAGTATCACCGTGGAAAGGCGTTATCAGATTCAGAAAGAGAGGAAAGCTCGGTCCAAGGTTTATTGGACCATTCAGAATCATTGCACGTGTGGGAAAGGTTGCTTACGGATTAGAGTTACCAGCTGAATTGTCTCAGATTCATAACACCTTCCATGTATCGCACCTCAGAAAATGTTTAGCAGACGAATCTGCAATCGTACCGTTAGAAGATGTTACTATTGATGATAAACTGAACTATGTGGAGCAACCTATAGCTATATTGGAAAGGAAGATTAAAACCCTACGTAACAAACAGATTGGACTGGTCAAAGTCCAATGGAAGCACAAGAAAGGCTCAGACTTTACTTGGGAGCCCGAACAGGAAATGAAGCATAATTATCCAGAACTCTTCAACAGTTGATTTTGAGGACGAAATCATTCAAAGTGGGGAAAAGTTGTAACACCCAAGGTTCGAAATTTCTAAAATTATTATTTAATAGGAGGTGTTATATGTTTATATAAGTTATCCTTATGAGATTAGATGTGTTTTTAAAACTAGAGGGACTTAAAATGTCAGATTATGTGCTAATTTAAGTCTAGGGACTATTTATGTAATTCTGCCAAACTTATAGATATGTATAGACTTTCATGTACAAGAACTCTTTTACAACATACATACTTGCAACTAGAACACAGCAGCTACAATTGAAGTTCTCGCGATTTTAGAGTTGAAAACACATCAAATTTATCAGTTATTTAGCATCAAATCAGCCTTGCTTGATAGAGGTATGTGTAGCTTAATTAGTTTTAGTGTTCTTCATGTTCTTATGGGTCAAGGATTGATCACAAGGATCAATCCATGTTATTTTGTTGTTGGTTATGTTATATAGATGTTATGGGTGTAGGAAAACACCCTATACATGTTTTTAGATTAATTAGAATTGAGTTTTGATAGTTTTGGCCGGATTCACAGTTGCTGTCGGTCAGAACTGTGCAGACCAGGGGAGGGCACGGGCGTACCCGAGGAGGGTATGGGCGTGCCTTTCGCCCCGTGGTTAACCCTAGTTCTTCAGGTACCCCCGTGCTTTTAAGCTTAGTCACGGGCGTACCTTAGATAGGCACGGGCGTGACTGCAGGATAGGTACGCCCATGCCTGGGACAAGCCCAGCCGTGCCCTAGTTGCAGGCACGGGCGTGCCTTTGACAGGTACGGCCGTGCCCTAGTCCTGTTCAGTTCAGTTTGATTAGTCAGCAGATGTTAATACATATACTATTGATATTATGTTGTAGAAACAAGTTGTGGACCTATACATTGATCACTATCGTTTGTGGATCTATTCAGATTATAAATATCAGAAGGTGAGTCTTCTAGACTTCACTTCATATCAGCAGCATGTGTAGTTTCATATCAGATTGCTAACATGCTATGTTATACATGTGAATATGTAAGCGTACTGCTATGTGCAGTAAGGCTCAGATGCGGTACAGTACTGTGACCTATGATGCTGCCCTGGGTCTAGAACCAGAGGCTAGCTTTGCAGACATGCGTGTATTATCTTCATGTGATTGTATACGTGTGCTCATATGATGTTATGTTTAGATTACTCACTAAGTTCTCGTAGCTTATCAGATACTGTTTTTAAAAATGTTTTGCAGGATGCAGCAAGGGCAAAGGCAAAGCTCCTGTTTGACTGCTTTTCAGTTTTTGAACAATAAACAATTAACGCCTGTTTATGTAAATATTTATCCTTGACAGTACACTAAGTCTGTACTTGTGGGTGTTTCTTTTGGTATTAGCACGGTTTTGTTATGAAAACGTTTCCGCTTATGAATTTTAAATGATATGCGTGCTATTATGAAAATATTCAACTTTTATATCTTTAATTGAAATTGGGGCGTTACATGAAATAACAATCGTATTGAAAATCTTGGACCCATAACAATCGTATATGGGGAAAACTATATGGCTATGAATTAGAAGTCGAGGGCTAGAGAGAGTAGATATGATTGGTCTCGTCATTTGTGATTGATTCTTCTTTTGACCTTATTGATTATTAGTTAACTAGGTAAGCGACCCGTGTGTCAACACGGGGATGATATAAGTCAAATTTAAAGCAATTTCGATTAACAGACAATTATGGTAAAAATAACACGTATAGTAAAAATAATTAGAAATAAATTAAAGCAATTTCGATTAACAGACAATTATGGTTGGTAGATTCGAGAAACAATGTTGATCATGGCAGTAAGTTCAAGTTCATTAGTTTATTGTAATTCATATCTTTAATTTTACTTATAATGTCATTAACTTTAATATATACCTACTGAAAATTATCTGAAGATTAAAACGATTAGTGATTATAAACTAACGATGGAATCATTTACTCAATCATATGTGTATATATTTACACAAGAATATATATATACACACACACTCTCTCTCTCACATCATAAAGCATATAAAATGAATATATATCTACTGAACTTTATGTAAATTTTGAACTAATTTCTAATTTGAAATTAAACGCACCGTTAGATATATCATTTAAAGTAATCCGTGAACTTGTTCTATCATTTTCAATCGTTATTGAACGGTTATGAATATAGTTGTCATGTATAGAATGAATCACCCTTGATTTATTCCTTTCTTTTGAATTCTCTTCTAATGAAGGTCGTTTTAGAGCAGATGAAGGAGGTTGTTTATTCTCCATAATTAATAACTATAATAAAAAGAATAATATATATTACATTAGCATATGTGAATGAAATGTAAACAAAAGTTATTTACCTGAAAAACAATAAAGAAATGGTGTAGTCTTTTCAAGGAGTTGTAAAGAATTTTGTGTTTGGAAAATTGCGTATCTTATCTTATAACTTTATTAAAAGAAAAGGATGATGATGTCACCAATAAAAACTAAATTTCCACCAATCAAAACCTCTCATTAAAAAAATAAAAAATCGTGGTTAAATATACAATGACGTCACACATCTCATTTCAACAACTTAAGAAAAAAGGCGGTCACAGGTAACCCGGATTTGAAACAGATTACTCTTAGGGTTTCTTGAAACAAAATGCGACTCCTTCTGTGTTACCTTCTTCGACAGCCCGGCTTTCTTCCGACGCTTATCTCTTCGACAAACACAACCCTTAACAACAGTTCCTAGTTCTAACTAATCTAAAATTCAAAAATTGGTTTTTTGGGATGACGCCACTGTATTCTTAAACACGATTTTTTAATTTTTTTTAAATGGAATGTTGTGATCGGTGGAAATTTAGTTTTGTCATCCTTTTTTTAATAAGGTTATAAGATAAGATGTTTTAAAATTAATAACTAAACATTTTGAATAGCATATTCAAGTTGATCACTCAACTCATCACCATAATCCCAAAAGAAACCCCTCAGCTAAACAAAAAATTACATACTCACAACTATTAATGTATAACAAAAAATTAAGAATATACTAATTTAAAAAAGTGTCACATTACAATAAAATTTATATCAAAACGTAGATAAAAATGAGACGGTCGTAAATATATTTATTTTTTCTCTAAACAAAATATATCACAAGTTACTAAACATAATTTATAAACGACAAATAATTAATTACATTAATATGAAATTTTTATAAAACTTCCTCATATTTTCCTAAAAGCCCTTCACATGTTTTATAAAACCCCCTCACAATTTTCATCCAACCGCCTCAATCTTATAACATATTTATAAAATTCCTTATAAATAGATGATGTCATCATTCTTAAAAACATTATTTTTTGAAAAGGATGATGATATTATCATCCTTTTCTTTTAAATAGGTTATAAGAAGATTAATTTATTTTAGAAAATCGAAATAATTTACTTACTTGAGTCACTTGTAAATTGGTTACTTTAAATCACTTGAAATTTAATCATTTGATTTCAACTATCAAGTTTGTTGGTGTCACTTATTTAAAATTCGGTTATTTATGTTCGTTTAAACGAATAGAGCTCTTGTTCATTTACTTATGTTCGTGAAATTCGGTTATTTATTTGTTTATATATATATATATATATAGACACACATATGTGTGTGTGTGTTTATATATTGTGTTTGGTATTATAGTGTGCGTTTTTTCGTTTACGTTTGTTTATCAATTAAATGAGAGAACAAAAATGTTCACGAACTAACCATTCTTTTAAATAGTTAAAAACAAAGCTCGTTCGTGTTTGTTTTTTGTTTGGTTAAAGTTAAACGAACAAACACGAACAAATATTCATGTTCGTTTATTTGTTCGGCTAAAGTTTAACAAACGAACACGAACAAGCCTCGTTCGTGTTCATTCGGTTCGTTTTTAACCCTACCTAAAATGATCTCAAAGAGGATCGATTGATTAATTTATAAAAAATTTGAAAACCTAAACAATTTAAGTTTATTATTCAACGTTTTTATATATTTAGTTTGTGTTTGTATATTTTAGTATTTTTAGGGGCCTATTGTTTAGTTTTGCCCCGGACCCAAAAATATTTAAGATGGCCTGGGTATATGTGAGAAATATATTGCTTTGTTTGTGTATAATATTGATGTGCAATGTATGCATATATAAGAAAAACGCATTTAAAGTGTATAAGTTGTATATATATAAAATATGTATAAATCATCATGACATATATTAACTCTTATATATATTATATAGATTATCATGTTAGATATTGCAAAATTGAATTTTTGACTTTGGAAGTTACAAAAAGAACACTACTAGAAAAACCGGAGAATGCGAGGATTTTTCGAGGGCTGAAAATCCCTCGCAAAGTTTTCGAGAAAATTCCTAGGAATTTACAACGGATATGAATCCTACATGTTTATGAGGAACTAGCGAGAATTTTGCGACGAATTTTCAAGACAAAAAATCTCTTGGAAATTCCTCGCAAGATTGCAACGAATTTCCGAGGAAAAGAAATCCCTCGTAAAAGTTTCCGAGAGTATTCCTAGACATTTACGACGAATTAGAATCCAACACATTTATAACCTCTTAGCGAGAAATTTTCAAGGCATTTTTGAGGCCCTATATCTCTCGTAAATTCCTCGCAAAAATCCCTAGGAAATCCCTCGAAAATTTACGAGGACAAAATGCTTTTTTATATATTTTAGTGTTATACACCTTAAATTTTGAATATATAAACACGTATTTATAACTACACTAACATGAGCTAAAAATATTTATCATATTAGCCTATTTAGAACAACTTATATATACGAACACATATATGTAAACTTAGATATATAAAAACGTGGTAGTTGTTTAATGTGTGTAAAGTATCTATATAAATGCATTGATATCTTTATACACTTGTATGTGTATAATTACATTTATAATGAACTGTCAATGAATGTATGTGTATTCAATAATCAAATATAGTGAAAAACATAATAAAACTATTTCAGGCCTAGGAAATCCCTCGCAAATTTCCGAGAGATTTGCGAGGACCAAAATGGTTTTTTTATATATTTTAGTGTTTTACACCTTGATTTTTGAACATATAAACACGTATGTATAACTACACTAACATGAACTAGAAATATTTGGCATATTAACCTCTTTAGACCAACTTATATATACGAACACATATACGTATACATATATTTTAGTGTTTTGTGTATTTTTTTCTTAATATTTGGGCAATGTTTGTTTGCTTCCAATTATTCACTCAAAAAGCACATTTGGTCTTTTTTTTTTGTTAACATTGTTGGTTCTGATAGCATAGTATCTCTTAACATCTGTTCAATTATCCAATATATGTACACATGTAAATGACAAACAATAACCATATATTAAATTTTAATTATGATAATAATCAACATACTTGTTACTATAACCTTCTACTATATAAACAGAACCACTTATGTAAAATTCTCCACTTGTAATAAACATATCTATTTATGACTATCCTGCATGAACAAATACTGCCACACCTTCTTCCATTTTTCAATTCCCAATCCACAGCCCACTTACTACATATAAATTTTAACCAATTTCCAACTTGCAACCAGGATTTTATGAACCAGAACCACCAACCTTGATACAGATCAAAACCAAAGTCAATACCAAATCGAATTAACCAAACACAGCCTCCCTGTTTACTGTTCACGCTGCTAAAATCTGTTTATTAGACCACTTTGGTATAATTATAGCAGCCATAAATTATTAGTTTATTTGAAATTTGTTTATTCAGACCCCTTACATGTTTGAATTATACCGATGCTGGTAGTTATTGATTATGTCGATACATGAAGAAAGAGAATGGATGTATAAAAGGATTACAAGTGATGGATGCCTGACATCATGTCGGGTGCTCGATCTAAAGCACTAAAAGAGGCCAAAAATGCCGGTGCAGTTTTTTATGATGATGACTTATCGGCTCTCCTTCCTTATAACAGAACATGGATGAAGCACGAGTACTGGGTCACACTTATTAATGAGAAATGGAACAATGATCGATGGAAAAAAGTATCAAAAGTGGCAAAAAAAAAATCGAAATAGCCAAGTAGGTGGGAAGGTTGCAAAACACACCGGTGGCTCCCGTAGCCTTACCCACACTAGGTTGTATCCGGTAAGATATGTTAATTTTGTAACTTTAAATAAAATGCCACCATAATCTTGATCTAAATCTTTTTTATTTTGTTATAAATATTTAATTACTTATGTAGGAGAAAAAAAGAGGCCGTAAGGTATCTGGTACCGAACTCTTTGTACACTACTATACAAAAAAAAGGTTGACTTCGGAGGAAGGGAATACGTCTGAGAGCATGATACCCGAATTTGTTGACCCTAGGGCTAAAGATTTTATGGTATATTTTATCATCGTATCATTATTTTTTATTTAAATTCTTATAATCGGATGTTAAGTTATCATTTTATTCTGTAACAATATATTGTAGGACAAGTATACGAGTGCTTTCCATGATAAGTATGGTGATGATGCTGATATCAATGAAATTACTGATATGGAGCTTTGGGAGCAGTGTGGAGAGAGTAGAAAAGGGAGAGTGCTTGGTAGTGGTTGACGACAAGATCCCTACTTTTTGCTCACGGGTACACCGAGGTCACATGCTAGTGCGAGTAGTTCATGCTCTTCGGCAAATGTTGAGGAGGTTTGTTTATTCAGATTTATTTTGACTGCATTTGAATTAGATCATTATAAGTAAGTATTGTCATAGCATACTAGTAACCTTGATGATGTGAGTTGCAATGAGTTGTAGTAAGTGCTAATATGTCATACGGGTGTATTGCACGATTGAAATGAGTTTTAATAAGTAGTAATGGATCATACGAGTCTTATTCAATTAATATGAGTTGTAATAAGTAGTAAACGGTCATACGAGTCATAATGGGACATACAAATCATATATGTGCATTAATGGGTAAATAGTACTAATGGCTCATACAAATTTTAATGAGCAATATTGGGTATAAACTAAATATGAGCAATATTGGGGTGAATTGGTGATATTTTGATAGTAATACGTTGTAATGATTTAGTGGATTGAAATGGGTATAAGTACCTACGAATAACATGGTCATTAAAACATCTTATTAGGTGTTATTTAATAAGATGTTGTAATGTGTCATATTAGATGTAAATTAGTTGTCATAAGTATTAACGGGTCATACAAGTCTTAATTAGTGAAATATGTATGTTATGGTATCTATTATTTGTTTAAAGATAAGTATGATCTATACGGGTGATATTACATCGTATTGGGTGGAAATGAGTTGTAATGGATACTAATATGGTTTAATATTTGGTCTATCATATTATGTGTTATCTGTATTAGGTATTAATTTCCATATATAAACATGTGTTTACTAATTGTAGATACAAAGGTTGAAAGAGACGGTGGTAACGTTACAAGAGAATGAAAACTTTCTAAGAGCAAAATTGCATGAGAATGAGAGCACTTTAAGAAAAGAAATGGAAGAACAACGATTGTCAAGTCAACAACAAACAAAAGACTTGCAAGAACAAGTGGCAACGTTGAACAAGATGATGCTTCAACATTTTCAATCTCGAGATTCTCCTTCATCTATCTAGTATAGCCATTATGTGTTTATGTTAGTTTAAAACAAAACTAAATGTTGAAACTTTTTGGTGAACGGTAAATGTAGGAACTTAATATCGTATTTTTAGATATTGTGTTGAATTTGATAGCGTATGTTAGACGTTAAATGAAATTTTAGTATTGTAGTTTACATTTTTATCCAATTAAAATATTAGGTATTACAGGGAATTACGACAATTCAAAAAAATGTATTTTATAGAAAACAGCATCTTTGTGAGGGATTTCCAAGAGCTTTGCAAGGGATTTGCGAGTATATAACCCTTGTAAATCCCTCGGAAATAACTTGTTCCCTCGGAATTCCCTTACTATATCATACCTCGCAAAGTCCTCGCAATTATTGCCCTCGTATTTTCCTCGCAAATACATCACACACAACTCTCTCGTAAACAATTTCCCTCGCAATGGCCTCGCAAATAAAGTCCTCGCAACTCCTTAGCAAGACTAAGCCTTACAAATTCCTCACAAATATGCTCCCTCGCAAAAATAATCCTCGCAACTCCCTCGCAAATATAACCCTTACAACATCCTCGCAAACATACACCCTTGCAATTCTCTCGGAAATTTCAGTCCTTGGAAATTCCTCGGAAATTCCTCGCAATCTATTTCCAACGAGGTTTTTTGCAATGGCAGATTTCCCTCGGAAATCTCTCGGAAAATCCGGTTTTTCGAGGGATTTCCGAGAGAATCGTCCCTCGGAAATTCCAGTTTTTCTAGTAGTGGAAAAGGAACTGTATAATTCATTTTCACCAATCTTTTTACTGCCTTTCTATCCATTTTACAAAGATTTTTATATAACTTTATTTTTAGTTATTAATTTTTAATTAAATAACCTTCAATGTATCAAAGACATGATATTATATTTTGTTAATCTATCAAAAACAAGTTTAGTAAATTTTGCAGATGATGGGTATATGTCGATCAGATCCTCATACTGGTTGGTCTCAAATCAAATATGTATTCATAATTGGTGATACAACAATTTCATAGCATTCGGCAAAGCAAACAATTGTAGCAACTTCATCTAATAATGTGGAATATATTTGGTCTAGGAATGTGATACAACACATTTGAGGATCTCGTGGTATCTATTCAAAGGAATCCCTAACAATCCTATACGAAGATAAATGCAACATGCATTGTTCAACTTAAATAAGGGTACATTAGTGGTGACAAGACCAAACATATAGTTGCAAAGTTCGTTTTTGGTCATGACTTGCAAAAGAACGACGTCGATATCATTGTTCAACAAGTACGTCCATATGAGAACCTAGCTGATTTATTAACCATGTCACTTCCGACTTTGACTTCTAAGAAGATAGTTCATCACATTCAATTGCACTGACTTAAATGGCGTGATCTTCAAGGGGAGAGAATATGTGAATCACTCTTTTCCCTAACTACGTAAATATTTACTTACTATTTTTCTTTATTAGGTTTTTGTTTCACCGGGTTTTATATAGTAAGTGTTCAATAAGACATAATACTTTTAATGAACATATAATTAAAGAAGAGTGTTATGAATAATTATTAGAGATATGTATTATATAATTATGTGATTTGTTTCTTGTATTCTAATCCTCTTCTATGAATATATATTTTTTTAAATGCTGATGAATTGAAACAAAACAAGGGCAGTACAAACAAAGGCCCTACATCTATGATTGGCAAGGAGCAAAGGGAAAAACTTACACTACAAGAACACAAGAACTTAGGACAACTAAAAATACCGGTTCCGATACTCCCTAGTAAGCATCGTAGATGGTCGGAACCGGCATACAAAACGGCAACGAAGATTGTTAGATTGTGTACACGATAAAATAACTGTATCTCTTAATTAGAGGTTATCTGTTAATACGGAAAATCCCCTTTTTCATAAAAAAATGATGTACTTGTCTTTATAATCAGTAAATCAATTACTTCCCTACAAAAATTAGGAAAATTTTGATTTAAATCATCAATATAAACATTAGAAAAAATAATCATGGTTCATATGTAAAATTTTATTTGTTTTTAATTAATTAATTAATTAATGTACTCTTATAAAAAAAATACTTAATTCTTGACCTTCTGCAGCACCTTCAGGATTAATCATATGAAAAGCTTCAGAATCTTTACTTCCCACCACTCTTTCAAACCTTGCTCTCATATAAGTCAACTCACCGTCAACCGCCGTCTCTTTCTCCGACAACCCTGGAAGAACTCCGGCGCCCATCGACACCCCACGGAGCGACTGCATAACATGAATCTCATCATCAGTCATTTGTTTTCTTCTAATTGAATACCCATATTTTCTCCCATTACAATAAACCCCCCACACAAATTCCTCCAAAACCTTTTTTTTATTCGATTTCGTCTCGCTTTCTAGCGATAATCGAACAATATCCGACGCCATCTCCTTTTGGAAGGCTGCGGAGGTCATGGGAAGCTCGATCACGAAGATCGGAGGACGGTGTGGGTCTTCTTGGATGGCTAAGCTTACTCTACCTCTCCGGTGACCAAACAGTGTTCCGGTGGTGGCATGATCAGTTAAAAGAGGTTTTCTTGGCCGGCCTAACAGTGTTACCATTTTGCAACCGGAGGTTAACATGGGAAGAAGCTTGAACATGCGAAAGATTCCGCCGCCGCCGCGGCTCTTTGATCGTTTTTCTCTACTGGTTGTTTGTTGTAACAGTGATACAAAAGCTGGATTTTCCATTTGATGGAAGGGGGTGGAGTGAACAGGGGGCATTGTGGAAGCAGTAAGGTACAAAACAAGTGATAGGGTAGCGTAGAAATATATATAGAAGGGTTTAGAAGTTAGGGGATCACGAGATCGTATCAAGATAACTTAGTGGTAGGATGTTTGTATGGAAAGTCTTAAAAAAGATACGGGTTCAATCCTCGCTATGTAAACATCTTGCATGGTCACATAAAGTATAGAAAACAGGTTATATAAATGGTTAGATCGCGTCCCACGTATATTAGATCAGAGTTTGAACACTCGAAAACCTTAGTATATAATTTATATTAAAAATTATAAAAAATGGTATAATATTGTGTGACAAACATAAACTCACAAAGGTGAAAAGGATCCAAATATGAAGACAAAAATTGATTTGATAGTTTAAATACATTAGATGAGTACAATTGATATATACTATGATTATATATGTTAATTTTTTCTTGTTGTCATTTAGAATAACTTCATTTGAGTTGAAAGGGTGAGAGGTGCTAAAAAGGGTGGAAATGGTCCTACTTGGTTAGCTCTAGGCAACCTAACTACATGCATATACTATAGTTAAAATACATTAGATGTAAACGAGCTGAGATGAGCTCAAACATGATATTTATTGAGCTAGACTCGTTTATGCTTTTTTAGGCTTGAGCTCGAGCTTGGCTCATTTAAGATAACGAAGCTCGAGCTCAAGCTCGGTTCGTTTAAGTTATTTGAAGCTTGGATCGGATCGGCTAGTTTAAGCTTGGCTCGCTTAGACTCGAGGTATTATTTTGAATTTTTATTAAAATAATATAAATAAAAACAAACAAATTAATCAATTAATTTTGTATATAAAGCTCGTTTAGGTTTGCGAGCCTAAGCGAACCCACTCTTTGAGGATCGAGCTCGGGCTCCTTTGCTAAATGAGCTTTAATCTAGGCTTGACTCGTTCTGAGTTTTTAACGATCCGAGCTCGGATAACTCGGCTCATTTACATCCCTACCTAAGAATAATAGAGAGGTCGTAGGGTTAGTAGGGGTGTTTATGGGACGAGCGGGACGAGTAGTGAGAAATTTGAGAATCGTATGTATGTGGTGGTATCTAGTTTAGCTACCTGAAACTTAATTGTTCGGGGTGGATGCCTCACCGAACTGAACCGAAAAGAAGCGGTTATCCACATTTTGGTTCATGGTTAGTAGCATTTTGACGTGTGTTTTAATGTACAAAAAAAAACTAGAAAATAAAGTAGTAGAAAATGAAATTAAGAGTATGGAAGGTTGAAGTTGTCACTCGCCGATATGTTAGGAGCATCGCCTTATAGTTGATTACTGATGTGGTAGCGCAATGTCTCGATCAAGGTTTTCAAAGAAAGGAGATAACAAAATCAATTGTAGTAGGCGGCGAACAAAAAAACAAGGTATGTGATAGAGATTTTCAATTCTTAAGATTGGTAATTTTTTATTATAAAAGATTTATAAGTATATTTTTCTTAAAAAACTAAATATATACGGGGCAGCGTGGGTACATGCATGTAGTAAATTTAGAGAACGGGTCCGCAGACTCAGCGGGTACCCTTATTTTCCGATCTTTCGGATCACAGAATTATCGCTATTCTTATTTTCAGATCATACATGTCAATTTGATTCATTAGTTTTTTCGATTTTTTTAACACCCCTGGAGTTAGAGATGTGGTGCAAGGAAGTCGTTCGCTAGCATAATCATTCAATTCAATCATTTTAATAAGTGAGAATATTTCTAAGATAAGAAACTACATTTCAAATTATGACGAAAATAAGTAGTGTTTCGATCAAATAACTTGTAATTAATTTACTTTTTAAAATGAGATGTAATGTTTCTTATTTTATATTTAATGTAATGTTTTCATTATTTTATAATTTTATTACCTAAATATGTCATTTAATTTCTATTAAAAAAATAAGAGAAAGATTGGTGCACTTTGAGATGAATATTGTCAAAGTGTAAAAGATGGGGGAAAAGAAGTAATCTGTCAGAAAGACATGGAGATCGCGAGGGGAGACCACTCCACATGAACTCACAATGCACATATTATTCCAAATTTTATTATTGTCTTTATGAAAGTAGTATATCAAAGCATAGCTCGAGGGAAGACCACTCAGAATAGTCCTTCAAGGCATCTAATATGTGTATATTAGAGATTTATCAAGGTTTAAGTCAATTAACATAGCTTGTGGTATGTAAATTTTGATTCAGATAGAACATACCAACAAGCCAAACCAGAATAATCTTGGAAACTAGATCGATTAAGTGCATGATCCGGTGTTCAATGCCAAATATATATATACTAGCATAGTACCCGCACAATGTAGTGGCTATAAATAATTCCCACTCGATTACATGTTCGTTTTTATTAATGTAAGGCTATTATATTCACACATTATAATGGCATCGAACAATTTTCGTTCGCAATATATTTATTTTCTTTTCTGATTAATTTTCATTTCTTTTATTTCTCTTTTCTTTATAACTTTTTTATTAAATTTTAAAACAAAATTTTAAAAACAATAAGAAAAGAAACAAAAAGAATATTAAATATACTATAAATTAAACCTTTTGTTTTGATTACACGAGACATTTAAAAAACTCGAAAATGTCTATAAGTTTATGTTACATGTTATAGGTTTATAAGTTTTAATTATATGTATTTTCTAATACTTAAATTAAAATATGTGTTATATGATAATAAATTTAGACTACTATTTTTTTGAAGATCCTTTTTATTTTATTTTTAATTTGTATTTAATATTATATAGGTTGAAAATTAATTTGTATAGACTTGAATTTTTTAAACATTATTTATTATGGAAGGTTTAGTTATAAAAATGGTAATTAAGAATTTTAAGTAACTCCATATAATGATTTCCTTATTGGTTTAAATAAGGATAAATTGGTAATTTCAAATTACTTAAATTTAAGAGATTATAATGGGCTAAATGCTTTATAATATAGTATAGATATATAAGAAAATCGGTTTTTGTCCGGTCCTGTTTCAGAATAATAATTGTATTTAGTTTAAGTATACATAGTCTAAGTATACATTGGCTATTTCTATTCAAGTATACCATAAGTAATATGCATACCCTTTGAATTTTACTCAAAAATGCTTAAAGTGTGTTGTAGAAAAACAAAATAAATCTTCTAACAATTCTTAAAAGAAACAATCTTTAATATATTAAATTAAAAGAGTTAGGATATCATCATTTCATTTTTAAATTTTTTTCCCATCTATCATTTCCCTTTATTTTTAAAATTGCCAATGAATGAAGAGTTTCTTACGTCAAAAGTCTTAAGCTATGAACTTTGAGTTAGACGTGAATCTTAAGTAGTTACAGGTTACATATCTTCTTACCTAGATCTAATGTCAATTCCAAATTCCGAATTTCACTAACAACTATTGGTGCAAATCTGTAAGTATATCAATTTTCTTTCGATTTTCATGAATATTTCTTGATTTGTTATCGATATATGGGTTTATTATATGTTTACAGTTTCACACCATAATTGTTGAAAAATATACATTAACAATCCACCGTGTTTATACATGAGATATTAAGCTAGTATGTTTGTTAAGAGATAATTGATTGGTTACGAACGCATTTAAATATAACGTGTGACGTAGATAAAGTTAGATTTTTAATTATTATCTTTTGTAGATATAGCAAGATTACATGGTAACATCCCCATGTATATTACACTTAATTTTGTAAAAACATTGGATTTGATTGTCGTGTATTATAATTCTTAAGGAAAAAAAACCTAATAATTAACCAAAAGATGTTGTAAGTTTGACAAAATGGTAAAGTTTATAATCAAAACCAAAAGAAAAACATGAATCAACCAAAAGGGTTCGGTCTAAACCGAAACCAAATGGTCTGAACATAATAATCAGTCTTCGATCTCTAATACTGATATTTTTCGGATTTTAGTTGGTTTCGTTCAAAACCGACTAGTTCGGCTTTGAACCGTGCATAAACCTAAATTTAACATGTACTAAGTTATTTTTTATACAACTTAAGTGATTCTAAAATCTAAACTCATAAAACCTTGGTTTCATTGTTTTAGTGTATATTTAGGTTTGTTGTGCAAGGGAAAAGGTGGGTGATTGGGTCCAAAGGTTGATGTGACCAAGTTTATAGTGATGAAAAATAAATGAGGTTAGAATATGGTAGAGAGATAAGGAGTGGTAGTTGGACCACAACTTGTGTGGGGAAATGCTAAGATAAAATGTAGATGGGTATCCATCATCTCCTTTAATTATTAATTATTAATTAATATAGTTTTTATTTGCTTACAAATTTTTGCAATGTTTTTTATTAATTTTGTACATCTTAAAAAGTATAATACAAAGGGAGAAGTGAGCGTTATGGTTGACAATTATTGACATGAGACGTAATAAACGGGTTTGAGTTGAGTTTCAACGGGTTTTGATTGTTTTGGGTTGACCCACCAACACGTATAAATAAACGGGTCATGTTCGGGTTGGTTTGTGGGTTTGCGGGTCAAACCGTCAACCTGTATTTTTTATATTTTTATTTTTATGTTTATCCTTATATTTTTTTTATGTTTCCTATTCGGCTATTTGTCTATTATTTTTTAGTCATTGTAAACCTAATCAGAAATAAATCCATCACTTTCCTTTTGTTCCTTCGCCGTTTTGAAACTACTGAAAGTAGATATAGTCGAATTATCAATGCTTCATCACTTATAGCTTAATTGTTGTTAAAATAATCAAGTTTTTGTATTTGGATTAAATTATCTATATAGGGTTGAACTTTATTTAGTATTTTGCATTTTAATTATGTATTTTGACAAACAATGGACAAAATTAGTAAAATTAGACCCGCTGACCCGTCAATCCATTTATGACTTGCCAACCTGTTTATAACATGCTAACCCGTTTATGACCCGCGAACCGGTATATTTAAACAAATTGTGCGGGTTTTGTCATGTTTCAACTTATACAGGTTCATGTCACACACCTTGACATGAATAATTATACGGGTCGTGTTCGTGTCACAACCTATCAACCTAAACACGACACGATTGCTACCCCTAGCAAGTGTAACGAGGGAGTGCATTAGAAAAACCAATGTGAAGCGTGAAAAAAAGTTTATTTATTTATTTATTTATTTCATATATATTATTATATTTCATACATTATGAACAAAAAAAAGTACGCTATTTATGAGCAGATGAGGAATGGTGCTTTTTCTGAACATTTTAACATGGCATGTTTCGACATCCCTCCTAGCTTTATTTTATGCCTTTTTCTTCCATTCCTATACTCACTAGGTGCTCTCTATCCATTCCATTTAAATTTAAAAAACAATAATAATAATAATAATTATTATTATTATTAAATATATCTACTAGTTTATTTATCTTATGCAATACGTATATTATTAAAGAAAGATTATTAACCTACTTTATTATACACAAATGTTTATTTTAGTTTTTGTTTAAGATTGAAAATTTTAAGTTACTAAAATGAATAAAGACAATTTTATCTTTTTTTAATATTCAAAACTAATTCTTACAACTATTTTTAAATTTTAACCAATTTAGATACTTATGAATTAGGTTAATGATAATTCATTAAACTTATTAAGAAAAGACTTGTTTTACAATTATTAAAATTACACATGGCATCTTAGGAGAATAATGTGTGCACTTACAAACGATTTTAAAATTTTGACCAATTTAGATAAGTATGAAGTAGGTTTATAATAATTCGTTAAATTATTTAAAACACTATTTATAATTTTTAAAATTACATGTAGCATTGTTGGATGATGGCACGTAATTCAACTTTTAAAATGTCAACCAATTTGGATAACAATAATAATCTATTTATTATACATGATAATTATATATATATATATATATATATATATATATATATATATATATAAAATGAAGTTTATTTAAAAATTGTTTTTATTGTGAGTATCATTTGTAACCACCATTAATGCTTATTAATAGAGGTATTTTGGTCTTTTATATATTTTCCAACCATGAAATGCGTCTAGGTGAACCGTCATTAAAGAGTGATGCTTGATTTTTCTAAATACCTCTCATCAATACGTCATTAATGAGTTACTAATGAGTAATTAATGACTCTTTAATGAGCCGTCATTTTTATTGATTATTGATTTATATTAATTAAATGTCATGATTGGTTTTTGGAATACTCGAAATAAAAATGGTTCTCAAATGAACCTTTTCACACATACACACACACACATATATATAGATATAGAAAATGGATCAATAAAGGTCCTATTCTTAAACATAGAACTCAAAGACCAAATCTGGATCATTAGATTTTTTAAATCAATGGTCAAGATCTTATAATGACATTATTGTAATTAAGTAAACAATTATAAGATTTAATTATAGAAGGAAGGGTATTATGGGAATCCTCCACCCCATATATTTCTCTCCTTACTTTCTTTTTCACTTCCAGCCTCGAAAATGATAACTTTCAGCCACCCGAAAATGATAACTTTCTAGCAAAAAATGATAACAATTCCAGTTGAAAATGATAACATTTTCCAGCCACCGAAAATGATAACTTCCAGCCACCAGTTGAAAATGATAACATTTTCTTGCCACCAGAAATGATAACTTCCAGCCACACAAAATGACAACTTTCCAGCCGAAAATGATAACAATTTCAGTTGAAAATGATAACAATATACAACATTTAAAATGATAACATTATCCACATGAAAATGATAAAAATAGACTTATTTTCGGCCGAAAAATGATATAAATACACATGTTTTAGTAGAAAATGATATAAAAGCACACGTTTCTAAACGAAAATGATATAAATACACTCCTTCCAGCCGAAAATAATATAAATACACATGGTTACAGCAAAAAATTATAAAACTTCACATGTTTTTAGCCGAAAATAATATAAATACACATGTTTTTAGCCAAAAATGATATAGATACACATGGTTACAGCAAAAAATGATAAAAATTCAAAATGATAACATTTTGGTATCATTTTCATATGATTTGTATTTTCGAAATAAAATTTTCAGGAATATGGAAAGAATGGTCTTATTTGGAAGAGAATTAAAAAATAAGTAGATTAGTATAATTTTTTTGCTCAAATTCTTAAAATTAAAATAGTTATGGTCATTTAAAGATTTAAATAGTAAATAAAAAAAATAAAATGTTGGGGAAATCTTATAAGAGGCGCGCGGGTTTGGATTTTTTTTTTCTTTTTTGCAATTCATATTTTACCCTTTTAAATGAGTGACTGAAAATTGACCTTTGAGTTCTATGTTTAAGGGTAGGGCTATGTGGATCCTTACTATATATATAAACAAATAAATGTTAGTGCGCGTATCTATGTGTGTGAGAGAGAAAGAATTAATTCACATGTGAATTCCCAAGTGTAAATTTTACATCTTAATTCACAAGTAAACATGTCCCAAATTGATTTCTTAGTTCTCAAGTTTAAAATAATTCTTAAATGAACTGCCCCTCCCACTACACATACTTACGTACTAGTTGATACTTTGCGCATATTAAAGTTGAAATCATAATAATTAATAGATCTTGATATCTTCTTCTACTAAATCTGAAACTTTGTCAAATAACAAGAGGGTTAATAGTGTTTAATCCTTAAAGTCTTACTTTATTTTCGGTTTAATCATTAAGGGACATCTAAATGCTCTAACCATAAAGTTTCATTTACCTACTACTTTAACTCTTTCACTTACAATAACATGTCAAGTTTAACCAAACACCACCTAATCTTAACCAAACACCCACCAAACATCTTTCTTTAACCAAACACCCTATGTTTGTTCTCTCTCTCTCTCTCTCTTCACATGCACTCTCTCATACAGAAACGGTTACACAAGATGAAGATCGGTGTTAGATTGTGTGTCTCCTCCCTTTCTCTCTCCCACACACATCAAGTGTCCTATCAAAGATGAAGATGATGTTCGAAGATAAAGATATATTTCCAGATTTCCATGTTTCATTCAAAGGTTCGATGATGAAGAGGTTTCATTCGCATTTTCTTTATATATCGTAGGTGAAACTTGATTCCAATGAAGGGTTTTGGTTTTAGGTACCAATCGTTTTTAGGGTTTTCATGAAGATAAAGATGAACATTGAACGAAGATATGTGATCGTGTGTGTTTGTGTTTAATCTCGATGAAGATCATAGGTTCCACGATTTCCAGATGGTTCGATTTGAACAGGACCTTTGTCATCGATATTAGGAAAATCAATTTTCGATTTGAAGATGATTAAAGGCGAGTTTATTTAGGTTTGGCTTGTAGGTGTGAGTGTGTGTAATGTTCATCGATATGTTCACCATGAAGATGAGTAAGTGTTCTGTTCATCTTTGTTCCCGATCAAAGGTTACAGAATCGATGCCCATCTTGTTCATCTCGACTTAGATATCCAAATATGTTAAATAGTTCATATGATTCAACATTTGATCACCAAAATAAAGATGTTTGGTATCTGGGTTTCGGTCTTGTTTTGTTCATCCCCATCCTATGATTTCATTCAGAATCGATTTTGTGTATGGATATGTGTGAATGGCTTTTTTAATCATTCTGAATCGATTTTGTTATGAATCAATTATGCGTTCATCTTTGTACAAATTTCATAGTTCAGATCATCTTTGTTTAATGTGTTGAATATGTTCGATCATTCATATAGAAACTTGGAAAATATATATTGAATAATAAAAAAATAGATTATCATGATAAACAAGTTACATGTAAGCAAAATGGCTAAAAACTATTGTACATAAAAACCTATTAGTTTTCTTTCAACTGCGGCCGCCATGCCTCTTGCAGCTGCCGTCGCAACTTTTTCCGCTGCCACACCTCTTGCCACCTCCGCTCTTCTTGCCAGTTGCCGCCACGATAGTTGTAGCTGCTACCGTACGTCAACGCCCACCTCTACCACGCCTCTTGCCGCCGCGACAATAGTTGTACTTCTTGCCACTCCCTTTGATGGCTAACCTATCATCACCTTGCTACTACAAAGTTTTCTTTTTTATATATCTATGCTCTTTTCTCTTTTCTTTTCTCTTTTATATTTTATTGTATTTTTCGCTGCAGTATAATCATCCAATCTTCTTCCACTGGAGGAGTATTATAGAAATTAGATTAGGATTTAGTATATGATGACTCAACCCTATTGTGAGATAGACTAGGGCCATTAGAGTTTCATATTAGAATTTCTCTTTTACCATTTGTACTCTATAAATAGTTGTTACCGTAATACAATATACCCACGATTATTCTACCAAACCGATGAAAGATTTGTCCATCTTCCAACATGGGACAAAGTTCCATCTATTTCTATTCATCTCTTTCATTCCACACATCCAATATATACATTAATATCTCATTCACTAGCTTTATTTTGAACATGTAATATATTTATGTGAAGCTTCCGTTACAGAGAATATAAATCATGAAATCCGTATAGAGATGTGTCATGTGTGTATGTATATTTGTATATGAAGTTTAGTGAAGCCCTATATTTTTCATTAAAAGTTCTAACGTTAATTTTACTTACATATCTATACTACTAGAGATAAAATATAATCAAATCAACAAACTGATAAGTAAATTAGTAGCTAGAAATTGTTAGCTCTAAATTCAATTGTGCCACGTCTTTTAAATCAAATATTAAAAGCTTAAAAACTCGACTTATTTTTTATAAGCACGACTTATTTTTCATAAATTGTAATATGCTCATAAATAAAAAACGAGTTAAATAAAACGCCGGAATAATAAGCCTTTAATAACCTCAAACAAACATCCGAGTATCATTATGTGATTATGACTTAAACATCACAAACTTGGTAAGAAAGCCAATCATCACAAGTTATAACATTTATTTCATGCCAAGAACATATAAATCGGTGTCAAAATGTGGTATGGGCCTTGTCACTTTGCTTTTGTAAATTAATGAAGTACCATGCATCAAGATATTAATGTGCTTACCAAAGGTTCTGCAGCTCAACTTTATTTGATATTGTGAAGTGGCATCTCCTTTTAAAAGGTTGCGAGTTCAAGTTTTGTTATGGATAATAAAGTATATTTAAGGGTATGTTTAGTGAGCGTGTGATTTTGATATTTGAGTAAAAACCAATTATGGTGATTGTTTCAAAAGCTTTGTAGGAATCCGTCACACTCGATACCTATGAATCAATCATTTTGATAAACTAATGCATGTGTGGTCTCAAAGCACGCCAAGCAGAATCCTTGTAAAAGGTAACCCGTTAGGCTTACAATCAAAATGTATAGCTACTATTTGAAAAACGACGATTTAAATTTTTGGACGTTTATGGCCAACTCTTTTTACACTCATTCCTTTTGAATCATCTTAAAGGTTGAATAAATAAATAAGTTGATGTTAAAAATTACTATTTTAACCTTACTTGTTGCAGAATAGATATGATAAGAATGTGTGAAAGAAAAAGTATTATGGTAAAATATCGGGTGTTTAATGATTTAAGGTATGTTTTACGGCTAAATGATTTAACAGTATTTTTCTATTTAATTCGACACAATTTATTCACAGACAATGATTAAACGCGTTAAAAGATTCAGCATTTAATGTTGAATGACTTCACTTGGTTGTACTCAAACAACCCCTTAATTGTCAAATTAACCACCAACAACACTTTGTTTATCTCATCTTATTTTCATCCCTTAACTAAGAAAGTAGGCATCTCGCTCCATTCTACTATCTTTTCCCCTTTTTATTTCTCTTTCTCTTGCTAAGACCCTTTCTCCTCAACCTGATTGGTTTTGCTATTCCAAATTCTTTACAAATCATCGGTAGTGATGGAATGTGGGGGTGTTGTTCCCGTGCGGTACCGGAGGCTAGGGCTAGGCACGAAAAAGCAACATCAAACTATGGTTCAAGAAAACTGAACTAATACAGAAAGACGATTTTGATTTATAGAATTTAAAACTATCTTTTCTTTTTGGTTCGGTTTAGTATTGTAGAATTGAACCGAGCCATTCATGAAAAATAACCATAACACACACACACATACATATATAGGCAAAAGTTCAAATGGAAACTGTTTTTCGTACGAGAACCGTGAGAACCGATATTAGCCGTCCAATTCCCCCTCCTTCAATTGGATTGCCCACTCATGATTTCCTTACATGCACCCTGCCACACTCAATCCCCACACGCTCTTCATCCATGAACTCCATTATCTAAAATGAACGGCCAAGATTGGTTCTCGCAATTCTCGTACGAAAAATATTTCTCGTTTGAACCCTTCCATATATATATATATATATATATATATATATATATAGGCGATGACTCAAATGAAAACTGTTTTTTCGTACAAGAACCAATCTTGGCTCTTGATTAAAATTAATTGATCTCAAAGAGTTTTTGGCGGCTATTTAGTAGTTCGTTAATGATGCATTCATGAGAGGTATTTTGGAAAAATCAAATCTCGCAAATTAATGATAGCTCCCCCGAACGCAATTCACGTTGGATAAATATTTAAATGACCAAAATACTCCTGTTAACGAGTCATTCAAGTTGTTAAAAACAGTTCTCACAGTTTTCGTACGAAAACCGATTCTCAATTGAATTTTTTTCCTATATCTCTAATATCTAAATATAAATAAAAGACTAATTTAAATCATCTTCATTGGACAATCTTATCCATTCGTTTTGCTGAAATTAAATCTCAAACAATCCATTTAAATTAAAAATTCAATTTGATTTTCAAAGTTCTTCTATTTGAATTACAATTATTAGAGTTAATTTTATATATATACGTCTTAAACCTTTAAATATTGTATTTGTATATCCTAATTTATAAATATCTTATTTAACCTTTATAACATTTCAAAAATATCACATTTCACAAAATTCATAGTTTTATGATTTTAAAATATTTTATAATTATTTTAAATTCTTTCTACTTATAACCAATAAATACTTAATCTTATTACTTGTAATTATAACAATAATGATCGATATCTTGTACAACAAATACAATCACATATCTTTTTATCATAATACGGCATCACGTCTACCCTCCTCCTCCTGTCGACACTTCCATTACTGGTTTGAGTATTGACGAAGTCTATCACAATTTTAAAACTCTCATTTATTTCAAATTATATAATACCTCTTTTATAATGTAAAAAAGTTATTATTTTTAAACCAATCTTTGTATTACACGGGCATTTAATCTCGTGTATGTATAACCAAACCAAAAACCGAAATCTAAAAGTTGAAAAGCTTTAAAAACAAGTTGGAAACAAAACCGCTTCAAAACCGAGTGATTTTGGTTGTCCAAAAACAAAAATTTACGGTTTGGTTTCAGTTTTATGTCAAAATCAAAACGAATAGAACATGACCGAACTCAGCCCCGTTTTAAGGCGGACAACCATTCTAGATATTGTAAGGATTTGGTTAAAGCATTTCACGTATGCTACAACCCTGTTTTAAAACATACACATTTACACACGTATAAATATATTTAAATATATTTTTATTATTTTAAAACTCTACTTTTTAACAAAAGTCATGGTTCCTTTTTTAAAAATATATTTTCCTATTTTATTCTACACAGTTTTTATTCGGACACAATGATCAAACATATTAAAAGATTTAGCATTTAGCAACAATCAATCAACTCCCACAAATTAACAACCAAAATACTTCATTTTTCGTATCTTATTCTAGCCCATTGACTAAGAAAGTACACGTCTTACTCCATTTTACTATCTTAATTTTTCCCTTTTACTTCTTTTTCTCTCACTAAGACCCTCTCTACTCAACCCGGTTGGTGTGGCTATCCCAAATTCTTTACAAATCACCGGTATAGCTGGAATGTGGGGGTGGTGTTCCCGTTCAGTACCAGACTAGGGGTTGACATGAAAAAGCAACATTTAACAATGGTCCGAGAAAACCGAACTAATATAGAAAGCGATTATTTTGATTATAAAATTTCAAAAAAAAATTCTTCAATTTTGGTTCTGTTTTGTGTTGTAGAACTGAACCGAGCCATTCACGAAAAATAACGATAAACAAACCAGAAATCCAAAAGTTGAAAAACATTAAAAACAAATTAGAAACCGAACCACTTCAAAACCGAGTGATTTTGGTTTCTAAAAACTGAATTGTAAGGTTTGATTTAGGCTTTATGCCAAAGCCAAAATTAATAGAAGACGACCGAACTATTTTCACACCTCTTCCGCAAGCCACCTCTACCCTGCTTTAGGCTAGAGGACCATTCTAGATGTAAGGATTTGTTTAAAACCAGAATGTTTACACTCGAGTTACAACCAGCCGATTTAAAATATACATATTTGCACACGTGTAAATAGATTTAAATATACTTTTATTATTGTAAAACTCTACTTTTTAACAAAATTTCTGGTACCTTTTTTAATATCAATTTTTTAAAATATATATGATCGATATAATTAGTTTATTCTTGTCTTTACAAAAAAAGGTAAATTTGGTAAAGTAATAAATTATAAGGTTTAATTCACGAAAATATATCCAAGTTGTCAACTTTTTTTATTGTGTGTATCCAACTTTAAAACTTACCATTTAATGTATTGTACTCTCAAAATTTACCATTTAATACACCCAACCTGCTATAGCAGGTTAAATGGTGATGTGGCACATGTTTTGCTGATGTGACGAATTATGTGGCAAGTGACATGGCATTTCAAACAAAAAAATTAAAAAAAAAATAAAAATTACTTTTAATAATAATAATAATAATAATAATAATAATAATAATAATAATAAATAAGAAGATTTCAGATCCATGGTGATTCATTTTTGAAGGCTGATTTTCATCACTCACATGTTCCACAAATCTGGGTTTCTTCGAGTCCATCGCATGAGATCTGGGTTATTCGAGTTCATCGCATGAGATACATTTTTGAAGGTTGATGTTCATCGCACACATATGTTTCACAAATCTGGGTTATTCGAAGATTCAAGTTCATCACATGAGATCCGTGTTCGGATTCCACAAATCTGGGTTACTCGAGTTCATCGCACACATATGTTTCACAGATCTAAGTTTCAGGATTCGAGTTCATCCCCACCAGATCTCTAGTTCGAGTTTATGTTACGATTTTTGTTTTGCTCCGGCGACTACAAGTTTGTTTTAAGGTTTAGGGTTCAAATCAGTTCAAGTTTAGTGGTTAAGGTGTGTGATTCATCCTTTTCTTCTCTTTGATTGTTCGATTTTAGGTTTGTGAATCCAGATGAGATCGACTTTAGGGTTTTCATTTTGGGTTTTGTTTTGAGTTCGATTTTAGGGTTTTTATTTTGGGTTTGGTTTTGATTCTGAGATCTGACATGTGGCTTCGTTTTGAGATTTGAGTTACGATTTCATATTTGATTTCTAAATGGGTTTCATCGTTTAAGTTCTGATTTCTAAATGGGTTTCATCAGTTTAAGTTTCGATTCCAGATATGGGTTTCATCGATGTTCAATTTTTGTTCATCTGGGGTTTCGATTTTCTACTCATATGATAACATCTTAGTTCCGATTTCATATATATGTTTGATATGATTTCTGTTGGGGTTCGTTCGCTTTTCAAAATATATTTTAGCAACGGAAGCATGAACAACAATTTTAAACTTTTTAAAACTCCCCACCAATGATCCATATGCAAGCCTTAAGAAACAAAACCAACCATAGGGTGTTTAGAACTACAACCTTTGTAGCGTGAGTAAACCGTTGGTGAAGTGGTTGATCTATGAGAAGCCAAGAGAAGACTTCCTTCAAGGTATCCACAAATCAATGAGTCCAACACCTCCAAGATGCTAGTCTCTCCAACCCTTGATATTCAAGAATGCAAGCAACAACCTTTGTTCTTCTTCTTGAACTAGATGTATGTATTTTGAGTATGTGTTTATGTATCACCGTTGCTAACTTGAAGAACACCAATACTAGAGAGTAAGGATGTTTTTCAAGTATAAAACACTTAGAACAATTCTAAGAATACAAAGAAAGGTGATAGCATGCAAGTATGTTACAAAAGGGACCATGCATGTAACTATAAAAGTCAAGAAGCAAAGCAAGAGAGGGAGGACCCCCTCCCTTGCATTATGGACGAAAATTAGAGGGGGGAGAGTCCCCTTTTGCCTCTTGCTTCCTTACTTGTCCCATACATGCATGTCTTGGTTAAGTCTTATGCAAGAATACACCATATGGCCCCTTTCTTGCTCATTGTGAGAATTTCTAGCTATTAATCTTTTAAATATATAAAAGATATACTAGATATGTCATACTATGTATAAAATACATCTACATGTATTTTATATACATGCTTGATTGTTACTAGTAACTCTTTACTTGTAACAAGGATATACATACATTTATATAATTGTTACTTGTAACAATTTACTTGTAACAAATATATATTTATACATATATATATATTCATACATATATATAAAATCATATGTTTATATTTATGTATTTGATATGCATTACCTTATATCAATATATAAGAGTGATATTATTATTTCACATAAATAATAATATGCAACAATGCATATATACTTATATATATATATATATAATGAGTTGGAAACATATTTAAATCATATTCAAATATGTAATTGGTGTCCATTGATTGTAAATGTGTGACCCTATGCGTTTATTTATTATTAGTAATATCGTATTAATTTGTGTCTTGTGCACATAGAACCAACAATCTCCCACTTGCACAAGTTACAACTTAAGCCGATATAGACAATGGTAAGAATGTCTAGAAACATCCCATTGCCCCTAATAATAAATAAAGTGTGTTGATCAACACTTTCACCCACAAAATTAACTCACTAGCTACAAATCGTTGTTATAGGTAAGTCATCAAATATCCCTTTGTTTTAACATCTCGTTGAACATGAGACATGGATCGTCATCAATTCTCATATAATGTTCAACTTGTTTTAGAGCCCAGAGATATTACACCCAATTAAATGAGAGAAACAAATTCCATATTGACCACATACATCTGTTATAAGACTCATATCATACCTAATAATGGCCTTTATAACTACCCGGTTAAAGATAGCGTTTAACCACATTAAAGCATGATACTCCTCATACTCGAGTCCCAATATGTGTCTCAGGTCTAAGGATACAAAGATATCACCTTTTTCTCAAGATTTACTTATGACACTGATCCATGAAGCGATCTTAAGAGCGGGTCATGTCCAATGTTCGTTCCCTAACAAACATTAGTGAATTTGGCTGCAAACCCTTTTGCCTACTTTCATCACGAATGAAAATCAACCAACCGATTCACATTAGTCTTAATTTATAACTATTCCCATAGTTATAACCGACTATGGACGTTTTAGAATAAAGAATTATTCATGGATTTAAACATGCTAATAAAGAACACAATAAATATTAATGAAGTGATCTATCCCATATATCATTCAGATAAAATAGATATTGTCATAATGTTCCAAAATATCCAAATACTAAATTACAATTCAAATCCAATCCCTTGCAAAGCAAAGACCTATTGCCCTAGTATGAGACTCATGCAGTCGAGGCAAGAGGTTTCGTAAAAGGATCTGTAAGATTCTGATCTGTATGAACTTTGCGAATACACACATCTCCTCTATCCACTATATGCCGTATGTAGTGGAAACGCCTGAGGATGTGTTTGGTGCTGTGATGTGATCTAGGTTCTTTTGCCTGGGCAATAGCACCTTTATTATCACAAAATATCTCTATGGGGTCTTGAATGCTTGTTACTACCCCAAGGTCAGCAATGAACTTCTTCATCCATGCAGCTTCTTGTCCAGCCTCAGAAGCAGCAATGTATTCAGATTCTGTAGTGGATTGTGCAACTACACTTTGCTTAGAACTTTTCTAAGCAACCGCGCCTCCATTCATAACGAAGACATAGCCCGATTGTGATCGAGAATCATCTCGATCCGTTTGGAAACTAGCATCTGTGTAACACTTTACACAAAGATCTTCTTCCAAACCCCCATAGATCAAGAACATGTCTTTAGTTCTTCTTAAGTATTTTAAAATGTTCTTGACTGCCATCCAATGGCTATCTCCTGGGTTTTGCTGGTATCTGCTCGTCATGCTCAAAGCATTCGAGACATCTGGCCTAGTGCATAGCATGGCATACATGATGGATCCAATTGCAGAAGCATATGGGATCTCACTCATTCTATCTAGCTCTTCTCTTGTGCTAGGGCTTTGAGCCTTACTCAAAACTGTGCCTTGTGCCATTGGCAAGAATCCTCTCTTAGAATTCTCCATCTTGAATCGTTTCAAGATCTTGTCAATATATGCACTTTGACTTAGGCCAATAAGACGCCTAGATCTATCCCTATAGATCTTTATTCCAAGAATGCAGTCGGCTTCTCCCATGTCTTTCATTGAGAAACACTTCCCAAGCCAAGACTTGATGTCTTGCAAGGTCGGGATGTCGTTTCCAATGAGTAGTATGTCATCAACATACAAGACAAGGAATGCTACTGCGCTCCCACTAGTTTTCTTGTAAACACACGGTTCATCTTCTGATTTGATAAAACCAAACTCTTTGATTTTCTCATCAAATCGAAGATTCCAACTTCGAGATGCTTGCTTTAGTCCATAAATGGATCTTTAAAGCTTGCACACCTTGTTAGGATACTTAGGATCTACAAAACCTTCGGGCTGAACCATATAGACATCTTCACTTAAGTGTCCATTTAGAAAAGCCGTTTTGACATCTATTTGCCATATCTCATAGTCATAATATGCAGCTATGGCAATAAGTATTCTAATAGATTTAATCATGGCTACCGGAGAGAAAGTTTCATCATAGTCAATACCATGAGTTTGAGTGAAACCTTTCGCCACTAGCCTTGCCTTAAATGTGTGTACATTTCCATCCATGTCTGTCTTCTTCTTGAAGACCCACTTGCTCCCTACAGCTTTACTATTGGGAGGAAGATCAACCAATTCCCATACTTGATTTTCATACATGGACTGCATCTCAGTGTTCATGGCATCAAGCCATTTATCGGATTCCGGATACGATATAGCCTCTTGGTAGTTAGTAGGCTCAGAAGAGTCTACCAAGAAAATCTCATCATTGGACACGAGAAATCCGTATCTCTCGGGTTCTTGACGAGGTCTACCAGATCTACGAACACTTTGTGTTTCGTTAGGTTCTCGAACAACCAATTGTTCAGGTTCAACAACCGTTTGTTGAGTGCTAGTGCCAACCTGACTTGTATTTTGTGGTTCTTGAATTTCTTCAAGGTCTACATTGCTCCCACTTGCCTCTTTCGAATGAAACTCCTTTTCTAAGAAAGTGGCATGCCTAGAAACAAACACTTTGTTCTCAGCAGGGTTGTAGAAATAATATCCTAATGAATCTTTAGGATATCCCACAAAATTACATTTGATAGATCTAGGATCGAGTTTGCTTGAAGCTTCTTGTCGTACATGAGCCTCACAACCCCAAACTTTCAAGTAAGATAAGTTTGGAACCTTTCCATACCACATCTCATATGTTGTCTTATCTACCTTCTTGGTTGGAATCATATTCAATATGCGCGTAGCAGTTAATAAAGAATAACTCCAAAAGGACGAGGGTAGAGTACTTCGGCTCATCATAGACCGAACCATATCCAGTAGAGTTCGGTTCCTCCTTTCAGATACACCATTATGTTGTGGTGTTCTAGGAGGAGTAAGCTGTGAGATAATCCCACAATTACAAAGATAATCCATAAACTCTTGGCTTAAGTACTCGCCACCTTGATCGGAACGAAGGGCCTTGATTGTTTTGTTGAGTTGATTTTGTACTTCGTTTTGAAACAACTTGAACATTTCAAATGTTTCATCAAATAAACATAACCAAATCTACTATAATCATCGGTGAATGTAACGAAGTATCTATCACCATCCCTAGACATTGATCTAAAAGGACCGCATACATCCGTATGTACGATTCCTAATAGATCTTTGGCTCTTTCACTTGAACCGGAGAAAGGAGCCTTAGTCATCTTCCCATATAAACATGATTCGCAAACTTCAAATGAGCTAGAATCGTTTGATTTTAAAATTCCATCCTTTTGAAGTTTTGCAATGCGTTTCTTGTTTATATGACCAAGTCGACAATGCCATAGGTATGTTTGACTTAAGTCATGCTTAGGTCGTTTGGTGCTAGTGGTATATATAGAATTATCATCAAGAGATCTTTTAAGATTAACTTCATATATTCCATTAAGAGGGCGAGCCTCAAAATACAAAATGTCGTTTTTGAAGGCACGAATGCCATCATCAACGAAACCAAAAGTGAATCCAGATTCTCTTAACCGAGCTACTAAAATAATATTCTTAGTTAAACTAGGTACATAACAAAAATTGTTTAATATTAAGTACAGGCTATTTGGTAATAATAATTCAAAAGTTCCAAGGGCTTCAACAGCAACATTGGCTCCATTGCCCACGTGGAGATCCAAATCGCCTGGCTTCAGCAGCTTACTTTTTCTCAACCTCTGCACATTGTTACAAATGTGAGTTCCACAACCGGTATCAAATACCCAGGAATTAATAGAAAAAGTATACATTTCAATCATATATATACCTGAAGTGCTAGCTTCGCCAGCCTTCTTCTTTTTCAACTCCGCAAGGTAGGTTGGACAATTGCGCCTCCAATGTCCTACCACCCCGCATTCAAAGCACGGGTCATTCTTGGGAACCTTTCCCGCCGTCTTGGGTGTAGAAGCCTTGGCAACTTGCTTGCCTTTGTCCTTTACCTTTGCCTTTGCTTTGCCTTTCCCTTTTGAGTTGTTTTTCTTTTTCTTCTTGATTTTCCCTTCTTGAATCATCAAGACTTGAGGTGTTTTGCTTGGAATCTTACTCTCAGCAGTTTTAAGCATCCCATGCAACTCTGAGACAGATTTCTCCCTATTGTTCATGTTATAATTCATGACAAATTGATCATAGGCTTTGGTCAACGAGTTAAGGATCATATCCCGTGCAAACTCGTTGGTTATGGGAGATCCAAGCCTAGCAAGCTGGTCAATGTATCCTTTCATCTTTAGCACATAGTCGCTAACGGATTGACCTTCCTCCATCTTGCATGCATGGAAGGCTCGAGTGACCTCAAAGCGTTCTTGCTTCGCTTGCTTTTGGAACATTTCCTTAAGCTGGCGAAGCATCTCATATGCTCCATGCTCCTCAAGGTTCTTTTGAAGATCCGGAGACATGGTAGCAAGCATGAGGCATGCAACTTCGACCGAGTCGTCGGAATGCTTCACCCAAGCATCCCTAACGGCTTTGGCCGCAGTCAATGGAGGTTCCTCAGGGACGGGATCCTCAAGTACGTACAATTTCTTTTCGTGCTTAAGAACGATTCTCAAGTTATGATACTAGTCTAAGAAATTTGTACCATTGAGTTTTTCTTTCTCTAAGATTGAACGAAGAGATAAGTTGTTAACGGGCGTAGTTAAGTTAGGGGCTATCTACAAAATTAACAAAGTTCAATTTAGTATTTTTGATATTTAATCCTTTAATAATTAATACCCTTTAGAATTATAAATTTTTTTAATTTTTAAAGGCTAGGATCCAAGTTGAACTTAACCTTGAATGTTTGGCTAATGCTCTCTCCATCAAGTTAAAACAACAAGGTAGGTAACGTTTACCAATTACATCTCGTATGTAATTCCTAGATCTTTGTGGGATCGTAGACAACGATTGTCAATTTTGGCATGTTTGATCCCATCTATGCCTCGGGCTTCCTTACGTTTGGCTAATGCTCTTTCCGTAATAAGATTCCGATTAAGTCGTCCTATTTCAAGACGGTGAATTTCCGGCCCAAGACGTTCATGGAATTCGCGGAAAAACACCTCGGTTGTTACAAAAACAATCCACGCATTTGGCTAATACTCTCTCCACGTGAGTGTCGTTGCAACAAGCGAGTGTCTTAAAATGGGATGGCATAGACTTACGTTTTGAAAAAGGGCTTTTACCGTTTTGTATATTTATTAAATAAAACAAAACGAGTCGTGTGACTAGTATTGCATGCATACAATAATAAGTCCACATTTTGATAAAATCATATTTTATATATATATATTGGTCTTGAGTATTCTTAAAATCCATATTTTACGAACTCTCAACGCGTTCAATTTTAAACTAGTATTAATATCCTATATTAACGTGTGTAGTTTCGAGCGCGCGAATACGACCAATTTTAGCTTGTAATAAAACCATTTTATTATTAAGCTTGAATGGAGTTTGGTTGAGTTTTAAAATCTCTATTTTATAAAACTCATATATATATATATATATAAATATAATGAATTTTAATCTTTACAAAACTCTTTTTATATAAAACTCATTTTACATCTTATGTTATGTCAACTTAAAATACCAAACTCCCATTTTATATTATGTCAAAAATATTATCTAGCATGCAAAAAATCCTATTTTCAACCATGCAAAATAATATAAACATAAACACACACAAATACCATGTATAAGTACATAACCAAGCCATTTATCCTAAGTGGTGTTTTTGTGAGCCATACAAAAATACCAAGTCATAACTAAGGACCAAATATTCCTCTTGTGATGAATTTGAAGCTCCCACTTGCCAAAACAACTCCTTGAAGTGCAAATGATTCCAAGCCTTCATGGTTGACTCCACCACACTTGAAAACTCCAACTTGGTCATTTCTTCATCTTGTTACATTTTTATAAAAGTAAACTAATCTAAACTATTCTACTACTTAAAAAATACAACAAGATGAAATAAAACTAAAATTATTATTACATACCAAATAAAAGAATAATTTTACAACCAAATCGAATTTCCAACACATCACAAAAGGTCTATGGCTTGTTATGCATAACATACACTCAAACAAACATATATATCAAAACTTGATATTTAGGCAACTTTTACAACCAAACATGCATGTGGTTTGGTTGTTTCCCAAAATAAATATATAAACATATACAAGTTGCCAACAGAAAATCCACAACTTTTCTAACAAAAGAAAAATTGTCCATTTTCTTAAACAATACATACTCAAAATAAAGTTTTTTAAAACTACACATTAGTGGCTCTGATACCACTGTTGGGGTTTGTTCGGTTTTTCAAAATATATTTTAGTAACGGAAGCATGAACAACAATTTTAAACTTTTTAAAACTCCCCACCAATGATCCATATGCAAGCCTTAAGAAACAAAACCAACCATAAGGTGTTTAGAACTACAACCTTTGTAGCGTGAGTAAACCGTTGGTGAAGTGGTTCATCTATGAGAAGCCAAGAGAAGACTTCCTCCAAGGTATCCACAAATCAATGAGTCCAACACCTCCAAGATGCTAGTCTCTCCAACCCTTGATATTCAAGAATGCAAGCAACAACCTTTGTTCTTCTTCTTGAACTAGATGTATGTATTTTGAGTATGTGTTTATGTATCACCTTTGCTAACTTAAAGAACACCAATACTAGAGATTAAAGATGTTTTTCAAGTATAAAACACTTAGAACAATTCTAAGAACACAAAGAAAGGTGATAGCATGCAAGTATGTTACAAAAGGGACCATGCATGTAATTATAAAAGTCAAGAAGCAAAGCAAGAGAGGGAGGACCCCCTCCCTTGCATTATGGACGAAAATTAGAGGGGGGAGGGTCCCCTCTTGCCTCTTGCTTCCTTACTTGTCCCATACATGCATGTCTTGGTTAAGTCTTATGTAAGAATACACCATATGGCCCCTTTCTTGCTCATTGTGAGAATTTCTAGCTATTAATCTTTTAAATATATAAAAGATATACTAGATATGTCATACTATGTATAAAATACATCTACATGTATTTTATATACATACTTGATTGTTACTAGTAACTCTTTACTTGTAACAAGGATATACATACATTTATATAATTGTTACTAATAACAATTTACTTGTAACAAATATATATTTATACATATATATATATATTCATACATATATATAAAATTATATGTTTATATTTATGTATTTGATATGCATTACCTTATATCAATATATAAGGGTGATATTATTATTTCACATAAATAATAATATGCAACAATACATATATACTTATATATATATAATGAGTTGGAAACATATTTAAATCATATTCAAATATGTAATTGGTGTCATTGATTGTAAATGTGTGACCTTATGGGTTTATTTATTATCAGTAATATCGTATTAATTTGTGTCTTGTGCACATAGAACCAACAATTTCATATGTTTGACATGCATTTGCGATTTAGAGTTCTTCCTCATATATGATAATTTAAGAGCTGCGATTTAGGGTTCTTCTTCAAGTTATCTGTTTTGGTTTTAGATTCTAAACATATGATAAGTTTTGATTTTGGTTTCAATGTTGATTTCATTGATGAAGATGATGATGATGATGTATGAATGTTCTATGCAATTCGGTTTCAGGAAGATGATAATGAATGGATGAAGATGAAGATGATGATCTATGGATGAAGATGATGAATTTTTTCATGATATAATGAGTTGGCAACAATAATGATGAGTTGGAAATTGTTGAAATATTAAAAATAAATAAAAAAATAAAAAAAATTACCGGTTACCTGCTGTATAGGTAACCGGGTACATTATTTGGTAACTTTTAAAATTTGGATACATTAAATGGTAAGTTTGAAAGTCTGATACATACAATAGCAAAAGGTGACAAGTTGGATACATACTTAGGAACTAAACCCTAAATTATATAACAAATAGTTTTTACTTTTATAATATTACTTTAATTTCCCCAAAGAAATAATAAAATTAAAAAGATAAAAAAATTGAAAGTTATTACCACTTTAATAATATTGTTTTTTATAATCATATTTCCATCTTTTTTTAATTTTTATTTTGCTAAATATATATTAGTTAAAAATATGTTTGGATTATACGAAAAAAGCAATTTGTAATAGTTTATTATACAAATAGAACTTTTTTAATTGTGGATGAAGTTTATAAACATGAAGTCAAACCACCAATTAATAAATAACATTGTTAATTGTGACAACTTAGGATTGAAAGACATTTAACAAACACTAAAACAATAATTGGATGTCAATGCGATAACTTATATAAATAAAAGCTAGCATATATACACACATAATGATAATGGTAGGCTCCCATAATTATATATGGCCACTATGAGGATTGAGGTAGCTTAATTAAGGTGTTGTTTAGATGTGTGAAAATACAAAAAACTTTATTAATATTGTCATTTATTGCAATTAACTTTATTTTGTACCTAAAAATACATACAATTTACAAATTGTGTTCTTTGTATACTATTAGTAACCTGATTACCAGGTTACCGGTCATCCATTGTATACAATTAACAAAATTTGAAAGATTTTTTGTATTTTTAGGTATCAAAGTTCTTTTATTTTTGATCAAGTTACCGGTAAGTTACCTGTTATAATAGGTAATTTGCATACAATGAACCAAATTTGTAAGTTGTGTGTATTTTTAGGTACAAAATAAAGTTGGTTGCATACAATGACAATATTGACATATTTTGTTGTATTTTCGTGCAATTTACTATTTCCTTTTTAATTTTATAAAATATGGTACCGAAGTAACCCCTTTTGTTACAAATTGAAATTTATAATCCTTTCTCCGCCTGTTATAAATTGAAATTTATAATCCTTTTTTTTGTTAGGTTTAAGAGGTCATTATACCCCCTTTTGTTACAAATTGAAATTTATAATTCTTTCTCGGCCAAAATAATTGAATGTTACCTTAATTTATTGACAATTTTCGATATTTAGATTTTTCTCGGCAATTTAATTTCCCTTATATTAATCATTTTGATTTTGATTGTGATTATGATCTAGATGTTAGAAGAATATTAAATGTACAAAATACACTTTTATTGAAGTAAATTAGAAATTTTTAAGATTACAAAATCAATTAGTTCTGTTATTATGTATTATATTAAAATTAAAATAAGAACTCCAACGATAAAGTAATGCTTTGTTACTTTGAATAAACATTAACCATTTTTACGCATACATACATATATAGAGATTGATGTATGTATGTATTAGTATGAGAAACATTATGGGGTAGCAACAGCGTAACATATAACTTATTTGAAATCATATCAAGAATTATATAATTTACTTAAATTGTTAATTATCTGATATTTAAATAGCATAAAACTCGAATGCAAAGGAAATAATTAAACAATGTTCTTCTAGATTGAGGAAACGATTATATACAAAATGATATTTAAATAATTAAATGATTTAGTAAAGACTTTTGGTAATAAAGTAAAAATTTCAAGTGAAAGATGAGTCTCAACCACTTAATATGCATAGGAGGAGATATATAAAGAAAAACACAAAAAGCCATTGCCCACATACATAGTGGTAAAAATGTAAAATATGAAAATAATGAATTAAAACTTTCACTTATTTCAGTCTCTATCTCATGAGATTTTAAAATCTCATGCTTTTACGGTAAAATAAAAAAAAAATAGCCCTAAATATCTCATGATATTTTGCCAATCCACTTTGCAAATTGATGGATAGAGGAATTGAGGAACTTAACTTATTTCGATCTAAGGAAAAAAAACCACTTCATAGACAATAAAATTTGTTCATAGATAACAGATAAAAGTATTTAACAATACATAGTACAAGTTGATAATTCATATATTGTTATGTATGGACAATTTTATATTATGTACGAATCACCGGCAGATCAAAACATCCGTTGCTTGTTAGTAATAACAACTTCAATTCCAACTTGCATATATAATCTTATTGTTTGTAGGACATCGTTGAACATAATTAAACATGTACATATTTGTATATTTGAATACTAGATAAGATACTTGTGTGATACACGGGTTGGTTTAATAAATTATAAATATTAAACATTCATAAAATTATATTAAATAATTATAAAACACGAAAAAAATATAAATATATTACAAAAACCCTCGGTAGTCAGGGTCAACAACACTCATACTAGCAGTGGAAGCATCAACACAAGGGTGAGTGAAGATGCGAGGGCAGAAACGTGGTAACATGATACAAAAAGACGTGATTGTATTTTTTGTAATATGTCATCGATTATTATTGTTACAATTAGGAGCACTATGATTTAAGAAAAAACTAAATTAATCATAAAATATTTAAAATGATAATACTAAAAATATGGTTAAATATGATATTTTGAAATGTATAGAGTAAATATGAAATTTATAAAATTGGATGGGCAAATACGATATTTTATTATTTAATAAAGGTATATATGAAAATTTTCACATAATTTTGATTTAAATTAAATTATTGAATCCCAATTTGACTAAAAAAACTCAAAATTGAATTTCAAGTTTTACTAAAATGAATGGTCAAGATTATCTAATTAAATTGATTTGTCAAATGATTGGATAGGATTGTACAATAAATTTGATCCAAAGCCATCTTTTATTCATATTAGCAAATGGATTACAATGGGATATGTGGATGGTTTCACATGCATATTATTCAAGATTCAAGCAAACATTAGAAAGGACTATTCTCGCAACAAAATGGATCTTAAAGAATCATTCACATCACTTTAACTTTTAAAGGACTAAAGTGATAGAAATAGCAAAGTTGAAGGACCATTTAAACAATTAACTCTTTTTAAAATGACAATTTTGCTAGTACAATTTCGGTGGTTATGGTTTAAAGAGTTGCATGGATGATCCTTTAAAAGAAAACATGAATTTTAGATTGAGTGAATTACACTGTTGGTCCTTTTAGAAATAGTTATTTCATATTTGGTCATTTAAGCACAAAAGTTGTAAACTTAGTCTTTTATTTTGAAAAATTGCAGATTATTAGTCTTTCGGTGGCTAACTTTAATAGTGTTGCTATTAATTTTTTTTAAATGACCAATTTACGATTGGTCCTTTTAAACCCAAAATCATATTCTAACCTCTTTTAACCAAAACCCCCTCTCCCTTATCTTGTCTATTACCATAAGCACGGTAAGACCACCAGTTGAGTCAATAGCAGCAATAGGCTAAGGATCTTTGTTCCAATGTTTCCACAAGTCTTTTGAGATCCAACCCGACCACCAGAATCAGCCATGGCCGGAAAAAATTCCATCTACGGCGATTGTTGTTGCACAACCAAAAAAGACCCAAAATCGACCCCTGAAATACCATCACTCTGGACTTCTAAGCATATATCCTTGTTCCCTACTCCTTGGCGAGTTCAATGTGACTCATCTTGACCCCTAACAACTTCAGATGAGAGAGAATTTGACAGGGGTTGCTTTTAGTGCGAAAACAGTGAATCCAATGGTTCTTTTATGCATCTAGTTACCCAACCATAAATTGCGACAACCATGATAACAATGGATGAATTGCGACCATTAGATCTAATAGATCAACATCTAATGGATGGCTAGGATTTTTTCTCTCATTCTCACCTAAATATATATTCTCATATTAACCATCCCCTCCACACACACACACACACACATATATATATATATATGGAGCGGTTCAAATGAGAACGGCGAGAACCAATATGGATCAATTATTTAATTTACTGTCTTTTTATTTAACTTTAAATCTAAAGGATAGTTTGAGCATTTTTACATTGCCCCCATTTCTTTTAAACTAATATATCCATCAAACGAAAATGTGTTAATATACGAAATTATACCAAATTAACGAGAAATTTATGCTCTTTAACTTAAGATTGTTCTTGCTAAATATTTTTGAAATAAAATTGTGTTTGTTGGGTTTTTTTAACACAGGTCTCAACTACACATAAATAAATATATGCACGTGTACATATAAACATATGTGCCTAGTTATTTCCAGCACAACCAATATCTTATTACGAATAATTCCGACAACTTTAGGAGAAAAAGAGGCATTTACCTATTACATAGATTATGCGATTTGATTTTTTTATTACTCTCAGTCTTACGAGAGATACACATGATTTTTCATCGGGAAAAAAAGAAAATAAAAAAAATCTAAGCTTTTTGAAGGTAAAGTTTGAAAATAGTACAATTCCTTCTATCGTGTATTCTCGATTAATGCAACCTTTTTTTTGAAAAAATATAGTAAGATCGGTCTCATATTAAATGGTATAATTTTCTCGTTAATTTGGTATAATTTTTGTAATTTAACACCTTTTTGTTTGACAGTAATGTAAAAAAGTCCAAATTTCCCTCAATTAATTAAGGATAAGTTTGATTAGTTTAAGTTATCCATTAACAACTCTTTAACTTGGACCCTCTATCTTTTTGATCAATAACTATAATTGGTTCTTATAGTTCTCTTATGAAAAATAGTTTTTGTTTGAACGGTCCCATATATATTGGCGAGATAATTATTTCAATCTAATAATCAAGACCGTCTATTGAAATACATAGGATTTGATGGTAACAAACCAGATCTTTAGTAAAGACTTAGAATGAAACTAAACATGTGTTATTAATTTTTGACTTAAGAGTTACAAATTATAGAGTATTGTTAAAAACCTGCTAAAAGTAATAAGTATCGGTCAAAGACAACATCTGAAGAAGAAGAAGACAAGTGCAGAAGACTATTCGCTGAACATCTGAAGCCTGTCCGTTGATTAACTCAGAGCATCAACTGAACGTCAGTACGATCAGCTGAGCAACCCTTTGTTCAGCTGAAGCATCCAAACATTTCAGCTAAGTGTACTCTTTCAACACTTAGTTCTAATCTAATAGATATATTTAGTTCGATAATATTTACACTTTTTTTAGTCAAATGGGATGATCATCTGAATTTTCTATGATCGCTCTTTATCATCTGAACTTTCTATGACCGATCTTTATCATCGGTTCATTCTTCAACAATCTACCAAACGTTTCAAGTTTAGCCTGAGACTATCTATTGTGTCGTTTAGTACATTTTTTCTAACTAAAGTCGTAATATAAATCCTAACGGATTAATTAGCATACTCTATTTTATAATGTAATTTATATTAAGTCAAAGGCCGAATATGTGTTGTTTTATTCTAACTTAGATCTTCTATATGTAAAAGTATTTACACTAGTTGTACCTTTAAAGGTAAAGAGAATAGAACTTTACTCTTGAAAGGTTTAAAGTTAATTTTGAAGAGAAGATCTTGAAAATTTGCTCATTTACTCAAGTATGACTTACAACTACATATTTGGTAAGGTCAAATAAGAATCAGCATGACTATCAATTAATGAATTAACATGAAAAGAGAAGTTTAGTTTTACGAGGCATAGAGGTATAAAAGACAATATTACTATATTATCACTTGGGTAATCTCTCACACGAAAAATAAAATTATTTTATTTAAAGGTAATTTTATAATATTACTTTTCACCAACTTGTTCATATAATTAATATTATCTTTAATACATCACTTAGTTCCCCAAATGTCAACTTGCTACCAAGACTTCTATAAATAGATATGCATTCTCAACATGCATAATACACCGGAACTACACACTTTGAAAAATCTCTCTCGAAGAATAAGCTTCAAGCTTTTAAGCAAGAGCAAGTTTTTAGAGTTAGCAAAAGTGTAGAAAACCTTATCCATGTGTTGGACCTCTTAAAAAGTTGTTTTAGAGAAGTTTCTCTATGTGTTAGACATTTTAGTTACCATCTTTTATTATATTTGGAATTTCTGCTTCCTTATACATGTAACTCTTGATTTATATCAATAAGAATTATATTAAAAGTATTAGCGTGTGCATTTAAATTTAAAAAGTTTAAGTTTGTATTCAACCATTTTTTACAAACATTTGTTTTTACATACTCAATTTGAGACTAAGGGTCTGTTTCGTTAAACGGAAAGGAATGGAATGGACAAAAAAAATAGAATGGAATGAGTAATTACAATTTATTGACATGTTTGGTTGCTTTGTTGGAATGAAATAAATCATTACTATATGATGCTTGCTAGAGAGAAATAGATGTAGGAATGAAATAAAATAAATTTTAATAAAAAATTTAAGGAGTTTTTTTAATTTTAGCATTTATTTCATTCCTTGAAGAATGAGGAAAAAACACCCATCCTCCAAGGAATGAAAATCCTTAAAACAGAGAAAATCGCATTCCATACGTAATGATCCATTTCATTCCTATATGACTAACAAATATCTTCTAACAAGGGAATGGAATGATGGTTTCCTTTCCTTTCCTCATACAACCATAATAAACACAACCTAACAATATATATATATATATATATATATATATATATATATATATATATATATATATAGGGGAGGGTTCATGCGAAAAACATTTTATTTGCGAAAAGTGCGAGAAGCAATCCTAGCCACTTATTTGTTTTTTGATCTAATGGCTTAAATTAATCATGTTTTTTATCTTTGTAAATTAAAAAGGGTATAATAGTAAAGCAAAATTTTTTTCTCTCCAATCAATTTTTCTCTCCTATATTTTAAATAAAAATATATAAATTAAAAAATAACTTACTAGAAATTATTAATTTTATGTTGTTCGCCAATGAACACATCAAATTTATTTTTGAGTTTTTCATCATCATTACTGTTGCATTAGTCTTTATTCACTAATGAACTCTGGTTTTTTATGTATTTCCGAATCTCTATACTTATTACTAACCAAAAATTTTGCTTCTAGATTTCTCTACTATTCATTAATTATCCAACCAAAATTTTCTATATTTCAAGATTTTTGTTTCATAGTAAGTTGTGTTCATTAAAGAACGACACTGTTTGTTAATAAATTTTATTGTCAAGTTTTATTTATCATCATATAATTTTAATATTTTTACATTTTCTATAAAATGTATTCATCATTGAACACTTTATTATATTGAACACTTTATAATCGTTTGATATTTTTGTTCACCGGTAAAAACAATATACAAATTTAAAATGTATTATTCAAAATCTATAAAAAAAACAAATTAACCTTGTTGAACACTTTGTTATAATCTTTTGATATTTTATTCACTAGTAAACACAAATATACAAATTCAGAATGTAAGAATTCAAAAATCTATGAAAGTCAATTCAACTTGCATTCTCAATACACCTCTATCACCAAACTAACCTTGTTGCCTCACCACATATCTGCACACACAGACAACATAGACTAAAGAACATTGAAACAACTGAAATGTAACAGAAAATAAGACCCTAAAAACACAATTTTTTTAAAAAACAATAATTTCTAAACAATTGAACAAAGAAATTGGTGTTCAACACACCTCTACTACCAAATTAACCTTGTTGACCGAACACACCTTTGAACGTGAAAACCGGTGGTGAAGAGGGGGAGGGCAACTATGCTACAAAGTCTCATATGGGCAGCAAATTTGGTTCATCTTCTATAGATCTGCAAAGTGTTTTTCAAGGCCATTCTCGATGGTGCTCCATGAAGGGTAGTAGGTTTAACCTCAGATCTGCAATGGTGCTTGATGAAGGGTCGCTGGAGGCGGTAGATAGTAGGAGCGGGATCCATGGGCACGACGGTGGAAGTCGATTGGTTGAGGTCTATAGGCCGACGACAGCAAAGCTCCGGCGGCAGCGGCAGCGGCAGTGAAGCTCCAATGGCGGCGGCTTAGGGATGAAGATAGGTATCTGGTGAGTTTAGAACTCGATTATGTAGAGAGAGAAAAGAAATCGTCGGTTCATGTGGGGGCGGCGGTCAGCGCAAGACATGGTGGACGGCGATAGAGCTCCAATCTTGGTAGGGGATGAAGGGAGGTGGGCTATGGGATGTGACAACTCTCATACGGTGAAAATAAAAACAAATTAGGGTTACATGCTTTTTAAGAATGGAGATTGGAGAGAGTTGGTAGGAAATGGTATTAAATAAAGATTGGATTTTGTTTGTATTTGGACTCTTTTATCTTTATAGACTTTATTTAAACTTTCAAGAAATTTAAACTAATTACTAAAGTGCCACCTTTTTTATTATCCATTGATCTACGAATCCAACGATTCTAATTACTTCTCGCACTTTTCGTAAATAAAGTGCTTTTTGTATGAACCTCCATCTCTATATATATGTATGTATGTATATCTATATATCTATATGTTAGATTGAGACAAGATAGTTTAAATTGTACAAACCAAAATCCAGTAACTGTCTTACAAGGTCATAGTTTAGTACACGTTTCTTGATGTAGGTGTTATTAGAAAATAATAGTTTATTAAAGAATAAAATAACAATATTATAATAGGAACAAAAGAAAGTGGTGGTGTTTCGCAAGTAGTGATATAATTATTAGGGATGGGTCCTCTGGCACGTGGTTAATTTCGATCGAGGAGTTTGATATCACATTTAAAAGACTCCAAGTGCCTATGGTTATCTCACTTATATCATATAAACCAATATATGATGGAGACAACGTTAACATCTCCATCCAAACAATTTCCTTTATCATTTATCTATAAAAAAAAGAAAATAACGACAAATGTTCAAACATTTCGACTCACCTAATCTACACCAATTTCCATTGAGACCGGAATTCTTAATCTCACAGAGAAAGAAATACCTTTAATACTCCTTAATATCATTAGACATACCTATATATGAAAAAAAATCTACGTAAAAGTTAAACAGGTTTGTGAATCAACCTAAGGATTTTACATATGTCCCGAACAAGGCTTGCTAATATATGATTTAAACGGGCAAACCAAAACACAACCTTTTTATTATACGTGTCAATTCAAACCCATTTATTTTCATATCGTGTTTCGTGTCATATTGATAATTATAGACATGATGAAAAAAATGAGCACTCGAAACTTGGAAGCATCAATTGTGAAAAATATAACAATAATTAATGTCTATTTAAGGATATTCGATGCATAACTAGGTAGTGTTTATACATTCATTTGGTTGATTCAATTGATTGGTTCTTTTGAAACCAAATAAAGCAAACAGATGAGTTTACTTATGACCCATGTATGTTTTCAATTATATCAAGTAATAAATGTAATTGAAGTAAATCCACATTGATATTCTATGATCTTAGTATAAATACTTGAGAGTGAACTAAGAACATGCACGATTTTTAGAATAATGAATTGCTTAAGGAAATTAGGGTTAATTACATTGTTTATATAACCATCAGGTATTTTCATAATATACCATATACTTCTAACTTAACTAAAATGATAAAATGGATACAACTTGGGTTTAACATTCTCCCTATTTGTGTTCATTGTACAAATAAAGCATGTAAACGAAAAAAAATTTCTTTGCAATTGATCTTGAGCATAAACAGAGAATGAATGTTGAGAGAATCTTCAGTTTCAACATCCTAGTTATATTTCATCAAACAAAAATACACTCCCCCTCGAATATAGCTCTTGATCTTCAATAATGACTTGAAATCTTTTCATTACCTTGCTCTCCCTCGATCTTTCGAACATATATCTTTTTATGGTACACAACGGGTGAAAAGTGATGTGATTTTATGCAAATCTTCTCTTCAGAAAGTCTTAAGAGATGTTTGACGGAGCGAACCACTAATGGATAATTAAGCTCAGACAAGGTGGGAAGATATGCATTCGTGTTATCATTCGAGAATGGTCTTGCTTGACTAACACGCACCAATGAACGATCAACACGCTGAGGAGTAGCACGAAACACAATTATTTTGAGGAAGACGTTCTTTAATTCCTTCAAACTTTTCTTTAATTTCATTCCAAAGCTTTCTGGCGAAGCTTGACCCATTTCATGAGTTTATTTATGTAAGAATTGAATGTAGTATATCACCCTTAGAATGAGTGGTTTTCGGATGCACAACACTTTTTGATAATTCACCCGCATAGACTGTTACAAGAACAACCTTGATTTCTTTTCCTTTGGAATACTTACACTTTTGAACCTTTTTAGAATCAAAAGATATCGTGATCTTTTCTTCTACACAATTTTGTAAGTCTTATTCCAATTTCTGAATTTTAAGTGCAAACTGATTTCTTTCAGTTTCAAATTCATGCTTTTTGAATATCCAACAATTGTTGTTCAAGATTTCTTATCTTGGTCTCATTTTCAATCTCAAACTTGTGATATTTGTTTTTTGACATGTGAAGTTTTCTAGTTAATTCAGAAAGTTGTAGAGTAAGTTTTGCATTTTCTTGTTCTAAATCATTCGCCCTCTTTTTCTGTTTGTTGGCACAATCTACCGAAAGAATAAGATTTAAACCAATATTTTCTGCCTCCTTTAATTTGATAAGTCTTCTTCTTTGTCACGAAGCATGGTTGATACTTGACAATGGATCTTTGAGTTGAATGATAAAGGTGATGATTTTGATTGAATGAAATGCAATTAATTAATAGCAATGGATGGGAATTGCAATTAGAGGAATTATGACAGAAGGAATTACGATTGGGAATTATGATTGGTGAATTACGATTGGTGAATTACGATTCGGAATTGTGATTGACATATACGATTGGGAATTGCAATTGACAAATACAATTGTGAATTGCAGTTGGAACTACGATTGGTGGGAAATGCAATTGTATAAATACAATACTAACTACGATTGAATTATCAAATAGTAAAATGCCAAATACGATTGGGAATTGCAATTTGCTCTAATACGTTTTGAAATACTTTGAAGGAAGAACAACTACGATTCAAAGACCTGTTGAACAAAACAACAAAAAAAAACCTAATTTCTAGAGTTGAGTTATTTTTTTACTTAATTTTCAATCCAAATCAAATGATTTCAATCACAGTCTTTAAGCCTATTCCGACTAAAGCCCGGTGTGCTTCTTAATGAGAAGCAAAACCAGAACGCCTAAAAGCATTCTAGAAGAGTGGAGGTAGGTGTTCTACAAATTGAATGGGGGAAACTTTTTCATTCAGCACGGGGTATAGCCTATATAAGGAGCGAAGCGCTGCTCACGTTACAACTACTATGTTGACTATAACTAGAATATGATTTTTCAACTAACAAAGCAAGCATTAAAAGACGCTCACCTCGTGCATTCTAAGGGAATGTTCCTGAGTCAAACTAAGAAACTCCAATGATCAATTTGAATTAAATACTCAAAATGAAAAAAAAATATATAAGGGTTCTTTGTTTACATACAGGCGAAAAAAATTACGAAGGCAGCAAGCAGGAGAATTAATTTAAGCAAGTAGAAGAATTAACTGAAGCAGGCTAGCAAACAGGTGATTTAATTCAAGCAAGCAAGCACGTAGGTGAAATTAATACTGTCAAAAAAAAGTTTCGATCTTTTTTTTCTTTTCAATCTTTTGATAAAAAAACTAACCTTTTAATTAATCCATTCTTTGCTCTGATACTAATTGTATGTTTTAAATTGTATCAAGTATCAACAGTAATTGAAGCAAATCCACAATCATATTGTATGATCTTAGAATGAACACTTGAGAGAGAACTAAAAACACATACAATTTTTAGGATAACGAATTGCTTAAGAGAATTAGGGTTAATTGCATTATTTATATACCTATAAAGTATTTTCATAATATACTCTATACTTCTAGGAAATATATACGACCAGAAGCAAAACTTAACTAAAATGATAAAATAGATACAACTTAGGTCTAACAACCCGACTACGACCTGATTATCATATGGTGTGACACCCGTGACTTTACTTAAACAAACCATTGTTTTCATTTATATGCAATATCAGAATTTCCGGTTACAGCGGAAGCTAATTCAAAGTATAAAAACTAGAGCTCTAGTGACTAAAACTCTAACAATCAAAGTCTCCGGGCATCACCCAGTTAGTAATATAATTAAGCTGACGTTGCTCTCCTGGCTTACTCGTTATGTCCTGAGATATATATGTAAATGCATAAGCCTAATGGATTAGTGAATTCGTGTGTTTTGTGTATAAAAATATCATATGTATTCATTGTAAATATGAAATATAAAATATAGAAAATATAATGAGATGTGAAAGTTTTGATAAATTTATTATCTCATTTCCAAGCCATTTTCCGACATCGCAAGCAAGCGTGCTATGTGTGCCAAGACTTATATACAATGTACTAGAGGGGCTAGACATGTATCTGCCGGTAACGACTTAGTAACAGTGAGATGTCTCCCGCGCCTAATCGTACTAAAATATATTTATTAGCAAACACACGTTCTCGCTTTTAATTTATACCTCTGCAAACAACCATTACATTTTCGCTTTTTTTATTATTTACCCAACAACTCTAATATATATGCATAAAAAAATATATGCATGATATAAGGTAGGAAAACGTTAAATATGATAAACATATAAGCACAATATATCACATATATCTCAGTTTTGTAAAGGCATCACAAAACTCACATATTATATTTTGGCCAATCGTATTTCTAGTATCTAATTTCTCCAAGCTTCTTTTATGTTAGCTTCTCTAATTTTTGTGTGTCTAGGAGGAACAATTTAGGTGGTATTTATAGTCTCAAATTTAGGCTTACTTATGCATGCTAGTTTTGGCTTTAGACTTCCACCCATCAAATATACACTTACATGGCCTCAAATTTGTTATTGGTAATATTTTTCATCTAGGGTAAAACAATGTTTTATTATTATAAAAGAATATGATACATATAAGAAATAGGGTGTTACATATGAGTTACACATCTCGACTCGAACAAGACCTAATTATTATATGGGTTACGTATCTCAACTCAAACACAACCCTTTTGTTATACGTGTTAATCTAACTCTATTTATTTTCATCTCAGTTAGTATCTTGTTTCATGTTATTGTTATTGTTATTGTTGTTATTGTTGTTGTTGTTATTGTTATTATTATTAATTATTATTATTATTATTATTATTCTTGTTGTTATTATTATTATTATTATTATTATTATTATTATTATTATTATTATTACTATTAGTATTACTATTACTATTACTATTACTATTACTATTAGTATTACAATTACTAGTATTATTACTATTATTATTATTACTTTTAGTATTATTATTATTATTATTATTATTATTATTATTAGTATTATTATTGTTATTATTATTATTATTATTACTATTATTATTATTATTACTAGTATTACTATTATTATTAGTATTACTATTAGTATTACTATTACTATTACTATTATTATTACAATTACTATTATTATTACTATTATTATTATTACTTTTAGTATTATTATTATTATTATTATTATTATTATTATTATTATTATTATTATTATTATTATTATTATTATTATTATATTGTTTGCATGGACCAGAAGTTGACACATTTGCATGCATGGGCCAAAACGAACTTAACCTTTAGGCTAGCTATTGGCCAACATTAAGCCCATAGGGTCGATATTTGAATTGTGCGCATAATGACATAATCAACTCATCAAAGAATAGAAGAAAACATGAGAGAATCAGAAACGAGTTATGTTGTTATTAAGAATATTATTATATAAAACAGAAAACTTTCGATGGTCATAGATGTAAATATAAAGTAATTGGAAAAAATATATATGTAATGATATTTGATTATTATAAGTATCTTAAAATGATATAATAACACAAATAATTAACGATTTATCATTAAGCATTAATGAAAGTTTAAAACACTTTTAGGAAATATCTAAAGTATTTTATTATTATGGGCAAATTATCAAGAAAGGTAACATAAACATTGAAATTTGCCAATAAAGATAATGTCAATTTTTTGGGTCAAGAAAGGATTTAAAATTTCAATTTCTAACAAAAAAGGGTATAGTGACCTGAATGACCAGCAGGTTAAGATTGTTCAAATTTGGCAATAAAGATAATGTCTAATTTTTTAAGTCAAGAAAAGGATGATAAATTTCAATCTGCAGTAAAAAGGGGTATGCTGACTAACGCTGACAATTTGCGGCGAGTTCTTGTTAATGTATTCATGTCAATTACGTATCAACCCATTTTGACCTATCGGTTATGTTTTGGGTCAACCCATTTAAGTTAAAATGTATTTGACGAGTATGTTTTCTATTTTCCAATACTGGTATTCTTTTTTTGTTTTGATACGAACTTCGAATATGATATTTTTCGATTCTATTTTTAGAATTCAATACTCATTTTGATTTGATTTGAACTTCAAATTTGGTGTTCGTTTCAATTTGATTCGAATTCTGAACTTCAAATTTCATATACATTCATTTAATACAATTATAAAGCCAATATAACAAAGTACCAAAATACCAACTGCAAGTAGTCATAAGAAAGTACCAAAATACCAACACACACGAACACGAACCTAGATCCAAACATGATGTTTTGTTTCAAATTGGAATCCATCATCCTTTATTAGTCTAGGAAAAATGAATATTACCTTTATTGACAAATTTGATATTTATGTTACCTTTTTCGTCAATTTACATAATGTAAAAATTAGTCACGTCATCAGTTTAACCTGTTACCTGCTATGACGGTAATCGGTTACCTTTAATGTTAGAAATTGAAATTTAGAATCCTTTATTGGCCTAAGAAATTGAACATTACCTTTATTGACAAATATCGATATTTATGTTACCTTTCTCGACAATATACCCTACTATTTTTAAATATATGGTACTGTTTAGTGTTTAGTACAGAACCAACCATATATATAAGACCTCATAACCAATCTTATCCTTTATATTTAAATTATCAATGGTTAATATTATGATCGAATATGTATTTTACTTAAATCGAATATGCAATTTCCAACCAAATATGAAGTTGACGTAAATCGAATATGCAACCGTAATCTCAATCATTAATCACTTAAATCCAATGAATGGGATTGATTCTATAGCTTGTGTATATAAGAGTGGTTTTGTACTAATACTTAATTCTTTAAATATATTAAGTCGTTCATAATTATTTTTCCAAACAAACTTCAAACGTTCAAGTTACAGACCTTTGATTTAGCTAGCCACCTAATCAAATACTATTGATAAACAATATTATGAAGCAAATTCCATGGATGTTTTCGCGTTTCACTATGTCGGGAACCTTTGAAGTTATTTAGAGATGTAACTCGATTTCTTTTTTTGTTGACAAGGTAATAATAAAAATATAAAATAAAACAAAAATTGTCAAATTTCAAAATAAATCAGGCCTTCATATTTCGTGACATCATAATCGCATAACTTCTCTTCTATTTGTCAACCCACAAAAAACTCATCCTTTGACCAACTTATTGCATTTTGTTATATAAAAAATGCTATTAATGTGTGTGAGATGAATAGAGATAGCATTATTAAGAAAGATAGATAGATCAGGATTTGATGAGGTGTTAAAGTGTCGATTGATATGGTTGTAAACAAATCGAACATTCGATAATTTGTTGGTTGACGTGAACCGTTCGACGAGAAGTACATTTATGTTCGTTAATTTAATAAATCAATGAACATGTTAGTTAAACAAACAAATAAGGATAATGGTCTTGTACGTTCATTTATGTTCGTGAACGTTTGTTTGTGTTCGTGTGTGTATATAGTGTTTATTTGTGTTTAATAATGTTGGATTTACATTATAGTGTATTTGTGTGTGAGACGTCGGTGTGTGCTCCTTTGTTTACATTCATTTTATCATTTAAATGAATGAATATAAATGGATACTAACTAACCAATCTTCTAAACGATGGAACACCAAGCTCGTTCGTGTTCATTTATATATTTGGCTAAAGTTAAACGAATAAACACAAACACCAACATACGTTCGTTTATATATTCATTCATGTTCATTTCTTTGTCCGTCCAAAGTTAAACAAACAAACACGAACGGTTAGGTATGACTTGATTAGCAGTAGGAATAGAACTAGAATCTGATTAAGGGGGAGCTCGGCATGGTGTTCAATGAATGGTTTTGATGAACCCGGTGTCCACTAAAGGAGCTCGGCATTCACTCTTGGTATATGGCGTGCATACCTTGTGAACGGCGTGGTGCAATTAGCCCATTGTCCATATTGTCTAATGTTTATCGTGTATAGGATTTGTCCCTATCTCATAATTAGGGAATCTAGTTTTAGTTATGAATATCACAACTAGGATTCTAGTCGTATGACCTTGTACAACATCAAACACTTTCGGTTAATAAAGAAATCTTTGTTCTTGCCAGTGGATGTATGACATTGTTTTGACGACTGAACCATGTAAAATATTTGGTGTTATTTATATTATTGTTATCCACGTATCTTGTAAATCCTTACAATTGGTATCGATCTTAACAAGTGGTATTAGAGCCATAGTTTTCTTTTTTGGTTCACGTATTGTTGATTAATGACATCTATGAAGTTCAATTTGGAGAAGTTCAATGGTTCGATAGATTTCACACTCTGAAAGGTTAAGATGAAGGCTCTTCTGGTTCTACAGGGTTATGTGGTGGCATTAGGAGGAGGAGATAAACTTCCAAGGGATATGAGAGAGGATGTGTAGAGAGAGATGTTATGGAAAAAGCATACAGTGCAAATTTGTTGTGTTTGACTAATGAGGTATTAAGGGAGGTGGTGGATCAAACAATGAAAGATAGTGTGGAAAAGATGTGTGAAAAGTATTAGAAGAATACTCTCACTAACAGGCTTTAGCAAAAGCAACGTCTATATACCCTCTGAATGTTAGAAGGTACCCAGGTAAAAGATCATATGAACAATTTTAATCTTATTATCCTTTATTTGAAAGTTGTTGATGTTAAAATTGATGCTGAAGATCTTGCCCTCATTCCGGTCTGTTCTTTTCCGAACTTATATGAGAATTTTTTTGATACTATGTTGTATGGTAGAGTAACAATTTCTGTTAGTTACATGAATGATAAGTTGTTGTCAAAGTTACTCAAGCGTAAGGATTCCGATAATGAGGGGGAGTTTGGTTCAACTCTACATTTGGGCAAGGGAAGAACTCATGATAGAGAAGGTGATATTGGTGGGTTACATTACAAATCAAAATCCATAGGAAATTTAAAATGTTATCACTTTAAAGAGAAAGGTCACATCAAGAGAGAGTTTTCTCAACGGAAGGGGAGTGCTAGTTTGGTTCGGGATAATAGAGACATTAGTGATGCTCTGAAGATACTTGGATTTTGACACGGGTGCATCTCATCACATGATGTTTCATGTTATTTGTTTATTTCTTTTAAGGAATGAAACGGTTTGGTGAAGTTGGGTGATGATGCGATACGGTGTATCAAAGGTAGTGGTATTGTGCATTTCATCACATGATGTTTCATATAATTTGTTTATTTCTCTTGGAACTTTGGCCAAGAATGGATATACATATTCTGGTAAAGGTGATGAACCCATGGTTTCTAAGGTGTTGTGGTGATAGTGAAGGGCAGACTGTAAGGTAATATTTACGTTCTGGAAGGATGTCTTATGAGGGAAACAACGGCCAATGGCTTTATAGTCCTTGGAGCAGAAAATTGACCAGACAAAGTCAAGATGTCGTGGATGTGGTTGGTCTTTGGTTAAATCACGTGATAGATGTTTCAATTTCGTGGCTTGTAGAGGAGGTAGTCCATTCGGGGATGTAGACATGAAGGAGATGATTATTTGGAAATCTCATGACGGTTGAAAAGAATTCAAATCGAGGGGGAGATTGTTAGGCATGACTTGATTACTATACGAATGGAACTAGAATCTAATTCTGGAGAGCTCGGCTCGACATGATGTTAGATTACGTGTCGTGAAGCATTCAATAAATGGTTTTGATGAATCGGGTGTCCATGAAGGGAGCTCGGACTCTTCGTACAAGGCGTGGAGTATTGTGATTCTTGTAGGAGTGCACAACGTGGTGCAATTAACCTGACATCCATATTGTCTTTTTGTTTATATTGTACAGGATTTGTCCATGTATCATAATTAGGGTTTTTAGTTTCGATTATAAATATCATAGCTAGAGTTCTAGTCATATGACCTTGTACAATATTAAACACTTTAGTTAATAAAAAAGCATACGTTTCTGTCACTGTATGTAGGTTGTGATTCTGATAGCCGAACCACGTAAAATTGTAATGTCCCAATTTTTTTTTTAATTAAACAAAGAGTACGCTTGATAATTCATCACAAATAAAACATTGTGTAAGTTAATTACAACCCCGGGTGTTAACCCCTAAATTCAAATGTAATTGTTTAGAATACATCACGAAACACAAAATAGTTCAATGTTTGCGGAAGCTTGTGGAGTATGAGCTATCAACCGCGTGCTGGAGCCCCGCCGTGGCCATCACCTGAAAAGAAGGTTAAACAACAACCGTAAGCACAAATCTTAGCGAATACACTTACTTACAATCGACCATATGCCATCACATCATTGCCTTACAATCATGTTACATCTTTCATTCCCGCTACCGTAGTAGACAGTCCCAACATTCCCGTCACCGAAGTGAACGGTCTCATCATTCCCATCACCGTAGTGAACGGTCTCATTATTCCCGTCACCGAAGTGAACGGTCTAATCATTTCCGTCACCGAAGTGAACGGTCTCATCATTCCCGTCACCGAAGTGAACGGTCTCATCATTCCCGTCACCGAAGTGAACGGTCTCATCATTCTCGTCACCGAAGTGAACGGTCTAATCATTCCCGTCACCGAAGTGAACGGTCTCATCATTCCCGTCACCGAAGTGAACGGTCTCATCATTCCCGTCACCGAAGTGAACGGTCTCATCATTTCCGTCACCGAAGTGAACGGTCTAAGCAATAGCATAGCATAACACATTATCAATGTATCAATTCATCAATCATCATTCATCATTCATGGGGGTTCATCATTCATTCATCATTCATAGGTTCATCATTCATCATTCACATAGCATGTAGCACTTTAAACACATACATCATAAGGTTTAGATGGTAAGTAAGAATACTCACCTGTCTTGCAGTTCAATCTCACAATCTTAGCTTACTAGAACGCTTGTGATTGCTTGCTAGTCAACCGTCACCTACAATAGGTCTAACAATCAATACCGTGTACGAATCCCTCGTTCGTTTTATCCCCGTAAGGCATTCGGGTTTCATATGGCATGTATAATAAGAAAAGTATTAAAGTCCATTAAGTCGGAGACGCGTCGCGTCCTTCAAACCGATGCGTCGGGTCGAGTGTTAAAGTGTCGGATTCTAAGATCCGGACCTAACTGTCGGATTCTCATCCAACTATCGGATTTCAGCTCATAAGTGGAAACTATCGGATTTCAAGACACATGGTAGCTGTCGGATTCTCAATCAATTGCATAAGTTGCATGAATGTTTCGTGAGTTGCCCCATGCGACAGTCGCACCATGCGAAAGTCGCATGGGTATACTTGTATGTCGCATGGAAGAAATCCTTGGTACATAAGTCGCATGAACATTCACATTGTGCCCCATGCGACAGTCGCATGGGGTGTTTCTAACAAAGGTCGCATGGAACACTTCTTAAAGTCGCATGAGCATGCACTAGCACATCAGAGAGTCAAATGAAAACGCATAAGTTAACTGGACACCTCATGCGACAGTCGCATGGTGTCCCCATGCGAAAGTCGCATGGCACAATACTAAGAGTCGCATGACTCAATTCCAAAAGTCGCATGGAACTTTAAACATGCTGACATGAAAGTCGCATGAAGCATCTGAAGGTCGCATGAAGCATCTGAAGGTCGCATGATGCTTATCTTCTTCATCAGTTCATCATTTTTCAAAAACCCAGGCTCCATAGTCAAAATCAAACTCTTTCAAAACTTAACCAAATCGTTTTATTTTTGTTTCAAAACATTTCTCCACTCATTTAAACACTTCTTTCAAGATTTAACTACATTTTATCAAGTATTGAAGCTTATATCTTAAATTTCTTTCTCTTGTTCTTCATGAACCCATAACTCAAAAACACAGATGCTAAATCATGCTATTATCAACCAAACAAGATAAAATTGATGCCTACAACATCCTAGTGAGGTAAGAAACATTACCTGATGAATCTTTCAACAATTCTTTGAGTTTCCCAGCTGATTCTTGCCTCTTCTTCCTTGTTTTCTCGTGGGTTTAAGCACACACACACACTAAAACTTTCTCTCTCAATGTAACAGTAACAATCTTCTTGAAAGGTATTGGGGGTTGTGCCCTAAATCTCTCTCTCTCTATATATATATATACATATATATATCAAAAAGGCCTAAGCCCACATTCTCTCATAGATTTGGCCCAAGAACATAATTCAACAATACACAATAGTCTAGCCCATTTCTATTTCATTAATTCATTCAAGCCCAACACATACATATTCAACCCAATAAAACTTAACTAGTCCATTATAAATTTCACAATATTATTTTCTCCAAGAAATATTCTTTTATTTATTTATTCGGAAATTCGGGTATTACAAAAATACTTGGTGTTGTTTATCTTATTGTTATCTGTATCTTCTAACATGTTTTTGTAGATCCTTACAAGTGGTATCAATTCTAACACGAACAAGCCTCGTTCATATTCGTTTATATCCCTACCAATTAGGGTTCTCTTAAGAATGACCAAGAAATGGGGTGGTATACCTAACGCCATTCTATGCCCAAAATACACAACACCAACCACCCCGCTCATCTAGAAAAGTATTCCCGATTACCAGTGGTGTCTTTATGGAAATGTAAGAGGTGCGATTGCACATGGTCCAAGTTTCAAAAGAGGCCCAATTTTTTTATATAAATATAGTATGTATATAGATATAATATTACAAATTTTCAAAGGTCAATTAATATAATAGAATACTAACTAAGAAGTCAATATCTAAAGTAATTATTCTATAAGCCCAAAGAAATACATATTAGGAAAACTCATTATCATTCGGAAATCGAGAAAAAATTACAAGGCGTCAAGATCGAGGTAGTCAAGAAAAAACTTATAAACTAGTTATCATTCGATCCACATCATAAGTTAAATACTTTTATTAATATAATGTGTGTTTTAATGTTTTAGTTGTTTAGATATATGCAACTAAGAATGAAAGAATTTGTGGTTTATGTATATGTTATTGATTGATTCCAATTATTTATGTATAGTATATATATATGCATGACCAACAATTCATTAGCATTATTGTATATATAGTTCTTGTTGTAGTCATCTTCAAGTCACACTTAAGTATGATAGACTATAAGATCTTGATGCAAATAACCTTTTATGGAGTTGAAGTTGCTTAACACATTTTAGGTGGTGAAACACTCAAAGCTAAAGATATGTTAAAATATATGAAAAAAAATTGATTGTTTCCCTAATCTAATTATTGCATGTAGAATCTTGTTAACTATTCCGGTAATGTTAGCATCTGCACAAAAGAGTTTCTCAAAATGGAAGTTGTGGAAGTCATACTTACGGTCAATAGCCACAGCAAAAATTTAATAGATTGGTAACGATAACTAGTGAGAATGATATCTTGAAGAATAATAATTACAAATAATTGATTAACTCGTTTTCAGTTATGCTAGGAGAACTTCATGATTTAAGTAAATATATAAGATAAACTATTCTAATTCTTTTTAATTATTTTAGTTATTGATATACCAAATAGTGAAGTATCTTTAAATTTTTGTTAATATATAAATTGTCTAGTTTTTCTATTTACACAGAACCTAAAAGTCCACGAGACGGCCCACCAATTACCCGATGAACTTATCATTGCAAAGATACAAGTCAATTAACATGTGTGTGTTTAAATTAAAATACATCAACATGTTTTTCATATAACATTTTTCAATTTCACATCAATTAAACAAGTATTGTAGATTGATAAGGTTCATCTTGAACCTTACGATTATACGTCTAAACAATTAGACGACATCTTAGACTTCAATCTCATTAATTCTCAGTCCAATTTAATTACCTCCATGAACCTTCTCATCTCCTTCCTCAATCCACTTCCTCTTGCTAATTATAACCATCAATCCTCCTCCTTTTTCATCACTAATTTCAAGAATTTATCCATTGAACTTCATTGTCATTACTAACCATGGACTTTGCTCCGGCCATCGATTTCGACTTTAATTCTTCATCATATGGCGTCGGCGCTTGCCACACCAGTGCTCCGTCAAGCCCAGCACAGCTGTCGGAGTTGTATTGTGGGTTCGACGAGTTATTGATTGCTGCTGAAGCTACACAACGGCGTTCGCTTGCCACCGTACCGTTTGCGTGGGAGGAGAAGCCTGGAGTTCCAAAGACTCCGACGGCCAATTTATTTGAGGACGATTTTTCATTCGACGTAAGTTGTCATTTCGTTAATGATTCAGTCCCCGCAGAAGATTTATTCCACGGTGGCTTGATTAAGACCGTCGATCCTCCAACATTCATGCAAGAGATGAAGGTAGAGAGAGAAAGAGGAAGAGAACGAAGGTTTTCTTCCTCGTCTCGTTTACCTTCATCGAGAAGTAGAAGAACAAGATCTTTGTCGCCGCTTGGAAACTCGGACAGACGGCAGGGTCGACAGATGGTGGCACCCCCATCCCCTACATCTTCATCAGGAAACGGAAACGAGTCAAGAAAATGGAGTTTTATTGATCTTTTGTTGTTTAGAAGTGCTTCAGATGGCCGAGCAATGGACAGCGACCCATTGAGGAAATACTCGGCGAATTTCCGAAAACACGATCAAGATATTCGGAACTCAGGATCGATGTCGAAGCGAAGGGGGCGGGTTTCGGCTCACGAGCTTCATTACAATGTGAATCGAGCAGTTTCGAATGATATGAAGAAGAAGACATATTTGCCTTACAGGCAAGGCATTCTAGGAAGATTTTCATTCAATCCACAACCAGATCTTTAGTATTGATCGATGGTTGCAGTTTATTTGATTATATGTAATAATATAATTCTTTTGTTGTTTGAAAACTATGATATCCGAGGCTCTACACCTAAGAGATAGATCGATTATATATTACTGTTGGATACGATCCGAATCTGATCAAGTTTGTAATTTTTTTAGTAATTTTTTTTACGTTAAATCTTGTTATTCTTGTTTTTTTATTATTTATTTATATTTTGATTCTAGGTGGTTCAATGTATATATTTTACAAACAATTATGATGATTGCATCTCTCGTTCATCATCATATATCTTATTTAAGGTATGATTTATGTATTATCCTACTCCATTAGATTGAGGAGATTAAGGCATACTCACCGGTCACCATGCATGAGCATATTAAATTTTATATATATATATATATTGAAAAGTTCATTTGAGAACCATTTTTATTGCGAGAACCAATCTTAATCGTTCAATTCCCCCTCCTTCAATTGTATTGCCCACCCATGAATTCCTTACATGCACTCTGCCACACCCAATTCCCCCACACTCTTCATCCATGAATTCCATTATCCAAAATGAACGGCTAAGATTGGTTCTCGCGGTTCTCGCAATAAAAACGGTTCTTAAATGAAATTCATGGAATTCATTTTAGATAATGGAATTCATGGATAAAGAGTGTGAGAGGATTAAGTGTGGCAAGGTGCATGTAAGAAATTCATTGGTGCAATCCAATTGAAGTAGGGAGAATTGGACGGCTAAGACTGTTCTCGCAGTTCTCGTACGAAAAATAATTATCGTTTGAACTTTTCTCTCTCTCTCTCTCTCTATATATATATATGAGAAATATTCAATACAGTCCTAATTTAATTTATAGTCCTGAGGGACCATTTATAGCCATTAGATTTTAAAATTCAATGGTCCAGATTCAATCTTAAATTATAATCAAAATTGATATATTTGTATAAAGGAGGACATTTATGACTTTTTAATTATTGGTCCCCATTTTCTCTCTCCTCTAATTTATTTAAAATTAATTATCTCACAAACCGTTAATCGTTAGACGAAACGAATTATACTGTTACGATCCTCGTGTTCCCCTCTTTTATTAGACAAAAAAAAGTTCACTTGATATACTTTCGACAAAAAAAAATTCCCTCATTTTGTTAGATTGGACTTAAACTTTATTAAAGTATAATCACATGTGATTCATAGAGGTGTGATCAATATAGTTTTATAAAATTATGGTTTGGTGTTTGATAATCTGGCGAAGTTATATGGTTTAGTAACAAAAAATAAACAATTTAAAATGATTCTAAGTTATTAGTTGTTTCATAACACATGTGATTATCTATCTTTTATACATGCACATAATTAAAGGTGATTTGAGTAAATGTAGCATTTTTATGTCACATATTTGACAGAATCTGTTAGTCCCAGATTGAGTACACAACAGCAAATGTTTGTAAAAGGGGGGGTTGAATACAAACATTAGCTTTAAAAATTTAAATACACACCGATATACTTTTATATAATTCTTATTGATATTGAATCAAGAATTACATGTACTAGAAGCGGAAATTCTAAGTACAATAAAAGGTGACAATCTATTTTGTCTAACACATAGACAAGCTAACTCTAAGACAACTAATGTATTTAGAGTGTTCAACACATGAACAAGTTTGATTATACACAATGCTTAAAACTCTACGAATTTCTCAACTGATGAGATTTTCTTTCTGTGGAGTAGAGATTTCACTTTGTTGTATTTTGCATGTCCACCATGCATGAGTATATATAGAGATCTTGGTGTATCCGGTTGCATGAAGGTAGGAGACAAAGAGGATGTGGAAATATAATATTTTAATTGTAAAGGTAGTTGGTGAAAAGTAAAGTTACTTAAATCAACTGTTTGATAAAAGTAATTGTACTTTTCTGCAAAAGTGCAACTCACTCACAATATAAAATATTAAAACCCACATCTACTGTCGTATAGAAGTTTCTTTCCCTTTCCATGCTTGTACTTTAATCAACATCATGCTTCTGTTTGATTTGACTTTACCAAGTATGTGATTGCCAGCCATACTTAGTTGTTGAACAAATCTTCAAGATCTTCATCTGTTTGAGGTATCATTATCCTTTTCCAGAGGATAAGATCAAACCTTTTTGTCTCATACTTGATCCAAAAAGTGCATTTTACTTTTACAAACAAAGATCTAAGGCATAATAGAACAACACATGTTCTGCCTTTTACATATGACTTACAATCTGAAAAGATAGTGCAGATTTGACATTTTACACGACTCAGCTAACAGATTGTACTAGGAACTCTGAATTTCACTACTCATTTGACAAAATATATCAGTTGATCACTTTTTGCTAGGACTCAGTTGATACATATTGCTCAGCTGATCATATAGATGCTAGGACTCAGTTGATACATATTGATAATAATAATGATTTTATTATTAAGAAATAAATAAAAAAAGAAGAATAGGGGTATCATAGTCTTTTTGTAAAAATTAAGAGAGTTAGTTAACAGAAAACGTTAAAAAGGACCATACATACAACAAAATAGTAGTTAAAAGATGCTACTTGCAACTTTTTCAAAAAAGGACTAAACTTGCAACTTTTGGATAGTTAAAGGACCATTGGTGCAATTAACTCTTATTAGAGTGAAGTGATTATCTTCCCAACAGAATCAATCACATGTGATTGCGTATTCAATCACATGTGATTGCATATTCAATCGCATGTGATTTTGTACAGAATCACATGTGATTGAATACCAAAAACATAAGATTTGGTATTCAATCACATATGATTGCATATTTAATCACCTGTGATTTTGTACAAAATCACACGAGAGTTTGTACAGATTCACATGTGATTGAATACCAAAAAACATGAGATCTGGTATTCAATCATATGTGATTGCATAGGGAATTGTTCAAACAAGAACACTTCTTATTACGAGAACCAATATAAAAGATATCGAAATTCGAAGGAGAACACATCTGGACCTTTGATAGAGAGGATAGGGTGTTGCTAGTACATAATATATGCATTAATGGGTAGACAATGCAATTGGATTGAGGAAATTGAATATGTACATATATGTATAAACGGTTTTAAGCAAACGTTGATTTTTTTAAGCAAACATTCAAAATTAATAAAAGTTAAATGATATACAATTTAAGAAGATAAAAAAATTAATAAAACAGCATATGTAATATTGTTATGAATCACATGTGATTATACATTAATAAAATTTAAGTCTAACCTAACAAAATGAAAAAAAAAAGTTTGTCAAAAGTATATCAAGTGACATCTCTAATAAAAGAGGAAAACACGAGGATCGCAACGGTATAATTGGTTTCGTCTAACGATTAACGGTTTGTAAGATAATTAATTTTAAATAAATTAGAGGAAAGAGAAGGTGGGAACCAATATGTAAAAAGTTAAAATTGTTCTTCTTTATATCAATTTTAATTATTATCTAAAATTAAATCTAGACCACTGATCTTGAAATCTAATGAATAAAAATTATTTTTAATTAGGACTATATTGAACAAAACCTATATATATATATATATATATACTATAAAACATTTAGGCTTTTTACTTAAACTATTAAATTTTAAATGTTTTAAAATTACTAAATTTCCCCTAATATAAACTAAATGGAGTAACTATTAAATATAGTTAAAAAGATTCTTACATTCTATTTTAGTAAATAAACCTTCCATACAAAAAAAATTAACTCAATACAAACTAACATAATTATTAAAAAATAATTTCTTAACCAAACTTTCATTTTTAAATATTCTATCATATAATAAATATTTTAACTTAATTATTAAAAAATATGTATAAGTAAAACTCATAAACCTAAATAACCTATAACCATAATTTATAAACATTTTTAAATAGCTCATATAATCAAGTAAAATTTAATAATTATCCATTATTTTACTCTATTTTCTCAATCTCTTAAATTTAAATAGTTTCAAATTTCTAATTTACACTCTGTATTTTTATACAATTTACAGTAGGGATCGTTTTTTTATTATTTTATTGTTTTCAAAATTTGTTTTACAAATCAATAAAAAAGTTTATGAAGAACAGAAAAATAAAAAAAATGGAAAAAGATAAAGAATATAGACATGCTATCAAAAAAATATTATTCCCTATATATATATATATATATATATATATAAATGATTTTGTTTTTGTTGTTTAATCTTGATTTTTAAACATATGAAAAAACACAGTAGCCATGATTAAGACTATTTAATAATTGTTAATTTCTACATTTCTCCACTTAAAAATGTTTTCTTACTTAAACATGCCTCTAAAATACAAACCTAAATACTATAATATTAGCATGGTACTCGTATAATACAGCGAGAGAAAATAAAATAAACAACTTTTATATTAGTAGCTTTATACATATTCTTTTTTAATATAAAATTATATATCAGGTCAAAAAGGTTTTTGTGTAATAAAAATGTGTTTCATGTTTTCACGTCTAAAAGTCTTTAGTGTAATATCAAGTGGTTAATTTGAGTAAACATTTTTATTAGACAACTATATACATTTGTATCTTTAGAATTGTGAACTTAATTTATTATTAAATAATAATGATATCAATCTAGTTATACTCAAATTACATCACAAAAAATTAAGATCATAACATATAATAGATTCTGTTTATACATACATAAATTGTTTGAGTATAGTTTTTTATTGTTTAACTAACTATAACTGAAATCACATGATAACATTAATTCAAATATCTACGTAATAATAACCTTAATTTTATGTGTTAATTCATTAGTTAAAGAATAAAATATTTATATAAAATTTTAAGTTGTAAGCGTAGTTACAAAAGTCACTAACATGAAGGTTGTTTCACTACCCAGTAATTATGTTGAGTGATAGTTTCTATATAGTTATTTACTCACTCACTTACCTTCAATTTTAAAGAGCCCCAAAGTGATATTGAGAATTTTGTAAACAACTTTATGCAACTAACCAACGGTTTTAAAAGAGCCACTAAGTAGTTATCAAACATATTGTAAACAACTCACTACTTGGTGGTTTATAAATTGTTACAAAATTTATATACCATCATTGAAATCATCATTTTCGTACGAAAAAAATAGATTTTCTCTCTACTCTGTCAAATAAACACATATATAATTTGACAAATATTGTTAATAAGTAAATGAAACATTCACTATCATTAAAAGAAAAAGAAATGACAAATCATAATTCATAATTAAGAAATAACTTATGTAACTAATTCACAATGATCGTTAAAAAATTTAAGTTTTCTCATGAATTTTTATATTGATTGGTGTTTCATTTTTTGAACCGATTTATATTACGATAAGTATAATTAATTTTTAGTTGGTTCGTGTGTGTTTATCTATTACGATTAATGATAAATCATTATACATTTTACAATATCAAGTTACTAAACCATGACAAATACAATATATTCTTAATTAATTATATTTAGAGTTCATCAACTACTTTACGTACACCTTATTTCATTATAAATCTTATCTACATTTTGATATAAATTTTATCGTAATACGACAAAATTTCAAAAATTAGTATATTTTAATTTTTCAATCAAAAGACTAAGAAATCAGGGATTATATCAACTATTATACGCAGAGAGAATGTAGTATAAAAAATGAATAAAATGTCCAAGAATTACATACCCACCAATCTCGATAGATAAAAACAGTTAAAAATATACCAATTGAAAAAATGTCATATTATGATAAAATTTATATCATAATGTAGATAAAAAATGAGATGGTCACAAATATAAAATTATTTTATCTCTAAACAAAATATGTCACAAGTTATTAAACATTATTTACAAAACAAATTATAATTAATTACATTAATATACAATTTTTATAAAATTCCTCACATGTTTCATGCAACCCCTCCCAATTAATTTAATTTTGAATTTGATGATAGTTTTCTTCACTTTTTACGGATCACATAATAGGATTTGTCCACGTCATATTTACATGTTATTAATGACATCATCATTTTCATGCCACAACATCTGTTTCTCTCTTCTCTGTCAACAATATATATTAAAATTTTCTCAATAGTATGTTCGTTTTCAAAAAATAAAGGGTGGTATGTTTTTTTTCTTAAATTATCGTTGGTCAATAAAAACATCACATGAATTAGTAAATTTTTAGCAATTATGTTAGTATCGGTATGTTCGCGTCGCTGGAGAGGTATGCTAGTGTAGGGACTGTATTTGTCAACTTTTTATAAAATATTGAGAATATACAGGTCATTTCTCAATTAGTCCTCAATACTTAAAAATATGTAGTCTTAAAATGTAACACCGGTCTTTAAATTTCATAGAGTATATTTTTTTATCAAAACGCGTGCGGAAGCGAATTATTTATTCACATTATACAACTTATATAAATATAAGTTGTAACTACAAAAGTATTATTTAACAAGTTTCCAACGTTATGAACTAGATCGACCATTACACTAAACATTACATAACATTGTCTTTACACGGTGTTCCCCAAAACCTAACATGCTATCCCCGTAGGTACCCGTACTCACTTTCAATCATTTACCTGCATATGAAATGAACATGAGAGGGTTAGCTATAAATAGCTAGGGAATAACAATTAAAGCAAGAGTAGTACATTAACAGTATCATAACATATTTCATGCATCACGTCAATTCATTCAAGTCTATCCTAACACACGTTAAAGAACCGATTGTCAGCAGGCATCACGTCTTGCAGGGTTATAAGTGTTGGTTCTATGTGCACAAGATACAAATTAATACGATATTACTGATAATAAATAAACCCATAGGGTCACACTTTTACAATCAATGGACACCAATAACATATTTGAATATGATTTAAATACGTTTCCAACTCATTATATATATATAAGTATATATGTATTGTTGCATATTATTATTTATGTGAAATAATAATATCACTCTTACATATTGATATAAGGTAATGCATATCAAATACATAAATATAAACATATGACTTTATATATATGTATTAATATATATATATATATATATATATATATATATTTGTTACAAGTAAATTGTTACTAGTAACAATTATATAAATGTATGTATATCCTTGTTACAAGTAAAGAGTTACTAGTAACAATCAAGTATGTATATAAAATACATGTAGATGTATTTTATACATAGTATGACATATCTAGTATATCTTTTATATATTTAAAAGATTAATAGCTAGAAATTCTCACAATGAGCAAGAAAGGGGCCATATGGTGTATTCTTGCATAAGACTTAACTAAGACATGCATGTATGAGACAAGTAAGGAAGCAAGAGGTAACAGGGGACCTCCCCCCTCTAATTTTCGTCCATAATGCAAGGGAGGGGGTCCTCCCTCTCTTGCTTTGCTTCTTTACTTTTATAATTACATGCATGGTCCCTTTTGTATAACAAGCCATAGACCTTTTGTGATGTGTTGGAAATTCGATTTGGTTGTAAAATTATTCTTTCATTTGGTATGTAATAATAAATTTAGTTTTGTTTCATCTTGTTGTATTTTTTAAGTAGTAGAATAGTTTAGATTAGTTTACTTTTATAAAAATGTAACAAGATGAAGAAATGACCAAGTTGGAGTTTTCAAGTGTGGTGGAGTCAACCATGAAGGCTTGGAATCATTTGCACTTCAAGGAGTTGTTTTGGCAAGTGGGAGCTTCAAATTCATCACAAGAGGAATATTTGGTCCTTAGTTATGACTTGGTATTTTTGTATGGCTCACAAAAACACCACTTAGGATAAATGGCTTGGTTATGTACTTATACATGGTATTTGTGTGTGTTTATGTTTATATTATTTTGCATGGTTGAAAATAGGATTTTTTGCATGCTAGATAATATTTTTGACATAATATAAAATGGGAGTTTGGTATTTTAAGTTGACATAACATAAGATGTAAAATGAGTTTTATATAAAAAGAGTTTTGTAAAGATTAAAATTCATTATATTTATATATATATATATATATATATGAGTTTTATAAAATAGAGATTTTAAAACTCAACCAAACTCCATTCAAGCTTAATAATAAAATGGTTTTATTACAAGCTAAAATTGGTCGTATTCGCGCGCTCGAAACTACACACGTTAATATAGGATATTAATACTAGTTTAAAATTGAACGCGTTGAGAGTTCGTAAAATATGGATTTTAAGAATACTCAAGACCAATATATATATATAAAATATGATTTTATCAAAATGTGGACTTATTATTGTATGCATGCAATACTAGTCACACGACTCGTTTTGTTTTATTTAATAAATATACAAAACGGTAAAAGCCCTTTTTCAAAACGTAAGTCTATGCCATCCCATTTTAAGACACTCGCTTGTTGCAACGACACTCACGTGGAGAGAGTATTAGCCAAATGCGTGGATTGTTTTTGTAACAACCGAGGTGTTTTTCCGCGAATTCCATGAACGTCTTGGGCCGGAAATTCACCGTCTTGAAATAGGACGACTTAATCGGAATCTTATTACGAAAAGAGCATTAGCCAAACGTAAGGAAGCCCGAGGCATAGATGGGATCAAACATGCCAAAATTGACAATCGTTGTCTACGATCCCACAAAGATCTAGGAATTACATACGAGATGTAATTGGTAAACGTTACCTACCTTGTTGTTTTAACTTGATGGAGAGAGCATTAGCCAAACATTCAAGGTTAAGTTCAACTTGGATCCTAGCCTTTAAAAATTAAAAAAATTTATAATTCTAAAGGGTATTAATTATTAAAGGATTAAATATCAAAAATACTAAATTGAACTTTGTTAATTTTGTAGATAGCCCCTAACTTAACTACGCCCGTTAACAACTTATCTCTTCGTTCAATCTTAGAGAAAGAAAAACTCAATGGTACAAATTTCTTAGACTAGTATCATAACTTGAGAATCGTTCTTAAGCACGAAAAGAAATTGTACGTACTTGAGGATCCCGTCCCTGAGGAACCTCCATTGACTGCGGCCAAAGCCGTTAGGGATGCTTGGGTGAAGCATTCCGACGACTCGGTCGAAGTTGCATGCCTCATGCTTGCTACCATGTCTCCGGATCTTCAAAAGAACCTTGAGGAGCATGGAGCATATGAGATGCTTCGCCAGCTTAAGGAAATGTTCCAAAAGCAAGCGAAGCAAGAACGCTTTGAGGTCACTCGAGCCTTCCATGCATGCAAGATGGAGGAAGGTCAATCCGTTAGCGACTATGTGCTAAAGATGAAAGGATACATTGACCAGCTTGCTAGGCTTGGATCTCCCATAACCAACGAGTTTGCACGGGATATGATCCTTAACTCGTTGACCAAAGCCTATGATCAATTTGTCATGAATTATAACATGAACAATAGGGAGAAATCTGTCTCAGAGTTGCATGGGATGCTTAAAACTGCTGAGAGTAAGATTCCAAGCAAAACACCTCAAGTCTTGATGATTCAAGAAGGGAAAATCAAGAAGAAAAAGAAAAACAACTCAAAAGGGAAAGGCAAAGCAAAGGCAAAGGTAAAGGACAAAGGCAAGCAAGTTGCCAAGGCTTCTACACCCAAGACGGCGGGAAAGGTTCCCAAGAATGACCCGTGCTTTGAATGCGGGGTGGTAGGACATTGGAGGCGCAATTGTCCAACCTACCTTGCGGAGTTGAAAAAGAAGAAGGCTGGCGAAGCTAGCACTTCAGGTATATATATGATTGAAATGTATACTTTTTCTATTAATTCCTGGGTATTTGATACCGGTTGTGGAACTCACATTTGTAACAATGTGCAGAGGTTGAGAAAAAGTAAGCTGCTGAAGCCAGGCGATTTGGATCTCCACGTGGGCAATGGAGCCAATGTTGCTGTTGAAGCCCTTGGAACTTTTGAATTATTATTACCAAATAGCCTGTACTTAATATTAAACAATTTTTGTTATGTACCTAGTTTAACTAAGAATATTATTTTAGTAGCTCGGTTAAGAGAATCTGGATTCACTTTTGGTTTCGTTGATGATGGCATTCGTGCCTTCAAAAACGACATTTTGTATTTTGAGGCTCGCCCTCTTAATGGAATATATGAAGTTAATCTTAAAAGATCTCTTGATGATAATTCTATATATACCACTAGCACCAAACGACCTAAGCATGACTTAAGTCAAACATACCTATGGCATTGTCGACTTGGTCATATAAACAAGAAACGCATTGCAAAACTTCAAAAGGATGGAATTTTAAAATCAAACGATTCTAGCTCATTTGAAGTTTGCGAATCATGTTTATATGGGAAGATGACTAAGGCTCCTTTCTCCGGTTCAAGTGAAAGAGCCAAAGATCTATTAGGAATCGTACATACGGATGTATGCGGTCCTTTTAGATCAATGTCTAGGGATGGTGATAGATACTTCGTTACATTCACCGATGATTATAGTAGATTTGGTTATGTTTATTTGATGAAACATTTGAAATGTTCAAGTTGTTTCAAAACGAAGTACAAAATCAACTCAACAAAACAATCAAGGCCCTTCGTTCCGATCAAGGTGGCGAGTACTTAAGCCAAGAGTTTATGGATTATCTTTGTAATTGTGGGATTATCTCACAGCTTACTCCTCCTAGAACACCACAACATAATGGTGTATCTGAAAGGAGGAACCGAACTCTACTGGATATGGTTCGGTCTATGATGAGCCGAAGTACTCTACCCTCGTCCTTTTGGAGTTATTCTTTATTAACTGCTACGCGCATATTGAATATGATTCCAACCAAGAAGGTAGATAAGACAACATATGAGATGTGGTATGGAAAGGTTCCAAACTTATCTTACTTGAAAGTCTGGGGTTGTGAGGCTCATGTACGACAAGAAGCTTCAAGCAAACTCGATCCTAGATTTATCAAATGTAATTTTGTGGGATATCCTACAGATTCATTAGGATATTATTTCTACAACCCTGCTGAGAACAAAGTGTTTGTTTCTAGGCATGTCACTTTCTTAGAAAAGGAGTTTCTTTCGTAAGAGGCAAGTGGGAGCAATGTAGACCTTGAAGAAATTCAAGAACCACAAAATACAAGTCAGGTTGGCACTAGCACTCAAGAAACGGTTGTTGAACCTGAACAATTGGTTGTTATAGAACCTACTGAAACACAAAGTGTTCGTAGATCTGGTAGACCTCGTCAAGAACCCGAGAGATACGGATTTCTCGTGTCCAATGATGAGATTTTCTTGGTAGACTATTCTGAGCCTACTAACTACCAAGATGCTATATCGGATCCGGAATCCGATAAATGGCTTGATGCCATGAACAAGAGATGCAGTCCATGTATGAAAATCAAGTATGGGACTTGGTTGATCTTCCTCCCAATAGTAAGACTGTAGGGAGCAAGTGGGTCTTCAAGAAGAAGACAGACATGGATGGAAATGTACACACATTTAAGGCAAGGCTAGTGGCAAAAGGTTTAACTCAAACTCATGGTATTGACTATGATGAAACTTTCTCTCCGGTAGCCATGATTAAATCTATTAGAATACTTATTGTCATAGCTGCATATTATGACTATGAGATATGGCAAATGGATGTCAAAACGGCTTTTCTAAATGGACACTTAAGTGAAGATGTCTATATGGTTCAGCCCGAAGGTTTTGTAGATCCTAAGTATCCTAACAAGGTGTGCAAGCTTAAAAGATCCATCTATGGACTAAAGCAAGCATCTCGAAGTTGGAATCTTCGATTTGATGAGAAAATCAAAGAGTTTGGTTTTATCAAATCAGAAGATGAACCGTGTGTTTACAAGAAAACTAGTGGGAGCGCAGTAGCATTCCTTGTCTTGTATGTTGATGACATACTACTCATTGGAAACGACATCCCGACCTTGCAAGACATCAAGTCTTGGCTTGGGAAGTGTTTCTCAATGAAAGACTTGGGAGAAGCCACCTGCATTCTTGGAATAAAGACCTATAGGGATAGATCTAGGCGTCTTATTGGCCTAAGTCAAAGTGCATATATTGACAAGATCTTGAAACGATTCAAGATGGAGAATTCTAAGAGAGGATTCTTGCCAATGGCACAAGGCACAGTTTTGAGTAAGGCTCAAAGCCCTAGCACAAGAGAAGAGCTAGATAGAATGAGTGAGATCCCATATGCTTCTGCAATTGGATCCCTCATGTATGCCATGCTATGCACTAGGCCAGATGTCTCGTATGCTTTAAGCATGACGAGCAGATACCAGCAAAACCCAGGAGATAGCCATTGGATGGCAGTCAAGAACATTTTAAAATACTTGAAAAGAACCAAAGACATGTTCTTGATCTATGGGGGTTTGGAAGAAGATCTTTGTGTAAAGTGTTACACAGATGCTAGTTGCCAAACGGATCGAGAAGATTCTCGATCACAATCGGGCTATGTCTTCGTTATGAATGGAGGCGCGGTTGCTTGGAAAAGTTCTAAGCAAAGTGTAGTTGCACAATCCACTACAGAATCTGAATACATTGCTGCTTCTGAGGCTGGACAAGAAGCTGCATGGATGAAGAAGTTCATTGCTGACCTTGGGGTAGCAACAAGCATTCAAGATCCCATAGAGATATTTTGTGATAATGAAGGTGCTATTTCCCAGGCAAAAGAACCTAGATCACATCACAGCACTAAACACATCCTCAGGCGTTTCCACTACATACGGGATATAGTGGATAGAGGAGATGTGTGTATTCGCAAAGTTCATACAGATCAGAATCTTGCAGATCCTTTTACGAAACCTCTTGCCTCGACTAAGCATGAGTCTCATACTAGGTCAATAGCTCTTCGCTTTGCAAGGGATTGGATTTGAATTGTAATTTAGTATTTGGATATTTTGGAACATTATGACAATATCTATTTTATCTGAATGATATATGGGATATGATCACTTCATTAATATTTATTGTGTTCTTTATTAGCATGTTTAAATCCATGAATAATTCTTTATTCTAAAAACGTCCATAGTCGGTTATAACTATGGGAATAGTTATGAATTAAGACTAATGTGAATCGGTTGGTTGACTTTCATTCGTGATGAAAGTAGGCAAAAGGGTTTGTAGCCAAATTCACTAATGTTTGTTAGGGAACGAACATTGGACATGACCCGCTCTTAAGATCGCTTCATGGATCAGTGTCATAAGTAAATCTTGAGAAAAAGGTGGTATCTTTGTATCCTTACACCTGAGACACATATTGGGACTCGAGTATGAGGAGTATCATGCTTTAATGTGGTTAAACGCTATCTTTAACCGGGTAGTTATAAAGGCCATTATTAGGTATGATATGAGTCTTATAAGAGACGTATGTGGTCAAGATGGAATTTGTTTCTCTCATTTAATTGGGAGTATAATATCTCTAGGCCCTAAAACAAGTTGAACGTTATATGAGAATTGATGACGATCCATGTCTCATGTTCAACGAGATGTTAAAACAAAGGGATAATTGATGACTTACCTATAACAACGATTTGTAGCTAGTGAGTTAATTTCGTTGGTGAAAGTGTTGATCAACACACTTTATTTATTATTAGGGGCAATGTGATGTTGCTAGACGTTCTTACCATTGTCTATATCGGCTTAAGTTGTAACTTGTGCAAGTGGGAGATTGTTGGTTCTATGTGCACAAGACACAAATTAATACGATATTACTAATAATAAATAAACCCATAGGGTCACACATTTACAATCAATGGACACCAATTACATATTTGAATATGATTTAAATATGTTTCCAACTCGTTAAGTATATATGCATTGTTGCATATTATTATTTATGTGAAATAATAATATCACTCTTGTATATTGATACAAGATAATGCATATCAAATACATAGATGTAAACATATGAATATATATGTATATATATATGCATAAATATATATATTTGTTACAAGTAAATTGTTACTAGTAACAATTATATAAATGTATGTATATCTTTGTTACAAGTAAAGAGTTACTAGTAACAATCAAGTATGTATATAAAATACATGTAGATGTATTTTATACAATGTATGGCAAGTCTAGCATTATATTTTATATATACTTGAAATATATAAAACTAGAAATGCTTACAAGTATCACAAAGGGGGTCCATTTGAGGTTGCTTGAAGAATGGACTAACCTAGACATGCATGCATGTACAAGTGAAGCAAAAGAACCAAAGGGGACCCCCCCTCCCCTTGCTACGGCCGAAACCAAGCAAGAGAGGGGCCTCCCTCTCTTGCTTTACTTCTTGGCTTATTTTAAGGCTTCATGCATGGCTTTTGTGAAGAAGTTTATGCTACCACCTTTCCTTGAGTTCTTAGAAAAGTTCTAAGTGTTTTCATACTTGAAAACATCCTTACTTTATAGTATTTGTGTTCTTCAAGTGAGCAAAGTGTGGTACTAGAATACATACTCATATACATACATAGTAAGTTCAAGAAGAAGAACAAGAGGTTGTTGCTTGCTTGCTTGAATTTCAAGGGTTGGAGAGACTAGCATCTTGGAGGTGTTGGACTCATTGATTTGTGGATACCTTGGAGGAAGTCTTCTCTTGGCTTCTCATTATAAATTCTGCTTATAGATTAATCAAGTTTATGAGTTTTAGTTGTACACATTTTCTGATAATTATATTAAAATATTTATTACATGATAAAATATTTAATATAAAAGGATTGGTTTATGAAAATATTTTTTAATAATTAAGTTAATTTGTTTGAATTTTTTAAATATGAAAGGTTTAGTTATTAAAATAGAATATAAGATAGTTATTAACTCTATTTAATAGTTACTTTATATAATAGTTTTTATTTAGTTTATATGAGGGTAAATTAGTAATTTCAAAACACTTAAAATTTAAGAGATTACACAAAAAACCTAAATGCTTTATAATATAGTATAGATAATATAGATAATTAAATGGTTCCGGTGTGAATTAGAAAGAAGATTATTTAATTATCTCCCCATATACCCATAAAATATACGCTTTACATAGAAAAAGTGAAAAACCCAAACCGGGTCCCACTCGGATTACCTATCCCAAAATCCATTTTCTGTTATATCATCCCTAGCAAGGTGTTAAGATCGACATATTACATAAGGTGATCATAATCGCTAATCAATGTTATGATCCTACTATCGATTCTATAATCCTTTCCAATTTTAAGAGTTAAAACCAGAATCTTAACCTAAAGATAGACCGACAAACAATCCTATAAGTGATATTACTCCAATTGTACTTGAAAGACAATACTAGCCGAGTTTGCTTTAAAAAATTAAAATAATAAACCTTGTTGGTGATATTAGTGCCACCAAATTGTTTTCGTGTAATAGAATTTACAGATTACTAATGGAGTACAAAGTTAGATTTTATTATACAATTCGGTTGGTGTAGAGTGAACATTGTATAAAAAGAATTCTCTCTAAAAACCTTCAAGTTTCTGTGACTTTGATTATGTGCCAGATTCATACTTGATTCTATAAGATTATCCACATAATTTAAATTTCTTAGTAATCCAACTAACAAATCCTAGCCAAGCTAGCAAAGTTTTAGCTCGTTGTAAAATCATTTAATCTTACAATTAGGTCTGGTAATTCAGGTCGTGTTCATGTTAAATGGTTCGTGTCGTGTTCGTGTCAACCATTTCCATGTCAACCAATTTTCGACCCAGTTTAGTTCGTGTCGTGTTCGGTTCGTGTCACTTAGTTCGTGTTCGGTTGGGGTCGTCTTTTCGTGTCGACCCATTTTTCGGAGAAAATCAAATTATGTTTTCGGTCAAATAACTTGATTTTCATGTCGGATTTCATATCGAATTATTTTTCAGAAAAAATGTTGCATATTCCTGTAATTTTGCGGACGAGGGACGACCGAACGGCAGACGACGACAATAGAGGTGGGTTGTCGGCATCGCAAGAGAGAGCTGGAGACTAGGGTTACGAGTTCTTCTTTTCTTCTCCCTTATTTTCTTATTTCTATTCTTGTAAATTTTAATATTGTTATATATTAACTTGTTTTTTTATTTAAAAATTATTAATTTATCAAAATAAAAATTTTAAATGACACCAAGCTACCAACTTTGGAGGTAATTAATTAAAAATTGTAAAAGTGCCGCCACTTTTATATTGTAATTAGTTATTTATTTATAATTTCAAATTTCTAAATATTGTTAAGTTAAATGTTTTCTGGGTTTTTTTATTATTATTATAAAAAAATCGTGTTAAATAGGTTACCTTCGGGTTATCATGTTCGTGTCGACCTAGATCGTATTCGGTTCGTGTTGGGTTTCAGGTTATATTAGGATTTGCCAACCCTACTTACAATCACGATTTTAACAACTAGAATTATCACGTAAATTACACATAAATTTTATCAACAGAAAAAATCTGATGCGCTTACGATTTTTTAGTTATACGGATTTAAGAGGTTAGCTAATAATATATATTCATATATTCATATTTGTTTGAAAAATAAATACCGATTATTACACTTTTCTTGGATTTTAGCTTTTTAGGTTGCTTCGCGATCCTGCTAAATAATAGACGTGAGGTTTGACACGTTTACTTGTATAATTTTAAAAATCACGTTGATATATAAGTTAATTAGATAACGTACAAAAACATGTTTGCTCGTATTAAAATATAAGGTTTCTCAGTCCTAAATAAATAATTAACGATTGTACGTAGATTGATAAGGTTTTTGGATTTTACGATACTATGTCGAACGTGGCTCTTAAAACTAGACAATAAAACGACAATTAACTTAGACTTCAGTCTCATATCCAGTCAAGATTTCTTGACCTCCATGAACCTTCTCTATGTTCTTCCTAGATCCCATTCCTTTTAGCTAGAACCATCAATCTTTAAGGTTGTTTTGAGTGTTTGTCTTTTTATACATATTATTCCATGGTACCTCTCGCTCAACCCATGGATTTCGACTCTAATTCGATCGTCATCATACGCTTACTACAACAATGCTTCCAATTGTATGATCCCAATCAGTATCACAACAACAGCAATTTAAAGATTGTCACTTAAACACGATGATTATCAATAGTTTATATGAACCGTAAGTATGTATGGATGTATGCGTATAGGGTAGAGAGAAAAACAATACATACGACTGGAAAATATGTGAAAACCTTGATTAGGGTTAATTGACATATGGTTTAAAAACCATGATCATATGTACAATAATGGTATAAATGCATCTAAAAGCAAAACTTAACTAGAATAATAAAATGAATACAATAAGGTTCTAACAGTTTGCATAGGGGAGTGAACCCGACATTCGGAAAACTCTAATCAACTTATTTGAAGACGATTTTTGATTCGATGTAAGTTGTCATTATAGTTATTCGGGATCAGCAGATGATATGCTTCACAATGGCTCAATCAAGACAGCCAAATGGACAGAAGCAATCAATAGGATCACAACGGCTAGAAGAATAGAACCTACAAAGAGATAGATAGAGAGAGAGAGAGAGAGAGTGTGTGTGTGTGCGCGCGCGCGCGTGTGTGATGCAATTCACGACAATCAAATGGACGGAAGCAATTTTCTTAGATTGAACCCCATTTGAAAACTAAAAGGAAAATATAGCGTACTGGTTGTTAAGCCTTAGGTTATTAAGATTTGGATTTCACTTAAGATTGTTTCTGTTTTCACGTAATGAAATCGGGATAATAAAAATCCTATCACAAGTTACTAACCTTTTTATTTTTATTTTTTTATGTGCCACAATTTTTATCATAAACAAACTATCTACATTTTAATAAAGGATTCGAACTTCAAAATTTTAAAATACCATACATCCTACCGGTTCAAGTTTCAGACAATAAAACTCACATCAATCCATTTGTTCGCATCATAATAAAGTTTAAAACATTACCCTTAAACACATTTAATAAATCTAGACCACTTATAATACATCAACATCATTTCCTTCTTCCTCTATACCCAAATCTTCTTGAACATCAATCTCCTATAATTTAAAAATAAAAATATGTGTCATGGTCATAATTTAAAAAGCTATCAATATTAGCACAAAGTTTATCATACCACAATGTAATATTGTAATAGGCATCTTATAATTGGTCAATCGAACAAAAAGAAAAATGAAGAATATGTATTATGAATGGTAACAGGGACTAATTTATATTAACTTTGCTTTGAAATTATGATTACTCGAACCAAAAAGAAAAAGAAAAACGACGGATAAGTAGAATCCTACGATCCTACGATCTATGTTTACAATTTAGAATTTGTGATAAATAAGTAGATAAAATATATGTTTCTAGCTGCATATATCGTTTTCCAGCTCAATAATTGTTTGTAAAATGTAAGATCGGATCATACATTAATATTACAATCCTGTAAACGATCCTATGATCCTAAAGTGATCCTATCACATTTCCGATCCTAGTACGATCCAGCTCGTTTTTAAAAAGTAGAATCATACGATCCTACAATCAGGATCTGATTTTGATAACCATCGTTAAGCCTTTTACAAGAAATAAATAACATTAAAAAAAGAAGGAAAAAATGTATGAAAATACAATTAACTTTGTCTTAATTATCATTGTATACAACCAACTTTAAATTCTTAAAAATAATACAACCAACTTTCAAAATTCTCCTCGTTGTATGCAAATAACTTTTTTCTGTGTGTAATATTTAGCTACCATTGTATACAATGAACTTCTTCATAATTTTCATAGTATACAACAATTTGCATACAATGACAAGATTATAAAAGTTGATTGTATTGTTGTAACACCGTGATTTCGAGAACCAAATTTTTCTTTTTAAAATATTATTTAAGTTTTCAAACCGCGTGGGTTTGACTGTAAATAGAATATTTAAACTTGTCTTATAATTTAAAAATGCAGCGGAATTAAAAACACGTGGCAAACTGTATAAACAGTCAAAACGTTGCCACATACGACATTTGGTGTTACGGATACATAACCGGCCGACCATTATCTTTAAACAAACTTAAACATATTATAACAGAGTTAAACAAAATCCAGTGTTCCTCCTAAAAACATGCAACTACCCGCAGGCACCCGAGCTCACAGCCTAAGGAACACCTGCACATGTGGAGAGTAGTATCTGTTAGCTATAATAGCTAGTGAGTACACGATAGCATGCAATCAATATAAACATATCACATATCATCAATCATGCCCAAATAATTCTATCCTAGCATCTCGCGATGAGCTGGCATAGTCAGGAGGTAGCATATCTCGCAAGGTAGCGAACCCGGCTCAATGCACCAAACTGGGGTACCAGACACATCAACCGCTCCAATGGGGGAGCTGTTAAGCGTCCACCGTTGCGTTTTGGAATCAACCGATTCCTCTGTTGTACAGCCGCAGCTATACCCGAAAAGGACAGCTTTGTATGGGGCAAACCTTGCCCAATAGGTAGGACAGCTTTGTCCGGGCAAATCTTGCCCAATCACAAACACATAATCTGATTCAACCGAATCATCAATCAATCAGTATTCATGTCCATATAACATACACCTAAACAGATGCATATTATTTATACCAATCAAATATCTAGCATCATCATACCATTCATTCTTTACCTCATTGCGCGCACGCAATAATGTATATATATCTATCATCATAACGTACACCTAATCAAGTGCATACTATTATGTATATCAATAAGTTAAGCCTAGCATCATCATGCTATACAATCTACACTTAAACAAGTGTGTATCATACTGTGTCAACATATTAAGTCTAGCATCGTCATGCTTTACAAACTACACTTAATCAATTGTTTACAAATCCGGGTATTTAATTCAATTCATTGTTAATATATGTTATAGATATATTAATCGTTATGTTATCAGGCACTCACCTGTTAGGCTAGAATAAGCAAAGACCTTGCTTTGGCGCTCACGGATTGTCAATTCAACCTATAATACCAAGACTTATGCATCAATCATTTGAACACGCAAGGAACATCTAGGATACTTGAAACAATACCCTAATGGTGTTTTTAAACCATTTATTAACTAACTATAGCAGTCCAAGCAACAACACGCGAACACGTAGCACAAAACAGCAAAGCAAGCTGTGTGCAGGGGTGTCGCGCCGCGATACCCTTATGGGTCGCGCCGCGACCAGCCTGCAGTGGCTGCAGCAAGTGTTGTTTTGTGTACAGCAAGCCCATTTTGGCTCATTTCAACTCCAAATCAATTTTGGTAAAATTCTAGTGTTTCATAGGACCATTTGACACTTGTGGAAGCTTTCTAACATCAAAAACTCCTATCCAATTAATTCATATGAAAATCCCATTTAAATGGACAAAGACGTGCGCATAATGGCCAAAACTTGGTGTAGACCAATTCCAACACTTGCAACACACCATATACACCTAATATGATGTATTGAAGGTGTTGTAACTGACCAAAACCTTTAAACTCCTTGTTTGGTATCATTTTTCAATTTCTTGCCTATTTAAGGCCTATTTTTCACTATTTTAGCCAATTCAAGCAAAACAACCATTCCAATTCAAAACCAATGTTCTAATCAATTCATACAAGTCATATTAACCTATTAGAACCTTAAAGATCAGTTCTTGATGTGTAAAAACAGATTTTGGCCATTTTGACCCATTTAGGCTAAATATTGGATTTGTGCAAAAACACCACTTCTAATGCACCAATTGAGTTCTAATCAATCCTAACAAGTTATAGGATCATTTAGAACACTAAATTCAGTTCTTGAAGGTCAAAATCAGTTTGACCCGTATTTGACCAATTTTGACCCATTTGAGCCAAAATTCAAAACTCATCAAGAACACTACTTTAATTCATGAAATTGATTCCTATACACTTATAAATGATATTAGAACCTATTTCAATCATAAATTTCAGTTCTTGATTGCTAAATCAAAGAACCCACTTGAAACCTAAAATTTCAAGTCTTGAAAGATCAAAATCAAGAACAAGGATGAATTGGAACTTACAATGATCAAAGGATGATTAGGAACTACTTGTAAGACCAATTAGAAGATTAATTCTCTGCTGGAACAAAGGTTTGTGAGTTTTCTTTCAAAAATCCAAATTCAAGAATATGAAGAAAAAGCCATGAATGAAGCTTACAAGGTTATAGATGAAGAAGATTATGTTCTTGGACAGATTAGGACTTTAATTTGTGGCTGGAACTTGAACTTGAATGATTAATCTTGATTTCTCCTTTGAGTTCTTCTTCTTGAATTTGCAAAGGCAGAGAAATGGTGATGAGTGTGTGTGTATACGTATGTGTGTGTGTAGTCTGTGTATTCAAAAAGCCCAAAACCGACTTGTGGGTATTATTATCCACAAGTGGGTATTTTGTTTCCCTTTTTCAACTTACAACTCATCTCCCGTTTAACCGTTTCAACTAACGAGGATATTTCTGGAATCCTCGTTTGAAACCGTTTGATATTTTATATCCTTTATCTATTTTTATTAATATTTTTAATAACCCATTTATCTATTATTTTCATATTTTATATCATTTTCTAAAATATATATATTTTATTTAATTCAATTAAATACTCGACGTATCACAATCGCACACGTTTAGGCTCGTTTTGAGGATGTTACAATTGTTTTTAAAAAAATAATGTTGATTGTATACAATGTTAACTAAGACAAAGTTTATTATATTTTCATGCAATTTATCCAAAAACAAAATTTACAGATTTAATGTTATTTTAACATGTTAAGGACTTAAGGCCACTTTGCAAATTTGTAGTTGTAAAAAAAGAATAAGCAGTACAAAACAAATTCATTCAAAAACCTAAAAGAATAATCTGAATTTGGAGTTTAGGGTTTTTAAAATTGGGAAAACATAGAGTTAAAATTTAAGTTACGAAGAGCATGTTATAATCCTTCATCGGTCAAATATAAATTAAGTTGGTAGTTTACATCAAATTAGAACTCGTTCACTCACGCTTTCACAGTCGCATACACATCCCACTTCTAGTCAAAGCAAAAAAAAAAAGAATGTTTATGAAGTGTGGCTAAAAGGGCAACTAGATGCCTTGTAGCAAAGCCATCCCTCATCAATGGGAAGCACACCATGGATGTGGGAGTTGTTCTAAACTCTTCCAATAATAACTGTTATAACTAAACCTACACAAAACTATTTTCATTGCATTTCCTAAGTTCAAGTAAAACGAAAAAGCCCCTTTACGAGCGTCACTAGGATCACAAGAGCAACGAGTGACGAAAACGGCTAATCATCCGAAGTAATGAGGTCACCCGACCGTATTTAAAATAGATTAATACAAGATGTTATTTTCCCCAGTCTAAACCTACACAATGCCGTCCAAGTTAAGTAAATATAAAAATACAAAATAATATATTATTAAAAATAAATTATATATTTCCAAAGTTTTTTTCACACCTTTAGAACAACTAACTAACTAACGACAACAAAAGGAAATGCTGTCGAAAGCTCAACAAGACGGCAATGTAGACTTCAAATCTCCATTTTTATTTTTTATTTTCCCAAAAAGTTTCAACTAATTTTACAGTCAACTTTATCTGACTTTCTGAACCTTCACTCCTTCTTCCTCCTTTCAATTCCCTTCATATATAAACCATCAAACCTCCATAACCCTTTTCCTCACTTTCAACTCTTCACAAACAAACCCCAAATGGAAATCGCTCCACCCATTGATTTCGACTTCAATTCCTCATCAAACGGCGGAGCGTATTACAAAAGCGCTCCGTCAAGCCCCAATCGTCTGACGGAACTGTATTGCGGGTTCGACGAGCTGTTAATCGGCGCTGGAGCTACCCGCGGCGGCTCACTCGCTGCCGTTCCGTTTGCCTGGGAGGAAAAACCCGGGGTTCCGAAAACACTCGATAACTTATTCGAAGATGATTTCTCATTCGATGTAAGTTGCGATTTCAGTAGCGGTCCGGTCCCGGCGGAAGATTTATTCCAAGGCGGTGTGATTAAGACCGTCGTTCCTCCGCCGGAGATTGAACAGATGAAGGTAGAGAGAGAAAGGGGAAGAGAGAGAGGGTTTTCTTCTTCTTCTCGTTTACCAAGTAGAAGAACAAGATCGTTATCCCCAATTGGGGTGTCGAATTATCGCCGGGAAATACAACCACCGATGATGACTGCAACTACAATTACAAAACCAACGTCCGCCGCCCCCGCTTGTTCGTCGGAAAATGGGTCGAAAAGATGGAGCTTTAAGGATTTGTTCTTGTTCAGAAGTGCTTCTGATGGGAGAGCAATGGATAAAGATCCATTGAAGAAATACACGAGTGTGTTCAGAAGAAATGATCAAGATTTCAAGAATTCTTGTGAACCGGGTTCAATGTCGAAGAGAAGGGGTCGTGGATCGGCTCACGAGGTTCATTACAATTTGAACCGGGCGAATTCGAATGACATGAAGAAGAAAACTTACTTGCCATATAAGAATGGTATTCTTGGAGGATGGTAATTGAATCCCTAAGAAAATGTGTAAAAATGGAAATTAGTGTATCAAATAGTATGCTACAAATCTCCAAGACATGTTAACAATTGTCTCAAAGATTTGGTAGTTAGGTTTATATGTACAAATGTAGAAAAAGAGTGTCATATATATGGAAAATTTTATATCTTCTGCTAAATCCTTTTATGTTTGGTGGATTGGATATTAAAGTTTAAAACATGAAATACTTCAGAAACTCTCCTCTAAATATGCTTATAGGTTGTTAAGTTAGCATAAGGAAAACACGTTGACTTTTAAAAATTATATATCTCATTATCATTATGTTGTAAATGGGTAATGGCATATTATACTTAAATAATGAAACCTAGTATAAAAGACTAACGAGATTTTGAGAGAGAGAATGTTTAATGGTGATGTCCAACCCTTCCATGTGTTAATCCTTGATTCCAAATCAAACTACAAACATTTTTGGATCAAAATTATCGTTGGTAATCCTTGACTTTAAATTAGGGTTTTTGTGATTCGAAAGTCAAAGCAGCAGTTTTCCTATGATTGAATTTTGCATGCCGAGCATGTATCCTATGTGCCCCCGTGCAAATACCCAAAGTATAAATAGTCACCTTTTCTCATGTTTAACTGATTTCGAAAAGGAAATACTTTTAGGATTATTTCATATTTTTAGGGCTTTTGCGAACTAGTAGCTTATTCATTCATAAACTAGAGTAGGAATTAGTAGCTTTAACTTTTGAGCATTCCAGATCAAAGCACGAAGACACGATTGAATTTAGACCTACAAAAGTTCAGTTATAGTTACAGTAACTTTATCTAGTGATTCTTTGTATTTGTAATCCAACCTAAGCTTGTTCATCATGTATAAAGAACTTGTAGTTTCTTATGATTCTTGTGTCTTTGAACTTTTTATCGAGTCATTTGATTAGGAAGCTTTTGATTCCAATGGATGCATTAGTCATTAGCTATATATCTCTGTAAAATCATATGAGTATTCGTGAGTTGGTTTGAGTCAAAAATTTGTTTCCGTTCTTGAATGTTTAATCGAATGGATATTTTGCGTTATTAAAGACCTTATAGGCTTGAAATGATTAACTATATATTCGGTAATACTAACATATCAAGTAGGAATTGTCTTTATATGATTTCCAATGAGATCATAAAAGAAGTAAGTAGAAAGGAATCCACCGGTTGAGTTGCCCGGAGAATGAACTCCGGGAAGGTCGAATAAAATGAATAGAATATGCTAAAACAGGAGAAAGTAGTCAAAATAAATATGAATCAGCATGTTCAATAAAAAAAAATTTCTTCTTTCAAAATATTTTTTCTTACTATAGAAGAATTCATTTGAATAAAGAGTAAACCTGTCTTTTTATGTCTCTAAAACTAGGCTAACTCTGTGCCATTAGCTGCAGTAAATCAAAGGATGCAAGTGTTATCCGGAATGATTGTGTGTAAAGTGTCTGTAGCTAGAATTTTAAGTCTGCTGTCAAATATCAATGCTCAACTCGTAGCAGGCAATGGAAACTGTAGGAATTTAGAGGGGGTGAATAAGTTTTTTTACTTGGTTTGCCACTTTTAAAAAAATAATAAGTTGTGTTTTAAAGATTGATCTTGAAGTTTATAACAACACAAAAAATATTTGCAAAAAATAAAAAAGAGTATGAATTGAGAGATGTCACCAATATAGTAGACAAGAGTTTGAAATCTTTATGTAAATTTGGAAGGTTAGGAAGATTTGTAAAAATGATGTTGGATATTTACCACAAATAGAAGATGCTTTTCTAATTTTGATGTTATAGCATTTCAATATAAAATTATGTTTAGTTTTTGCAACAATGGAAAATCATTTGTTTCATTATAGGTTGCCTTATATTGCATACAAGACAAATTAATAAAAGTTTGGAAGTAATTTTTATAAAATATATGTGTGACATATATATAAAAGTTTGGATAAAATATCCTTTTATAAAATTGTTTGTGAACTCGTATATTTTTTATTCGCCTTTTAAGATGTCATCTTCAATTGTCAAATATGACTTTGAGCGCAAGCGCAGAAAAAATCTTGTAGCTTAAAGACAATGCAACGATAGCTTATGCATGGTTGACAGTGGGTCGATCGTGAGTGTTGATTCTGATTTTGTTTCTTGTTTAAATTCTTTTCTTGTTGATTTGAGGTCTTGGCTATATTGTTTCTTAATTTGATCATCTATTTAATGTAAAGTAAGTTTTCAGTTAGTTTAGTCTTATTTAATTTAACTAGTTTAAATGCCCGTGTAAATACACGGGTAATTATAAAATTGTTATTTTATATTTGTTTATTTAAATATATAATTGTTTTGTACCGACGAAGGAAAAACTCAATATGAGACTTTTTCGAAAGTTAAAAGAATTTTATATTAAAGTTAGTTGACATATAAAAGTAATTGATGACAGCTTTAAAAGTAATGTAAAATTTAATTACGTTAAGATTTGTATCATATAATAACCGTAGATGATGATAAAGAACTTGAATATTTATTCATAAACTAATGTAGTGGATTAAAAGTTTGAAGTACATAATAATTCTAACACAAATTAAATAATAATGTGTAGTGAATATTTATTCCTAAAAGTTTGAATATTTATTAATATGCGAGTTTAAAATGTTTTTTAATTTGTATGTAAATATTTTAAAATTTAAGTAATATCTTTTTACTAACTATCTTGTCTCCTATTAAAATTAAATTTTAAAAATTGGTTTTTCAACTTTGACTACTAAAAGTCAAAATTAGACTTTCAATTTTAATAAAATGAATGGATAGGATTTAATTTTGATTAAATAAAAATTCAATATCTTTTAATTAAATTGATAAATGTTAGTCTTTTATTTATACGAAAAGATTCATCATACTTGGTTAATTTTATCAAAACCAACGAGTTCAAGAATGATCTATTATTGTTGAGTTTACGGTGCATATAGCAATGACCTTTCCCATAGGGCCGTCAATGGGGCAGATCGGATCGGATCTTTTAAAGATCTGACTTGACCCGTATACCCATTTAATTGGATTTGGATCTGACCCATTAGCATTAAGATCCAATTACTTGGATTTGGATCGGATCCATTACTAATAGATTTTGACCCAGAGCGACCCATTTAATATTTTATTATTTATAGTATAGTTTATCAAATATTTTTTCAACCACCACCACCACTGTTAACTACCCGCTATCGCCGACATCGTCACCACCACCCGCCACCGTGACCACCACCCGCTACCGCCGCCATTATCACCACCGCCGCCGCCATCGTTACCGCCGGCCACCACCCGCCACCACCGTCACCACCACCACCGCTGCCGACCACCACCGCCGACACCGTCACCACCACCACCGCCATCGTTGTGGCCGGCGGCGGCAGTGGCAGGTGGTGGTCGGCAGTGGCGGGTGTCGGCCGGCGGCGGCGGTGGTGACGGTGGCGGCCGCGGGTGGTGACCGGCGGTGGCGTCGGCGGGTGGTGACCGGCGGTGACGGTGGTGGCGGAGGCGGTGAAAGTGTCGGCGGTGTTTGGTTGGCGGTGGCGGTGGTGGTGACGGTGTCGGCGGTGGCGGTGGTGGTAATGTGTGGTGGCGGCGATGATGGTGGTCGGTGGTGGTCACAGTGTCGGCGGTGGCGGGTGGTGGCTGGCGGTGACGATGGTGGCGGCTGGTGGTGGTGGTGACAGGGTGTCGTCGGCGGCGGCGGGTGGTGGCTGGCGGTGACGGTGGTCGGCGGTGGTGGTGGTGGTGGTGGTGGCGAGGACGGGTGGCGGGGGTGGTAATAGGCAACGGCAGTGGTGGGTGATGACCGATAAATTGATAATAGTTGATGGTTAAAATTAAATTGTAGTTTAATATTAAATGGATCGACCCAGACAGATCTTGGATCGACCCACGTAGTGATCCAATTAAATAGGTCGACCTATTGGATATCTTATTGGGGCGATAGATCCAATATTTAGACTCATTGGATCTAATAAATGGGGCAGATCGGATCGGATCTGGGGCAAGATCTGACCCATTAACAGACCTACTTTCCCATAGTGTTCTAATATATACTTATTTCGGTTTTTACTTGTAGTAATTTTTACAACCAAAGTATGGAATGGTCTAAATAATAGAGTGTACATCTTATTAATTTGACTATTCACATTAGTTGCAAGTTGTTTTTAATGCTAGATTTCATGTTTATAAGTTTTTTTATAGCCCTAATTATTTTTGTGAGTTTAAACCAAATTTAAAGGGCTAAGAGTAATATTGGTTGTGAGTTAGAATGACAATTATAATCATTACTAATGTAATCAGATGACATGGAAGTGCAATTATCAAAAGAATATAAAATAATAAATTTTGTTAAATTTAAAGAAGGGGATGAAGAATTAGATAAAAAATGAATATCAATACTGACATATATTCTGTCATGAAAGAAAACAAACAAAAAATCCAAGTGATTGTGTACTTGGTGTTTTTCGGTCCGGTCTGGTTTTTAAACCGATCTCATCCCTAGTTAGGCTTGTAAAAAACCGATACCGAAAAATCGACTGACCTGGTGACAATTCAAGTAGTTCGGTTCATGTTAATCGGTTATCGTGTACACCTTTCGGTTATTCGGTTTATAGGCTTTAATTTTGTTAGGATTTGTGTACACAGTGATGTCACATCTAATGTCGTGTGACACTCAAGGGTCACACATGTAAGTGCCTGTAAATCGAGCAGTAATGCAACCTACGAATATGAATTAAGTTGGTATTTAACTTACGAGATTATCAACTAAAGGACTGTTTGTTAAAACGGAATAATTAAACACTGAATGATTCTGTTGTCCGAATAAATTAAAGGCTCTGAATGGATTTTCCTCTAAATGTGACATGTTGTTTGATAAAGATTCTGATTGATGCAAATTATCATTTTAACCTTAATAATGATATATTATAAGATAAGCTAAGATATGATTGTTTAATAAGACAACGTGTGAAAGAATGAGTATTAAGGTAAAATACTTGGTGCTTAATGATTTAGAATGCACTTTAAGCTCGAATGGTTTAGCAGAATTATGCTGAATCATTCAGCACAGTCTTCATTCAAAGGCAGCAATCAAACACGCTAATTGCTGAATGATTCAACATTCAACGCTAAATGGTTTCATTAATCAGTAAACAAAAACCCCTAAGCCATAATTAATTATTCCAAAGTGAAATACATAGGTAACGTAATTTCAAATAGACGCCGTGAGTTATAACTTTGAGAAATATAGTTTTGTAATTTATTCTAAGATTAAATATAGATGTTACTTAATTAGCCTCGTTTCTTCACTATTTCTTGTTTTTAAATTATAAATTTATAATTGTACGGTCAACTTTATTCAACTCTATGAACCTTCTTCTCTTTTTCCCCGATTCAATTCCCATCACTTATAACCGTAAAACCTCCATGGCCGTTTTACCAAATTCCTTCACAACCAAACCCCAATGGAAATCGCTCCACCCATTGATTTCGATTTCAATTCTTCATCACACGCCAGTGCCCACTACAAAAGCGCTCCGTCGAGCCCTAATCGACTAACGGAGCTGTATTGCGAGTTCGACGAGCTGTTAATTGGCGCCGTAGCTACCCGCGGCGATTCACTCGCCGCAGTTCCGTTTGCCTGGGAGGAAAAACCCGGTGTTCCGAAATCATCCAATTGGGATTTCGAAGATGATTTCTCATTCGATGTAAGTTGCAGTTTCAGCACCGATTCTGTCCCGGCGGAAGATTTATTTCACGGTGGCGTAATCAAAACCGTCGTTCCTCCGCCAGAGATGAAACAGAGGAAGGTAGAGAGAGAAAGAGGAAGAGAGAGAGGGTTTTCTTCTTCTTCTCGCTTACCAAGTAGAAGAACAAGATCTTTATCCCCAATTGGGGTTTCGAATTATCGCCGGGAAATACAACCACCGATGATGACTACGACTGCAATTGCAAAACCACCGTCCGCCGCCGGTTGTTCGTCGGAAAACGGGTCGAAAAGATGGAGCTTTAGGGATTTGTTCTTGTTCAGAAGTGCTTCTGATGGGAGAGCAATGGATAAAGATCCATTGAAGAAATACACGACGGTGTTGAGAAAAAACGATCAAGATTTCAAGAAGTCTTGTGAACCGGGTTCAATGTCGAAGAGAAGGGGACGGGTATCGGCTCACGAGGTTCATTATAATTTGAACCGGGCAAATTTAAATGACATGAAGAAGAAAACATACTTGCCATACAAGCATGGTATTCTTGGAGGGTTATCCTTTAATCCCTAAGAAGATTTGAAAAATATGAAAAAAAAAAATTGAATAGCTAAACACGTATCCACCTAATTCTACACCGTATTTCTACTACCAAGACTTGAATCCACAAGCTTAAGGTTGAGGAGCAGCTTTTTCAAACTCCAATACCACTAGGCCAAGACCCTTTGGTAAAAAGAGCACAATATGAAATTGATGCTACAAACCTCCAAAGCTGTTCAAAAATTATCAAGAAACTTTGATTAGAGAGGTGAACTTGATTATTATTATTATTATTATAGTATAATAGTAATGAAGTTTTGTGATTAGATTATTGTATGTACAAATGTAGCAAAAGAATGTGTGATATATGGATATTATCAATCTATATTACCCTCAATTACTTGCTTAATGTATGTGTTTCTCCAATCACCATGCAATTTTCTTGTTGTACTTCTATGTTTATATCATAGTGAAACAACCATAAATATAATTAACAATTGCACCGTAAAATTGGGAATTGGTTATTGTTTTTCTGTTATTACTTTTTAACGGCGAATATATTAAATTTGTATTAAGTATCACTTTAGAAAGATTCTAAAGTTGAAAAACGAGTTAAATAGGTTTTTACAATCGAAGACTAGACTAGCTAACTAATTCGTCCTAAGAAGCTAGGCAAAGCTAGCTGATACTCTAATTAGGAATGACTTTAGAGAGTTTTTTTGATGTACCACCGTCTTTTGATAAAACTTCACAAGTCTCTTGTCGTCTCACATACGGTACAGAAACATTAGTCCATTTCGTGGTCTTCGTCACAAAATGGATCTCTTGTTTTTAATGTGTATATTACTAAATGAAACTGCATTAAAGTTTAACGTACATTTTGTTAAACTTACAAACTTTATTAAAAGTGGTCAGCATTTATTTATTATAAATTAATTTTTATTTGATTTTGTGATGACAAATTAGTAATTGGTGACATGAAGTTTATAACGAAATTCTAGATATGAAATCATAACACATGATCTATCAATTTTATGTTGTTTATAGAGTTAGCTGGTCAAAAACCCTTAGATGACATGATTTTACGGGCTTATAAAATACCAAATGAGTAATTATAATTTTTAACTTAAATTTAAATGCAAAGTAATTTTACGGATTGTGTTGGTTTTAACTGAAAACGAGTAGTTTGAAACTCGAATAAACCATAACCGCATTCAATTTTGGTTTTCGGTTCGAGCATATTTAATTGGTTTCAATTCGTTATGATTATACCAAAAAAGTTTAAAAAATGAATAAACTGAAGTTTAAACCGAACAAGCTAAAGACCAAAAAATTGAACACTAGCTCCTAGATCGGGATAAAACTAGATCGATTGTAACAAACCTAGTCAAGCTTAACCTATATTTTTTTTCAAAAAAATAAAAAACTTCATCACTTTTCCTTACTTTCCAAAGTACCCAATTTTTTTTATTTTTCCCTAAAAAGATGAAAACTACACCCATATATCTAAGCATGGTTTCTATTTTTAATAAAAAAATGAAAACTTCAAAAATTCTTTAAAAAACTAAGAAAAACATAAAAAAAATTCTAATACTAGACATAATTTACATTTAATTAAAGTAATCAATTCTTTTTGGGTTGGCTAAATAAACATTCATAATTCACTAAACAACACCCTCCAAAATTAGATTTCTTTAACTTTCAAATAAACATTATAGTTTTGCATAGGGTCAATAATGGTTTAACCATCAAAGTTTTCGTTCAATTTCGGTTTAACTATCAAAGTTTTTTTCTAAATGAAATTCCCATAAAGTTTGAATTTGTTATAATTTAAACCTCAAACTTTTTTTCAAATGATTTAAACCTTGAAGTTTTGTTAAAAAAACTGATTAATCTTAAGTTTTGTATGGTTTTCGATTTTACCCTCTCTACATATTATGCATTTTACTTTTTATTAAAAAGTTAACAAAACTTAGAGGGTTAAATTATTTTTAAATAAAATTTTTAGAGTTAAATCGTTTCGGAAAAAACTTTAAGGTTTAAACCAAAAAGAATGTGTAACTTTAAGGATTAAATAATTATAAATTCAAACTTTATGGTAAAACTGTTTGAAAAAAAACTTTGATGATTAAACCGAAATTGAAGTAAAAATTTGATGATTAAACCATTATTGACCCTTTTACATATGATAATTAATGCAACTATACTTTCTAAATTCTTTTTTCTATAATTAAGTCTGAATGTAAGCATTTTTATATAATTAAATGAACTTTTGCAACAAATATCTTCAAGCTTAAAAAAATGCATAAGATTAACATAAATGCAAAAATATGACATATAATATGAATTACAAAGAAAATATTCAAGCATAGACCGCTATATCTATAATAGATGTTTTTGATTATTATGTTCCATTTGTCTATAAGATTCCACCAGTGACATTTATATTGATTGCTATCTAGCTGTAGATAGGGTTTTGTGGCGAATCCAATAAGCTGAAATGGTAGGCACTAGTAAATCTCCTAACTGTATCATCGCATAATGAATATCATATACATGTGAAATCGTAATAGTTTGATGGTTTTGAATTTGTTCCAGACCTTTCCAAACAGGAAAGAATGTTATTTTATAGTGGTTGGTTAACTAACCGAGGATCACTCCAAACCTATTGGCAACCAGGATCACGTTATAGGCATAATCATCCGGTGTTGTGGTGGTGCAGACGATTGAGAAATCTAGTGATACACATAATTCATCGATTCCATACGTGAAAACTCTATCTTAGACATCATACGAACTCAATAATTTGTCAAACAATTTATGTTGAACATAGAGTCATCGATCTTCACCATATCCGAGACGAACAAATATCGCTCGAAATCCACAATTTCCATCACCCTTGACATTTTGTATATCTATGGTGTAATGGTGGAATATAACCGGAATTTCTTTCATTAGTGGATAATTACTTGAACTAAATTATCAAAAAAGTAAAATTTTCCAAAATAAATTTTATGGTTACATATTATTTTTGAAATATCTTAAAAAGAGTTTTGTTAAATAAAAATCTTTTTTATTTATTTAATTAAATAAAAAAACAAATTAAACGGTGGCGGTTGTCACGCTGCACGACAGCGGTGGCGGTGGTTGTCACGCTGCATGACGGTGGTGGCAGTGGTTGTCATGCTACATGACGGCGACGGGGGCGTTTTTCACGCTGTATGGCGGCGAAGGCGAAGATAGTTATAATCCTAAGGTTAATTATGATAATAGTATCTCTGATTTAATATTTAGATTTGAGTTGTTTTAAGGGTGTTAATTTAGTAACGAGAGGTGATATATCCTTCTACTTTTTCTCCTACTTATTCTTTTACTCACAAGATTAACACAATTATCAAAACCAATAAAAAATATGATGAAAACGAATTATTAAACTCTACATATCATCTTATAATAAATATACAAATAAAGTAGAATATATCATTTTTCTTTAACAACACCCTTTTTTTTAAATTATTGTTAACATAGTCAACGCATTGTTGACACAAAGGAATCTTCCACGCTTTTGTTGAAAAGAATAGAATAGTTTAATTATTGGCCACACGACTTAAAATATTCACATGTGTCTGAATAAGAAAATAACACGTGAATATAAAAATCTAAATTACTGTGAGAATCTAAACATTAGATATGCTTATCTTTTTCCTTAGAATATACATACATTACATATAAATATAACATAAGTTACTATAGATAGTATAAAATTTAGAGTGAGAATTTTATATGCATCTTTGCAAACTCTTAATTGCAAATATATTTTTATAAAAATTAATATTATATAAATATCCTTCTAAACTCTTAAATAAATTCTTATTCTTATATTAGGTATTCCTACTTCATCCACCTACTCATCATAAGGTGACATGTGGAATCCATTAATTTTTTTTCGTTACCTCTTCGATTATTTTAGCACTTATGTTTATCTTGTAAGTAGAAAGATAAGTAAGAGAAAATAATAGAAGAATATATCACGTTATGGACACATAGGCATGATTATTCACCAATAAGGAGTTAACCAACTTAGAATCCTTACCTTAGACCGGAAACCCCTTGCTTCTTGCTAATTAAAATCATTTTCCCTTGGATCAAAAGATTCAAAACAAGCCTTTTCTCATATGCCCCAAAAAAAATCTACTTCTAATTACTTCTAAGGAGATGATAATTTCCAAGGGAGCACGAAGCCGAAAAATGATAAAGCGGGACGCCAAAAACTGCCTTTGCAATAGTTAGGTGACCTCTTGTTAAGAGGTCCCTCGAACTCTATAGTGGTGGTTTTTTTATTTTTGGCAAAAAAGGATGTTGTTTGGAGGATCGTTATTTAGTTCACTCATAGAGACTTTGGTAATCTTGATAGGAAGATTGTAAGAGGCGGATGTAGTTGGGTTTGGCCAAAGTTTCAACCTCACTAATGCCAAACAATCTACTTTGTGCAAGATTAACTTTGAACCCTAGTATCATTCAAAAGATTAAAAAATTGGGCAGTGTGTAACACCCGGAAATTCTATTATTAAGTTAACGTGAGAAATGTACAAAGTGGTATATGAGTTACTAATGGATAAATGAGATAGCATGCGGTTATAAACTAGAGGGGCTAAAACCGTCAAAACAAAACTTGGAAAGGTTGAGGGACTAATTGTGCAATTAGTCCATAGTTTAAATATAAATAGCCAGCTTTGACTTTAAGATAGTCAAAGTCTTCACTTTTGCAAAACCAACTCACGTATGCTATACAAACACCAATATTCTCTGGAGATTTTGCTCAAGAACAGTGGAAGCAAGGTGAAATAACTGGAGCTAGTGATCATACAAGTTGGAGGTAAGGATCTTGAACTATGTTTTTGAAGTTTTATGGGTTTTTAGTTGATTCAATGGTGAATCACAGATTTTAGCATGTTATTGTTGTTATTTATGGATTAGAAGTTGTTTGGGATGTAGGAAAACATCCTAGAAGCGTTTTTATGAATTAAAGTTGAGTTTTTGGGGTGTTTTGGCCGGAGACAGCAAGTAAGTCGGCCAAACTGCTGCTACCAGTTGAAGGGCACGGGCGTGACCTTCAAGATCCAACCGTGCCCTTGGCCGTACCTAAGGAGGTACGGGCGTGCCCTGTTCTAGAAAGGCCCAGAGGGTGCCTAGAGACCACGGGGTGGTCTGGGTGTAAGGCACGGGCGTGCCTAGTGTTTTGTTCGGTTGTTCAGTTTAGCAGATGCATGTGTTGATATATATTCAGTATTATTTCATGTAAAGATTTATCAGAGGCGCGTTCGCTAGATTATTATTGATTGTGGACTGTTATAGCATCACAGACTATAAGGTGAGTCTTCTAGACTATTATTCATATTTACGGTATGTATGTTATTATATCAGGTTATTGATATGTTAGGTCACTCAGATATGGGTGCTATGTTTAGTAAGGTTCAGTAGTGTTACAATTATTGTTACAGTATATATATATATATATATATATATATTATGTGTGTTAAGCTTACTGCTATGTACAGTAAGGCTCAGTAATAATAAGCATGCTGCTTTGTGCAAAAGTGGCTCAGAATTAGCACAGTACTAGGGCTCAGTTAATTAATCAGATATCAGAAAGCATACTGCCTTGTGCAGTAGTGGCTCAGTTAATTAATCATGTGAATCAATAAGCATATTGCCTTGGGCAGTAGTGGCTCGGTTAATTACTCAGAGATTTATTATCAGTTATTATTAGTGTTTATCATATGATTATATTCATGTGTTTATATGATTGGCAGTCTAGTTTACTCACTAAGCTCTCGCAGCTTATCAGATATATTTTTCTAAAATGTTTTACAGGTTTTATCAAAGGCAAGGGCAAAGCTTCAGTTTGACGGTTGTTATGTTTTTAAAGAAAACAGTGTTTTGAAACTTAACGCCCGGTTGTTTAGTGAGAAAGCATCTTTTGATGTAAATATGTAACTTTCAGGCTTTTGTATGAACCCGAGGGTTCAAAACAGTTGTTGTAGCTTCCGCTTATTAGTAAAATAACTCTTTTATTTCTAAAGAAACTTGAGATATGGTTTTATTTATGTTTTAAAAATTAGAGCCTTACACAGTGATTCGATAACACTCTATCACACTCAATTTTTCAGGTGGTGATGGATATTAGTTTCTTAGCATACATACATAACTTATGTCATACGCTTAAGAATATTTACAGCGGCTAACTTGTAAAAATTCTAAAACCTATCTAGTTACAAATTTAATTTATCATAGATAAAGTAACTAGACTTGTTTCTTTAGCTTCTTGAAGTTAAACCTTCTCTTATCCTTTAGAAGTACATGTCTTTTTCATGTCCTCAAATACATGTTACATTTACTATGAGCTAAAGACCTTCTGAGCTCATGAGTTTTAGAGCATACATTTTGAAAACATGAAATTATGTAAATCAATACTTAAATGCATGCTCAAGTAAAAAAAACTTCATAATATGTCATGCAAGTGGCATTTATAATAATAAACTACGCATACTTTCATAAGTAAAACATCATATTATAGGTGATATCACATAGTATGCTTTAGTGAAGACGTCTGTGAATGATTTTTATTTTTTCTAAGTCAAACCATGTGTACTTGTGTAGGGGTAGCTAACCACCCACACCGGATGTCGTCGTCATTATTAGCAACCCGGACTTTCAAGTAAAGTGGTCACGTGCTATTTAACCATTTAATATGAGAATTTTAACATTTCAGTCGATGTTCTTGTCACTCCGTATAAAAAATGGTGTCCCGACATGTTCACATATGTAATCATAAAACATTTTTATGACATTTAATAACATTTCATATATCCAAATCCATGCGTACCTTAGTATATGATTATGAAATGCTAAATAAAATGTTTATTAAAGTTTGTTAAGGTACACATAGATTTGGATATATGAAATGCTACGGAAGGGATCAAAATAATAAATTAATTATCGTCTATGATATAATAAGTCAAGTTTTAGTATTTTTGATATATGTCTTTTAAAATTAATGACTCTTCATTTTAAATTGTTGAATTTCACATCAAATCAAATGTGACAAAAGGGAATAACTAATTTTAGGTAAAATTTTGTAATATTAGTTGTGTGGTAAGGTTTTACTTGAATCACCAAGTTAAAATTATAGTTGAATAATAGTATGTTAACGATCCTACTACCCAATACCTTGTCGACTTGACATAGGAGCGATTGAGGTAGGATAGGAATAAGATCTCTTGTTGATCCAATATTACAATTGAGGTTACTTTTGAGTTCAACTCCTAGAATAGGGCAGGATTATAGCGACCAAATCTTGCAAATGAGCTTAAACTTATAGTTTTGACTCTTACAAATGAGTTTAAACTTCTAGTTTGGACTTTTTCAAATGTTTGTTCGCACCTATGATTTATGAAGATAAGATATATATGTTTTTAGTAGCACATATAATAGTGCTTTCACACTAAAAAACAATTTAAATAAGTAGTATGTTAGTCATTTAATCATTTAAATATTTATGAGAGTTGAAACACCTATCATAAATGTTTTTAATTGCACATATAATTTTCCAATGAATTATATAGCACTATTGGTATAATGTTAATTTGAACTTTCAACCATATATGAGTGTATCATATAATTAACATCAAATATAAAATCTAATATATGTAAAAGCACTAAATCATAGATCTTCTTCTTGCAAAACAAATAATTTAAGATACCGATCTTAATAACCTTAGTTCTATAACATACTTTTATATAACTATGATTTTAACTCGGTGATTCAAGTAAAACCTTTACCACGCAACTAATATTACAAAATTTTACCTAAAATCAGTTATTTCCTCTTATCACATTTGATTTGTTGTGGAAATCAACTCACAAGTAGTTTCTACAATTTTAGTTTCTTTGTTTATATTTTGTCATTGGAGTAATTATAATTAAGAAAAATAATATATTTAGATCAACCACTATAATCGCAAGTTTAATTCACAAAAATTAATCTAATTAGTTAAATAACCCTTTTTTCATTTATTCATTAATTATTTAAAATTTAATCATTTATGAGGATTTACTGCCTTTTTTACATCTAAAAAACAATAATGTTAATTTTTGTATAGCAAGTTATTGATAAGCAATTACAAATATATAAATAAATGGGTTACTTTGAAGTGTGTACCTGCTAGGCTAAGAAGACCTTTTAAAGGCCTCGAAGGCCAAGCCCACTGTCTCTGGGCTTCAAAGTCCCAAGTTCTTTTATAAATATTGAAAGAAATATAATTTGGAAAAATAATTTGTAATGTTAACATCAAATATCTTAGGTGATGTTACACTCACAAACTATTTTAATAAAGATTAGTTTAATCATTTATGTAATTGCTCAATAAACATTGTAAGTATAACATCATGTAAGCTAGGTAATGTTAATGTTACGGATCATTTTTCTATATAATAATATATAGAAGAATAGTTGATTAAAACTATAAAAAAAAAAGCAAATATGTTATAATCTTAACAATGATTGCATCAAGATTAACAAGATAACTTTAGAACTTTGAGAAAATCGAAAGTAAGAGAAGTAGTAGAATTGTATATCTTAGACCACCCGCATCGGGCGCCCTACCTGCTCTGGCTAGGGGGAGGGGGGGGGGGGAAGCCGAGTAGCACACCATCACCCCTCGCAGGGTTGGTGCTGGCTCGGTGGCTGGCTAGCTGCTGAACCCGTAGCAGGTTCCCTTTTCTTCTTTTCTTCTCTCTTTCTCTCTCTTAATTAATATATATTTTTTATTAATATTTGATGTGGGTTGGATGTGGGGGTTTGTGGGTTAGAGAGGGCTGGAGGCGGGAGATGATGTGAATGCTGATGTGACAGTGGGTTAGAAAGGGTAAGTGAGGGTTGGATGCTGATGGTAATCTTATGAAAGAGTATACAAGAGGTATATTTTCTTCACTATAAGATGAAAAATTTATGCTACAAAATTCACTATTGATCTAGCATGTTTCATTAATTAGTTGACAATGAATTGATAGTAAAATTGACAATAGGTAGTTTGTGTTGAAAATGTATTCAGCCACATGTCTATATCTATATATTTATAACAAAATCTATTTTTTAAATAAAAACAAGAATAAAGAAAACCTATTAGAACCTAAATAGTAGCATAAATGATAAATCATAAATGTAATATGAGATGTTACACACTTACACATTACATCTATATTGTAATAGTAATATTTAAAGAAAATGAGTTAGAATAGTGAAGTTGACTTAGTAAAGTCAAAGAAGATAAAATGAGTAATTTTGACTTTTAGAACTCGTCAAACTAGTTAAAATTGGTATATTGTAAGTGGGTAAGAGGTGTAATATTATAATTACTTATTAAAAGATACAACCAACCTTTATAACCCTAGGTACACACTAAAATACATAATATGTATGTATTAAAGGTGTGTAGTATGTTAAAACTGATTAATTGTATTGTAGGTGTCATATAATCAAGACAACTTATGAATAGTAACTAAAGGATACAGAAGGCCTTAGAGGTGAGTACTCTAATTTGATATGTGCTAAATTTGTAGTTAAATTGTTATGCTAGTTTATATGCTATATGAATCGAATTTGATTGTATGAGTAGTTACATGTTAAAAGATTTGATAAATGCATGTTATAAGATGCATGGATGATTGTGCAAGTGTTACTAATGTGATTATGTGTTATATATGGATATTAGATGCAATTTTTAAAAAACGAAACTAAATATCAAACTGGTCGCTCTACTGGCTCACTAGTTGGAACGGTCGAAAAAACCCAAATAAAGTCATATACATCTTAGGAAAATTTAAGCTTTATGTAAACTTACTAAGAGCATGGGGCGTACTCTCACCGAAGTATCCCATGCTTCAAGCCACATCAGTGTCACATTAGCATAACCCACTTCATGCTTCGAATATGCTTAAACCATTGTACGACCCACGCTTTGCACGTTTCAAAGATTTATTATTTAATAAATATTATTTCTCCTTCTCTCTCATCTCTCTCTCCGGCATTCAAATGCCAATCTATTCTCTGTTGTTTTTGATACATTCGGTACCGGGGCTCCAACTCAGCATGCATGCCTTCGGCATACCCCATCACAAAAAAGAGCTACAAGTATAGTACCTCACACTTGTCTCCAACACAAACAAAAACTTTTACTAGTCTTACTCCATTCTGGTTCCTTTTCTCACATTATCTCTCAATTAATTACCAATTTCATGTGCTTGTTTTATAACAAATTTTGATGGTCTTCTAGATGCTATGAGTTACTGTCTCAGACTTTCGGTCCTTAAAAGCATAAACTTATAATTATAATTTATTTTTATGAATATAAAGTAATTATTACAACTTATAAACTGTAAGTTTTATTTTTAATAAAGTGAGTTTTTGGTTTTGAATAAACTCATAATTATAATTTATTTCTTTAAAGAAGTAATTATGAAAACTTATAAATTGTAAGATTTATTTTTAAAAAATGAGTTTTTGGTTTTGAATCTTACACACAACAAAAAAGCAAACAAAAAGGATTGTTGTTTTTATCCCACATTCATATATGTTGTAGCAAACATCTCATAGGGCAAAAGCTTTATAAAAGTAAACCCCTCTCTTGGAATACATTGAACTAGGGTTGACAATTATCAACATGATCGACACAAACCCGACATGTAAATAAATGGGTTTGGGTTGATCATAAACGGGTTAGAATCATTTTCGGGTTGTCCTGCCAACACGTATAAATAAACGGGACGTGTTTGGGTTGGATAACAGGTTCGTGGGTTGACCCGCCAACCCATATAATATTTTTGATATTGTTTTTCCTATTTACACATTAATTTTTCATATATTTTTCCTATTTTGCTATTGGATTTTTCTATTATCTTAAATCTTTGTAAACCTAATCAGAAAAAAATTCATCCGTTTCCCTTTTGTTACTTCGTCGTTTTGAAGCCAACGAGAGTAGACACTGTTAAATAGCCAATGTTTTATCACTTGTAACTAAAATGTTTGGCATGGTTGAACTTTATAAAATTATGTATTACAAACAAGTGACATAATTAGTAAAAGTACACCCACTAACCAGCCAACCCATTTATCACCCGACAACCCACGAACACGTACGCGGTTTGTGTCATGTTTTCACATATACCGGTTCATGTCACCCACCTTGACATGAATAATTATACGGGTCGTGTTCATGTTATGGCTTGTCAACCCGTGAACCCAAACACAATATATTTGTCACCCCTACTATACATTAAACATGTGTGTTACGAAAAACAAATTATTCAATGATAGAGTCCAGGTTTTCAAGTTTTCAAAAAACAGACAGATCGATTTAACTTTAAACGGTTTTATTGAACCGGGATCCTAGTTGAACGAGCGTAATATTACTTAGTGGAAAGTTCATTGATTTATCTGCATGTATGTATGTATGTATATACGTATGTATGTATGTATGTTTGTATGTCTGCATGTGTGTGTATGTGTGTGTATGTATTGTATGTATGTATCTTTTCAATTATATTAAAAATGACAAAGAAGAAGAAACTAGCATATGCTAAAATAAAGGGACCAATGATGTAAATAGTGAAAGTTCAAGTAAGACAACCCCAAAGTACCATTTTCTTAAATTGTGTAACCTTCTGTCACCTCTTGAGCATGAAACAAGAACCACTCATTCTACTTATTTCCAAAATTATATAAACCAAAAAACAAAAATATTACAGTTAAGTTTGATTATGAAAGAACAATAAGGGATGCCCCCACTACTTAATACACACACACACACACACAAAAAAAAAAAAAAAAAATCAAAAAAGCACCACTTTTTGTTCTTTGCTTCAATTTGGTTTATATGGGTCGTCATTGTAGTAGAATTTTATCATTGTCCTTTCTCAAGGACCACCACCATTTTCCCTTTATTCTTTTTCTTTTCTACCCATATATATATATTTATTTATAAATATACACATGGATGGGGCTGATGAACATGCAGAATGAAGTAACTTCAAGGCCAAAATGGGGTCTGTGAAGAACACTGAATCTCATTCTTTGCATTCAATATATGCCTTGTTGTTATAGAACCTTTAGGCTTCATGACACTCAGTTAGGTTTCACAACAGGGCTCTTCAATAACAAGCTAAAACCCCACAATAATTAAATAAATTTTGAATAATATACCAACTTCAAGAATAATACTTACAATGGGAGTGAATGGATCATATATATATCTACTTCAATTATCTGTTATCAAACTGTGTACAAATCTATATAACTCAAAGACTCTTTAATAGATCGATCCGCAAAAAGGATTTTATTTGTGCAGAAGGTACCTGAATCGAAACTCATAAGGGATAACCCGAAGACAATGTGAAAGTGGTACACTTTTACTTCTCTCGAGGCATTTCATTGCTTCTTTCCCGACTTCATTTGGTAGCTGAAGGCATACCCAATCTAGCAACGAGTCCATATCTTTAGCAAAATCGAGCATATACCAATCAAGTAGTTTTGGAATCGCCAACATTTTCTTTGTAGTTGAAATCCCAATCGCAGCTTGTAAATAATCTTTTTTCGCGATTTCAAGTTCGTTTTCAACTTGAGATCCTGTGTAGATTCTCACCTTCATTTTTCAGATCATGGGTATGACTCAGTTTCATATAAAAATGTAACCATCAATGGTCAAACTTCTAATTTAGTCAGCCTGACTTATTCTAGGCCAGAATAACCATCAAAGTCTTATAAATGTTTGTTGTACCAAGAATGTGTTTTTAATAAACCTTATCTACAACTTACAGCAGGGGAGGACCAGCTTCCACATGAGAGAGCAAATGTTACTAATGGTTCTGATAATTCCAACCCGAATACGCTTCTTGCAGTTATCTCATCATTCTTTACGCCCTTTGCGAAAGTCTAAAAAAAAAATCAAGAAATCATATAAAAATATAAAATTCTAAGTCAATATACCAAAGATTTCAATCACACATTATAATTTTACTGACATATTTTGAATGATAAGGAAGTCTCAATATGAAATGTTCGATGCTGATTGCGTTTAAATAATGGCCTCCAACATTTATTGTTGCCTGTAGAATAAGGAACATATTATAAACAAAATAATAAAAAAATAAATCTATTTATATATGAATTTTAAATATACATGTGCAATTACATTACCTTCTGCATTAGTTGAACAACCATTTCTGGACTTTCTGGTATTCCATGTTCAAGAAATGCCTGATTATTTGCAGAATTTAAGTAAACTCAGATTTAAACTTTCTCAAAATGTAATCAATTATAGAAGAATTAATGCATACATTCATCATGCAGGAATTATAAATGTTGATCCAGAAAGCAAGCTTTTCTTGGTGAGTGAGACTTGTTAAATCGACCGATCCAAGTTTCCCAAGTAGGAGCCTGGAGAATCAAGAATCAAGATTAGAAATCCGTCAAAATGGTTAAACGAAAAAATGTAAAAGAATTTGAAATGATTTATGACACTTACTTCAATCTTTGTATCAAAAACACAGAATTTGTGGTTCTGTTTTTGTTGATAGAGGTTGCTTCGATAGCATATAAAAGTTTATACGGGCCAATGTCTCTTTTCTCGAATTCGAAACATATGTCATAAGGATCCTTAAAATCTGTTTCTTTGCAAGTTTCAATTGATGTCAAAGAAGACACAATTTCTGTCATACTTTTACTCCTTGTCGAGCTCATTCGTACAAAAATGTTCATCAAACATTTTAAAATACTTTCAGATATCTTGTTTGGGTCATCTTCTCCTGATGGTAATAATCTTTTTTCTTGAATCGAATTCGTTTTTCCCTCTACATTTGAACCATCCATTGCTCTACCTTCAAACTGAACTAAATTTTGTTACAATGCATACAAATTATTTTTTGGTTTATACCATTTTAACCCATCCTATTGCCATGGTTAATCTGATATAAACCCAAGTTCTAATCTCAAATCATATTATTTAAACTAAATTCACCTGTAATTTTTTCGGACCTAAACGTTTCCTTGGTGTGTTTGAATCAATTGGTGATCTTTTCGCTAACGTGTTAACGGTACGAGATTTTGGATTTGGCGATCGATGCTTGTTCTTAGTGGCATTTGAAGATTGGTTCTCTTTTCACACCAAGAATATCAAACAAAGGAAAAAGTTTAGCTTTTCTTTCAGTAATAATTAACTTTCAAGACATATTCAAATTTACCTGAAATGATAGGTGAATTTGAAACAACGGGTGTCGATGGATTGGTTTCGATTTGTGGTGATAACTTGGAAGCCTTATTTTTGGCATTTATTGGTTCTTGAAAATCTAGTGAATTTTCAAGATTCCTCTTAGATGATGAAATGTAGACTGCTTCTTGATAAAGGCCTTGCCTAAAATGAACCACTTGCTCTTCAAGCCTAACAACTTCTTCTTCCAAAACAGCAACTTCAGCTAGAAGTTCCAATGTCTGCCAATGTTTATAATAAAAAAATCATTTAAAAAAACACATTTTAAGTTACAATTTATGTGACAGATGGTAGCCTTAATCCAGTAAAAAATATAATTTTTTTTTATAATTATCATGATTAAAGTACTAACAGAAGGAGGAAGGTAAGGAGGCAAGCGTGGAAGAGCTCCTAGAGGTCTGGTAAATGCTCTTTCTAAAGCTCTATGAACATTCTCTTCATGTCTGAGTCTCTTTCTTAGTTTTTCAACCTGAAAATTAAAAAAAATAAAAATAAAATCAATAATTGAAATGCCCACTAAGCACATACCATCAAAACAATAAAAATTAAATTAAAAGTCAATGGTGACAGCAATGTACATCTTGTTGCAATGCCATTTTTCTCTCTCTCACTGAACCTCTTCTGCTACTGCTTGTGCTTGTGCTGGTCTTCTCAGAATCCATTTGCATTTGAATATCAACCTTTTTTTTTTAATTTATAAAGTAAAAAAGGAAATAAAGAACATCATAATCAGCTTCAACAAGAAAAGAATCACAATGCAATAAAGAAAGCCACACAGGCATTTTATCAAACACCTATTGTGGATAAGATTTAAAGTGACCAACTTTTTTCAATTATGTGAAAACGATTTACAGAAACCCATAGTTGCTTTAAGGAATCATCAAAATCTAAATAAAAACGAAAACCCATTTGAGGAATTCGTCAAATAAATCGAAATTGAACCCAATTGTGTACAACTGAAAATGACCGATCACCTATCTGGAATAACAAATAATTGAATTACCTTCGGATCTCTGAATGAAGTTTTCATGGACCTTAAGTTAGTCTTTACTCTGGTATTCATCTTTATAGACAGTTACAAAAACTCAAACATTAATGAACACTGCAAAATCAGAGAAATCAGTAAACAGAAAATCAAACATGATCAACAGAAAACAGAGTATTAAATGAACACGCTAGAGAAAACAGAAGAATCAGACCTTTAAAAGAATGGGTTCTTCTTTTCCCCAAATCAATTCAACTCCTTTTTGCACAAGTATTAATTACTACAGCTTTGTACCTAGAGAGAAACTAAATGCAGGAAAAAAGACGAAAGCTAATTTACTCAGCCCTGAAAAATTCCAATCTTCAAGAACACAGCGTTGGCCTCGATTTGTGGGAATCTTATATACACACAATAAATTCGGATAAAAGAACACCCAATTGAGCGCTTAGGTTTGAGGATGTGAATAGAAACAGAGATAAGAAGAAGTTATAGAACAAGTATGTAATATTATATTATAGGTGATGATGATAGAAAGAGAGAGAAAGAAGATGAAGGGGGTGTAAACAACTGTAAGCTTCTTCCTGGATGAAATCAGTTTATAATTCTATTAATTAATTCAACAAAATGAAGATAGAAAGAAAGAGAGGAAGAGAGAGAGAGAAAGAGAGAGAGAGAGAGAGAGAGAGAGAGAGAGAGTCCCCTGTTTCTGTAAAAGGGTAGATGCGATTTGGTTGTGGTTTGTATATATACAGAGACAAGAAGATTATAATTACAACTTACAAGCACATGATGATTGAAAAGAGGGGATTCATTTTACAAAGGAGCTTCTTGTGCGCCATGATGGACTAACGTGCGCGCTTCTCTTTTCAGTGGAAGCATGGATGGACCTTTTCTACTTGCTTGGAATTGGAATCATAAGTTTTACATGCGCAGTTTCCAATTATTTTATTATTAGTTGCACTTAAAAGTTGTACATTCTAGAGAGAGATTAAGGTGTGTTTAGTACAAAGATTCATCACTTTTAGCTTTTATTATATATATCATTTTACCCTTTTTACTCTAACGACTCGCCATCGTCTTCAACGGAGTAGGATGATGTATGTGTACATAATTTTTGTATTTTCTTCTAGTTCGAAGGTCTTGGAGGTATCTTCATAGTCGCTCGGTGACTTTATAAGACATAAAATGCTCTATCGACATCCGTTCTTGCACTTTTATGTGCCATCTTGAATTTTCTTCATTGGTCGTCGGTTGGGAATGAAATCTTTTTATAAAAGTAGGCATTCTTGATATAAATTGTTAGCTAGATAACATCACTTTGTGTAACTCACTCTGTAAACTTGTTATAGAAATTGAAGAATGTTGTATGCAAGTAGATCATCAAATAATGGTAGTTGATTAAGAATATTTGTGTCATTGTTCGATCGTGCAACACAAAAAAATTGTCATATTTAGAGGTCATATGAGGCAACCTCTTCGAGCTTTTGCCTTTAGTATATTGCTATTTTCACGTGTTTGGATAGTTTCTTCATATCCAATACATGTAATCAATTACCAATTGTTTGAATTGTTTGGATTAGTTTAATGTTAAGCAATTACATTTTTGAGTTATATGTGCTCCCTAAGTAATTTTATTTCACTAGAATTATAATTTCTTACTTAATAGACGATGTAAGTTAATTATAACTTCAAAGATAATTAGCTAAAACTAAGATAAAAGAATGATATGCACATGAGATAATTGATTCATTGGCAAGAAGTAGATAATTCGTAAACTTCCTTATAATATAATAAATTTTACTTAAATTATCATCGTCTATTATGAATTTAAAATTTTGCAACTAATGACGAAGTTGTTAAATTATTATATTATATGCATTGTCACTTTTAGTAGCAAGTTATCGGCCAGTAACCTAAGTCCGACGACCTTCTTCGACCACCTCCCAGTTTCCAACGATCTCCGAACTCCTGCAAGATTCAACCTCAACTCCGACATCTTTGTAAACCACAACAATCACTTATCTATGGCCACTTACCCACGCACAAATTTTCAAACCCAAGTTCGACAACGTTAAACAAAATTGGTGACCTTTAAAACCTTAATCACCCCCTATCTTTGACACCCACAACGCTAGAGATGTTCATCATTAGCTATCCACTCATTTATGGACATTCAAACCCAATTCTAGCAACCTTTATATCCAACTACCTCAACCTGCAAACCCAACTTTGACAACAAACTATTGTATAACTTCAAGTTGCATACAAAATAACGCTTTCACAAATTCCTTGAGTTAATTACAAAAAAATAAAAATAAAACTAGTTGTATTTAATGGTATTATATACAAATTTATTTGTATTTTAATACACTTATTCACAAATTAAGATATAGTTTTAACATAAGTACTTTCTACATAAGAAAATGAGAATTTTTACGTGAAAGAAATTTAATAACCCAAAAATAAAATATATTTGGGATCATTCTTATGTGAAATAAATTTATGGAAACATTAATTAATTAACAATAAATTAAGGTTCATTGGGATCCATCATTGTCTATGAAATAATGGTAAAATAGACTTTCGTTGTTGGATCTTGGGAACATTTTATTGCCTTTCAAATTAATTCACATCATAAAGGGATTTGCCCTTGTCCGCCTCTTATCAAGTACATCCAGAAATATTTATATATATATATATATATATATATATATATATATATATATATATATATATATATATATATATTTTCTTTGATTTAGAGTAATAGTTGTTTCTATATATTTATTAGAGTAAATTACATTTTTTTATCCTTTCGGTTTGATCAAAATTATGAATATAGTTTTTGTGGTTTAAATTTTACAGGTTTGATTCCTCATAACCTGGATGTTGTGTATTTTTAGTCACTAGTCAAACTAGAATGAAAAAAATACACTTGTCTTGTTATTCAATTTTTTTTCTAACTTTTGGTATATTTTTAAATATTAAATTATAGATATATTTTTTTAACGCTCTTCTGCATGGTTTTCAGAACCTGACTGGATCGGCCGGTTCAACCGGTTGAACCAGTGAGCCATTAGAGCAACTGGTTTGATAACCAGTATGGTTTTCAAAACCTTGCTCTTCTCTCTCTAATTTTCATCCCTCCATATTTCATCTTCATCTCTCTCCAGCTCCATCCCTCCATAGTTCATCTTCATCTCTCTCTACTCTCCCACGCCGACGACGCAAACACAACCACCAATCACTGCCGATTCTTAGTCACCTCCCTACTGCCGATTTCAGTGACCATACGATTTTGATTCATTGACCATCTCTCACTCCAGTCTCTCTGTTGTCTTGTTGTTCTATCAAGTTTGGTTTGATTTTTGTTTTGAGTTGGTTTGTAAGGATCCTGATCGAAACAAGTTTAGGTTTTGTAATTTTTGGGTTTCAAATAGAGCACCATAGTTCTCAGATTGAATGTGTTTGGTGTTTTGGGTACTATCGTTTACTACTACTTAGAACACCAGATTAAAATCCCAACACTAGTAACACATACGATCTCATATTTGGTATTGTTAGGGTTTTCTATTCTATTCATCTCTTTGTCCTTCAAATAGACACATTTTGTTTTTTAACCTTTTGCTTAAGCGATTTGTTCATTTAGGTTTTAGTTGGCCGAAAATGGTGGCAAGGCCAGAAACAGTGATCCTAGATTCACGTGCTTTGATGCGGTAGTGGCGGGATGGTGGTTTTGGGAGTCACCAATAATCTCTAAAAAAACAAAAATGTACATGTTTTGGGAATGGCCGGAGGCCAGAGATGGATGGTGGTTGCCGGAAGTGATGAGGAAAACTTTAATTGATAATCAAGATTAATTCAAAAAAAGATTTTCTAAAAAGTTAATTTGATATATTTAATTTTTAAACAATCATTAAGATTTTTAAATCAATTAGAAAACTAGAGAAAATATCTAAACAAATTATAGGTAAGGGCAAATCTGTCTTTTCAGTTTAACCAGTGACCAAAAGTAAAATGGGTTTGGAGAGTGACCAAATCCGTAAAATTTAAACCACAATGACCATAAGCATCATAAAAATATTAATTGTATATCTATATAGATACTACTTTATAAACCATACAACACTCTCTCCTTATGAATTTAAGAATTCTTAATTTTCAATCAATACTTCATCTTAAACATTCATCTTATTTTGATTAATCACATCCATACAATTATTAACCTTTCAAAATAGATTAAATTTTTTAGAAATTGAAACTAAATTTCTATTTGGTATGTGCAGCCTTCTAAAATATATTAAAATTTATTTTATATTTGTTACACACATTTAGTAGTATCGATTATAATTATTGTCGCATTACGCGGGTACCCTACTAGTTAATATATAAAGGGTTTATTACTCTCTCTCTCTCTCCTCTAACTTATTAAGACTACTTAATTTTAAGTAATACATATTTTTATATAAGTAATACAAGTACTCAAAGCAAAAGTCCAATCAATAATCTCCTTAATTACCTCAACAAATTTATGGTAAGTGTTATTTAATAACTCATTAAACATAATTATATATCTTTTGTCATATTTTATTGTTTTTTAAAAATTATGTTACAAACCAATAAAAGAATTGGTTATAAAAGGAGAAATAAAGAAAAGTGAAAAGGAGAAAGAAAAGGTTGCGAAAAGAAAGTATATGTTGACACCGCTTTCCATAATTACCATACTCTTACATTTATGAAACAGGACATGTTGTTGAACACAAACTATGAACCGCTATCGTGTTGTATGGGTACTATGATATTATATACATATAGAGAAAAGTTCATTTGGGAACCATTCCTATTATGAGAACCAGGAAAAATCGCATTAATGACTCGTTGGTAAGGATATTTTGGCCATTTTATATATTAATCAACCGTGAATTGCATCCAGATAGACCGTTATTATAGAGTTATTAATTTAATAAGGTTGTACTTTCCCAAAATACCTCTAATTTATGAGTCATTAATGGTGGTAATGAGGTGTAATACCTTATGAATGGAATGTTATTAACATTATTAGTCAGTGATTTATTTTAATATACATAGACGCATTACTAGATAGATGCATAGTGCATCTATGTTTATAGCATATACATCTATTTCTTCTATCTCTTATATCAATTTTACAAGAACTCAGGTCTATTCAACATGTTCTCCCTAAAACACGTGTTTTCTCTTGATTTATATATAGAACTAATCTCAGCATTTAAATTTGGATGATTAAAGATTGAGATTACGACTGCATATTCGATATACTTAATCTGTATATTACGTCAAAACAAACATATTCGATTTATGTAAAATGCATATTTAGTCATAGTCTCAACAATTGGTCATCCAAATCTAAAAGCTGAGATTATCAGATTGGTTGCATACAAGGCTGGTTCTATACAGAACCTTACTATATATATATATAGGGAGTTCATGCGAGTTAAACTTTGTTTTTGTAAGAAGTGCAAGAAGTCATGCTAGCATTTTATTTGTATTTGATTTAATGGCTAGATAATAATTTTTTTTTATTTAAAAGGAAGCAATGGTAAAAAAATCTTTTTCTTTTTCCGGTCTATTTCTCTCTTCTATTTTATACTCTCAAAATATTTCAAATAATTAATAATAAATAATCTATTGGTAATTTATTAATTTTACGGTGTTCGCTAGTTTTCATTATTTACTTTGTGTTTAATTACTAGTCAACACAAAATAAAATATTTACTTGTTTTTGATACTTTTTGTTGTGTTCGCCGGTGAAACTAACCAACTATTTACTAGTTTTCATAAAATATACTGTGTTCATTAATGAACATATAAGTGTCCAAAAGTTCAATAGTAAACAAACATACAAAATTACTATCAAAACCGAAAATAAACAACTGGTTTGGTTATGAACAGCACGGATAAACCTAATGTTTAATAGTCAACAAGTAAAAAGAACAAATCAAAAAACAAATAAATTAATCATACATAATGCATATATAAATCAAACCATGTCATAGGATGAGCATAAACTATGAATCAATGTTCATATGAACAAGTTGTTACAAATGTATTAACTATATAATTCTCAAATATAAATTTACGAACCTAACCTATTTTAAGCACAAATTCCTTAATAATCGTTAAATCAGTGGTTGAATGGTGCAAAAAAATAACTACATGATTATTAAGCTCATGGTGCAAAAAAATAACTATATGATTATTAAGCTCACAGGCAAACATAAACCAAAAAAACCCTAATCACTAGTGAACACATGTTATTAGGAGACAGTTAAAGACTATTTACTAGTGAACACTGTAAAAGAACACTATACTCTTAAAGATATAAACAAGTTTATTTAAAATATACACTAAACCATTTTTAAAAAATAAGAATTTACAAATCTAAACCATTTTTAACTAGAATCAGGTAAATTATTGTAACACCCAAGGTTCGAAATTCCTAAAATTATAATTTAATAGCAAGTGTTATAAGTTATACTAGTTGCCTTTATGACATTAGATATGTTTATAAAACTAGAGGGGCTAAAATTGTCATATTATAAGTTAAAATAGTGCAGGGACCATTTGTGCAATAAACCAAAACTTATAGATATGTATGGTTGACTTGTTGGTAACTAGCATGTACACTTAAACTCTAGCAAACTAAAACACAACTGCATATCTCTTGTTTCTGGCGAATTTTGAGGCACAAACACAGCAATATCATCATCTTTTTAGCATCAAGCAAGCTAGCATAGTAGAGGTATGAACTTCTTGAATTGGTTGTTGTGTTCTAAGTCTTCATATGGGTCAAAGATTGATCACAAGGATCAAATCATGTTAAATTTGTAGTATGTTATGTTAATTAGCTGCTATGAGTGTAGGAAAAAACCCCATATACGTTTTAGAATGTTTAAAGTTGAGTTTGTAGTGTTTTTGGCCGGAAATACAGTTTCTGTCGGTCAGAACTGTGCAGACCAGGGGAGGGCACGGGCGTACCCAAGGAGGGTACGGGCGTGCCTTTCGCCCCGTGGCAAACCCTAGTTCATCAGGTACCCCCTTGCCTTCAGGCATAGGCACGGGCGTACCTTAGCAAGGCACGGGCGTGACTACAGGAAAGGTACGCCCATGTCTGAGGATAGTTTAACCGTGCCCTATGTTGCAGGCACGGGCGTGCCTTAGCCCTGTTCAGTTCAGTTTGGTCCTCAAGCACATGTATTAATATTTATATTATTAATATTATATTGTAGAAGCTAATTGTGGACCTATTCACTGACTCAAACTCAATTGTGGATCTAATCTTATCATAATAAACATAAGGTGAGTCTTCTTGACTACTAATCATATATGCAGTATGTATGCTTTCATATCAGATTACAAACATGTAATGTTATTCATATGTGTATATAAACCGAACGACTATGTGCAGTAAGGTTCAAAGTTGATACAGTACTGTTACAAAGGTGGTTGCCCTGGGTCTAGAACCAGTGGCTAACATTTATTATCTGACATACGTGTATTATCTTTATATGATTCTATACGTGTGTTTATATGATGTTTAGTTTGGAATACTCGCTAAGCTCTCGTAGCTTATCAGATACTGTTTTTAAAAATTTTGTAAGACGCGGCAAGGATAAGGGCAAGGCTATTGTTTGACTGCTTTTTTATTACTCTTTTGAAACAACTTAACGCCCAGTTCTGTAAATATTTGACTTTCAAAGTACACTAAGCATGTACTCGTGTATATATCTTTTGGCAGTAACTTGGTTTTGTAGTAAAATGCTTCCGCGTATGTTTTAAACTAAATGTGTAATTTATAAATGAGTTTTCTTTAATATTGTGTTACTTTTTGAAATTGGGGCGTTACAATTATTCAAAAACTTTTGCACGTAGAATCATAAGAATGATTTTTCAAAATCATAAAAAGAGATAAATGAAAGGGCCTAGTACTTCTTTTTCTTCAACCTTTTGTAACAACTTTGACGGGTGAGGAGGTGCAAAAGAAACACTTCTTTTTTCACAATCTCCAAAAAACTGAGAGAAAGGTACATGATAGAGTGATTTAAAGGTGGCGGGACAATGGTGATGATATCCTAAACCATAGACCTTGGAAGTTGGAACAGTTGAAGATGATATTTGTTCATCTGCCCAGATCATTAAAGTTGATGTAGTAGGTTCAATCGTTGAAGGTAATGTTCATCCACCCAGATTTTGATTTAGGTTCTAAGGTTATGTTTTAGGGTTCATAAGGTCACGATTTAGGTTTTCGATTTCTGATAACAAATTTAGGGCTTCGGTTTCTAATAAGCATTTTGGTTCATCTTCATCTGCGATTCATCTTCTCCTAATTTGCTTTAGGTTTCATCTTCATCTACTATTGATCTTATCCTAATTTGCTTTAGGTTTCACCTTCATTTGCGATTTTATCTCGCTTTTACATATGTGAATGATCGGCTACATGAATGATTCTTGGTTTCTACTTTTAGGTTCCTTTAATTTCTACGTTTAGGTTCCTATTGATTTGATTTCAGATATGTGAAGATGAAGAAGAAGATGAATGTATAGAGTTTGTGTATAGATATGTGAAGATGAAGATAATGAAAATGATATTTACTTTATTTTTCAATTACTTTAGACCAAGGCAACTTGTTGTAACCCATTATCATAGGTTAAAATACATTAAATGACAACTTTTGTAAATTCGGTACATTAAATGATAATATTTGAATGTGGCTATATACAATAACAAAAGGTGATAACTACGTTACGATTTTTAGAAAATAAACCCTTATTTATATTAGAAGATGAATTTTACATTTTTCACACAAAGTGTATTTTCTATTTTCATTTCAATATCTTTTTTTCCCTCTATCTATAACACAACATATTCAAAACCATCCCCATTATATTTTTCAAGAAAACAAGCCAGAACTTTTAACTGTTTCTCATTCTTCGACAATTTGAAGAACATATTATAAACCACATTATTTTTTTGATCGTCTTGTTTCATTCTTTGAAGAACATTTTATAACTTCTCCAAAATGGGTCAAAACGTACGTTTATTACATTATATGCATATATATGGTGTAATACTTATAAATTATAGATGATGAAGTATAAAGATTGGTTGGTGTAGTATTAGGTGTCTTAGGACTCAAGTTGAGTTTACTGGTTAATTTTGGTTAAAATTCAATAATTACCGAATGAATAAACTAGTGAATCCAAATAATAACTTTAATTAAAATTTACGAAAATAAACTCGAGGATAAGTTGTGATTCGAACAAGGAGGGATCATACGTACCTATCAAAATGCTTTATGCTCATCCACCTTTTCGGTTGGCGTGGTTGTTATTCTACTTAGGGATTTGTGAGTAAGACTAGTTATCGTGTAATACACACTCACAATTGGGATTGCATTATACCTCAATGTGGTAGGATAATATTGATTGTTATACAATGATATGACATGTTTTGTTATGCCAAACTTGATGATTGATTTTATATGATGATGATTGTTGCATGTTCTCACTAGCTATCCCTTTGCTCCCATGTTAATGTTTCTCTACAAGTGGATGGTGATGAACTTGGTAAGCTGGGTTACCTCTTTAGACAGTTATGAAGATGCAACACCATATTTATCTTTTCTATATATTGTGGTTGGTTCTACGTACACAAATGTATAGCTACAACATGATAGATGTAAATACTTTAATAACTTATCATCAACTTCTCATTTTACTTATATTTAAAATCAAAAACTTATAACACTTCTGTTACATACAACAAATGTGAAAAAAAACCTGAAAAAAAAGTTTATAGTAAAAGTGTGAAGGTGTAAATAATAATTTTTAACTTTAATTATCATAACTTAAAGATTCAAGACCTTAATAAAACAACAGATAAAAAACAAAAAAATAAATAAATAATAATTATAATTATAATAATCAAATTGCTTCCCATATGATCCCTACCCACTCTTTCCTTTAAAACTCACACTTAATTCATTACCAACTACATATTAATTAGCATGGAACCATGTGGGTACGTAGTATCTATGCAATGCAGAGTTAAATTTATTTCAGAATCGTTTTTATTGTAAATATTGTAAGTATTATTTATAATCATCATTAATATTTATTAATAACTCATTAATAATTGTATTTTAGTTATTTATATATTTACCCAACCAAACTGATTATTCCTAATCGGTTTTAGTTTCGTCGGTTCCGAATAAAAAACCGAACCTGGTGGAAATAAAAATCGAAATAAAAAAAATATAGAAATCGAGAACCGATCTAAAAGTGTATAAATTGGTCCGGTTTAATTTAGGCCAAACTCTATTTTTGCTCATTCATATCATATAACACGTGTAAAATATTAGTACTAATCAATAAGAAAGTTATTAATATCATTTAAATGTAAAAAGGTTTGGGTATATATTATGTGACAGGAAGAATGTTAAATATATTTTAGCATTTAAATTAATGTAATCAATGGTCCAGATTGCATTTAAAATTTTGGTCGGAGTGACATTTTAGTAATTCAATATGATGTTTTTATAAATTATATATGATTGTATATTGAATCACCTGTAATTTAATATTAAAATTTTAGAACTATATTTTTACATTGACTTTATTAAACACAACTCTATGTGACAGTCTTTTGATAATTAATGAACTTCTCAATGTTTAAAAAAATATAAGGTTTTAAATGTCTTAAATAATTATATTATACTATATATCAATTAGAGAAGTAGCATGACAATTTATTATGAGATTTTGAAGAATATTTTGGTAAATTTATAATAAAATCATGAGATATCTAAATCTTATGAAATTTTGACTACTATCCTTTTTGTTCTTCTAAATTACATATCATGTTATATTATTATACAATATAATTCTTTTTTTAAAAGCAATATTATATTATTATTATAATAAACGTATTTGTTCTTCTAATTTACATATCATGTTATATTATTATACAATATAATTATCTTTTTTTAAAAGCAATATTATATTTTTATTATTATAATAAGCGTATATTATTTTATCATTTACTCTTTAATTAGAAAAAATAATTATTTTATATTCTTTTGAAATTAAAATTTTCAACGATTTATTTCTCAAATGAGTTATTTTCTAATTTATTTTTTATTATTATTAACATTTTTCTCATCTAATTGTGACGTGCTATAAAAATACTATGATTGTTATTGAAGTTTTATAAAGTGATAAACACCTATATGACCAACAATTAGTTTAGGTCGGATATAAATTTAAAAGGAAAAGAATGATAATGACAGAGAAGACATTTAATTGAAATGATATCTAAATGTACTTCTTCTAATTAGTCCAGTTTAAAATAAAAAAATAGACTCTGGATAAATTTAAAAGAAAAAGAATGATAATGAAAGAGAAGACATTTAATTGAATGGATACATAGATTTACTTGATGTAATCAGTCCATTTTTAAAATAATAAAAAAAATTAGATTCTGGATTAATTAAATGCAAATTCAGTGGTTTTTTCATAATAATCATTACCATTAACGTCAAATTTATTCAATTTATCATTTATGTTTCGTAATTGGTTTGTAAAAAAGAGGTAGGTGGTTTCTGAGTTTTTTTTTCATATTTTTATATGCTATTAAATTAAAAAAACTTTTTATATCTAAATCAGTAAATCTAATTATCAAACTTTACTGTAACTATGTAAGTAGTAATCAACTTTTATTTTTAGATATATAAATTAAGAAAAATACATCTCTAAGTTTTCGTTTAAATTTATTCTAGAATGAAAAGAGAAATTGTATTTATTTAGAATTAATTCTTATTCAATTTTTTTATAATAATTTGCTGGTTTTAATTTGTTCCCCTCGCAATAAGCGGGGGCAATGAAATACTTGTTTGCATCATTTAATTTTGAAAATTTTATAACCACTATCTTTATAATATAATTTTTTAATTAACGACTTACATGTACACCTCTAATTATTACATATTTCTCTCAAGTAAACTTCAATTATCATCAATAAAAATTGAACCATAAAAAGGATAAAGTATTAACGGCTTAAAACAATCCAACAATTTTTTTGTAAGGACCGAGAAATAGTACTTATTAGAAGCTAGTGGATAACTAGAACAATAAACACAACAGATTTAACGTGGTTCGACCGATAAATGGCTTAAATCAATGGATAGAAACCAGTGATTTCTTTAACTTACTGAGAGTGTTTAGATGTACTTCTGACTTAACCCTAGCTAGAATATTTATAGCAAAAACAAGAGCGACAAGGCTATTATGGAAAAAGTTACTTGGAAGAAGTTTTGTTCGTTTGGGTGGGTGGGGTCATGATCCTGTTACGGGTAAGACCACAAGTACTATGGAGTCAAATCGTCCTAGTTACAATCAATTGACACATCGAGTTCAATAATTGGAAGCAACCGTTGGAACTATGCATAAACTATTAATCGAGAAAAATATTATGCCTCCAGTTATCCAAGACGATGCGTCTAACCACCCTCGGTCCAGAGAGTCTCATTATAATGAGTCTAGTGAAAGTAGTGATTAGTTTCGTGATCTAGATTGAATATTTGACATCGTGTATAAATTTTTAGTACACTTATAACTATCGACTCTTTTCTTTGTTTACTATTTGTGCTACATGATTGGTATTTGGATTTTTTTAGTAAAAACTATTATATTACAATGTCTCATTTAGAATAGGGGTGTTTTCGGGTATATCCATCGGGTTTCGGGTAGTTCGCGTGGGTCGGGTAAATCGGGTATTTTGATATAGATAATTTAACCGATAACTGAACCGTTCTACATTACAGGTATCAAGTTCGGTTAGAATTCGGGTACGGGTCGGGTAATTTCAGGTATACCCGAATTAGTTGTTACATTTTTTGGGCCAAGTATAGTTATGTGATAAAAAACTTAATTTTGATTGGGCTTTATATAATTGCCTAATTGGACCAAACATTCATAGCAATTAAACAAGTTTCAAGGCAAAATGTACAAGTCACCATGACAAAATAACATCATCTAATCAAGACTCGGATCTAGTTTTTCTCAAAACTACGATAAAACCGAGTTAAACTTCACAAAATATCAATGTATTAAGTTTCATCCCTAGCTACTAGTATGGAAAATTGTTTTACAAATATATCATTAATTACCTTTCGAGCTTCTATGTATATACAACGTCTTCTATCAAAACAAATTAAAAGACATATATGTACGTAAACCTAACTTACATGCATTTGTGTACAAGTGTGAGATGAATTACATCATCCTTGACAATATATAATAATATATAGCTAGCATGCACCCATATATATGACATAAGCAATGTTGAGTCACTTTTTTCACGTTACTTTTAGTAACTCATTCGTTATTTCAGTTATGAATGACATATATATAACAGTCACTCTTTTATTTCAACTTAATTGTTTTATATATATAATTGATATAAAAAAGGATATATACATAAAAACTTGTCGAGCTTCACAAAACATATCCTAAACCAACATATTTCAAGTCTCAAACCATATATATATAACACATGAAAACAATATGTTTCAGCGACTAAGCTTCAGCCTAAATATATATAGCAATTCGGGTATTTTGGGTGTTATGGATGTTTGAATTTCAAATTTTGATTATTAGATTTGGGCTTAGGTAAATATGAAAAAAAAACTTTTTTAAAAATTCGGGTATTTCGGGTATACCCGAACCCTTTTTTATTTAACCGATAACCGAACCGAAATGGTTACGGTTACCCGATTAACCGAATTTCTTTACTCGTTAACCGAAATAACCGACCCGAACTACCCGAAACTTAAACGGGTCGGTCGGTTATTTCGGGTATCGGTTATTTTCGACACCCCTAATTTAGAATGGTTTGTAGCCACACATATTCAATTTATTTGCACATATGTGAATATTATTACCTAAATATATTATGTTTATTGCCCACACATAAGTGATTTTGCTAACACATCTTACCTACACATAAAAATATATTTACCCACTCATATTGAATGACACGTGTCACTAACACTTTTTATGTTCATGCCATGTCATTGGCCACGTCATCAATGTATGACACGTCATCAGCCACGTCACCAGCCACGTCATCAGCCAACTAAATTATAAAACCTTTACCAATACATATCGATTACATTTAAACACACATATATGTGTAGGTATAGGATACTATCTATACCAACACATAATATATGTGTGGGTACAGATCTTTACCTACATGCATGAGCCCACACATGGTAACACATGTCTTTTGTATAGGTAAAGATAATTACTCACATATGTTTTATTTTTACCCACACATAAAGTGTGTGGGTAAAGACCCTAATTTCTTGTAGTGATAAACTTGGATCCTTACACGATAAGGATGAGAAAAGCAAAGTCAACCCACTTTTGAATGCACCACGTACTAGTGCCCTATGACGTGTAACCTACGATTAGGTTATATACCCCACGATGTGAGCTAATTGCCTAATTCCACACAACGTAAACCCTTCAAACCATTATTCAAGACCTTGAACTTCGAATGCATCTCGACATGCTCTCGTGCTACATGTCATGTACCATCTAGATTCTTCTCACAAATTGTAACGCCACCAAAATTGAGAAACTTACTTTTTTATATATAAAATCCATTTCGAGTTATGAAACTGCGTGGATAAAACTGTAAATATAATATTTTCAAAGCCTTCTTTTAACAAAATAACCACAGCTGACACAGCGGAAACATTTAAATCTATTTTAATATTTACAACCCATAATATAAGTTGCAACAAAAGATAAACACCAGCATTTCCGAATATCGATTGACCATTACATATATATACAAAATAAACAAAGCATGCAAATGTGTTCCCCAAAAAACCGGCAGCTTAAACCAAACAGGCAACCATCCTCACCAGCACAACTAGTTACCTACGCATAGGAATGCACATGAGAGGGTTAGCTATAAATAGCTAGTGAATAACAGTTAAGCAGAAGCATCATAACAAAAATATCATATATCTCATATCAACAAGCAAGTCTATCCTAGCACATTGTGAAGCACCGGTTAGTCAACAAGCATCATGTTTTGCGAGGTAGCTAACCCGGCTCAATGATCCTGACTGGGAAAAACGAATACTTCCACCGCGCCTGTGGAGAAGCAGGAACGGTCCACTATTGCGTTAACGGGAACAATACCCAATCCGGATTTGTGGGAACTGAGAGCTCATCATTAATTTGAGGGACGGAGGTTCTGCAGGAACCAAGATTCGCGATCGTCAAATCACCGCCCATCATAGCTGACGGCACAAGGCCCTAACTAGATCCAGACAAGCTGGCCCCAAAAATCCAACAAAATACCGGTACTAACACACATTAGCCTACAAAAGTCATAACATAACAAAGTTGGCCTACAAAATCCATACCATATCAAATTGACCTACAAAAGCCATAGCATAACAAATTGGCCTACAAAAGCCATAACATATCATAGTTGGCCTACAAAAGCCATAGCATATCAAGATTGGCCTACAAAAGCCTTTAACATACATACATATCAAATCATAACACAATTGGCATACAAAAGCCTTTAACATTGCATAAATATAATCTTTGGTTTTTAATACTCATTCAACTATATAACATTCTTATTATCATGTTTAGGTTAACCGGTACTCACCTGTTGAGCTATAACAGGCAAACATAGTGTTCCGGCTCTTCTGGGTCATTGTGTTCACCTATAACACATCACTTTACATTTAGACATCAACACACCAAGTACTACAACTAAAGTATTGGTATTAATCCCCTAATAATGTCCTTATTCTATTTACTAACTTACAACTTCAACTCATACATCAAAACACTGAAAAACAACAAACTGTGTGTTGTCAGCAGGGGATCGCGCGGACCCTTAAGGGTTGTGCAGCGATGTAACACCCGCAACCCTAGGCTAGGAGATTAGCGGGTTAGCGGTATGTGATTGGTTGTTTTATTTGATTATGTGTTTATTAGGTGTTAAATGAAATTGATTAATGTGAAATTATAAATATATATGTTACTGGTGAAGTTAGAAAGAAAAGAAAGTTGCAAGTATGTATGTATGTATGTTAGTATGTATGTATGTGTGCATGAGTTAAACAAAAAGAATAGGATTTCAAAATCCTCTTGCCACCTCCTGCTTGTTTTACACAAATGTATGTGTACGTGTTTAATTTTCTGTTCATTATTTTGAAAGTGAAAAGGTGTTAGTGTGTGTTTCTTTGAGCAAAACCATAAGTGAAGGAAACTTCAAAAGTTCTAAACTTGAAATCCTAAAGTCAAGATCTTGTGTTGTTTAATTTCAAAAGAAGGTGAGAAAGTATTCATAGCATGTTATAGTATGTGTTGGTATGTTTATATATTGAAAAACATGAATTTATGCAAATTCACCATTGTTAAGTTTGAAAGAAACTTGGTAAATGGGTTTTGAAGGTTTTGTTGTTATGAATGAGTAAAAAGGTGTTTTTGATGATCTATATGCCTGTTAGATGTTAAATATGTGTTTTGGTGGAAGAAAAATGAAGTTAAAAGTGATTATATGAAAGTTTGGCTGGAAATCCGACACTTTGAGGAAGAACATAATCATTCTGTTAGCGCGTCGCAGCGCTACATCACAATGTCGCGGCGTAACATTCAAAAAACCGGGTTCTTGATTCGGATTGTGAAGAATCCGATTGATATTACAAAAACCATCATTAGAAATCCGAAAGATGGAAAAATCCGACCTTGAAATCCGGAACCTTGATAAATCCGCATGAAATCCGATTGAAGATTCTCGGATTTGAAATCCGACCCCAGTCGCGGCGCGACAGGCCCCAAATCCGATAGAATGCTTCTTTCTTTATTACTTTGTTTGGTTTGAGTTATTATGTTTTATTATGTGAATTATTGAGTTGTTTTAATAGATTTGAGATATAAATATATATGAGAAGATATATTTATATATTCGAGACTGATTTGATTGTTGCTGTGTTTTCAAGCAATCAAAAGACTCAGTAAAATTAGATTTCTGAGCCCGTGTGGATTTTTGAGGTGAGTGGACGTTAATCGCGGATGGTAAAGATTTCGGTTAATGTTATTGGTGTGATGCATGATTGTGATTGAGATTGGATTAAATTGATTGAACTGTTGATTGTTAATATTGTTGATTGATATCTGCTACATGACTATTTGGTCGATACGCACTCTTACTATGAATTTAAGTTGCGTTGGGAAGTCAGCTATACGTAGGATTGGGTTGGGCTCGTTCACTGATTGGTTGAACAGTGTTAGCCTTACTGGTGCATATGTTGCATCAGAGGGGGAGTGCATTGTGCGAATTCAGTAGAGGGCTATCGGTAAACCTTTGCTTTGGCTGGCATTGGTTGTAGGTTCTGCGCCGAACCGCCGGTCTTCTCGGGATACGTGATTACATGCTTTGATATTGACTGTGGATGTTTTCTTTTGGTGTTTAGCCTCTACTCAATTAGCTTTGTGCTAATTCCCCTCGGTTGTTGCTTTTGCAGGTTCGTGTTTGTGAGGTTGATTGAAGGAAAGGAATGACCTGACTCTGATATTATTTTGAAACGAAACGAGCCTGTAGTTTTTGTAACACAACAATGATACTGATGTTTGTGAACAATGATGTATATTTGTTAATATTGGTTTATATGTAATTAAGTTTTTTTATTAAAAGCTTCCGCAACGTATTTTAAAAAAATGGCTTGAGATTTCTGGTGCTACACGCGAAGTCTCTACAGTGCCAAAAATCAGTTTCTTGCATAGTAGTCCTATTTCAATCGAAATCGATACCAATTCAACTTTAGCCAATTTTTAGTGATTACCAACATCATTTAGCACTTGTCGGAGCTTTCTAACATTCCTAACACTCACTCAATTAATTCAAACAAAAATCCAACTTAAATTAACCAAGAAATGTCCAATTTGGATAATTCTTGAAGTTCAACAATTTTAACACTTTCTAATCCATAATTCTTACTTAATATGACTTGTAGAAGCTATAGGAACTGATTCAATCAGTAAAAATCAGTCCTTGATAGCTTTTCCCATTTTGACCACTTTTGATTCATTTGAACCAATTCTTGAATTTGAGTAAAATCAATACTTTCAATCCATGATTTGAGTTCCAATCAATCTATATGTGTTGTAAGAACTAATTAGAGCATCAAAATCAGTTCTTGATAGTCAAATGAAGTTTGACCCATTTTTGACCTAAAGACCCAAAATCAAGAACAAGCAAGAGCATAAGAACTTACAAGGATTGGAGATGAAGAAGATGGAATTAGGAACGGAATTAGGACCTTGATTTGTTGCTGGAATGAAAGAATCTTGACTCTCTCTTGATTTCTCCTTTCAAAATGCAAAGAGCATGAAGTGATTGTGTGTGTGTGTTTGGATGAGTGTCTGTGTGTGTAAAGAGAAGAACCGACTTGTGGGTTCTAATTATCCACAAGTGGGTATCTTGTTCCCCTTTTTAACTTACAACTCGACACTCGTTTACCTGTTTAACTAACGGAGATATTTTTGAAATCTTTATCTTAAATCGTTTATTATTTTATTATTTTTTATCTATTATTATTATTTTTAAAACTTTATTTAGTAGCTATTTTTCATAATTTATATCAATAACTAAAATATATACTTTTCATTTAATTTATTTAAAATTTCTACGTATCACGTTCGCACACGTATAGGCCCTTTTGAGGATGTTACAGTCATACCTAACAATTTTGTGACACATAAAAATAGTACTCATTTTTCACTCTAATTAATTCGTTAGAAAAATCTTTTATTATCTATTATGCCTCCGGGATACCTTGATTACCATTCAAACATGTCCCTCAGGTGAGGAGACACATGAACACCATTTAAACTCTTCTTTTTTTCTATCTCTTTATGCTCTTACTTTTTTTAAGGTCCGTTTGGTTGGCAGGAATCCTTTGGATTATGAAGGAATTGAAATCCAATTCTTAAGCATTAATATGTTTGTTCACTTTAACGAGAGAATCCGAAGGAATTGGAATCTATCAAAAGAGGAAAAATGAATTCTTTCACTAGATGGAGGGATTTTAAAATTCTTTGAATGAGGGAATGTAGAAGATTATCTTTTTACCCTCACATCTCTCTGTAGCCCTAGTATATCTTTCTCATTCCATCAACCTAACATCAACTGACTCCACCTCCAAAAAAACTGACAGCTTCTCCCTCCACCTCTAGACCCTCAGCCACAACCTTCCTCCATCACCGCCTCCAGACACTTCGCCGCTACATCATCTTCATTAGTTGCCTTCCTCCATAATTGTCGTTCCTTCACCGCCTTTAAAAAACTTTGCCGCTACATCATCTTCATCAGTTGCAGTCGTCAGATTTCATCGGTTCTGTCGCCGCCTTCTTCAATTCCGTCACCGCCTTCCGCATCATATGAGTCTTATTCTCTCTATCTCTCTCTTCCCGTCACTACCTTATCTACACAAAGCAAAATTGTACAATAGCAACAAAAGAATGGTATAATGATGTAGAATTAAACAGAGCAAGCCTTGAAAGTAATGAATTTGCAAATAACATAATATAATTAAACAAGGTGGTATAGCATATGTCGGTTTTATCAACATAATAAAATTAAACAGAGCAAGCCTTGAAAATGATCTGTAAAGGACCAACTTCCCTGTTGATAAAAATCTTACTCACAATGCACAATTTTTTATTAAGTGATGAATATGTGAATCTGTTGAACGTGACGAATCTATGAATCTGTCCGACATCATCTTGAATATGAATCAATCCTTGATTGCTATTGCTAGTAAGATGATAATTTGCTATTAATTAAATTGAAGAACAATCATGTTATTTTACATTACTGGAATCCAAGTTAATCTTCATTGTCTACGAACCAAATAGAATATTGAATTGGATTCCAATTCTATTTCCTGTCAACTAAACAAATTGCAGAGTCAAATTTCAATTCCAGACAGATTTTATTTTCTTCACATATTTCAATTCCTTCCGAAACATTATGTCATTCTGTGAACCAAACGTCACCTTAATGTTTTCTTTAAAATTAGAGAAGGGAAGGGTGTGTGGTATAAGGGTTGGAAAATAGATGAAAGGGGAAAATGTCGATAACCTTAGAACTTATATTTTGATGTAATTAATTAATTAAAAAAAGTGACATGTTACATATACAAGCATCTACTATACGGGTGTGCGTTTGTTTTGAATGAGTGTTCTTTGCCAATCTTCTAATATAAATAAAAGACTAATTTGATAAAATTTATTAAACGATCTGAATCATTCATTTAAAAAAATATTTAATCTTGACCATTCTTTCACTTAAAATCAAAAAATCAATTTTGACTTTTTAGAGTCAAAATTATTAAATATAATTTCATATATGCCCTTATTAAATCATATAAAATCGTATTTGACCACCTTAATTTACAAATTACATATTTACCCTTTATATAATTTCAAGATATAATATTTAACCGGATTCTTAGTTTTATCAATCTAAAATATTTTATAATCATTTTAAATTCCTTTTTAATCATAACCGATAACGTTTAACGTTATTAAATAAAAGACTAATTTGATAAAATTTATTAGACGATCTGAACCATTCATTTTTAAAAAAATTAATCTTGACCATTCATTAATTTAAAATCAAAAAATCAATTTTTGACTTTTTAGAGTAAAAATTATTAGAGATAATTTCATATATGCCCTTATTAAATCATATAAAATCGTATTTGCCTACCTTAATTTACAAATGTCATATTTACCCTTTATAATATTTTAAAATATCATAATTAATCAAATTCTTAATGTTATCATTCTAAAATATTTTATAATCATTTTATATTCCTTTTTAACTATAACCAATAATGTTTAATGTTAGGGTTTAGTTCCGAAAATGTATCCAAGTTGTCACCTTTTGCTATTATGTGTACTTAACTTTCAAACTTACCATTTAATATACTGAAGTTACAAAACTTACTGTTTAATGTACTCTACCTGTTAGCAGGTTACCTAGTGATGGGGCACAGGTTATGCTGACGTGGAGCTGACATGGTGAGTGACGTGTATTTTCTTTTCTAAAATTAACTCAAACAAGAAAATAATAATAATAATAATAATAATAATAATAATAATAATAGTTCCAGGTCTGTGTTCATACTTCATAACCACATTTCCCGAGTTGGTTTATAAGTTTATACTCAAGACAAGATATGTGATGCATGTGAGAAATCGAACAGCGGCGGTTTAGGGCTTCGATCGGCGGTGGTTTAAGACTTCAATCGGCGGCGATTTTGGTCTAGATCTAAGCGATTAAGATTCATGAGTTTGCGGTTTAGGGCTTCGATCGCTGGCGGTTTAGGCTTTGAGGCGACGATTTAGGTTTCGATTGGCGACGATTTAGGCTTCGATCGGCAACAGTTCTTGGTTCTTAATCGATTAAGATTTATGAGTTTCCAGATCTAAGCTATCGATATGGGTTTGCGGCGGTTTAGGGCTTCGCTTTAGCTGCACTAGTAGGATATTGATTTATCGGTGGTTTAGGGCTTCGATTTATTTGCGATTCCAGGTATGTAATTGTTGGTTATCGATTTCCAGATGTGAGTTCTATTCAGATCTAAGTGCTTGTTGGCTATACTCATCGATTTTCATAATTATGCTTGTTAAGGTCCAGATCTTGTATCTATTTCAAGTATGGGTTAATAAGCAATTCGGTTTTAGGATTCTTGTTCTTCTTGGTTCAAATCTGATTTTTGGTGGATTAGTAATCGATTCAGTTTGTTGTTCTGTTCAAATCTTCTTGATGTTTCAGATGTGGGTTAATTTCATTTCTTGTTCTTGATGGTTTGCAATTCTAGTTTATTGCAATTCCAACTTCTTGTAAGCTTATGATATTTGGTCTGAACGTTTGTGTTAATTACTGATCTTGTATCTCATCTTCAACATGTTCATCTTTTTCTTCAAGTTACAAAGAACCGATGATGTGGCTAGATGATGTGGCTATGAATTACTGATGTGGCATTAAAAAAAAGAAAAAAAATTAAACAATTACCGGTTACCTGATGAATAGGTAACCGGATACACAAAATGGTAATTTTTAGAAGTGCGGTACATTAAATGGTAACTTTGAAAGTTCGATACACACAATAACAAAATGTGACAAGTTGGATACATATTTATGAACTAAACCCTTAATGTTATTACACATAATTGTAACAATAATAATTGATGACTTATATAAGAAATACAATCACGTCTATTCATATCATGATACCACGTTTCTGCCATCAAGTCTGCACTCCCACTCGCGTCGATGTTTCCACTGCTGGTTAGAGTGTCGATGTCGTACGTCGTCATTTTTTAAATTCTCATTTAATTCGTGTTTTATTATTATTTAATACGTTTTTATTAATGTTTAATATTTATTATCGTTACCCATATATCAAATGGGCATTTAGTCTAGTATAATTATAAAACGTTACGATATGGTATATTAATTATTATATATTGATAAAAAGATTCATATATTTTAAAGTTAAGATAAATAAATAGTGTACGTAGAGTGAGATAGAAGATAAATGAGACAATGTGGTGTCCATCGTATCATAATCATAATTAATGAGAAGGCACGCCAAAGACATTGCTCTCTCCGTGCACGGAAAGATGTACCTCATGCTTAAATATAACTCTTTCTCTACATTTAAAATATATAACAAAATAAATATTAATATTTATCTCTCCAATTATTATTATTATATTATATTTAGAGTGTTACTATTTGGATCTACCATCTTTCATATTTTATATATACAGATCAATTAATTACAGTTTTTAATACAGGTTATACACTTATATACGTTACATCAACCGAGTCAAATTAGATTGTTAAGGAGGTTCAAATAAGATGCTACTATTTAGACTTTATTTTTCTCACATATTAAACATGTCAAATCAATCAATTATAGTTTCAACTAAATGTTATACACTTACATATATTACATTATAGAATTAATTTAGATTATTAAGTAAGTCCATATAAAATCACTTATTCAAATAGTTTCACCGTTATATATAATATATGTCTAGTGGTCTTAAGGTTATTGGAAAACTAAAACGAAACTTAAAAATTAATAAATTTAAGCACTTATATAGTTATATTTCGACTTTTACATAAAACTACTTTTCTAGATTTTTATGTAAAGTTTTTTTTATTAAATCTTTTAAATTGGTTTATTGGAATAATTCATTTCTCTACGTAAATTAGTATTGTTGTTGGATGATTAAAACGAACCTTAAAAATTAATAAATCTTTCGTTTTATATTAAATATTTTAATGTTTATTGTAATAAAATTTACTTTTAATACACGTTACCACTACTTTAATTAATATTGCAAAATGGTATCTAATAACATTAGGGTTAAAAATTGTTTAATCGTCAAAGTTTATGTATAATTTCGATCTAACCCTTAAAGTTTACTTTTGAACGGTTTAACCGTAAAGTTTAGTTTGACTTTTGGTTTAATTTTAAGTTTTATTTGGTTTGCAACTTAGCCCCATTATTTTCCTTTGACCTGTTTAACTGGTTTATATGTTTTTCTAAGGTTAATAATGGTTTAATTTTTAAAGTTCATATTCTATTTCGGTTTAACCTCTAAAGCTTTTTACTGGTTTAACCCCTAAAATTTTTTAATAGTTTAATCCCTAAATATTAGTTTCCTTGTTGGTATAATCATAAAGTTTTTAGAGTTTTTATATAGTGTTCAGGTGTTTAGTAATTGTGGGATTTCTACAATCAATGAACAATCTGCTTATCGATTTTTAATGCTACCACCATGTTTATTAGTTGCACATGTTTACTAATTGTTGTTTTTCACAATCGGTGAATATTGCAGGTTTCTACAATCGATGAACAATCTAGGTATCAATCAAAGTATCAAACTACCAGCAGAGAAATCCATGTCATCAAGTCGGTCATTTACCGTGCATAATTACAAAACACATTTCAATAAAAACATAAAAGATTAATATTTTACAATTACGTTTGTAACACCATGATTTTCAAAATCCAAGTTTTACATTTTCTTTCTTATTTATTAAAACAAGAGTTAATTGCACCGTTCGTCCTTAAGGTTTGTTTAAATTACAGATTCAATCCTTTAAATAATGAAAGTGCATGGATAATCATTTTTTCTTGCTATTCGTTGCAATGATGGTCCCGCAACTAAAGTTAAAGTTGATCATTACTCAAAAGAAATTTTAGCCCTTTCAATTCCCTTATTATCCTTGTTACCATACACAAGTTTTCTTTTAAGCTCACCTTATTCTGTTATCAAACAAGGTTTCTCACCTAATTATTGTTACCGAACAAAAGCTTTCTTTTTAACTCATCATTTCCTCTTCATTCATCAAAGTGTTTGATTTAGGAGTTAATTACAAAAATGGTCCCTCTAGTTGTCATTGATTTTCACTTTTAGTCCTTTAACTTTAAAAATTACAAAAATAGTCACTGTAGTTGTCACTTTATTTCGATTCTAGTCCTTTAGCCTAACTGCCGTTATCTTTTTCCGTTAGAAGCCCTCATGTGCCTTGCACATGAGGGTATTTTGGACTTTTTGACTAGTATCCATGTTACCAAACAAGGTGAGCTTGATTTCCCTTTTTACATTTATAAATTAATTAAAATTGTTAAACTCTTATATACTAATATATATCTCATTATTTTGCACTTATCGGAGACACACCACCACCACCATGGCAGCCTTCCAACTCTGCCCATTGCCACCGCACCACCACCATGGAACTTTGCCACCACCATTGCTAGTATCACCGCCACCGCCAACGTTATTACATCACCGTCGTAAGCACCACCATCGTCATTCTCTTCGGATCTAAGCACCACCATCATCATCGTCTTCGGATCTAAGCACCACAGCTGCCATCGTTTTCAAATCTAAGCGCCACCGCAATAAGCACTACCGTCGTCATCGTCTTCAGATCTAAGCACTACCGCTGCCATCGTCTTCAAATCTAAGCACCGCACCATCATCGATTTTGGATCTAAGCACCACCACCGTCGTCATTTTCAGATATCGCACTGCCGTCGTCGTCGTTTCAAATATACGCACCGTCGACGTTTTCAGATCTACGCACCGCCGTCGCCATTATAGGTTTGTATTTGTGGAGGTTTTATATCAATCATCAATTTCGGATCTAAGCAAAACCCTAAATCTTCTTCGTCTATTCAATTTGATTATTTGAGGAAGTGTTCAATTTTGTCATGCAATATCCTGTTTCAGTCCGATTAGGGTCTTGTTGTGGTTCAGTTTTGGTGTCTAATTTGTGATGGATTGATTTCATCTTCGTTTTAAGTGTTTTAGACATGAAATTAGGGTTTTCAGATATGCGATTTACTCAAACAGGAACTCGTTTTAATTTTTTTTGTTGAATATCTAAATTTGATTCACATTTAGGTTGTTGAGAAGATTTGTGAGGAATTGAGGAGATGAGAACATAAAAATCGTTGTCGAGAAGATGAAATCAAGTTTTGAACCACAAAGAAATTATAACATAATCAATCAATTTCATGAAACTGGTTTGGGGGTGGGGGGTCAGGAGTTGTGTTTGTGTGTGTGTGTGTATGAGAGAGAGAGAGAGAGAGAGAGAAAGAAAGGAGGAGGAGGAAAGGGTTAATATTTAATTTATTAAATATATAAAATATTAATTTGAGGTGGTAGTGTTTGGTAACATGGATAGTAGTCAAAAAGTCCAAAATACGCTCATGTGCAAGGCACATATGAGGGCTTCTAACGGAAAAAGATAAAGGCAGTTAGGCTAAAGGACCAGAATCGAAACAAAGTGACAACCACAGTGACTATTTTCGTAATTTTTGAAGTTAAAGGACTAAAAGTGAAAATCAGTGACAACCACAGGGACCATTTTTGTAATTAACTCTTGATTTAGCTCTCTTTCTCTCTCCTCTCTCTCTATCCCTCTCACTATTTGGATGAACACAACATTACACCGTTTAGGCTCCCTAAGTCGGTTCACCTCACCGGATCGCGACTACCAAATTGCCATCATCTTCTTCCATGCTGATTTTGTCAAACTATGCGACAGTTGTGCACCTATGTACGTCCGGTGCTCCGCCAACAACATCGTCCTCTGCCATGACTATGACTGGGATGCTCGCACTATTTTCTCTATGATCGTGATGCTTGATATCACAACGAATAGCATGAAAAAAGAACCATCCATGTACTTTAATTAATTAAATGGCTGAATTTTCAATTTGGGAAAACCTTAAGGACCAATGGTTCAATTAACTCTTAAAACAACTACAAATGAAGACCTACCAAAACATGCATAATTAGTTATCCGGCCTAAGTTATAGGAGTCATCTTGTTAAATCAAAAGTCTATCAACATGAATCATGCTACCTAACAAGAGTTCCCGTGACCGTGCATAAATCTCAAACTAACACTCTAATGGTTATAAATCTAAATTTAGGGTTCAGAACAGAAGGCTTACCATAGGAAATCCAGAATAACAATGAAGCAGCTAATGTAGGCTTCGATCTTGTACCACCAAGGCTTTAATATTCCTTCCAAGTCTTCTTAAAACTCGATGCTTTATGCATGAACTTAATAATCTCTAGGGTTAGTGACTAACAAAGGATGTGAATGAGAGTAATAATGGTCTATTCCCGGATTAAAACCTTAATCGTGAGTTAACTTTGTCAATTTGACACTTTAGACCCTCAAACATGCATAATTTACACCATACTTCATATATAAATCCTTTAGGTCTTTAATTTTACTTTCTAACCCCTTAAACTTATCATTTCTTGCATCACACATGCTCATATACAATTAAATTGATGAACTTCAGGTTGTTACAACTTTAACCTGTTAAAATTTTTAATTTATAATATAATCCTAAAAGTTTACAAACTATTAGGTTTCAACCCAAAAAGTTTTCTTAAATAACATAACCATATTATATAGTTGATAATTACTTTAATCCCTTATGTTTTGTTTGATTTATGATTTAGTTGTTTTTGTAACCCGCTATTAAAAGTTATAAGGCTAACCCAATAGGTAAACCAAAAGTGAGTGTAAAATTTTAGAAATTTAACCATTTTAACCCAAAACATTAAAGGCAACAACCACAAACTTTGATAATTTATTATGTTTTATCTCATTGTATCTTTTAAGAAAATATATAAAATATCAAATTGTTTCAAAAACATATATTAACTAAAGACAAATTAGTAAACCTTTTGTAACTTGTTTGAAAAGAAAAACCCAAATATTTGAAAAAAAAAAATCTTATAAATTGTAGCCGATTAAATCAACCAAACCAAAAAAATCATTCCGCTTCATATGTTTCATAGCATGACCATCTAAATGACTTACGTACAACAATAAATATGGTGACTTGTCCTTTGAGGCCTTCACCAACCACTCTCACTACCAACATGCAAAGAGTTAAAGAACATTTGTCATTGTTTAATTCATCAACTTCTACTATAGTACTACATATTTCATATTTCTAACCGTTAGATCTTGTTGTACTGGCACATCTTCAATCGACATCTGTCAAACCGTGAAATCCATCATCCCATTGAATATAGGATAGAGAACTTCGACATCTCACTAAACATCATTATCAACTTAAATCCATGGCAAAATAATCCTAGAGAAAAATGGCAATAGAAATCATTCCAAACAAAAAACTCACCAATGGTAGAAAACTTCGACAACCTCTTACTCTTTGTATGGAACTTGAGAGTTCATGATCTCTACCGTTTACAATATGAAATATGTGTCTTCGACCCTCTCTCTAGTAATCACGACAATTCAATGGTTAATGAATGCATAAGGTCTGTTTTATCACCACTGCCCTAAAAATCGACCCAAAAAAAACTGGTAGCAAATTTGACATTAAAAATCTCTTTCACGAGCTTCAATCAAGATCTTCACCTTTTAGGTTGTATATCGATGTTCTAAGAATCTACCATTCAAAATCTCGATTATCCAACAGTTAATGAATTCGCATAATCAAATCTCCTATAGCTGAGCATAATATGTTGAACAAAAAAACTAATTTTCTATTAGTCTCATATTGACTCCTTCAAGTTGAGTGATTTCTTCTCCACGAACCTAGGCTCCAATACCACTTGTTAGAATCAGCTACCATAAAGTGAAATCAATACAACTACGACTAATGAACACGTAAACATATATTTAAACGCAAACACAACAGTTGACGTGTTTTGACTCCTCAAGCCAACACCGCAAACAAAAAACTTTACTTAAAATTTGTATTATAAGTTGGAAACGTTCAATTTTTAACACTTTTGAATACTCTCATAGTTTTTCTCTCTTCTATTTAAATAAATTATAAAAATCCTAACCTCTATTTATAGAAAAAAACACATAACCCTAATTATAATTTGATTCGATATCAAATCTCTCAAAAACTCATATTAAACACATATTTTGTATTGATTTAAATAGATTCCAAATTGAAAAATCATTTAAAAATTGAAGTCAAACATTAATAGTACTCTCTATTGAATAAATTATTAGATGGCCATATCCAATGATTAATATTCCTTTTAACTCATTTGATGTATTTTGTTATTATCATTTCACTATTCAAGCATCATATCTATGAAATAAGGTGTCGATTAAGTTGTCATTTTGTGAAGAAAATATTTACATACTTGTCCCTAAACATCTTGGTAACGACTAAATGACCCCCTAAACATCTTAGTAACTTAGTAGTAATGCAATCTTCATGTTGCTTTTGCAAAAATACCCCCTATCTCATGTAACATATAAAAGTTATCGATCCGTTTCGACCAAAAAAACATAATTAACATAATTAAGATGATACAACCGCGTGCCTAAACTTTACGATGATTGAGTCGATCTTCTAAGATGTACACGATGTGTATAAACAAAGACTATCGGATTTTGAATGCATTGTCTTGTCTTCGGTGTAAGTTATATCATATCAGAAAGGAAATGCGACCAACCTAAATATATATAACCATCATTGTTGTATGTACTACATCTTTTTTACCATGGTGAATTGCAAAGGTTTAATAATTATACCCATGTGTTTAACTTGTACTTTATATATATGGCAATAAATGACAAGGAGACCTCCTCGTACCTACCTATCTAGCTAGCACAAATATACAATCATTTGCATTTTAGGACGTTTAGTATGCCGAATAGGGTAAGAATAAATACATTTTTCACATAGTTTATCATTGTATCACATCACTTGACATTCTTTTTTATATATATAAATGTAAGGTGGTGCTTGGTTGAAGGTTTTAGAAGGTTAGAAATAAGAATGATAATGATTAATATTGTTTGATTTAGTGGAATATAATCAATCATTACCCATTATTTGGTAATGAACCGTTCTCTAACAAATTGGGGGTAATGAATTATAGGTAATAGATTCAGCTATGTATACTCGGCACTGATCACCACCACCACCAATTTCACTCATACACCTCCGGCACCACCACCACCACCACACCATCGTAAAGTAGTTGCACAATCACCACCCCTACCGCCACCACCACCACTAGTCACAGTCGCCGCCATCACCACCATCGTTGGCTTGCCACTGATCGCCACCTCCATAAAAAACACCGTCTTCACCACCGCCACCACCATCGACCACCAATCACCACCAACATCGCCATAGATTCAAGTGTGCATTGGTCCACTGACCACCACCACCGCCACTGCCGTCACCACTACACTCTACCACTATCGTAGACCGCTTCTACCACCACCACCACCTCTACTTCCTGTCACCACATCTACCGACTACCACAACCACCTGTCGCAATCATCACCATCATCGATCTCCACCCGCCGCCACTAATTTCCTTTAATCGTTACCTCAACCAACATCGCCGTCACCACCGCCGACCATCACCCCTAACAGTTGCCGCCACCATCACCAACCACCACCACAACATACGGTTGCCAACAACCACCACCATTACCACCGACTACTGCCGCCATATATATATATATATATATATATATATATATATATATATATATATATATAGACTACCTACCCTTTATCATTCATATTCCCTTTTATTGAACCAAGCACCCTCTAAATATGTAATTGTCATGACAAGAGAAAATAAAAGAGATGATATCTATCGCAAGGATGACAGATTGAAGGAGTAAACGGAACTTGACTACCCCTTAACCTTGTTACACCTCGTCGATTTAGATATTGGGGTTTAGAATAGCTAAAACGAGTGATCGAGTACTTAACACGCAATTAAAATCTATTGATTCATGCACATTGAAACTACTAACAATAGATATGACAAAACTAAAAAGTTAAAGTAATTTAGGAGAGTGAGTGAAATGGTTAATGTTTTAGTGGATGCGATTAATTTAGATGGAATGAATAATCAAAATTTTGTCGTGATTAAATTTTAAGAACTCTTAAAGTTAAGGTGGATAAAAAATGTTAAATGGTTTATGTAGTAGTATAGATAATTGTTGATAAAATATAGGAAAAGAACCTTATGTTTCAACTTATCGATCAATATATATACTTTTTAAGACTACTATAACTCATAATGATCTTGGATAAAAGAGAGACCAAGAACATGTGTACAAATCTTGTAACCTTATATTTTGGTCAATTATTAAACGTTATTACACATATAAATATTATTTGAAGAGTTAATAATTGTTTAATTATCAAAGTTTAAGTTCAGTTTCGGTATAACTATTATAGTTTTTTTTTAAACGGTTTTAATATAATGTTTGAATTTCTTATGATTTAATCTTCAAATTTACATCTTATTTTGGTGTAAACCTTAACTTTTTTTAAATGATTTAACCCTTAAATTTTTGTTAAAAATGGTTTAACCCTTAAGTTTTTAACAAAACTAACATGTATAAGCAAGTGAAGAAGGTAAAATCAAAACCAAACAAAACCTAAGTAATTAATCAGTTATTTTTAACAAAACTACAAAGTTTAAACCATTTTTAACAAAACTACAAAGTTCAAACTTTACGGTACAACCGTTAAAATAAACTTTAATTAAACGAGTTAGTTACAGTTTGGTCACTGTGGTTTGGTGATTTTACGGTTTTAATCCATAACCTTTTATTTATATGGTTTGTCCCTAAATAGAACCTCTTACGAAATTAGTCCCCGACCAAATTTGAATGATCAAACTACCTCTACCACTTTTTTAATTCTTTTTCTTAATTTCTTAATTAATAATAGTTATTAAAAAAAACTATATATCAAACCCCAACATCTCATACCTCTCCCCTCGACCTCTCTGTCTCTCTTTAGGTCTCCACGACAGCCACCACCGTTGCCATAGTCCACCACCATCGCCATCGTCATTCGTCACCGTCGCTATTGCCATATCCGCCAATATTCTCTCTCTATTCTCTCACTTTCCTCGGTCCTGATCAACTAGAGTCGTGTATGGTATGGTATGTGTTCATTGTTCCACCACACTTTCTATCTAACTCTACTTGGTCATCATTCATCCTTTCCTAGATTTACGCTTTCAACAAGATTTATGGTTTTTCGAACTTGAACCGGATTTAGGGTTTTTCCACTTTGTTTGTGTGTGTGTTGTATGTGTTCTTCGAGTGCGTGTGTGGATGTTTGTTAGAATCGATGGTTGTAAGATAGTTAGGGTTTTCATCATGATTGATGATTGAGTTTTGGTTAAAAGATCGTTAACGTTTTCATGTGTGTTCATGTGTTAAAAGTGGTGGTGTGGTTTTCGAAATTTCTAGGGTTTTGCTTGAAAAGAGGTTGGTGGTGGTGGTTAAGATGACGATGAAGGAGGTTGTGGACTTGTGGTGGTGAGTGAAGAAGAAGGCAGTAGTGGCGTTGGACCTTGCTGGAAAGAGGGTGGCGGGATCGGAGTTGGTGGAGGTGATGGTGGGTAGCTATGGATGAAGATGGAGGCGATGGTGGTGGTGGTTGAGACAGGGATGAAGGAGGTTGTGGTGGTGGACGAAGACGAAGGCGGTGGTGGTGATGGACCTTGCCTGAAAATGGGTGGTCGAAGTTGGTGGAGGTGATGGGGTGGCGGTGATGTTGGAGGTGGTGTGGTGTACTAGGAGAGAGAATGTGGGTAGAGATGGAGAGAGTAAGTAAAAGAGTGTAAGATATTTAATAATATGATTTTTTTCTTTATTTTAAAAGAAATTAATATTAAATAATATTTAAAAATAACTAAAAATTAAAGAAAAAGAACAAAAAAGAGGGCAGGGATAGTTTGATCATTCAAGCTTAGGTAGGGACAAATTCATAAGATATTTGTTCATCTAGGGAACAAAATTGTTAAAACAAAAGGTTAGGAATTAAAACCGTAAAAATCATCATAATGTACGCACAAAAATGAATTAACTCTAATTCAACCGAAATTAAACTAAAACTTTGATGATTAAATCATTATTAACTTCAAAAAAAGTTAACACAAAGATTGAAATCATATGGTGACATCATTTCCTTTTACAACCCTTGAAACGAAATACTGAGTAATATTTTGTGTCATTGATTTCCAAAACCGACAAAAATATATTTGAGAGTGTTACTGTTTGGACCTTTTTACTTTTATATATCGAACATATCATATCAATTTGTTATATTTTCTAATACATGTTATACACTTGCATACATTATATCATAGGTTCAATAGTTACACCACATATTTGACGATCCATTTTCACTAAATGAAATAAAATAAAATCCAAAATAGTGAGAACGTACGTACGGTCTACTTTATTATGTTTTGTGACTTGTGAGTTTTGTCCAGCTATTTTTCTCATATGTACGTGCGGATTTTATTTTATTTTTCTTACTAATATGCATGCAGTCAGCTCGTATGGGCAAACACATAATATATGCATACATGATACATGTAGGGATATAAACAAGCCGAGTTATTCGTGAGTTACTCGAGCTCGGATCGTTAAAAGCTCGAAACGAGCCGAGCCTTAATGAGCTCGAGCCTATATTAAAGCTCATTTAATAAACGAGCCGAGCTCGAGCTCGAGCTCCAAAGAGTGGGCTCGCAAGCTTAAACGAGCTCCATATATAATATAATTTATATTTAATATGTTTAATTTTTAATAACTATATAATTTTTTTAATAAAAATATCAAAAGAATACCCGAGCCTAAACGAACCTAGCTTAAACGAGCCGAGCCCGAGCTTCATAAACATTAAACGAGTCGAGTTCAAGCTCGAGCATAAAAAAGCCTAAATGAGTCCGGCTCGATAAGTGTCTAGCTTGGCTCGGCTCGTTTACATCCCTACATACATGCACCAGTCCTAGAAATAGGGGCTTCACCAAAGGACAAATTTGCTGGTAATTCATCGGCAAAAGCCAGTTTTCAGTGAATTATCGATAATAAATAATGACTTGAAGTAAACGAATTATAACCCGGCGGTATTCAGTGTATTAGATGTTTACTAAGGAGGCGTTTGGTTCGCTGGAATTGGATGAAATTGGACGGAATTGAAATTGAGCATTCCTAAATTTTGTTTGTGTTTGGTTCGCGGAATTCATGGAATGGAATTTGACCATTCCAATGAATTCCTTAAATCAAGGAATTGGGAATTCCTTCCCCAAATGGATGGAATTCTAAAAAATTCTTCAAATTCATAAGGAATCTCAAAACATAATTGTTGTTTTCTATCCCACCCCACCCCCCGTCATCACCCCAACCCCACCCAACCCTACACGACCTCATCCCACCCTACTCTACCATACCCACCCCCAACCTTACCCTACGTCATCCCATCCTACCTTATCCCCACCCCCACTCCTACCCTACCCTACTCTACACCATCCCACCACCACCACTGCCGCCGCTAGCACCACCACCACCGTCACCGCCGCCGTCATCAACACCACTGATCCCCGCCGCCGAACATCGCTCACTGCCACCCTCCACCACCACCCACACCCGCCGCCGTCGCCACTGCCGCCCTAGGTAGACTGTAGGGTGGGGTGGGGTACGGTGGGGTGGGTAAGGTAGGTGGCAAAGGGGGTAAGAGGTGGTGGGCGGTTGATTGTATGATTTATTTTGGTTTATACGTATTGAATTAATTTATTTTTTGCTAAATTCCAATTCCGGTCTTTACAACCAAACAAGATATAGGTTTTCACAAATTCCAATTCCTATGAATTCAAATTTCTATGAATTCCAATTCCTTGGTCAAATTGGTTTGCGGAATGAATATGGATGAATTGGAATTTGACCAAGGAATTGGAATTCATAGGAATTTGAATTCGTAGGAATTAGAATTTGTGAAAAACTATATCTTGTTTGGTTAGTAAAGACCGGAATTGAAATCTAGCAAAACATAAATTAATTCAATACATATAAACCAAAATAAATTATGCAATCAACCACCTACCACCCCCTACCCCCTTTACCACCTACCCCACCCCACCCTACCCCCACCCTATAGTCTACCTAGAGCGGTAGTGGCGACGGCGGCGGGTGTGGGTGGTGGTGGAGGGTGGCAGTAAGTGGCGGTGAAGGGTGGTGGTGAGTGGCAGTGGAGGGTGTTGATGACGGCGGCGGTAGTGGTGGTGACGGCAGTGACGGTGGTGGTGGCGGCGGCGACGGTGGTGGTGGTGGTGGTGGGATGGTGTAGAGTATGGTAGGGTGGGGGTGGGGGTAAGGTAGGGTAGAGTAGGGTGGGATGACGTAGGGTTAGGGTTAGGGTGGGGTAGGGGTGGGTAGTGTAGAGTAGAGTGGGATGAGGTAGGGTAGGGGTAGGGTAGGGTGGGGTTGGGGTGGTGACAGGGGTGGGGTGGGATAGAAGACAACAATTATGTTTTGAGATTCTTTATGAATTTGAGAACTTCTTTGAATTCCATCCATTTGGTAAAGGAATTCCCAATTCCTTGATTTAAGGAATTCATTGGAATGGTCAAATTACATTCCATAAATTCCGCGAACCAAACACAAACAAGATTTAGGAATGCTCAATTCCAATTCCGTCCAATTCCATCCAATTCCAGCGAACCAAACGTTATCTAAGAGCTGAATTGGAATAGGGGTGTGTATGTTATGTCGTTCAAAAGATAGATATCGACGTATTTTCGTGTCAATTTCATGTTAATTAATTTTGACCTAATTTAATTCCGTGTCGGGTTCGGTTTGCGTCACTCTATTTCGTGTTGAGTACGGGTTGTGATTCGGGTTAACACACTTTTTCGCAAAATTAATGCATCTTCAATTTTCGGTAAGACCATTAAAATATACATACCCAACTAACCCAATTGAAATAAGTTTCGACCAATCAGACTTTTGTTTTCGATCATTAGTTTGGTTTGATGGTTTTAGTCAGATAACTTGAAATTTGATCGGTTCAGATTTTCGATTTGAAGTTTGCATATTCAACTACACAATTATTGAATAAACGTAACTATAAAAAAAAGTTATATAAATTGTATATCATTTTGACAAGAAAAATCATACGTATAAATTGTATTATTCAATCGTGCGGTAAGTACAATTCTATAGACTATGGAGATTCCTTTCGGGCAAAATGCATGAAAATACAATTAACTTTGTCTTAATTATCATTGTATACAATCAACTTTAAATTCTTAAAAATAATACAACAAACTTTCATAATTCACTCATTGTATGCAAACAACTTTTTTCTGTGTCTAGTATTTAGCTATCATTTTATACAATAAACTTTTCTATAATTTCTATTGTATACAACAATTTGCATACAATGGGAGGATTATAAAAGTTTATTGTATTATTTTTAAAAAAATAAAGTTGATTGTATACATTAAGACAAAGTTCATTGTATTTTCATGCAATTTACCAATTCCTTTTTGTGATAAAGTAATTTTTAGTTTTAGACTTTTTTTTTTGAATTTTCAAAATTTATCTATTTTTTATATTATACGTTATGTATCATATTTTTTTACAACTTTTTAATATTTTCTCCAAATTTTATATTACTTTAAAAGAATGTTCAATATAGTTCATATTTAATTCATAGTCCTAAGGGACTAATTTTAGCCTTTGGATCAATGTCATCAATGATCCAGATTTTATCTAAAATTTTTGGACGGAGTGACATTTTCGTAATTCACATGTGATGCTTTTACAAATCACATGTGATTATATACCGAATCACCTGTGATTAAATATTAAAATTTTAAGACTATGTTTTGTAAATGTACTTTATTGAACACAACTCATTATTTCTAATATTAAAAAGATTATGATAATTTAAAATTACTTAACATGTAGTCTCCAAATATCCTTTTTCTTTTTTTTTTTGCTTTAGTTCTAATATTGCTTTAGCTCATATTCTGGTTTAGTTCAAATTTTTAATTTTGATTAATTATCGATTTAAAATCAGTCGAGTTAAATAAGTCAACTTCGGATTTATCAGCTTAAACATGATCTGACTCACCAATTTCCATATCATTTTCGTGTCAGCTTTTATATTACTGACCTAACTTATTTTTGTCTTAAGAGTAAAATTAAGATAATTAAAAAAATTTAATGGAAAAATTATTGAAAATAGAAAGACACATGGAAGTTAAATTATGATAATTAATAATTATGAAAAGGTTGGCAAAGTGAGCACATGACAAGTTCTTGCTTTTAAACACTATCACTTGAAATCTCTTTTTGAATACCGACATAATCGACACCAGCTTTTCAGTTTTACTTTCTCTCTTTCTTTCACAATCAAATCATTTTACTCCCTTCATTTAATAAATAATAATTACAAATTCTATCTCACACCTCATTATTTTAATCATCATGATGGAAATTCAATTTTAGAAATATAATAATTTCTTTTTTGGAGTTTTAGATTTGTTTTTTTTATCTATTAATAATTTTAGAGAGCTAACATTCTTTGGTTATACTGATTAGGTGAAAGGTTAGGTTTTTTTTAAACAGCACGCGCACGTATTAATCTACTTTTAAATTTATATAGATTTGAACCCATAATCATTGACAATGGAGAACACTTTCCGACCCATTCATATTGCTAGGCTACTAGCCATTTGTTAGGTGAAAGGTCAGCTACGTAAAAGGTCAAACCAGAAAACCTAAATAGTCTAACAAAAACGAAATCATCTTAATAGAATAATACAAGTCATTGCTCATTGTGAAATGAAGTGCTATTGGAGAGTAAAACTAAGGGCCTTTGGTATGGTAGTATCAAGGAGAGTTGAGGTGTTTCTCTATCTATAAGGTTGAGGGTTCAAGTCACGTCTTGGACATAGGTGTAGATTAGGTGAGTGGATGTGTTTGTTGTTTAAAAAAATGGGTGTAAAAATGTACATAGGAGCTCGGTATTTGTAGCAAAATGAACCTTCAAGAAACCCTAGTGAGTTTGGCTAATATGACATCCTAACTATGGAGTGACACCGGTGGGAAGGCTAGGACATGATTAGATTAAGGAATGTCATGTAATTGACTACGATTTCATAAATGCTAGACATGTCAAGATCTTGAGAATCTTGACTTTTGAAATTTCAATTGTCAGGTATAGATCTTATCTAGTCCGCACCTATCATTTTTGTGCTTAGATCCAAGAAACAGATCTTCCAAGGTCTAGATGGTCTGAATCACGACTTTCACAATCTAGAGTACTCAATGGTGATTGAATGCTTAATGTATGCCATGGCTAGTTCAAGACCATACATTGCCAATGTAGTAGGAAGTTTGAGTGAGTTAACCAAGTACTCAGACAATTAGGTGGCTCTAAAGTTCAATGAAAGTCCTTTTTTTGTGCTTATTCACTCTTTGTGTTAAAAAATTATAAAGGTGGTGTTTTCACAATCACCATTTGAGTGTGTTTTATAATAAAGTGAATGATTTGATGCCATGAATCCTTATATAAAGCTAATGGCCATTTATGGGGTTATCTTTTTGTAGGCTAAAATGAAAGTGGAGGCAGTGTCCCAACTCCAATAATTGTACGTTTGTTTCCTTAAAGTTTAATTCACCATCTCACTCTCATGTCACATTTAACCTAAAGCTATCCTTCCTACGTTATCTTGTTGTTTTTCATTGATTTGATCAGGGGTGTGTAGTCAGTGATGAATCTAGAACGAAATCATACCAACGTATGTAGTTTATGTTAGAAGATGAGTCGGTCAGAAGAATTAGATAACGGGTTGAATAGTTCTTTAGTTACGGGTTGGATCGTTAATAATTTGATATAAATCAATAATATTACAAGTAGCGTGTAAAAAGTATGAGATGTGATTATATGTCTGAATCTAAATTTCATGTTGGAACAATAAGAAGTGGTCCTAAAGTCTGAATCTTATTCATCTCACTGTATATTTTTATAAAAGGTCTGAACTTTCGTAAATATTTGTGTTGTCATATTTCATATTCATCGAAGTTTAAATACGATCAACATGATCAATCTTTTAAAGCAACCAAAAAAACACAAAACAACCATGGCAAGAAAGACTCGAAATACTTAACATGATATAGAGGCGACAGTAGACACACCAATTAGATTAAGATCCGATATCATGTACTATTAAGACCATGAGTACCGGGTATCTTTCTCCTCTCTCTTACCTGAATGTCACATCAGCGTTACATCATTTTTTCTTCTTTTCTCTCTATTACTCGAAACCCAAGTATAGCCTAACCCAAACAACCCAAATTCTTTTCCTCTCCTTACTTTCTCTTACACAACCCAAAAAAAAACATCGGGGAGCTCGGGTTGAGGAAACCAAAGCCAGACCCGAAAGGGGGGGCGTAGCGGTGTTCCCGACCGAAGCCGAGAAACCTGTGAGCCACCCGAACCCCTTCGGGTTGAGCGGTACTTATGGCCTAACTAATGATACGTCACTTTATTATTTCACTATCTGAGGTTGACTTGAATTAGGCTAAATGTAGGTATTCTTATCTTATTCGCCTCACCTACTTTTCAATGTTCCATGTCACCTTCTTATTCCAGCACTTTATTGAACCAATGAACACCATTGATGAATCATGTAGGTTACATAATGCCAAATGAGTACAAGTTTACTTGTACAAGTGGTTGTAGGAATATTGCATATGTGTTTGAATAGCACAAATAATAATTAAATAGTTAAAACCATTTTGAAAAATGTTACTGAAAAGGTGAAAGTATATATGTTGGTCTAAACCAATTAACCGCAATATGTTACCAAAAGGCGTATACCTTAACGGGTCTACCGGAGTACCAGGTAGAGCACTTGCCTCTCATAGAGAAGTTAAAAGTTCTAGTCTCATGAAGTTTCATTCAAGGATGGCCAAAGATGCTTCGGCAACGGCCACAGGTATACCAGTTAAACCATTTACATCTAAAGTCATTGACTCGACACACTATACATTTAAAGTCAAAGGCTTGACACTTCCAAATAACTTGAATATAAAACACTTTCTGTTTATTACTAATACTTAATTAACTTGCAAAGCTAGATTGATTACTATTTATTTATTATTGTGATTTTTATTACTTTATGTCCAGATTTCTTCAAATACAGTTATTTTAGCACATTCACTTCTTTTATATAGAATTTCCATTCCCATATACTCCATCTCTTGATTGTATAAAATTAACTTATTTTTTATAAGCTTATTTCTTTAACTTATTGTTATACTAGATGGTTATAAGCTTGTAATTTAAGAAATAAGCCGGAAAAATGAGTTTTTTTTATAAATAGAGGAAAGAGGGCATGGTAATTGGTAAAAGGGGGTGGGGCTGCATCTCACTTTTTCATACATTTTTTATTTGTTTTTGATTGTTGGGTAGTAAGTGCGTCATCTAATTTCGTATGGTGAAAAGTAACTACATTGCTAAGTGATGGGAGTGAAAAACTGATGTGGCTTACTAACTGCATTTACTCTAATAAGCTAAACAAAGGACCACTAAATAATTATATTATAAAACAAAGAAACTTATCTCAAACTTATTTAAGAATATAGCTTACTTATGTTTGCATTAAAGTCAAAAGATGGAAGTGTAAAGTGATCATCTTTTTCTAAGACAAGACCCAATGCCATCCCCATAGGTTTCTGGATACATAGCATATCGGAAAATGAAGATATGATGGTGGTGATGGGTGGTGGAGCCTGGTGGTGCAGTGGTGTCCCTGTTGGTTGGGACCATCATAAAAGTGTAAAAGCAACCACATGCTACAAACTACAAAGTGGCCTTCTTCCCCCTTCTTTTCTTTTACCCACTACCCACTCGTCAAATACTTGTTCAGAACCCCCCACTGTCCTTTCATTCACAAGACTTCTGTCCATCTAACTTTTGTTACATAGCAAAAATAGCCCAAACAGTACTCATCCTCGTCTCGTCAGTTAACGCCTAAACCCGCAAACCCAAAGCCATAACAGAATCTCATTTTTGTTCGGTTAAAACTCGAAAGGCTAGCCTGCTAGTTGCCTTAGTCGAACACATAAACCAATCAAGCAAAGCAGACAAATTCACTAGAGGTGAGACTGGACCACATCAAAGCCAAATAACAAAATAAGGCGAGTCGACTCGAGTCACGAGGCAAAATTGGTCCTTGAGTTACGAGACAAAACTGGTCCAGCTGAAAACGAGTAGTTTCTATGTCTGGCCGTAAGGGTCAAAACAGGTTGGGTCACCGACCCACCAACACATGTTTATATATTTTACTCGTGTAACCTGTTAGCAACAAAATACGATGGCCATACAAATGAATTAAAATCACCACATAGAGACATCGGGTCGACATATACGGTTCTAGTCACGGGTAGGTTAGGGTCAAGAAAAGAAAGGGTATTAGTAGAAAAATAGGTAGATGAGGTAGGAAAGTGACAGCCACACATATCAACAGGGATGACATTTATAAAACTGGGTCCAGTGTGTATGTGTAGCATGCCAATAATTTAGCAGGCGTCAACACCATGACAACAACTTCTTATCTTTGGAGCATCCATGGTGATATATTTCCAATAGCGACAACACTCTGACTCTGGTGTCGCTCACTGAGGTCACAAGTGAGACGAACCAGCTACAGCCCAACCATTTGGTTTCCTCTAGTGTACGTTAAGAACCTTCTTTACACAAATTTGGCTTCATAGCATTTGTGTTTTTCTGACGATATACCACAATGATGATGATATAGAGAGAGAGAGATTGAGAGAGAGAGAGAGAGACCTCGTTTATTAAGGGCCACAGCCCACATGATTGATCTTTTGTTGGGCCTGTGCACTCAAGCTGGTGACGCATCCAAGGTGAGCTCTGTCTTTCCCTTTTAGCCTGATATCAATTGGGTTTAGCCCATTTTGTTAAACAGAATTTGCAATTATGATGCTAATAAATGAGAGAAATTTACACAAACATAAGAATATCACATAGATGTAACTTGTAAGACCTATGATTTACGGGAATTAAAGAGATGAATTTCATTATACATTAATATATTAGTCTAAACTGCTAAGTCAATTGACTGAAAGCAATTCCTACCCCATGTAACAACTGGAAAAATGAAAAAAAAAAATCTACAAGAATAATATATTAAAAATTCAGAAAGTACGTCTTACTATCTCATCCTTTACAGTCTCACCAAATCCCTATTCTTCTGCTGCTTACATCTCGTTATTTCTAGAAATTTACACGGTGATGGGAAACGAATCTTTACATAACTTTCCCCCTCGTTTATTTTTATTCGTCAGAAGCAGAAATCTTGCATTAAGAAACCAGAGAGAAACACTTAAAACCTTAACATTGAAAAATATAGTCCCAAAAATTTGCAAAATGCAAATGTTTACCTGAAAAACGAGTATGTTGATGCTCTTAGACTTTTTGGACTTGCATATGGAGGCCTAGAGCATCAATAATGCTCTCAACCCAACTGTGAAACAAAATCATATGTGTCAAGAAGAATTTGAAGTGTACTACACATACATCTAAAGGTCGCTATTTCAACTCATTTACTTAAACACCCAACTGTGAAACAAAATCATATGTGTCAAGAAGAATTTGAAGTGTACTACACATACATCTAAAGGTCGCTATTTCAACTCATTTACTTAAACACAGGTCAATTGAGGTTATCTTTCTTTTCTAACATATCAAATAGAAAGCTAAATAATAATAGATCAAACGGGCCAAAAGTCACCCAAAGAAACACACACAGATTGGATGGTATTACCCATTTTGACCTGTAATCTAACCAGCCCATCTTGCCACCTCTACATACAACCAAATACATGTGAAATCGGATAAAAGTAAAAGAGATGCTCAATGATTGAAGAGAATAACTATTACCCCTTGAGACCTGGGCTGGATGGGTAGTATACATTACTCAAACCCATTCTTTTGGCGGCAGAAGCAGTGGTCTCACCGATGCACGCCACCGAACCACTCCACCGCTCTGACTCCGGTACAAGAGCCACCCATGCTCTGTTGCGCAACAATATTTTATGAAAAAGAACTCAATACAACAACCATTATCCGATGATCACGAGTCCGATAAAAACAACGTAGCTTCAAGAAATACGAAACAGTATAACCGATAAATATACTTATATACCTAATTGCCGAAGGTGATGCAACTGCAACAACAGAAGCGGAGAGTGCTTGCTCGAAAATCATTTGGTCCACATGTTGAACAGTTTCCTAGAAGAAGTTAAGATTAGGAAATATAGCGCAAAACCATAAACCAGTAACCAAATTTAACATAAAAAATTTGAGGTGCCAATTTCAATTATGTTTTATCTCTTAACGGGTCAAACAAGTGAAATAAAAATATATAGCTAAGGAAATAGGTAAAACAGGTCAAAAGTTCCCATGACGTACTTTCAATGCATAAAACCTCCTAAACAACGATTTCATACTGGATTTGATATGTAAAGAGAAAGTGTTACGTGATACCGGTTTCAATTGTATAGTCCGGTGAGTTAACAAAAAGGTTGATAAATCAGATTGATTAACCTATATAACATAATATTACTTTGTAATAAAGTGAATACTACAGATCACTAATCAAACAAATTTAAGAAGCAAAAATACAAGAAAAATGTTTACCGTTGTATATGTGTTCAATCTTAGAACCTCAAATCCACGCCTAGAAAGGCCTTCCTCTGAAACACAAACAACACAATTATTCATTTCGCTAATAGAAAATACAAACTAAAATAATCCAACAAGAATTAAATCACATACAAAGGAGGGTTAATACCTATGTCATGACTAGCTTTTGCAGAAGCAGGATATAAAATGGTACATCTTTCATTCCCATGCTTTGGCAGCTCTGAAGCAAGAACCTTGCCAGTTGCTGCAAAAGTTTACAAGTTAAGGTTAACCAAATAGAAAGCTAACCAACCTTGGTTTAATCTCTATTTCGGCTATTGATTTCACCATTAAAAACCCACAAACTTATCATAAATTCCAGGCTTTAATAGGAAGACATGTGCAAATACCTTTTGATGGGACAAAAGCAACATCAATGAATTGCTTAGATGAAACTGTAGCTTCGTCAAATATGTTTGCTGTACCAGCTCCAACCACAGCTACCTTGACACTTGGGGACCCAGCAGCTCTATGAATTGCAGATGAAAAGTTAACATATATATATATATATATATATATATATATATATATATATATATATAGATACACACACTAGTTGGTACCCGCGCAATGCGACGGCAACAATCAAAGAAGGATGATGGTGAATACTTGTGGTGAGGATGACAGAGGATGCAATGATGCTTGCGAATGAAGCTTGAATGTTACAATAAATTTGAAATAGTTTAAGTAGTATTATTCATCAAATTTATGTTATATGAAAGTTTCTATTAATAGTGTGGTAATATTGTTTATACACTTTTACTTAAAAGAAAATTGAAATGTATGTTTTTAAAGAAAAATAAATTATAATTCGTTGTATTCAAGAGGAGGTGAAAGGTTTATTAAATCGATGGATGAGATTAATGTAAATAAAATTAAGAGTGAAGATTTAGTTTTGATTGAAAAATTAAGAACTCTTAATTTTTAGAGGAGAGAGAGTGTTATATGCTTAATATAGTAGTACAGATAAATGAGAGGAGGTGAAATGTTTATTAAATTGTTGGATGAGATTAATGTAGATAAAATTAAGGGTGGAGATTTAGTTTTGATTGAAAAATTAAGAACTCTTAATTTTTATTGGAGAGAGAGTGTTGTATGCTTAATATAGTAGTATAGATATAGATATATATATATATATACATATATATATAGATGAGGGTTCATTTGAGAACCGTTGTTATTGTGAGTACGAACCAATCTTGGCCCTTCATTAAAATAAATCAATGGCTAATAATTTTGACGGCTCGTTAATGAATCATCAATGGCTCATTAATGAGGGGTATTTTGGGACAAGCCTCATTAATTAATAATTCATCCACTCATACGCAATTCATGGTTTGGTAAATATATAAATGACCAAAATACCCCTATTAATGTGCATTAATGGTGGTTACAAATGGTACTCGCAATAAGAACGGTTATCAAATGAACTTTTCCCAATATATATTTATACATACATACATATATAGGGGAGGGTTCATTTGACAACCATTATTATTGCGAGAACCGCGAGAACCAATCCTAGCCGTCCAATTGGTAAGTGGAATTCACGGATGAAGAACGTGGGAGGATAGAGTGTGGCAAGGTGCATGTGATGAATTCATGGGTGGGCAATTGAATTAAATGATGGAGAATTGGACGGCTAGGATTGGTTCTCGCGGTTCATGCAATAAAAATGGTTCTCAAATGATCTTTTGCCTATATATACACACACACATAGGGGAGGGTTCAAACGAGAACTGTTTTTCGTACGAGAATTGCAAGAACCAATCTTGGCCCTTGATTAAAATAAATCAATGGCTAATAATTTTGACAGCTAATGATTGGCTCATTAATGACTAATGATTAGCTCATTAATGGCTCGTTAATGACGTACTAATGAGGGTATTTTGGACAAATCAAGCCTCGCACATTAATGACGGCTCACCCGGACGCAATTCACGGTTGGGAAAAATATATAAATGACCAAAATATCCCTATTAATGATATTACAAACAGTTCTCGCATGTACGTAAAACAGTTCTCGTTTGAACTTTTCCCTATACACATATATACATATACATATACATACATATATATATATATGGAAAAGTTCATTTGAGAACAATTTTTATTGCGAGAACCAATCTTAGCCGTCCAATTACCCCTCCTTCAATTCCATCACCCACCCATAAATTCATCCCATGCACTTTGCCACACTCTATCCCCTCACGCTCTCCATCCATGAATCCCACTTACCAAATGAACGGCTAAGATTGGTCCTCGTGATACTCGCAATAAGATCGGTTCTCAAATGATGGACTAACATAGGAAAGGCTCTATGGAATCTCCCAGGTAGCCTTAAGATTGATTTTATATTACTTTTTTGTTTGAGATATATAATAAATGATGGATAGCATGGATGGATATGAACACGGAATATAACTTCTTACATGTTATACAAGCATATTGACTATTGAGTTGAAAGTTATAAAACTAACTAGTAGAGATGTTGATCATACAGTAATTTGCACCTTAGAACATTGTTTGAGAAGTTATAGAAGGAATTGTAGCTTAACATTCATATGCAGAAAAGTTCTGTACGTACTTCCAGGCATCAAGAAACACTGAAGCTGCTTCAGGTGAAGTTATGATGATCCAATCAAAAGAAGTGGCTGCCACCATAAAAGCATTTTGCAAAATGGCAATCAAGCAATATAATTAATCTTTTAAGAAAGAATTTGCAAGTACAAGTTGAATCATAAGAAAGGAAGTTACCACTCAATAGAGCTGAAAGTCTGTCCATATCAGGCAATGTTGTATGTTGAATCAGGGGAAGCTCCAAACAATCAATCCCATGTGCTGCCTACTCAAACAAAAATTACATAGAATGGCAAAACTATAACCATAAAAAAATTGGTCAAAACGATTGAGCACTATGCTTCTACACCTTTTGGTCCACTATCATAATCGACTTTCCAAAGTGTGAAGATATTATAATTACATGTAATTGTTGATTGACTTGTATATGTTGCCCTTAACAGGGTTCTTAAATTGAAATCAGAAAGTGGTCTATAATTATTAACCACTGTTAATACTACTTTTTGCCAAACCCTATAACAGTTACCGTGCCATAAACCAAGCAATTCAAGCACCAATCAACATCAAATAGTTGCTAGTGGTAAACTTCATTGTTTCAATTTTATGCCCACATTCCCAGAGGCCAGAAAGACCACAACCACAAACCATTGACCTTAGCTCAGTATAAATTTTTGAGTGTTGTTCTATATTTAAAATTGCAGTACTCAGTCAAGAAATAAATGGAATTTTGTACGTCATAATCAACAAAATCAGCAGTGGAATTTGGAAAATGACTACAACCAGTAATTCAAAAACTTCAATTTGACACTTTAGCAATATAGAGAGAGTGACACCAATTTGGGATATCCCAAGAAATTAAATTATTGCAAATTTATAAGTAGGTGAGAAGCATAATTTATATGAGAAAAATCAACATATTATGTACGGCATTTGATCAAACACCAACCCTACGTTCATTTTTTCAACTATTTCCAACATAATAGATTACATTACAGCAAATTAATGCAACGGCAAAGAACTAAACATGAACTACCTAACAAAACCTAAAATTCAAACAGGTTATAGCAATTAAGCAATGCACCAAACCAAACAAAAATTAAAGTACAGAGACATGAAGAATAAACACAGAAACCATAAAGAAAAGGAAATTACAAGCGCTTTGATGAGCTTGCCATTTTTACCACGCTCCCTCGTAACAACAACACGATGATTCGACAACGAAGTCGTCGGAGAAGAAGAAGCTCTAACGTTGAACGACTGTATATGAATTCGCCGGCGGTGAGGAGGTTGCACCGGAGGAGAGAGAGGGGTAGAGAGAGAACGCAGCGATAAATTCATGGCGGTGATATGGGAACGTGTTAGTTTGACTTTGATTTTCCGTCGAGCCACCTGTTGGTAAATCAGCTATACTTTCCTTTTAGGTACTCTCCGCTTTTTCCATATTTGCTTTTCACCCCCTCATCTATTGAGATTTTGTACTATCTCCCTTTGTTCTTTTCATATGTCCAATTAGCACCCCTAAAACTTACAAAAGATGTTAATCATGTAAGCCAAACAAGAAACACTAGGTCAAGATCAATCACAAGGCCTCTGAATTACCTTACACGTCTCTTACCATAACCCATCGTTGTATGATTATTAGAGCGATGCCACCAAGTTATCAAATCATTGGTGTGTTAGGTTATGTATTGAAACAACATAAAACATTTTCTTAGCACGAGGGTCTCGCCCATGTTTTGGACACCTTATATAAGTGTGATTGAAAGAAGACATTGAAGGTCGCTTGTAGGAACAAATGAATTTAGGTTTTGATGTTTGTTATAAAATTTGTAGGTTTGGTATAATATCTGTTAGACCATGTTCTATAATAGGTTATAGGTGGTAATAATTAATGACAGTTGAGATATCCATACAGTTTTTAGAAAAGTGGAATGTCATAAGTTTATCAAATAGAGTTTCCCTTAAATGATTTCATTATCTTAAACGAACTTAAATTGAGAGAGTAAAGAGTCAAGTATTTCAAAATATAAAAGCCCATGGGATATATATATACACACACACTAACTATCGGTTAATACACCCCTGCAGTCGGAGTGGGAGGTTGGTGAAGGCTCAAACTAGATTTGAATGTAACACCCTAAAAGTAAGTTTATTATTTAATTTATTAAGAAGTTTTAATCTGTATTTGCTTATTATTGCATGGAAATATTTGAATGCTTGATTTTCCATGTGAATAACGTGATTATATAAGTAAGAAAACTTATCTTGCCAATTTTATAAATACTTATTAAATAATGTGTTGATGTGGCTAAATTATAAAGAAAAGGACTTCAAGAACCATTATTGCCAAATACTCATAGTTACCTAAGTATATAAGGATTTCAAATTTCTTATTTCAAAATCAAAATTCTTGTGCATCATTTGGAAGAATCAAGATTTGAAGAACCAATATTGAGAATTTTGAATTTGACCAAATTAAAGAGGAATTGAAGTGTTCTTGTTGATCAAGGTTACAAGGTATGTGATTCTAAGCCCTTTAGTATTAAATGTTGAGTTGTTAGATAATTTTGAAGGTATTGTTGTTCTTGATAATGAAGGGAGTTATCTTAGTGATAAGTTAATGACGTTCAACCTCTAATTTTGATGATTTAAGAGTGGATAAAATGAATTTTTTTTAACTTGTTTGTCAAAATTAAGAGTTTTGAGAATTGGTAGTAGGTCAATATGAATTAGATGTTGTGAATTGATGATATTATGATCAATCTATGTTATTAGTGTTGTGAGTTGTTATAAGATGAATACAAAGTGCTAGAATCAACGTGGTTTTGATTTGGGATGATTTAGGGATGAGTTATTTTAATTTATTTAGTTGTTTTATTACATTATTTATTAGTATTTGTTAGAATGGTATTACATACATCACATTATTATTATATTCATTTATATAAATTGGATCAAAAGTAAAATCAAACTGAAACAAACATCGTATTTGAAGTTCGAATCAAAGCGAAATGAACATTGGATAATAAAGTTATAATCTAAACGAAAATTATTTTTGAAATTTGTATCAAAACAAAAAAGGAATTGGGAATTTTAAAAATGCAAACAGTATACGAAAATAAATTAGTCGAAATTGGATCTACACGAAACTAACACGAACATGAATGACAAGAACCTGGTAACCTAAATCTGACATAAATTAATATGTACACTTCCTATTGCTCCACAACATACAACATTACTATAATGTTGTTTATCTCATATAAAAAATGTTACATTTTCAAAGTTATAAATTTTAGATGCTTTGGTTATTTTTTCATACAAAAAGGTCATAAAGTTTTATACCAACTATGTAAAGGTATTATAAAGCCATTTTATAAATAACAATTATATCAAACTTAAACAACTTTTTATACTATTTCACACATATATAAGAGCTGCAAACAATGTATGATTTATGATTATGAAGTTCTTATCAAAGTAATCAATGTGAACAGGTCTTGTTAAATAATCTAAAATATAAGGGGCTTGTATGAATTTTATCTAAAATGTAAGGGTCACATTGTCATTTGCTCAATCTACAAACTGTTGAATCCATGGTGGTATCATGCACTTATCTTGAACAACTTTACTTTCTATTTATTTCTTTAAATATTTGTTAATTGTCACTTTCTTTTACATGTATAATGCAATCAATAATTGAATGTTCCTGTTAACTCTTGATCACAAGTTATAAGTGGGGTCTCCTTTGCCAACCATTGGATTATTCTTTTTTCTTTTCTTTTTATTTATAACTTTTTATTGAGTAAATATTGTTTATGATTTTCTTATCTATAAAAATGTAACTTATTTAACATGATGGTTGAGTTTTACAAAAACAACATAAAGTATGTTTGTTCCTGCTACTACTCACTGCATCGTTAATCATGGTAAAAGTTCAAACGAGAACTGTTTTTCGTACGAGAACCGCGAGAACCAATCTTAGCCGTCTAATTCCCCTTTCTTCAATTGGATTGCCCACCCATTAATTCGTTACATGCACCCTGCCACTCTCAATCCCCCAACGCTCTTCATTCATGAATTCCATTATCCAAAATGAACGGTCAAGATTGGTTCTCGCAGTTCTCGTACGAAAAACAGTTTTCGTTTGAACCCTCCCCCATTAATCGTTATGTTATTGTATTTCTTAAATGTGGCATGATCGATGGGATAGTCGGATGGGTTAGGTAACAGATTGAAACGATCATTTTCTAGTACAAGTCAAATTAGGTCATTTTAGGTTTTTTTCTTATTAACTTTGTAAATATTTTAGTTATGAGTACATAAAGAATATATCTTATTAAGATAATAATCTAAATCTTGAAATAAACTTCGAAGGTTAATTATCTTTGTAGAAATTAACCTTAGAAGACTTTCAACCTATTTGACTTGTTTTCTTTTTAGCTAATATTTTTAATTCAACCGGTTTAAGATAAAAAAATAATTAATTGAAGAAAACAATTGACCCAAAATAAAAAAAATGAAACATGAATTGAAATCAAACTGGAAACATAAACCAACAAAATCATACTAATATTAATTGAAGCCAATTTGGATATTCATAATCATTTTATCAAACAATTGGTGGACAGCAGTACCAATGTTTAAAATTAAATAGTAATAGTAGGAGAGAAATGTTACACCACACTGAAAGATGATTTGGGAAGTTATTTATAAGCAGGTATACCAAAATTTCATTGAGGTATCTTGTGTATTTTCAATATGCATGATATATAGTGCTCTTTACTTTAGAGAGAAAAAAAAAAGAGTCTTATGAAAAGAGAAATGGGTGTTAGCATCATCTCAAAAGGTCTCCCATAACTCTCTTAAGTATGTTTAACACTTGGAAGGTGAAATACAAGTCATAATAAATTGTACAATTAGAAGAAGAAAACCAAGAGTTAGGAGAAGTTTTAGTAATCAAGAGGTATTTGTCAATTGAGCAATTTAGGTTTGTAATATAGCCTGGTCGAGTCGACTGTAACACTGTATTCTTGACTCAGATTTTTCATTTTTAAAACATTGCGAAAACGATAGAAAATACAACTAGTATTTACAACTGAATATATACAGACTGTTTTCCAAGTCAACTATAATTCAAAATATCAATATTACAAAAACTACGGCTCTTCACAAATTAATTATCAGAGGGCCAGTCAATTACTCCCCAAGCAAACCCACTCCCAGCCGAGCCGCTAACTTACCAAAAACCTGTAAAAAGAATGAAAGGTGAGGGATTAGCACAAAGCTAAGTGAATGAAAGTAAACCACAACAGAATATCAGCCACAACTGCATGATATCAGAACAACAAATAATCGTGCCCCGGGAAGACCGGCAGTTTTGCAGGAACCTACAACCAAATGTTGGCCAAAGCAAAGGTTTACCGATAGTTCATTTGCTATTCTCACACAGTATTACCCTTAAGTTGCAACAAATGCATCAAAAGATCCAAATACTGATTAGCTGATAACAAACAAACCCAGCCCATATGCCTAGCCGAAACTGACTTCCCAATCAAACATGTATACATATCACTGATGCAACAATCAACCAGTTAATCAATTATCAGACATAAAGTCTATCCATGCGTCATTCCATAAACAGTTGCAACCAAAACCAATTACAACTAATATCATATGTGAGTAAACATCCACTCACCTCGAGTTCTAGAACTCCCACTCAGTGATCTTATATTACTGAGCCTTGTCTGTTCCTGTGAACACATAAAACTGAAATCAGTATCCAGTTCATAAATATATATATCAAAACATATATTTTTATCTTCTTTAATCATACACAACATGCTAGATTCACATATGTATGTACATATAGCATCAAAGAATCAACAAACGACATCATAGACTGTCGGATTTCAACATTGCTGGATTCTTCATCATCGGAATTCATCATCATCGGAATCCACCATCGGATTTCATTCTCTCGGAATCTACCATCGGATTCCTTACTGTCGGATTTCATCAATCACCGGATTCCAACATCATATCGGAATTCATTAGTACCGGATTCATCATCATCTTCTTCAATTCACAATCCGCCAACTTCGATCCTCCATGACTCAATTCCACAGCTTATCAAAACTTATTAAAGCTTACCAAAAACATAACCAAACATCTACAAACATATTATCATGCATCATAAACACCTTTTAATTATATCAACACTCGAAACATACAAAACACATCAAAGAAGGTTTTCTCCATGTTCTATCATGGTGATTATGATAAAACCCAGCAAGTTATTAACAGTAACTATAGTATGATAACATGATACATGATTTAAACATATAAAAGAAATACACCAACCTTAACTTGAATCCACTATCAAGTTTACGTTTTCTTCTTCTCTTAACTTTCACACACAAACACTTTTTCTAAGAAACAAAGTGAGGTGGTGTTTCAAATGTTAATTCAATATAAGCCCACGTATGTAAATCAGTAAATATCAAAGCAAGAGGTGTAATTAAAATAATTAGCTCATGCTTAGTCATGTAATACCAAACATATTCCCATGCACACGTACATATAAAAATACAAAACTTTAATAAATCATTTAGTAAAAAGAATAAACAAGTATGATGTAACACCGTATTTTCACACATCAAATTTTCATTTAAATTAACACTGCGGAAGCGTTTACCAAACCATAAAAGTATTTACAACTGAAGTTAAACCACTGTTTAACAAAACGGATCAGTTCAAAATACCGTATTACAAAAACTACGGCTCGTCACAATTCCAATCAGAGTGCCTGTCAATTATTCCCAGGCTACACCCCCTCCCAACTACACCGTAGAACTCACCAGCCACCTGTAAAAGTAGTGAGAGGTGGGGGATTAGCACAAAGCTAAGTGAATGGAAGTAAACCACCACAGATATACTAGCAAATAACAGCATGATATCAACAACAGTAAACACATAATCACCCTTTGCCTCACGAGAAGACCGGCGGTTCTGCAGGAACCTACAACCAATGCCGGCCAAGCAAAGGTTTACCGATAGTCTATTTGCTATTCTCACAAAGTATTATCTTAAGTTGCAACGAATGCATCAAAAGACCACAATACTGATTAGCCGATAGCAAACAAACCCAGCCCAGTATGCCCAGCCGTCAGCTGACTTCACAATAGGCGCAACAATCAATTAACATATCACAGTTAATCAATTAATAGACAACAGTCTATCTATGCATCAATTCACATACAGCTGCAACCAATCCAGTTACAACTAATATCACCCGTGAGTAAACATCCACTCACCTCGAGTTCTCGAACTCCCACTCAGTGGTCTAATATTGCTGAGCCTTGTCCTTTCCTGAGATCAGAATAAACTGAAATCAATAACCGATTCATAAATATATACCAAACACATATATTTATATCCTTTCAATCAAACATAAACATGTAAGATTCACATATGTATAAACATATATCACATAGTTAATATGTTAACTTAAACCAAGTAAAACATATTAAAAATAATCAACTTTTTGAAACAGTGCCCGTCGCGCCGCGACCCTTGTCGGATTTCAAAATCCGAAACCCAACAATTGGATTTCAAGTCGGATTTTCAATAACCCGGATTTCAGTGTCGGATTTTGCCAAGTTTCTGATTTCCAAGGGTCGGTTTGCAATTTTTTATCAGATTCTTACAATCCGAACCAAGACTCTCGGATTTCACCTTGTCGCGCCGCGACCCTATGTGTAGCGCCGCGACACCCCGATTTCCAGCTTGTCTTCTTCAAGAAAGTGTCGGATTTCCAGCCATGCTAACTCCCCAAATCCGATTCAAACCCTCATATATCAATATGAACACTTCTAAAACATGTATAAACACCTTATAACATGTATAGAACAACAAGAACACATCAATAACCATTAAAATACCAATTCAAACAAAACCCATTTGTCAAGTATGAAGCTTCAAGCTCCATTCATGGTGTTTCATCATATACACATGTATTTCATTAGAAAAGCATACCAATATGATCAGAATCATGCAAGGAACATTATCATACCTTTGTTTAGAATTAACCAATACAATTCTTCACTTTCACTTTTCAAGTTCACCACCTTTCTTTGCTTTTCTCTCAAGAACACACACTATCGGTTTTCACTATGAAACATTTCAGATGTTAACCATAAGCCCACGTATTCCTTTTTCTTAAAACAAGTAACATGAGGTGGCACCTTCTCATGCATACAAACACACACACACACACACACACACACATATATATATATATATATATCTCACCGCACATGCAATTATATATATATCAACAACTAAATTAACAATTAATTAATTTAGTTAAGGACTTTTAAAATTTAATATTAACAAGTAATTATCCAAGTACTAATCACAAGTTAACATACCAAAGCCATCTAAACTACTAGGCCCGATCTGAGGATGTTACATATAATCTTACCAAAAGCCTACGTAACAACTAGGTCCAAACTCAAGATGTTACATCGACCCAGCTCCAAGCTCGACCTCGATGAACCAACCGAAGGTATCGAATTTAGCTAGACTTGAATCTATTACAAGAATTAGTATATTAAATAACAATATTAATCAATGTTATTATTACTCGACTCGATACTTTCGAGTTTAACTCAATACTTTTGAGTTATGCTTGACTCGAGTAGAGTAAGATTTATGATGAAGATGTAAACACACACACACACACACACATATATATATATATATATATAGGCAAAAGTTCAAACGAGAACTGTTTTTTATACGAGAACCGTGAGAACCAATCTTAGCCATCTAATTCCCCCTCCTTCAATTGGATTACCCACCAATGAATTCCTTACATGTACCCTGCCACAGTCAACCTCTCCACGCTCTTCATCCATGAATTCCATTATCTAAAATGAACGGCCAAGATTGGTTCTCGCAGTTCTCATACGAAAAACAGTTCTCGTTTGAACCCTTATATATATATATGTATATATATATAGGGGAGGCCAAGTTCAAACAAGAAGTGTTTTTCGTACGAGAACTGCGAGAACCAATCTTGGTCATTCAAGTGGTAAGTGGAATTCATGGATGAAGAGCGTGGGGGATTGAGTGTGGCAAGGAATATGTAAGGAATTCATGGGTGGACAATCTAATTGAAAGAGGGGAAATTAGACAGCTAAGATTGGTTATCGCAGTTTTTGTACGAATAACAGTTCTTGTTTTAACTTTTCCATATATATATATATATATATATATATATATATATATATGGAAAAGTTTTCCTTCATGTCTCCTTTCAGTTTCAGTTTTGTTTGCTTAGATTTCGTAATGTTTAGCATGGAGTAGTTAATTTTAGTGCTATTGGATGAGATTCAAGTATGTTATTGACTTGATATATATATATATATATATATATATATGGAAAAGTTTTCCTTCAAGTCTCCTTTCAGTTTCAGTTTTGTTTACTTAGATTTCGTAATGTTTAGCATGGAGTAGTTAATTTTAGTGCTATTGGATGAGATTCAAGTAGGTTATTGACTTGGATTTGGTATTTTTGTGGGTTTCCCCAAATTCCACCATTAATGGAAGCTTCAAGCTAGGGTTTCTTCTCAAATTGTTTGAATTCATGTTTTTCCCTAAATTTCCATGATTAATTGATGTAATAGACCTGTTGTGTTGATTGGTTCTTGGTTTCTTTGCAATTACTCCTAGTTGTGATGCCCAATTTGTGAGAATTTACACTTGGGTTTGGGTTTTCACCATTGTTTGTGCAATTTGTTGATGAAATTGACTTTGAAATGCCTATTTTATGATTAGTCAAGTGTTGGAATATTTTTAAAGTTGATTTTTGAGAAATTGGCTACTTCGGAGAACTTCGGGGGTTAGTTTCCAAGAATTGATTGTTTAATTAACGGAGAACTTTGTTATTAAACGTGTTTAATACAACATTAAATCCTTGCTTGAATGTTTTTACAAAGTGGTAGATTCTAGTCACTCCTTATATATTGTAAAATCATTCTAAGGAGACCTTCTTGTTTGATTTTATTTAATATTTGAAGTGTTTAGATGGTTTAGCTTCTTGCCCATCAAATTTATCAAATCCTTGTCAATTAACTCTATTTGTAATCGAGTCTAGTAGCACTTCCTTCTCAAATCGAAAAGTTCTAAAAAAATATATTTCGTTTCTTTTAGCTCGCTTGTTTTGATTGTTAACTTTAGGAATATAAACATTTGATCATAGATTAATTAATGACGACAACCTAGTATTGAGATTTCATCTTGCTTCCTTGAGGTTCGACACTCGGTCTTACAAATACTTTACTACTATACGATGAGTTCACTGCCCGGTGTGTAGTTTAGTCTAGTATTTCCGTTTTATTTCAAATCATTTTTCATATATATATATATATATAACTGCACAACATCACATATCTTCACTTCATTAACCAAACCAGATCTACACTTCGTCAATCTAGAAAAAAACCAAAAAAAAAGAACAAAAAAATCGGATCTCCGATGGTGGCGATATTAAGCAAGAAGGAATCATCTTCTATTCTTTGTCGTAAAAAAAACACAAAAATATGAGATCTACGCAAGACAGTTTGACCGGAGCAACGGTTGAACGACGCAAAGACGGAACCATTATCTATTCTTCGTCGTTGGAATCATCGTCTATGAGATCGATCTGTTGAAGATCTGAAATGGTGCGGTGAGGTGATGGTTGTGGTGAAGATCTAGGGTTTTGTTGTGGCGGTGCTTGAGGGCGGCGATTGCAGTGGTGCGGTTGTCATCGGCGGAAGAGTTGCGATCTAGGGTTTTTGTTGTGGCGGTGCTTCAGGGCGGCACGACAGTGATACCGTTGTGGTTGTCATTGTCGGAAGAGTTGCGGACGAGATGGAGGCTGGCGGTTGGTGGCGCAGAACTGGAAGCAAAAACATGCTAGAAACGGAGGCCGGCGGTTAGTAGCGATGCATATGGCCGGTGGCCGTCAACCGGGGACAGCGTCGGCGCATAGAGAGAGAGAGGTTTCTATATATATATATATATATATATATATATATTTGAAATGAGATAAATAGGTTGAAGTATTAAAAGAGGGGGGAGAGAGAGAAGAGAGAGAGAGGTGATAGGAGAGAGAGGAAGGTAATTACTTTATACCGTTTATTTAATTAAATTAGAACCATTGAATGATCTAATTGCCCAGAATGTTTCTCGTATTTTTCGCAAAATAAATCATTTTCACATGAACCTCCCTCACACTCTCTCTCTCTCGCTATATATATATATATATATAAGAAGGGTTAAAATATAAATTACACAAGATTGATAACAGTCACGAGCTTGACGAGCCAAGCTCCATTGGCAGCCTACTCCTGTAGCTTGAGCTTGAGCTCGACTTGACTTAAACTAAACTCAGGGCGGACCTATGCTTGGTCCGGCAGTAGCATAGACCACCAGTCAATTTTATAGACGAAGTGGAAAACTCTTAACTTTTTCGAACCGGTACCACTAGTCAAATTTTTTGATGCCACAAGTGATTTTTTATGTCACTAAAATCTAATGAAAATACTTTAGTTTACCAAAAAATAACAATTTAATTAATAGAGCTTCATATAAATTGTGTCTTGATAGATTTGGCCTAAAATATCAGAATAACGGCTGAAACCTCGTTAACACCCGACCCAATTAACTGAAAACCTGGAAAAAAAACCCCGAACAACACCCTCAATCTTAAATTAATTTTATTTTTACCATTATATGGTGCCACCAGTCACCAAAAATCCTAGGTCCACCTTTACTATGCTAGTTTTGAATATTTTCCGAGTAAATTTCAAGTAATTCGAGAGTCGTCAACAACTCCTTTACACCCTATTGATTACCCATTACTACCATTATACCAATTGTTGGAGGCATCTTCGATTATGTGCCATATAAGAATATAAGACACTTGGGCCTCGATTTTATGCCATATCAACAAAGAGATGTTTTTACTTTATTTTACATGATATAAAGATAACAATGTATATCATGACAATCTAACTATTGAGTAGGCAACCCTATCTATACTAGCTTGGTCTGCCACCACAAGTGAAAGGTGAGAAGTAACCCAACTTATGAAGAAAAGATAACTGTAGAGTTGACAATATTATGATGAAAATGTGAGCAAACTAATCTTGTTTTGAGATAAATCGAACTTGTAACTCCTTTCGCGCAATCTTCTTTGAACTATAAGCCAACATTGAAATATAGAGATAAGCGACTCCAAAATTAATGTCGAACCATATTTAAGACGTGCTCGAAGGGGAATACACGATTCAATTAAAAGGTAATCCAAGAAACACAACTTCGAGAGCAAAATTTGGATTCATAGTCTTCTCAAATTGTATGTATCAACGAATCTGCTATCGAAGATAAAGCAACATGTAACAGTCTTAACACATTCAAATCAAACCCTTAAGACATGATCATCTTCATTGGAAATATATATAACTAGTTTAATACCCCGTCTATAAACACACAGATTGTTATTTAATATATATTAAAGATTGTTTCAAAGCCAAAATTTAAGATGCCAACTCAAAAAGTTGACTACTTCCAAAGTCAAACATATATAAAGGATAGAATAGATCAAAGCATGAATTAACAACCTACCAAATTAAATTCTTTGATTTAGTTTATTACCATTACCAAAGTCTTACAGTTAAAATACCACACATGCCAAAACAAACACATGTTTTTAACTGAAACCCTACAAAACTACCTCATGTAGTCAAAATTCAACCACCACTCCATATTCAGAGGGAGGAGATCGATCGAGAATTGGGCGCATTCTACACTCCCAAGTGACGCTACAAAGAGTTCAAAATGGTACACAAATTTTGTCACCATTTTTACTTGATGCCTATCCAGATACCCTGCTTGCTCATTAACTTCTTTTCGACTCAGGGCAGACCTACCCCTCCATATGATTAGCTTACTTGTTGTTGATGAACACCGTACATCGGGTATGCCCCATATGCTGCAGCATACATGCTCGGATCATGTGGTGGTGTCATAGCGTACTCGTATCCATCATAAATATGCCCTCCATAGTATGCCCCTGCCCACTGGTTCCCAAAGTCATTCCGCAACTGCAATTTCGAAAAAAAAGGTCAAAAAACTGGTTTATCTAAAAGTGTTTTAGTTAAGAGGAGAACGGGTCAAATGGGTAATAAGTTAACGACATAATTTCTCTCCTATGACACAAAGGGTTCACTTATTAAGAGACATTTATTTTATAATGAGCTCATTTTTCAGCTTACTTTCGTATTTTAAGTCACAATAAGCTCGTAATTCAGAAAATACACTGAAAAAAATAAGCTTATTAAAACTATTCCGGGTAGCCAAACACCCTGAAAAGCTTATGTAAAGGAGCAAGAGGACTACCTGTTTATTTGCTGGATTACGCCCCCAAGAAAGTCGAACTGTTTGCTTTCCGATTGTTGTGCCATTTAATTTCTGCAGTGCCTCTTCGGCGTTATTTCTGCCAATATATACAAGGGGAAACACTAGTAAAATCTTTAAAGTATCATAAGGCACTACCTATATATATATATTGATGCACCATGACTCGAATAGAGGATATATATAATTACGACTCAAACTAATGACATTTTGGTCAAAACTTGTAACGTTTAGCGGTTGCTTCAAGGATCTTAACTTTAATAAAATCGATCAAATATCAGAAAACAAAAGGAGGTACCTGTTGGCGAATTGTACAAACCCACACCCTTTTCCAATGGGTATTTTCACGGAAACTATGTCGCCATATTGAGAGAAAGGCTGCTTAAGATCCTCATCGCTTACAGTAGGGTCAAGCCCTCCCACAAAGATCTACAACCAATCGATCAAGGGTTAGCAAAAAGTATCAGAAACTGTAAAAGAAAGATCTATTTTAACTAAATAAACAGCAAACAGACTATACTGACCGTTGTGTTATTAGAATCTCCATCAGAATGAGAGCCACCATTTGACATATAACCACCTAACAAAGAACAAATAAAGTAAAAAAAACCCCGAATTTGCGTAAACAAGGTTCACGGCCAGGATAGTTAACTTCTAATTACTAAATGCATTTGAAGTCTTTTTTATGAGAATTTAACAATAAACAAGACCAATTGAAAAAGGTGTACACATATATATACCTTGAGAGGCATATTGTTGTTGGTAACCAGATGATTTTCTTGGAGTAGCGGCACCAATACGCATGGGGCGGCTTGAACAGTAAGTTCCGTTCATTTCAGTCATGGCTTGAGTTCTCTCATTATCGTCTCCAAACCTTACAAAACCATAACCTTTTGATCGGCCAGTATTTGCATCAATGACAACTTTAGCAGCTTTAACAGATGGATACTTATTAGCAAAAGTTTCATGTAATAAAGTATCAGTTACATCTGCAGCTAAATCTCCTACAAATATCGAAAGATCAGAACCATTATTTGAACGCTTATCTCCCATGCTAAATGTCGCCCAGTTCAAACGAAATGCTTGTTCTGTATTAGGCATTGCAATGGATGTATAAGTTTGCAAAACCTTTTCGGCTGCAGCATGTGAAAAAAACTCAACAAATCCATATCCCTCTGAGAAACCAGTTTGTTTATTGCGAATGACTTTAATTGACGCAACCTGAAATTTAAGTGATCAAAGACAACAACCATACTTTAGCTGCATACTTAACATCATTTCGTAATGAACTTATATATGTATCTTATCTTTCTAAATTCTAAAGATAAATCTAAGGAAATATATAACAATTAATCTTTCTCTATTTTTGTATGAACAATAAATAAGCATAGTTCCGTCACGCAACAAAGTAGCTAAATGTAGATAGTTTTGATGATGTTTTAAATCCTAAAAGTAAATGTAAGGAAAACTATAACAATTAGTCTTTAAATTTTTTAATGAATAATAAGCATATATACAGTTCCGTCACGCAACAAAGTAGCTAAATGTAGATAGTTTTGATGACACTTACACTCGCTTAACAATGTACAACTGTGACGTCCATGCTTCTAATTTTGCGAGAAATTGTCGGTTGCAATAAATAGATCTATACATCCTTATCATCTTACGTTATAAATTCAAACAGAGATGTGCATGCAGGCCCAGTTTGACTGGTACTAAGACCTAAGCCAAACCGGTACCCTTAATTTAGAAGTTTTTATCAACCAAACCAGCAGGACTAATGTCCCATACCTAACTGGTCAAACCGAAAAAAACCAGTCTGGTTTTACATGTTTGACCGTTTAGACCCATACATATTTATTTTTTCTTTTTAACTAAAAAAATATACATTCAAACCAAGTTCAAAAAAATAAAAATATAATGTTAGAAAACTAAATATACAAAATTTTTTAAAAGCAATTCCATATGTAATCTAGATTAGACAATTAAGTTTATGACATATAAAAACTAAATAAGCATTTTCTTCAAGGAAGTAAACCAAGCAAGTAAACCAGCCTGCAACTTAACAAATACAGTTCCCTAATTAAGTGTGTAACCAACACTTTCATAATAATGTTATTATAGCCATAAATATCACTTTATGCTTGTAAGTAGAAACAATTAAACATTCTTTAGTTATCATTAATGGTGATATTTATGTTAGGAGCAACTTTCTATTCACCTAAACAATGAAAACACAGGTGTACATCATTGATGGACATGTCATGGTGGTGTCCACCACCACGTTTACTCCACAGTATATCAATAAACATTATTAACATGGTTTGTAGCATAGTGGTATTAAGGTGTTCTTCGAATAGATTAGTGTGCATGTGTTCTGCTGTTCAAAAAAAACGCAAATTGAAAGACAAAAATATTATCATCAATACAAATTAATTAGAGTTTTAATATTTAACTAACAATATTAATTAGGGAATAAAGACAAATCTTAGTTCCATAATTAACAATAAATCACATTTATATAACATGATTGTAACAAAAAGGAAACTTTAAGAAAAATTAAAAAAAATTAATTGATTAATTAATTAATTACCTCGCCGGTAGAAGCAAAACAGCTACGCAGGTAATCTTCATCCATCCAATTATGAAGGTCACCGACCCAGATCGTTCTATTCTCTCCGCCGCCACCGCCGCCACCCTGCTGCGGCTGTTGTGCCACCGGATGGTGTAAATGGTGCGGATGGTATGGCATGTAGTGTGGAGGCATCGGGTAATGCCCAGGAGACGGCGCCATCATTTGATGCTGCATTACCATAGCCGCCGCCGGGTACTGCATCGCCACCCACTGTTGTTGTGGTGGCACAACCGGTGCCGGCGTCGCCACCACCGCAGGCTGAGTTTGTTGCTGCGGATCAGACCCACCACCGTTAGTAGTAGATTGCATCTTTAATTAATCGTAGCACACAATTAATCTCAAAATCAAAATATGCACAGAGTTTGTTTAAGACGATAAATATATAAAAGATTTATGTAACGAAAACGGCGAATCTGAGAGTTTCGAGAGAGAAAGAGATAAGAGAGAGTATGGAATGGAAGGATTCATGGGGAAGCCCTACTTCATATGACGCGTATGATTTATCAGCCGTTGGATTAAATAGCGGTTTTGCGATATAAGCCGTCGATTTTACATGATCTGAGGTAAGCATTGTTAGAGTTCAATTTTAGTAATGGTCGGCCGCCATTGATAATTTCCTTATTTTTATTTTTTGGGTATTATTAATAAAAGGGGAAAGAAGATTTCAATAGTCTAAAAAGAATCCAACAACATTGTTAATTGTATTTTTATCAAAATAAGATACCTTTTAAGATAATATTTTATTAATAAAACATTCAATATAGTTCATACTTAATTCATAATCTTAAGAGATTAATTTTAGTTTTTGGATCAATAACATCAGTGATTCAAATTGCATTTTAAAATTTTAGGTGGAGTGACATTTCATAATTCATATGTAATTGTATACTGAATCACCTATGATTAAATATTAAAATTTTAGGCCTATGTTTTTTACATAGACTTTATTGAACACAATTCTAGGTTAAACTTCTCTAAAATGTATTAAATTATAACTTATTTGTTAATGTGTGTATCCACATTTTAAAATGTTATTGTGTGTATCAAACTTTCAAATAATGTGGTATCGTGTGTATTAAACTTCCTATTGTATGTACTGAACATATATTTTTTTTGCTTTTTTATGTAATTAAAATACGTACAATAGCAAAAAATTAAAAGCTCGAAACACACAATAAAATTTTTGAAAGGTGGATACACACATTAACAATTGGAGTGTAGTTTAAAACATTTTAAATAAGTAAACCCTAGATATTATTATCCTTCACCTATATATAAAAACCGAAAAATGATATATCCTCATTTTTTTTCTACCATTTCATCCTTCTATTTACACAAGATCACATGTGGAATCTACTAATTCCCTTTATCGTCTCCTCCATTAATTGTGAAATTTGTGTTGATTTTGTTAGTAGAATGATGGGTCGATAATGGTTTAACCATCAAAGTTTTACTTTAGTTTCGGTTTAATCAGCAAAGTTTTTTTCAAACGGTTTTACCATAAAGTTTGAATTTATTATTATTTAATCCTCAAAGTTACACCTTTGTTTTGGTTTAAACCTTAAAGTTTTTCCCAAATGAACCTTTTGTTAAAAAATGGTTTAACTATCTAAGTTTTGTTAACTTTTTAATAAAAAGTAAAATGCATAGTAGAGAGAGTAAAATCAAAAACCATACAAAACTTAAGTGATTACTCAATTTTTTTAACAAAACTTTAAGGTTTAAATCATTTGAAAAAAAGTTTGAGGTTTAAATCATAACAAATTCAAACTTTATGGTATATTGTTTAGAAAAAAACTTTGATGGTTAAACCGAAATTGAACGAAAACTTTAATGATTAAACCATTATTGACCCTAGAATGATATATTACCTCTCATAAAAACCTTTTATGATATTAACTTAACATATATAAAATATTTTTTAAATTCATTTAATATGTTATAAGCCTGTTCACTTCTAAAAAATCACGTAGCTTTTAAGAAAATTAGCCGATTTACCCTACCCGAATTAACGAAATACGCATTTATGATGGTTTGAACTTTAAACATCAAATTAAATCAAAAACTTCTGAATCAATAAATACATTACCAGAGAAAAATAAATAATGAATTACCATTGTTCTCACACGTGTATAATCCAAGAAAGTACCCTCAATAAATCAATAATTACTGTGAAATTTAATTAATAAAGTTCATGAAGCATTTGTTTTACTTTTATAGAATAATAATAGGTATAACTTTATGGAGAAAACAGTATATTTAATTAAAGGATGTTAATTTATTATTATTAGAGTCAATAATGGTTTAATCATCAAAGTTTTTTTTCAATTTCGATTTAATAATCAATGTTTTTTTCTAAATGATTTTACCATAAAGTTTTGAATTTGTTATGATTTAAAACTCAGATTTTTTCAAATGATTTAAACCTTGAAGTTTTAAAAAAACTAAGAAATCACTTAAGTTTTGTATGGTTTTTGATTTTACCCTCTCTACTTAAATATGCATTTTAGCTTTATTAGAAACTTTACAAAACATAGATGGTTAAACCATTTTTAACAAAAATTTATGGATTAAATCATTTGGTAAAAAAATTTATGATTTAAACTAAATATAATATATAACTTTGAGGATTTAATAATAAAAAATTCAAACTTTATAATAAAACTATTTTAAAAAACTTTGATAATTAAACTAAAATCGAAATAAAACTTTGATAATTAAGCTGCCTACTATTATTATTATTATTATTATTATTATTATTATTATCTGAAATAAGTGTAATAAAATTCTGGAACAGAGATGATGTGATCAGGAAACGCATAGCATAGGTTTCAGCACTAGCAGTACATCATACAGCAAGTACTCTGTTTCTTTACCATATCTCACCAAATTGGGTAAATAGTTTATGTCTAATTCTCGCCCCCCACAACCCACATAATAATAATAATAATAATAATAATAATTCCATTTTTTATTTTATTACCAGTGTAAGTATCTCTGTACTATATAAATATATATATATATATATATATATCGGGGAGGGTTCAAACGAGAATTGTTTTTCATACAAGAACTGCGAGAATCAATTTTGGCCGTTTATTTTGGATAATGGAATTCTTGGATGAAGAGCGTGGGGGGATTGAGTGTGGTAGGGTGCATGTAAGAAATTTATGGATGGGCAATCCAATTGAAGGAGAGAGAATTTGACGGCTAAGACAGGTTCTCGTACGAAAAACAGTTCTCGTTTGAACTTTTGCCTATATATAAGGGAAAGTTCATTTGAGAACCGTTTTTATTGCGAGAACCGCGAGAACCAATCTTAGCCATTCATTTTGGATAATGGAATTGATGGATGAAGAGCGTGGTGGGATTGGGTGTGGCAGGGTATATGTAAGGAATTCATGGGTGGGCAATCAAATAGAAGGAGGGGGAATTAGACGGCTAAGATTGGTTCTCGCGGTTCTCGTAATAAAAACGGTTCTTAAATGAACCTTTCACTATATAGGGGAATATATATATATATATATATATATATATATATATATATATATATATATATCAATGTTAATAATAGTGATATAAAAATTATCAGTTTCTAATATTATTAATAGATAACATACCTTAAAATAAAAAAAGTTTATATATATATAATCTCTTTCACATTTGATTTATAAACTTTGATAAAAAAATATATTTTTTAAGTGAAATTTTGCAATAACTTTTAGGATATTCCTTTGTAATATTTATTAAGAAATAATTTCTTTTTTTATAATTACCATTATTCTATATTTGTTTATATGATATTTTCTGGAGTTTATGATATTTTTTTAACTTGTACTAAAAATAATTATATAGACTCAAAATGCATATATAAATAAATTTAATTTATTCGTATAAAAACTAGATATTTTTTTAACAAAACAACCCGGTTTAACATATATAACTTTATTGAACTTCATTGTATGTTGTCATTTTAATTTGTTTAACTTTTCGTTCGTTAAGCTAACAATTCCGTTAAAAGACTTAAATACTAGGGTAGTTTAGACTTTTTAGCTTTTATCCTTGTTACCAAACAAGGTTGTCTTCGACGTCTCCTCTCTAACCTCACTTTAACTAAGCACCGCCGCCGCCGCCGTACACCACCACCGCCATCATCGGTTTGTATGTGTTGAGTTTTCGGATCTATCATGGCTTTCGGATCTAAGAACCATCATCATCGTTTTCAGATCCAAGCACCGCCGCCACCACCATAACCATAAGCACCATCATTGGTTTGAATATGTGGAGGTTTCAGATCCATCATCGCTTTCAAATCTAAGCACCACTGCCATAATCGCCTTCATATCTAAGCGCCACCACTACCACAACCATCGTTAACGTTATCGTTTAAGGTAGTTCCTTGTTCGTCTCGTTCAAGATCTGAAACTTCTATTTGTAAAAGTTCATCCTTTCAATATCTGAAACTTCTATTAACATTATGATGATAAAAGTTCATCCTTTTAAGATCTAAAACAATCACCGTTAACATTAAGATCTGAAACTTATGTTTGTAAATTATCATCTGAACTTTTAGCTCATAATGTTAATAGAAGGTTCATCTTCTAAATGAATCTTTGTCTTCTAAGTGAACATTGTTTGGATAAACACTGTTAACATTATTGTGCTTTTAAGGCTCATTGTTCGTTTTAAATCTTGTAAGTGAAAGTTCATCTTCTTATGATGATTGTTTGTATTTGTTCAGATATGTGTTTGAAATTGTTAACATTATGCATCATTGTGATTTACGTGTTTGATTTTTGTTTTGTTGGTTGTAGTATTAGATGATAAAAGATGTTTGGTAACAAGGATAGGGGCTAAAATAATGAAAATACCCTCATGTGACATATGGGCTTTTAATAGCAGATTGTAACTCTAAAAATGAAATTCGATCACAACAACATGGACCATTTATGTAATTAACTCTATAATTAAATAAATATATTCCACTTACCGTTCTAATTCTTGAAAACTTGCAATTAAAATCACGTAGGTAGACATACTATATAATCATTTTTTATTTTTTATAAATTAATAATACAGAATTAATTAATTAAATCCATGGGCATTTCAGGGAAAATATATAAACCTCCAAATTAAACACACCTCAAATTCAAGAGTTTACCTCGACTGCTGATTTTACCGATGTAGCAGGAACGCTAGTTGCAGGTGTAGTAGCCGCCGCCGCCACCACCACCGCCGCCGCAGCTCCTTCTTTTTCTTTCGGAGACGATTGCTGTGAATCCTGAAATCGAAAACTTAATCAAAACGAAAACAAAAACTCCATTTTTACTGTCGTAAATCATAAAACAGGAAACAAATCGAGCGGTAAAAATCAAACAAACAGAAACAGAAACAGAAACTTCCTGCAGCAATTATTTACGAAACAGAATCAAGAACCCTAGCCGCACTAAGTCAAATGATAACATTAATTCGTATTAGATTCTCTTAATCTGGTAAAATTAAGACATCTGTTTACTTTGGAGGAAGTAATTATTAAGGAATTGTGTGAATAATTAAAGCAATTGTAATTTGATTCCATGTATGAATTTATATAAATAAGATTTGATTTTTGGGAATAAGATTATGCTTACCATATTTGAATGGTGAACTGCTGGTGGATTTGAAGATGGAGAGGGGAAGGAGGGAGAGACTAGAAAGAGGAATGCAGAGTGAGACCAGCAGAAAGTGGTAATCAATTTGGGAGTTAGGGTTACTACTTTAGAAGTGACTATATGTTAGCATGATATTTAATATTATTATTATTATTTATACATGCTTAGTTAGGTCAAATGGTTAAGGTTGTTTAGATCTCATCATTATTAAAATAAAGGTTTTATATTTTACAATAAAAACTTTCTACTTATCATTCTATTCAGGAAATTAAAACAAGTGTTAAAATCAATAAAGGACGTGAGAAAAAGAATTAGCCGATAACTCATGTAATTTTTTGATGAGTAGAAGGATGAAGTATGAGAAAATAGTAGAAAAAGTAGAATTTTTCTTATTAAAAGTTCAAAGATTGTGTTAAGATATAATAATAGAATATTTATGTTTTTGATAAGTAGAAAGATGAAATATGAGGGAATAATAGGAAGTAGTACAAATTTTCTTATTAAAATTTCAAAAATTGTGTTAAGAAATAATAATAGCATATTTACATTTTTAGTTTGGTTTGGTTTAATTCGATTATATAAAAACAGGGGAATTAAGTAATTAACGGTATTTTAACCTATTTTCTCAAAAAAAAGTTGTTTTATTTGATATAAAGAACTATTTTATAAAGATACAAGCATCTGTATAATGTAAGGACTTATACCAACTCGGATGTCACATCAACGTTGTATCCTTCCTCTTTTCTATCACTACCACACCAAAAGAATACTCTCAAAGTGTTTTAGTACGACGTGAACTACATTTTTAATATTTTCTACTATTTTAAATACACAAATAAATTAGCAAAATATATTTTATAATAAGTATTTATAACATATCATAAAAAATATAAATATTACATTAAATAACTAAAATTTAAACAAACATAAACATATGTTTTTGAAAGGCTAAAAAAGAAAAAAAATTCTAGATATTACATTAACTAAAAACTACTATAATCAACCAATTTTTTTTTAAATAAGTACTAAAATTGCATTAAAATGTTACAAAAAAGATGAAAGAAGATCTCAAAGGAGAAAGAAGATTTTCAAAAGAGGAAGAAGAGTTTGAAAGTGAAATGAAGTAATTATACGGAGAGATTTGAAAGTAAATAGAAAAAGATAAAATGTAAGTTGCAGTTGTAATAAAAATGAAACAACATCCATGACTCCGATCGACAAAGGGACCACGGAAAGGAGATGCGACCATGCCAGTTATCATGACATCAAAAGTGCCGATGACACCGACTTCGTCAACTCACTCCACACCTAACCACCCAGACAACATTGATGCTCTAAGGTGTTGATATCTTAGTTCAAACCTTTGTCTACAAAGTTTGCAAAACTCGTATATGTCCAAAAGTGTGAAATGAGCATGATATGCGAGCTAACTCTTAAAGTTTACTTTATGTTTTCTTTAAACACCAAAGGTCAATGTAGGGTTTGATGGATCAAAATGTTGATGAAAAGCAATAAGAGCAGGCGCAAAGGCCTTCAATTTGGCGCCGTGGTGACCGACTACATCGTCCTTAATATTTTTCTCCTACCGTCGCGCCGTCCTCAATTTCAGGCGTGGAGTTCTCCACTTTCTCCTATCTGCATGGTGACCGTTTCTCTTTCTTTTTCTTTTTCTATTTTGTTTGGTTGTGGTATTAGGTGAAGTGGTAGAAAGTGACCATTATGAGACTGAGCAGTGGAAGATAAAGCTGATGTGGTGGTGTGATGGATGTTATGGACAGTAATCACTCCTCCCACTCTAAGGTCAAAAATGAAATATATATATATATACAAATAAGTCGAGTTTTTGGATAAATTGGGGTATATGCCTATTTGGGGAGTCTTAGAATGCATCTATGTCATGTTATAATTAGTAATGGATGTTTCATATGTCATTGTACTAGCATCAATTAAGTGTGTTGTATATAATTTAAAACATTGTTCTGTAACACCCCAAGAAAATTTAAAATAAATAAATCGAGTAATAATTCAATAATAATTGTATATAAAAACATTTCGTAACATTCTCCAATAGTATTTACCGGCCTAACAAGACAAACACACCCCAAATTGCGATTCCGACTTTAAAACTGCTTTGTGATCCCTTAGTCATGAGATTTGCGATTCCAACATTTCTTATTGATTTACGATTCAACTTAAAATCTCAGTTTGTGGTATATATTTATAAATTGATTCACTATTGACATATATTACTAATTTGCGATGCGATTTCTGTCCCACTCAAAGTGATGCAAAATTTGGGATCATTACCCAATTGATCTTCACTTGATTCCAATCAAAATGATGCAAAATGATGGCGATTCTTCTCCTTGTTGTTCTCGGCCTCGAACACACTCACACAAATGCACAGAAATGGTTAGGGTAAGCAAAACCTAGGGTATTGTGCCATAAACTTGGTATTTATACCTTCTTGTAAGTACCTTGGGCCCAATTACCCTCTTAAGGTCCCATATTAGCCATTAACACTTACGTAGAAGAATTTTTATTATTTATATCATGTTCATTAAAAATTACAGAAATTATATTTAGAAACGGGTATTACATGTTCTAACATTTATATAAGGTCAAACCTTGTTTAATTCATGCTTGAGACTAGTTGTAAGTGATTTAGGGTTGTGATCCTCATCAAACTTATTCAAACTTGCATGTGAGTGCAAGGACTTTAATTGGAATTTGGTTGTTAACATGATTGGTGCAATGCGTGAAATTGATTAAATTGATAATATACCAGACAATTTCTGATGTTGGTTAGATAGATATTAAAGTGAAAAATTATTTGTAATATCATTAATTAGTGATGACTCGTGAATAAGGGTTTTTGGTCATTAATTACATATAATCGTGAATTGCGTTCGGATTGACCGTCATTAATTAGCGAGACTTGATTTTTCTTAAATACTCCTCATTAATGCGTTATTAATGACCATTAATGAGCGTATTAGGAGTTATTAACGAGTCATTGCCATTAATAGCTATTGATTTATTTTAACCAAGGGTCAAAATTAATTTTTGCAGTTTTTGTACGAAAACTATTCTTGTTTGAATTTTCCCGTACTTGATAAAAGTATAGAATAAGATGTATATTGTATAAATGTTGTATTACTATATTCTATTCATTGAAATATACATATGACTAAGTTGATTAATTTGATTAAGTTTAAGGTAATTATTATCTGTTAAATTCCTTGTTGAAGGATGTACTTTAGTAGCTAGCTATGCGATAAAAAATCTATCTATTCATCCTTAGGATGGTTTGTGGCTTGCATTTCATGCCTATAGTGTAGTACTACATCTTTGTGTCTAACTTACACCATTGAGGTAGTACAACTAGATTCTATCTTATAATTAAGACTCGAATTAATGTGCTTAGTTACGGCTAGGAGTTTGTTTTCAGGTGTGAAAGAGTGTCCGAGGTTTAATATATTTTAATAGTCTGTTGGAGTCTTATGTCGAAAAAGACGAGTATTAGTCAAAGATCTTTATTAAATTTGCTATAACTTGCTATGTTTTCATCAAAGATGAACTTTTTATTCTACTACTTGGCATTAAGAGAAGCTGGATAGCTATGTAATATGTAAAGTTCATATTTTTGTAATTTTCTGGGTTTGTAGGACTAGAATTTTTACGAAGTGTTTCACTTTGGTTACAAAATTATAGTCCTTTTTATAATATCTTTTTACTACAACATCGTATGATAGGCTTTGAGTTTACTTGAGGGTGTTTTTTTTAAAATTAACTTGCGTATTTAACCCGCTTTGTGAGCCGACTAATTCTCTGGCGATCATCTGATTTATGAATAGCCTCGAGTCATCGTGGGCGAACTTTTGTGGCCACATGGAAGAATTTTGATTGCTTCTAAGATTCGAACTTGAAACCTTCGTGTATTTTCACCCTTACTAACACTTTATATAAAGGACTAGCTAAGCGACCCGTGTGTCAATACGGGAATGATATAAGTTAAATTTAAACTTATATAGTTTTAAGAAGTACCAACACGTATAGTAAAAATAATTAGAAATAAATTAAAGCAATTCCGATTAACAAATAATTATAGTCTGCAGATTTGAGAAACAATATTGATCATGACAGTAAGTTCAAGTTCATTAGTTTATTGTAATTCATATCTATAATTTTACTTAAAAAGTTCATTAACTTTAATATATACCTATTGAAAATCATTCAAAAATTAAAATGATTAGTGACTATAAAATGACGATGGAATCATTTACTCAATCAAATGTGTATATATTTACACAAGTGTGTGTGTATATATATATACTCTCATCATAAAACATATAAAATGAATATAAATCTACTAAACTTTATGTAAATTTTGAACTAATTTCTAATTTAAAATTAAATGTGTCGTTAGATATATCATTTAAAAGAATCTGTAAACTTGTTCTATTATTTTCAATCTTTATTAAATTGTTATGAACAAAGTTGTCATGTATAAAATAAATCACATTTGATTTTTTTATTTCTTTTGAATGCTCTTCTAATGAAGGTCGCTTTAGAGTAGATAAAGGATGTTGTTTATTCTCCATAATTAATGGCTATAATAAAAACAACAATATATTACATTAACATATGTGAATCATTTTCATGAAAATAAATTTTAATAGATTAGTTGTAACTAATCTAAAATTCAAAAATTGTTTTTTAGGATGACGTCACTGTATTTTTAAACATGATTTTTTTTTAATTTTTTAAAAAGATAAGTTGTGATTGGTAGAAATTTAGTTTTGTCATCCTTTTCTTTTAATAAGCTTATAAGATAAGATGTTTTAAATCAATAACTAAACACTTTGAATAACATATTCAAGTTAATCACTCAGCTCATCACCGTAATCCCAAAAAAACCCCTCATCTAAACAAAAAATTACCTACCCACTGCTATTAATGAATAATAAAAAATTAAGAATATACTAATTTTGAAAAAGTGTCGTATTACAATAAAATTTACACCAAAACGTTGATAAAAATGAGACGGTCGCAAATATATAATTATTTTTTTCTCTAAACAAATATATCACAAGTTACTATACATAATTTATAAATAACCTATAATTAATTACATTATAATACAATTTTTATAAAACTCTCTCGCATTTTCTTAAAAGCCCTTCACATATTTTATAAAACCCCTCACAATTTTCATCCAGCCCCTCCTAATAGGTTTAAAATTTCGTGTAGCCCTTGAAACATGATGTCATCACTTTTAAAAAGATTTGAAAAGGATATTGTCTTTTCTTTTAAATAGTTTATAAGATTGGAAACTGTTTATTTGTATTAAAACGTTATCCCACGTTTTGCATATATTAGTGGGTTCTTTCCTTTCACAACTACATAACATTTAAGGAAAAAACATTCTTATTTTTTCTGAAGTGCAATTAAGGTTAATACATTAACGTTTTTATGTTACGTTTTGTTATACGCTTTGTAAGTTGTCTTGACATTATCTAGGGTTAAGAGTTGAAAGAGATAATTTATTTTTTATTACTCAAATAGAGAACCTACTTTGTGATAAACTTTAAAAAAATCAAGGATTTGAATTTTTCGATTAGGGTTTTTGGCTATAGCCGGAGTTTCATAGTTGGATCACTATCAAAACTTGGTTCCATAACTGAAATTCCTTCCTTGACTCCTTGTGGTGATGTTATAGTCTGATCGGCCTCATACCCTCATGTCAGCTGTAGTTGCGGTGGTGGCAGCATTGTAATTGTTTTCTTTTATCCGGCAACGACGGACGACAAGAGATCGATCAAACTCCACCATCATCACGAGGAAGTAATTTCAGTCAGATCACCAAGGTTTAGTAGCGATGCAATGGTGAAACTCTAGCTAGAGTCTATTCTTTACTTACTTTAATAAATCACCATAGTCTACAAAGTAAGTTACGTATTTAAATAATAGAAAAAGTAAAGTACCTATATCAACTATTTGAAAAAAAACAAAATATTATTACATGGACTAAACCCAATTATCTATAAAAAGGTTGTTAGTCTTTTTTATTTGTTCAAAACTAATCTTATAATTATGATTTGTAATTCTATCTAAAAAGTTTATCTATCTTCTTTGGCTACATTTTTTACTTTTTCTTTGTATAAAATTTAATGATTTAAATCTTTATAATATATATAAAATATGTACAACTACAAGTGAGTGCGAAGCAATCTTGCAATTTTATAAAATGAAAAAGGAAGTAGTAAAGAAGTGGTGGTTAAATTTTTTAGAGATAAAATCAGAAATAATATTATTGTTTGTTATAGCATAATGGGCCTAAGGAGCAATATATGGGCTCCTTCTGGGCCTTAAGATCTTTCACTAGCTTCTAAATTATCCTCAGGCCTTAGAGAAACTCTCCTACTTCATGTTAACTAATTAGCCCAGATTTTAAGTTAATCTCCAGGCCTTCTGATTTTGGGCTTTAGATTCAGAACGAGGACTTGAACCTATAATCTTAAGAATACGAAACACCCTAAACACCTCTTGATACCGTTAGGTTATTGGGTTTAAGCATTTTGCTTGACCAATCAATAATGATAGGGACGGAGTCAGAATTTTTAGTTAAGATGGACCTATTATCTATACTACTATATAAAGCATTTAACATTCTCTCTTCTCTTAAATTTTAAGACTTCTTAAAATTCAATCAATATAAAATCTTGACCCTTCATTTAATTTAAATTAATCTCATCCACTCAATTTTTAACTATTTTATTCTCTCCTAATTTACTTTAACTCTATTCAAAATATATTCTCTTATACTAACACAATTATCCACCCACATCAACATAATTTTTAAAATCTTATTAACTCTTCTCTTTATTTCATCAATATAAATCTTTTTTCTTATTTTATTGTCTTTTAGAATTTATTTCTAAAATTAATAAAATAGTTAAATGTAAATAAAAGAAAATTTAAAAAAAAACCGGACATGTTGCTGTAGAGAAATTTTTCGTGACATTGACTCGCGCGAATAACATATCATTACATTCTTGAAAGCGAAATATTGTAAACCAAAAACTATTTACCGCCGCAACATTGCGCGGGTATGATGCTAGTTACTAATGATACAGGTTGTATATTTACACGTGACCAGATTCTAACATAATATAGGTTTACTCTATTTCATATGACATTGTAAGAAATAAGTTATTTATCAGAGAGTTGACATAATCAACCAAATGAAGTTATGTATACTTTATATGAAGCCTTCATAATGATTAGTCCTAAGAGATGACACAAGATATCGATGATATAAAGATGGACAAAATTTTACCAAAAAATGACAACTTAATACGAATCTAGAAGTACTAGTTTCAAGATTCACACCTAGGTAACTTCTATTTACAACAAGGTTCTAATTCTATGGGAGTTTGAAGATTATATGTTGCATACAAGTTATATACTAATTGCTAAATGTATCTTGTATACTTAAAATATATTATATTTCATATTATATTTCAATCAAGCACTCCACAACTCTTTGAACTAGTAAATACAAGATTAAATTTGTAGGGCAAGATATGATCTCTTGTGCTATCCTCTAGTAGGACAAGAAGAAAACAACTTTGTAATCAAGCCAAAACCATCAGAAAGTAATGTTCTTAAAAGAAAAATTAGGTGTTGTTTGTTTTCGAAGACATATATGTCTTATGTCTTATTTCATGTCTTCAGGAGAATATTTGGTTTAGAAGGTCTTAAATTTGAGAAAGTCTACGAAAAAAAAGATGTAGTTTTTAGCTTTTCAAAGTAAGGAAAAATAAGACAGAATAAGGTTTTATGTCTGTGAAAAAACAAACAGCCTTATTAGAAACGTCTGCGGGCGCGCATGCGTTTATTTGAAAAAACAAACAAGCTTATCAGAAAGTCTGCGCATCCGCAAAAGTTTCTATAAAATAAGATCTTATCTATACTATATTATAAAGCATTTAGACTATTGAAATCTCTTAGTTTTAAGTAATTTGAAATTACTAATTTACCCCTTATTTAACCTTATAAGGAAACTATTATATAGAGTTAATTAGATTCTTAAATACCATTTTTATAACTAAACCTTCCATAATAAATAATATATAAAAAAGTCAAGTCAATATAAATTAATATTCAACCTATATGATATTAAATACAAATTAAAAATTAAAAATTAAATAAAAAGAATCTTCATAAAAATAATAGTTTTAATATTTTATCATATAACACATATTTTAACTTAAGTATAATACGTATAGCTAGAACTTATAAACCTAATAATATGTAACCTAAATTTATAAATATTTTCAGATTTTTTAAATGACTCGTGTAATCAAAAGAAAAGGTTTAATTTATAATATATTTAATATTCTTTTTGTTTCTCATTTTATTGTTTTTTTAATTAATAAAAGAGTTATAAAAAAGAGAAATAAAAGAAATGAAAACATGAGAAAAAATAGATATATTGCAAACGAGAATTATTCGATGCCATTATAATGTGTGATATAATAGTTTTACGTTATTAAAAACGGACATGTTATCGAGTAAAAATTATTTCTAGTCGTTGCATTACACGGGTATTATGCTAGTTTTAAAAAACAAGCAAAACCTTATTCATCATTTTTAAGTCATGAAGGGATTAAAGGAGACCAACTTAAATAACAATGTGTGGTAAACCAATTAAAACTAATAATATTAATTAATTAAGGTGATTGGAGAGGGTCGAGCACCCTCTAGTCCCTCTACTAGCTCTGCCCCTGAATAATAATGAAACGATGATATGAAACCGAACCCTGTACCATGGGTACTAGAATGAGTTCCTCGGTACTTAGCCTTTTCGACTTAGAATCATACGTGTCAGTTAGGTTTTTCGGTACGATCCGAAATCCGAATCGAATGCCGGAGAAGATGAAATTAATCCGTCGATAAAATTGTGTTGACTGAGGTGGGGTAGGGTTTCGACTGAGATTGACGGCTCCCAGGCGGCATATGGAGTAGGATCGGAGGAAAGGTTATAGTGAGGCTGGACTTTAAAGAGAAAGCGATTGAGTCTTAATCTCAAAAGAAAAGCTGCAGCATGCTTTTCATGAATGCGACTCATCCACACATGGATTGGTGGTCCAAGAACACTTCTAAACAATGTTTTATCAATCACAAATGTCACCACATTTTTCCTAATTCTAATTTTGCTTTAATTGTAGATGAAAAGTAATAGACTTGTGTTTAATAAAGTTCATGTAAGAAACATAATTTTAAAATTTTAATATTCAATCACAGGTGATTCAGTATACAATCACATGTGATTTGTAAATTGTATGCAAACAATTTTTTTATGTGTCTGTTGTTTAGTTACCATTGTATACAATGAACTTTGCCATAACTTTATAGTATACAACAAGTTGCATACAATGTGGGGATTATGAAAGTTAGTTGTATTATTTTTAAAAAAAATAAAGTTGATTGTATATAATGATAACTAAGACAGAGTTCATTTTGTTTTAATGCAATTTGCCCTTTTTTTATTGCCGTTCAAAACGTCATCGCTCTCTACCCTATAGAGGAAGTTGAGAGTAGGGTTGTTCGCGGGCAAAAAACCGGACCGAACCGGTTGGGACCGGACGGATACCCGATTATGGCAAAAAATTAGACCGAGGACCGGACCAGATGAAAACTGTCGGTCTCGGACCGGTTCCGGTTGGTCTAACCGAGTTTAACAGGATCGGACTAGATATATATGTCCAAAAAATATTTTTTATATTTAATTTTTTAATTTATACATGTCTTTGCAAAAAATATATATCTCAAAAGCTTATTTTAATTAACATATAGCTATAAATACAAAATAAATAACTGAAAACATTTTGAAGTTTTACTTAATTACAAATCTCAATATATGTTACCAAAGTTATTTCTTAGTCGAGTTATATGAACTACAAACCCAATCTTATCGCTTAGCTTGTCATTTTCAATATAGACATTGTCATTTAGAAAGTAGGGGAGCACTCGGGATTGAAGGTCTGTTTATCCAGAAGCCCATAAAATCTATGGTAACTACTAATGAGTGCTTTAAAAATTAAAATTGTAAATTACCGGTCCGGTCTCCATTTGCACCGGTCTTTCATTCGTTTGGCCCGGACCGGACCGTCGGGCCGAATTTCACAAAATCATAACCCGAAGACCAGACCGATATGCCATATCCGGGCTGGTCTCGGACCGGTTCCGGTCGGTCTAATCAGGTTGGGCGGTCAGAGAATCGAATCGTATTATAATACATTATTGGCATGACCGGATATCGAACATTTGAAGAACAAGTATGACTTCAAATATAATTAAACTAGTATATTTAAAATAAGATAAATGTTCAATATACTCCTAATTTAATTTATAATCCTGGTGGACAATTTATAACCATTAGATTTTAAGATTCAATGGTCCAGATTCAATCTTAGATTATAATTAAAATTGATATATTTGTATGAAGGATGACATTTATGACTTTTTAAATATTGGTCCCCACTTTCTCTCTTCTCTAATTTATTTAAAATTAATTATCTCACAAATCGTTAATCGTTGGACGAAACAAATTATACCGTTGCGATCCTCGTGTTCCCCTCTTTTATTAGAGAGGTCACTTGATATACTTTCGACAAAATTTTTTTTCTCATTTTGTTAGATTGGACTTAAATTTTATTAAAGTATAATCACATGTGATTTATAGAGGTGTGATCAATATAGTCTTTATAAAATTATAGTTTGGTGTTTAATAATTTAGCGAAATTCTATGGTGTAGTAACAAAAAATCAACAATTGAAAGTGATGGTAAGTTATTAGTTGTTTCATAACACATGTGATTATCTATCTCTTATACATGCACATAATTACAAGTGATTTGATTAAATGTAACATTTTTATGTCACATATTTAACAGAATCAATCACATGTGATTGCGTATTCAATCACATGTGATTTTGTACAGAATCACATGTGATTGAATACCAAAAACATAAGATTTGGTATTCAATCACATATCATTGCATATTTAATCACCTGTGATTTTGTACAAAATCACACGAGAGTTTATACAGATTCACATGTGATTAAATACCAAAAAACATGAGATTTGGTATTCAATCATATGTGATTGCATAGAGGATTGTTCAAACGAGAACCATTCTTATTACGAGAGCCAATATAAAAGAAACCGAATTCGAAGGAGAACACATTTGGACCTTTGATAGAGGGGATGGGGTGTTCCTAGTACACAATATATGCATTCATGGGTAGACAATGCAATTGGATTGGGTGAAATTGAATATGTACATACATGTATAAACGGTTTTAAGCAAACGTTGATTTTTAAGCAAATATTCAAAATTAATAAACGTTAAATGATATATAATTTAAGAAGATAAAAAAATTAATAAAACAACACATGTAATATTGTTATGAATCACATGTGATTATACATTAATAAAATTTAAGTTCAACCTAACAAAATGAAAAAAAAAGTTTGTCAAAAGTATATCAAGTGACCTCTCTAATAAAAGAGGGGAACACGAGGATCGTAACGGTATAATTCGTTTTGTCTAACGATTAACGGTTTGTGAGATAATTCATTCTAAATAAATTAGAGGAAAGAGAAAGTGGGGACCAATATATAAAAAGTCAGAATTATCCTCCCTCATAATTTTAATTATTATCTAATATTAAATCTAGACAATTGATCTTGAAATCTAATGACTAAAAATTGTCTTTCAAGACTATGATTTTTATTAGGACTATATTAAACAAAACCAATTAAAATAAATGGGTGAATTTGGATTTTTTTTAATTAAACTAGACTTAACAAACCAACCAATGATCAAACAACCTACATTACCAAAGAAGAATAAAGAAAACAATAAAACTAATAAACTTGAGATTTTAATCTATTGAATGATGAAGTTACCCCTCTAACAATAAAACTAATAAACCTGCTCATATTCGGTTACCCCTGTATTTCTCTAACCAATTCCAATGAAGTGAAATGAATATTAATTCATTATATACTGATTTTTAATATGGTTGGATCCCTTGTTCAACTTACTAACCTTATAATTATAAGAATGCTAGCCGAATGGTTATGGAATTAATCACAATTATAATTAGTCTATTAATTCAAATCATGTAGGACTTAATCTTCTTGATTTTACCGGTCATACAATCAAACAATTACAACAAATAGTCATCGAATGCAATTGTTCATACACATTAAAGTTTAACCGCATTGTGATTCCTAATGATCATAGAAAATTATGATTCAAGCAAACATAAGAAGAATGGTTATCTATCCTATCCAAACTCAGTCAATAGATCTTAAATTCAGATAGTTTAACACGTACATATGGATATTCAATTAAGAAAACATAATAAATATATTAACTCAAATAAAATCCAAATCAGCGGAATTAATCTAGATAACAAAGCTTCATCTCATCCAAGTAGAATTAGGTAAACATGGTATGATAAGTAACCGAATGAATACTATGGTGTTTTATGCTTCGATTCTTCAATCTTGAAGCCAAATTTTACCTCCAAAGCTTAAAACTCGTCCTTGAACATCTTCTGTCGCTCCTCTAGAACCCTAGCGTTGATTGATTCTATCTAATTTAAATATAATAAGTCTTTAAATAGGTTTGATACTAGCATTCCGATGCATCGCGTCATATAAATTTACGCATCACGTTCCTAATTAACCACCAAACATTATTGGCTTGAACTCTTTAGACGCGTCGTGTCAAGTGTCTTCAATGCGTCTTATTTTTCAATTTTCAGAAACTTCAACTTTTCTTCACTTTTCGCTTCAACTATTAATCATCGATCTACCATTTTAACCTTAAATTTATATTTTAAGATAATCTGTATTGTTTGACTTATTTTCGCATGATAACATGCTAAAAATAACAATACATCGCGTAAAATATGTAAATAAATAAGGCGTTATCAAACCCTAATAAATTTTTTTTTATCTATTAATGCAATAATTTAATTGTAATTAGTTAATTAAAGATTTATGAAATATAATTGAGGGGTTTGTCAAAATAGGCAATAATGTGACTAATAAAGCAAAAATAGGCATGAACAACATATGTTTACCAATTTAGACATCCATTTCGCCGATCAATCTCGCCGTCCGTTAAGATGTTGACATGTGTCACGTAGTTGGCAAAAAAAAAACTTCATCGCGCCGATTGAACTCGCCATTGGAGCCATCTCGCCGTTATAACGGATTACAAGGAAACCCATCTCCCCGACGGCTGCGCCGTCTCGCCGATGGGGTAGTACATCTCGCCGGCGGCTGCACATTCCCGAGGTGATTTTATATTTTTTTTAAATCCGTATTCCCAAGATAATTTAATACTTTTAGATTGCAATTTAACTCTCGCCGGCGGCTGCACATTTCTTTCCAAGGTGATTTTATATTTTTCTTAAATTCTTATTCCCAAGATAATTTAATATTTTTAAATTGCAAGTTAACTATCTCATATTTTGTAACACCGCCATTTCGAGAACCAGATTTTTCTTTTTAAAACATTAGTTTATCTTTTTCAATTAAAAACACGTAGCGGAAATAGAAAACACGTGGCAAATATATTACAATCAAAAGTTGCCATATACAAGTTTGGTGTTACTGTTACTTATCCGGTCGACCATTATTAAATACAAACAACATTATATCAGAGTTATTACAGACAAAGTGTTCCTCCTATGAAATCAAACTACCCGCAGGATCCCGAGCTCACTGAGGATCACATGCACATGTGGAGTGTAGCATCTGTTAGCTATAATAGCTAGTGAGTACGCAAATAGCATATGATCAACATAAATACATCACACATCATCAATCATGCTCAGATAGTTCTATCCTAGAATCTCGCGATGAGTTGGCGTAGTCAGGAGGTAACATATCTTGCAGGGGAGCTAACCCGGTTCAATGCACCAAACTGGGGTACCAAACACATCAATCGCTCCGGTGGGGGAGCTGTTAAGCGTCCACCGTTGTGTTTTGTTATCAACCGATTCCTCTGTTGTACAGCCGTAGCTATACCCGAAAAGGACAAACCTTGTCCGGGGCAAACCTTGCCCAATCAGTAGGACCACCTGGTCCGGGGCAAACCTTGCCCAATAGATCCGTACCGATCACAAACAGATAGTATGATTCAACCGAATCATCAATCAATCAATCATTCATCAATGCGCGCATATATTCAATTATCATCATAGTATACACCTAATCAAGTGCATACTATACTATGTCAACATGTTATATTCTAGCATCATCATGCAACTTACACTTAAACAAGTGCGTGTACAATTCGTGGTATACAATCCAGTAATCATTGTTAACATATGTTATAGATATATTAATCGTTATGTTATCAGACACTCACCTGTCTAGTTAGAATACTCTACTATTTGATACTGAAGCTTCCGGATCAAATGGAATACCTAAACCAGGTTTACAGCTATTAAAACCTTGTAAAACAAGATTCTGCCAGGGCACGCCCCGGGTACGCCCCGTACCTGGGTCTCAGGTACACCCCGTGACTTTAGGGTACCCCCGGGCTCGCTAGGGTTAGGCACGCCCCGTACCCTTGGGAGGTACGGTCGTGCCTCCTAGGTACGCCCTAAGGTACGGTCTGTTCTTGAGAGGCACGCCCGTGCCCTTCAATATACAGCAGCAGGTTCGTGCAGAACCTGCTGTTTTCCATTCTAAAATTACCAAAACTTCACCAGAGCTTTACCAATCGGTTTCTATGGTTCATATGTGAAAATACACATCAAAGGCAATCCAAAAACACCATTTTTACATACCAAAACAACCAATTCAGTGCTTGGGACCAAAATCATCATTTTGACCCATTTACCACTTTAATTCTCAAAATCAATCCAATCCTTCAATTTAATTACAGATTCTGATTTCTATGAACCTAAATATCATCTAGGTTCAGATTGGTAACTTCATAAACAAATATTGGGTCCAAATCAGATTAAACCCAATTGAAACCCAACTTGGTGAAATTTAGAAATAAACACAAAGAACTCACTTGAAGATTGGAGATGACAAGGAATTGATTACAGCAGATTAAACTTGAGATTAACACTTGAATTCAGCAACAAAATCAGATTGCGATTGATCTTCTTGAATTTCCCTTCAAAGCCAAACAAGAGTACAAGAACACAAGTCAAAGTGAATAAACACAAAGTCTGTATTTTGCAAGGGAGATGTACACGTGTGATGCCCACTTGTGGGTTATGCATATCCACAAGTGGGTATCTTGTTCCCCTTTCCAACTTATAACTTAACACACAAATACCCGTTTTAACTAACGGGGATATTTTTGGAAACCTCGTTCTAAATTATTTAATATTTTATTATTCTTATCCGTTTATCATAATATTTTATATTATCATTTCTTTATTATTTTCTTATATTTTTCCCAATTTAATCAACAATATATATTTATTTTCCTTTTATTCAATATTTAATTAAAAATTCTAGACGTACCAGATTCGAACATGACTAGGCCCATTTTGAGGTTGTTACATATTTAATTGATAAGAGATGTTATGTAATTAGTAATTTTTTAATTATTACAAGTTTACTTTCTCACATTTAATTATTAAAGAGTGTTGATTTTAGTGAATTTTTTTAAATACCATATATACATATTACGTACATATAAGATACAACATAAATAATTAAACATTAATTTATGATAAGCTTTGGTAAATAAAAAAAATATTACGATGTCATTAAAAACCAATTTTACAATAGGTTTTGTTTATAGCGTGATTTATTAAACTTTCATAAAAATATAAATTTTGACAATTATTTATTTATTATATTATTAAAAAATGACACTAAATGTGACAACCATTTAAGCCAAAAAGTATTATAAATTTATAATGACTTGATTAGTTAGATAATTCTTAATAGAGATAGTAATATATGTAAATATCCATAGATAGCTACAAATAGCGAAAGTAACAGAGGTGGTAAAACTTTCATCTCAATTTCAATTAAACATACAACGATTTACTTATCAGAACTGAACATAAAGCGTTTTTTTTCTATCAATGATGATTAACTTCACCGGATACATTATGATAGTTTAAATATTCTATCTCATTTTCAGTTAAATATCTCACTCTAGTAGTTAGAGCTTGAAGCTTATCAATTTTATTAGTACCTGCACGTACGAAGATGTTGGCAACATTTCTTACTTCTTCTTTTCGATGTCTTGTTTGTTGAACATCTTCTGCGATAGCGTGGCGTATGTTAACGGCGGTCATTGGCTGTGACTTAATTTCCTGTGGTACTTTTTGCCCTTGTCTTAATCCATCTATGAAGCTATAGATTTTTGAGAAATAATGTGGTATTTGTTTGCAAACAAGGTATGGAGTAATGTTTATATTTAGTTAAGTTTGTTGTTGGATTTAGTACGGTTTTTAAATTTATTTTTAGAGTTGGTAAAATGCAACTGACAGGTCATCTTTTATCGGCAAGATTCCCTAACGGGTGGTAGTTTTCTGAAAAATTAAAGGTGATGGTGACAGGTCATCTTTGATCGGCGAGATTCGCTGATGGGTGGTAGTTTTTTGAAAAATAAAAGGTGATTGTGACCGGTCATCTTTTATCGGCGAGATTCCAAAACGGGTGGTTGTTTTTTAACAAATTAAGGTGATGGTGACATGTCATCTTTTATTTAAGAGGTGTTATGTAATTCGTAGTTTATTTTAATTTTTCAAGTTTATTTTTTCACATTTAATGTTAAAGGGTGTTATAAAATTTGTGGTTATTCCTATGTAAATTATATATGGAATATTAATCTTTTTAATGTAGCAAGTTTATTTTCTCCCATATCATGCAAATAAACTGTAAACTAATCAACTCCATTAGTACAAATCTTGTTTAAAAACTTAGAAAATAAAACTTATATTTAAAATGACATAATATGTTAGATAGTGCCATAAACATTGAAACATGATAAATCTGGCTCGTATGATTGAGAAGTTGGCTTGGTTGGCTGTTGCACAGAGGTATTACTACGTTGATTACTTGATAGTTGGGATGGGAATGGCATTATGCAACCTTCACGGGTGTGGGCACTGTCACCGCATCGGGAGCAGCGAGTAGGCGAAACTGGTTCTCCCCTTGAGGGTATGCGTTTGGCAAGTTTTGGTCTACCAGGCTGCCTTTTATTCATCGGTGGAGGAAAAAGCTCGTCACACTAGGGCGCAACCACGTTGTATTCACACCGTGTATTGATTTTGTATGGTGGTAAGCATGTGTTTTAGCTCATCACGCTGGGACGCAACCACGTTGTATTGCTCTGTCAATCTCTGTAATTCAGCATCACTCTGATACTGATGTGAGAGGATTTGTGCAATTGTGTTTTCCAAATGACTGATACGTGTCACAAGTTGTTGATACAAGTCAACATTCACACCGTTAGTGCCAAACACCGGGATGCCAGATTGAGGAGGAGAAAGGTGGGGGAATATTGATGGAACTGCGGTGTGTTAGGCACGGCATCCCCAGCATGGCCCTCATTTAGGGGGGCATCAACGCCGTCACCACCTTCAAAGAACGGCAAGCTGGCGATCCACCATTGTTGTGACATTTCAACGTCTGTGGGTGTCAACGGTACCGGCGCATAATTAGGCTTTGGAATTTAAAATAAAAATTTCGTCAAACTGTATAAAATGATCATACACTTATTCACAATGTGGGAGATAGACCTACCTCCGCGCATTTCTGGAAAATTCTCTCAATATCTTCAAAATTTAAACGAAAAACAACCTTACCCACTACAGGGCCTCTAGGTATCGAACCATCATACTCGATCTTGTCTCGAATATAAGGGAAGGTTGTGAACACCCAACACTAAAAGTACATAAATAAACCGAATTAGAATCAAAAGTAACTATTTTTAAAAAATAATAAAATTAAAATATATTGTTATACCTTTAAAACCCATACAAGCCCATACAATGTATACGTTGGGACCACACGTTCCGCATGTCGCTTCCTCCTTTTCACGTCTAAAGCATCGTAAACTTGTTGATACGTGTAGCTCCATAAATACGACCCCCATGGGTAGACGTTCCATGCCTCCAAATCCTCTAGTAGATGAATGACCCCACTCGCAACATGTGACCGAGGGTCACTGCCTAAATAGCCATGGTACAACATATATAGTAGTGCTACCCGGGCCGCATCATCACCTTGGAGATAATTGAAACTATCACGTGTATTCCACATGTTTATTACATGTACCACCTTTAACCATTCTAAAACACGTCCGGAAAAAAACACGTCTCATAAATGGCGTGTCAGGTGTATGATCATTAAACTTAACATTTCCAAACCTAAGACCCGTTAACAAACAGAACTCCCGACGGCCAAAACGTAGTAGGTTTCCCGGCACGTTAAAATAGATATTTTCCCCATCGTTTATTCCATTAACTACTTGGGTACACAACAACGTGTGTGTAACAAGAGGATCATTTTGTGGCCCCTTAACATTAAGAAAAGGTCCAAAACACGTACGTCTAAATATGTCAAGACTATCATTTCTTTCACTTAGACGGCTACGGATCTCTTTGCCGACACGAAGCTTGTTGCGACAAGTAAGTTGGGCGTTGTATACACCCTAATAACAATAACATATATTTTTAAGTGCGTACTATTAATGTTAAACTATTAATAAATCGGGAAGAATAAATATTGTTGATCGATCATGATCATATATTTGTACTTGGTTGTTAACAAGAATGCACTCCTTTATAAAATTACAATATCCGTTTGTATTTTTTTTCCATTCTAATTCAATTACAATAGTTTCGATAGTTATTTAAATTATTAATATATATATATATATATATACCAAATAATGTTAATTAAAAATTCAATTAAAATATTAAATTTATTTACCTTTTCAGTATACACAACTTAAAAGAAATATAAAATGAATCATTTTTATTATTATGGTTTTCAAAAGTAACTAAATTTTACTATTAATAGTTTCCATAATTATTTAAATTATTCATATATATACCAAATAATGTTAATTCAATTCAATTGCAATAGTTTTGATAATTATTTAAATTATTAATATATATACCAAATAATGTTAATTAAATTTAATTAAAATATTAAATTTTTCAACCTTTTCGGTATACACTTTCCTTTTATGAAGTTTTAACAAAAAATAATATTACTTACCAATCATTTAACTTCCCAAAATTCAAAAAAATATTTTCATTTTATTGAGTTGTTTTTTTAGTCTTTATTCATACCTACGTATGGAAACAATAATTTACATAATAGTACAAAGCCTAACAAATATTCACAAAGCCTAAAAAAATAATTTTCACAAATAATTTCCCTAATAATTCCGGTACAAAGCCTAACAAATATTCACAAAGCATATATTGACTTTTATTGTTATCACTTTCTATCGTAATGTAGATTTGTTAGGAGAAAGGTAGTATTGTATTTTTATCTTCCTTAAAAATTAAGAGTTTTAAAATGCTTAAATGCATTATAAAGTAGTATAGATAACATCATATTATAAATTTAAAAAAATTACTACATAAATATAACATATTAAAAAACAAGAGATGATAAAAAAACATAAAAATACCTCCTTTGACATGGTTGACAGTAAAAAGGTTTCACCGGAAAAACTCCTAGTCGCCGGAACTAAAGTCACCGGAAAAAATCCAACTCGCCGGAAAGATAACGAGACTCGCCGAAGAATGCTTTAAATTGCCGGAAAATGATAATGTTTATTGGATAAAGAAACAAAGTCCAACTTGCCAGAAAATGATAATGTTTACCGGAGATACTCCAACTCGCCGGAAAAGGTACTATCTCGCCGGAAAAAGTTAATCTCGCCGGAGTGTCAATCTCACCGGAGTTCATGGTTAAACTTTTTAAAATTTTTTACCATATACTCTAATTTATATATTTAACTCAACTACTTTTTTAAAAACTTACCATTAAAATATCAAATCATTAATTTTTTTACATATTTCCAATACTAATTACACATTATCCAACAATGATTATACATTACCCATTACACAATACCCAACACTAGCCACACACTATCCAATAAAATACTATCATGATCTCGCCAATAGGCGCTATTTACCGAGACATTTTTTCCTTTTATCGGCGAGATGAATTTAGCATCGGCAAGATCATTTGCCATGTGTCAATCATCCATTGGGTAGACTAAAAAGTAACTTATCTTCGTACATTTTACCTTTTATCGCATGTTCCTGAGGTACATTTCCACGTGTCACGGATGTATTGGTCGGCGAGGTGACGACGCATCGGCGAGCTCTATGAGCGAGATGAACGCTTAAATTCGTAAAAAGGTATATTTCACGCTTTTTTTGAGTTGAACACTTGTATTCTTGCTTATCTAGATAATTGCTTTAATATAGATTATGTATAGTTATTAATTTTTAAGATGCCATTAACATACTTTATACCATTCAGGAGTGTGAAACTATATACTTTATTTACTCTTTTTGTCTTAGAGCCCTTTCTTTCTCTTTTTCTCTTTCAAAAAAGATTAGAATTGTTTAATCGATAGATGTCATGCTGGTTGATGATGGTCCAAGGTGGTTCAAGATTGGCTTTAAAATGGGTCACGATTCACGATAGTATACGATAGACTTCATGACTTTAGCGACGCTTGCCCAATTTTTTCTATGGTTTAATTATTCAAACAAATAAAACCTTTTTTTGTTTATCCTTGAAACCAAAGATGGAATATAAGGAGAAAGAGAGTAGTTAAATGAATACACTACATCTAAGAAATTAATATAGAGTTAGACAATAATTAAAGATTCGTGATCGATAAAAGTGTAAGTAAAGATTAAGAAACTTAAAAAGTAGACAGATGGAAGACATAGAGTATAACATTTTTATTAGAGAATCATTGTCTAACAGCAAAAGATCTACGACGATGAAAGACTCATCAACAATGACAACTACTAGCATAAATCCATATTAGTTAGGGGAAATGATTTAATCGAGTTTGAATAACAAGTAGAGTGCATGTCTTATCTCCAAGCACAAAGTGTAGGGATAATTTTGTAGTAAAGAGAGACTTGTCCGCGGCTTGGAGTTGGCTTAACAAGGCCATACATACCTTAGTGAGCTTTATCTCCCGTATTAGACAAGAACTACATGTCCGTTTGGTTTGCACAATGAATATGTAATGTCCCAATTTTTTTTTTACAATTTAACAAAGAGTACGCTTGATAATTCATCACAAATAAAACATTGTGTAAATTAATTACAACCCCGGGTGTTACCCCATAAATCCAAATGTAATTGTTTTGAATACATCATAAAACACAAAGTAGTTTGATCGTTGCGGAAGCTTGTGGAAAGGTGAGCTATCAACTGCATGCTGGAGCCCCGCCGTGGCCAACACCTGAAAAGAAGGTTAAACAACAACCGTAAGCACGAAGCTTAGCGAGTACACTCACTTACAATCAACCATATGACATCACATCAATTGCTTTACATTCATGTTACATCTTTCATTCCCGCTACCGTAGTAGTCGGTCCCACATTCCCGCTACCGTAGTAGACGGTCTCACATTCCCGTCACCGAGGTGAACGGTCCCATCATACCCGTCACCGTAGTGAACGGTCTATTCATTCCCGTCACCGAAGTGAACGGTCCAATCATTCCCGCCACCGAAGTGCACGGTCCCATCATTCCCGTCACCGAAGTGAACGGTCCAATCATACCTGTCACCGTAGTGAACGGTCTAATCATATCCGTCACCGTAGTGAACGGTCTAGTCATTCCCGTCACTGAAGTGAACGGTTTAAACAATAGCATAGCATGATACAAATATCAATTCATCATTTCATCAATTCGTCAATTCATCATTCATCAATTCAACATTCATCAATTCGTCATTCATCAATTCATCATTCATAAATTCGTCAATTCATCATTCATCAATTCAACATTCATTAATTCATCATTAATTAATTCATCATTCATCAATTCATCATTCATCATTCATAAATTCGTCAATTCATCATTCATCAATTCAACATTCATTAATTCATCATTCATTAATTCATCATTCATCAATTCATCATTCATCAACTCATCATTCATCAACTCATCATTCATTAATTCATCATTCATTAATCATATAGCATATAGCACATTTAACACACACATCATAGAGTTTAGATGGTAAGTAAGAATACTCACCTGTCTTGCAGTTCAATCTCACAGTCTTAGCTTACTAGAACACCGGTGGTTACTTGCTTAGCCAACCGTCACCTACAATAGGTCTAACAATCAATACCGTGCACGAATCCCTCGTTCGTTTATCCCCGTAATACATTTGGGTTTCATATGGCATGTACAATAAGAAAAGTATTAAAGTCCATTAAGTCGGGGGACGCGTCGCGTCCATCAATCCGACGCGTCGCGTCGATGTAAAGTATCGAATTCTAAGATCCGGATCCAACTGTCGGATTTCCATTCATACACAACTATCGGATTTCAACTTATATCGGATTTCTCATCCGGATTTCATAAGTCGCATGGGGTCATGGTAGGTCTCAACCGAAAGTCGCATGGGTGCTCCATGCGACAGTCGCATGATGCGAAAGTCGCATGGGGTACTCTTGTAGGTGAAAGTCGCATGAATGCTAATCATGGTGCTTCATGCAAAAGTCGCATGAGCCTGTATAAGTCGCATGACTCATTTCCAAAGTCGCATAACACATGGCTGAAGGTCGCATGAAACATCTCATTCGTAAGTCACATGAGGTACACATGGTAGTTAAAGGTCGCATGAGCATATACTTGCATAATAAAGAGTCGAATGAAAATGCCTAAGTCAGTTGGACACTCCATGCGACAGTTGCATGGTGCCTCCTCTCCCCATGCGAAAGTCGCATGGGCATCTACATGCCCAAGGCTAAAAGTCGCATGAATCTCCTGAAGGTCGCATGGTGCTTATCTTCTTCATCTGTTCATCATTTCTCAAAAACTCATACTCCATAGTCAAAATCAAGTTCTTTCAAAACTCAACCAATTCATTCTATTTTTGTTTCAAAACATTTCTCTACTCATTTAAACACTTCCTTCAAGATTTAAACACATTTCATCAAGTATTAAAGCTAAAATCTCAAATTCTTTTCTCTTGTTCTTCATAAACCCAAAACCCCAAGAAACCCAGATTGTAACTCATGCTAGCACCATTTAAACAAGCTAAAATTGATACCAACAAATCATAGTGAGGTATGAAACATTACATGATGATTCTTTCAGTAATTCTTCAAGTTTCCAGATGATTCTTGGCTCATCTTTCTTCTTCTCTTCGTGGGTTTTGCACACACTGGTTTTTCTCACTCAATGGAATAGTATTTTGAAAGGGTGTTGGGGGCTGTGCCCTAGCCACCAAGCTTCCATATTTATACTCTCAAAAAGGCAAAGCCCAATTCTCCTTTGGTTGGGCCTAATATCCATTAATCCATTATCATTCATACATCTTAGTCCATTAACCATTATTTATTCAAGCCGATAAACTCTTTAATACATTTCATAATTAAATTCACAATCCAATATAATTCATTGTCCCTCAATAAATATTCTTTTATTTATTTATTTTGAAGTTTGGGTATTACAACTCTCCCCCACCTAAACACGATTTCGTCCTCGAAATCTTCATTCGAACATGGTGGGGTAATTCTCCTTCATTTCTTCTTCGGACTCCCACGTCCACTCTGAACCTTCGCGGTGCTCCCATCGCACCTTTACCATTCCCACTTCCCGGTTGCGTAGCCGTTGGGTCTTTCTTTCGAGAATCGCAACCGGCCTCTTAATGTAGTTCAGTCTTTCATATACATTGATATCCCCCAATGGTACAAACGCCGAATCGTCGGCCAAACACTTCTTCAAATGAGATACATGGAAGGTGTTGTGTATTTCTGATAACTCTTCGGGTAGCTCCAGACGGTAAGCCATCTTACCAGCTCTTGCTATAACTTTGAAAGGTCCAATAAACCTTGGATTCAATTTCCCACGCTTTCTGGATCGTAATGATCCTTTCAATGGAGACTCTTCCAGCAATCCCTAATCACCAACTTGAAATTCTAGTACTGATCTCCGTTTATCCGCATAGCTCTTTTGCCGGCTTTGAGCCGCTTTAAGTCATTCACGAACGTGTTGCACATTTTCGGAGGCTTTTTGTATTATTTCTGTGTTGCCCAGCTCTTTCTGTCCAACCTCACCCCAACAGGTAGGGGTTCTACATCTCCTACCGTACTCGCGTGATAACTGTTGTTATATGAAAATTCCGCGAGGGATAAGTACAATCCCAACTTTCCCCGAAATCAATCACACATGCTCTCAGCATGTCTTCCGGTGTTTGGATAGTTCGTTCACTTTGTCCACCCGCTTGAGGGTGATATGCCGTGCTCAAGTCCACCCTCGTTCCCAAATCCTCATGAAATTTGTCCCAAAACCTGGATGTGAATCGTACATCCCTAACAGATATAATGGTCACCGGCACTCCGTGCCTCGAGACTATCCATTTCACATAGATGTCCACCAATCTCTCGGACGAACTAGCTTCTCGTATCAGTATGAAGTGAGCGCCTTCCGTTAACCGATCGACCACTACCCATATTGCATCGTAGTTCCTCAGTGTTTTCAGTAGTTTCGTTATCAGATCCATATTTATATGCTCCCATTTCCACACGGGCATTTCCAGCGGTTGCAATTGTCGTGAGGCGTAGGCAATCACTTTTCCTCTTTGCATCAATACGCAGACAAGTCCCACCCGGGACGCGTCGCAATAAACCATCAAGTCCTCCATTCCTTCCGATAAGGCTAGTATCGGGGCTTCGCATAATTTTCCCGAAGGGCCTCAACTGCTCCCCGTTGCTTTTCTCCCCAGCCAAAACGAACGTTCTTCTTCGTCAGCTTGGTTAGTGGTACAACTATTTTTGAGAAATCCTTGATAAACCTCCTGTAGTACCCGGCCAACCTAGAAAACTTCGAATCTCTGTAGGACTCTTCGGCGTCTCCCATTTCATTACTGCCTCTATCTTGGCGGGGTCGAACTTGACTCCTTCTCGGTTACGCAGATGCCCGAGAAATTGAACTTCTTGCAACCAGAACTCGCACTTGGAAAACTTTGCGTAAAGCTTCTCCCTCTTCAAGGTTTCAAGCACTTCCCATAGATGTAGTTCATGCTCGGCCTCCGTCTTCGAGTAAACCAAGATGTCATCGATGAAAACGATCACGGAGTTATCAAACATTGGTCTGCAGACTCGGTTCATCAGATCCGTGAGTGTTGCCGGCGGGTTTGTGAGACCGAAAGGCATGACGACGAACTCGAAGTGCCCATAGCGGGTGCGAATAGCTGTCTTGGCTATATCCTCCTCCCGGACCTTGAGTTGACGGTATCCCGACTGCAAGTCTATCTTGGAAAACAGGCCGCTCCTTGCAGTTGGACGAACAAGTCGTCGATCCTTGGCAGCGGGTAACGATTCTTAATTGTCACCTTGTTAAGCTCGCGATAATCTATGCACATCCTGAAGGTTCCATCCTTCTTGCTCACGAAAAGAATCGGTGCTCCCCACGGTGAGCTACTTGGGCGTATGAAGCCCTTATCGAGCAATCCTTGCAGTTGTGACATCAGCTCTTGCATTTCTGGCGGTGCTAGGCGGTACGGCGCCTTTGCGATAGGTGCCACTCCCGGCACTAGGTCTATTCGGAACTCCACTTGTCTGTCCGGAGAAATCCCCGGCAGTTCCTCCGGAAATACTTCTGGGTACTCACATACCGCTGGTACATCTGAAACTGTCAGCGTTTTTTTTTTCCATTCTCGAGTCGACCACGTGAGCTATGAGCCGTGCAGCCCTTACGTAGATACCTTGCCGCTTGGTCACGGTGCAACATGCCGTCAATCCACTTTGTCGTTTACCGTAAATGGAGAGTTCTCCTCCACTTGGACTCTGGATCCGTATGATCCCTTGCTTACACAAGATGTTGGCCTGGTGACGCCCCAACCAATCCATTCCACTATCACATGGAATTCCTTCGCAGGGGTCGGTAGTATATCTATAGCAAACTCTACGTCATCTATCACTATAACCTTATCCCTATAGATCGTGGTAACACACAAAGCCTTATCATTGGCTATCTCTACCTCTAACGGCGTTTCTAACTTTACCGGTGTTATCACAAATTTGTTACAAAAAACAGAAGATACAAGGGGCTTACTCGCCCCGGAATCAAATAAGACAAGTGCAGGTAGAGTTAACAACAAATGTACCTGCGTTCACATCGGGCTCTTTCTTGGCCCCTTCCACGGTCATCTGAAAAGCGCGTCCCCGAGGGCTTGGAACCTCGGGCTTCTTTCTCTCCTCTCCTTCGGTAATCCTTAGTGGTGGTTGCCACGCGGGCTTCCCGCTACCTCCAGTCGCTTCTGGGCACTCGGACATACGGTGTCCTGGCTTGTTGCATTTGAAGCACACGTTCAAGTGAACTCTACAATCTTTTCCATAGTGCCCACCTTTCCCACACACAAAACAGTTTACAGTTCCAGGTCGGCACTCCCCATCGTGCCCCTTTCCACATTTTCCACATCGTGCCCCCGGATTCCTCACGACAGGCTTCATACCTCCAATGTTAGGTTTCTTGAAAGGTTGCTTACTTGCATTCCCTCCCAGTACGGCCCGCTCCGCAGACCTCTTCTTGTTTCTCTCCATCAGATACAACTCTCTCTTCCTTGCCCCTTCGATCAGTTGGTCCAGTGTAGCATACTGACCATTCGAAACAAACTCCTGAATATCCTCCCTCAGCATTGCGTATACATGTGTATCTGCAGTCTCTCATCATTTGCATAAGCCGGATAGTACAACAGCTTTTCTTTAAATATTGCGGTTATCTGATTAACCGTCTCAGTCGTCTGCTTGAGTTTCATGAACTCGTCCATCACTCGCTCCACCTCAACCTTTGCAGCATACTCCTCAAAGAACAGTTTTGTAAATTCCTCCCACTTCAACCCGGCGATAGCTTCGCCCTTCATTTTCCTCAGTAAGTTCCACCAGTCCTTGGCTGCTCCCCTCAGGAAGTTGGAAGCAAACCAAACCTTTGATTCCTCAGCGCAATGGTTGGTAAAGAAGGCTCCCTCTATTGCAGAGACCCATCTGGTGCCCCGCACCGGGTCTGGCACTCCATCGAAAACAGGCGGCTGACACGCCGAAAAGTCCCTGAAAGTCCCTCCAGGGATCACTTGGTTCGCAGCTTGTGCTACAGGTTGGGCAACCACAACGGCCGCGGTAGCCTCCTTTGCAGCCCATAGGGCTCCCAGATTTTGATCAATCATTGTGCCCATATCTTGCTTTAGATCCTCCACAATTTTGGGCAACAACTCCTTCAGTGTGTTGGTAACCACAGTAGTCACCAACTCAGTCATTGCCTCATTCTCATATTCCTCATCGTTCATCACATTTTCCGGTACAACGTTCTCCGGATTTACATTCTCAGGTTCGTTCAAGACTGGTTGTGCACGGGGGTCACTCTCTCCCGTCACACTTGCATTCTCACCATCAGGTGGGTTCTCAAAACCCGTCGGTATCACAGATCGATTTCTTGTAGTCACCATACTGGATGTATAGACAATGCGCTTAATTATCAGGCGGCATTGCCACACAGTCCTCATTATCTCTACAAGTACCCCTCACCGGATTCACAAGATTCCCTTGGATGCTGGTAGGTTCCCGTAAGTATCGTGTGCAACTAATAATATGGGCCCTATTATTACCAACACACTATACATACTGGATCCTAACATTACCCTTGAAAATCCCGATTCACTGGCTTGGGCCATGTATCCATCATCTCATCAAGCATATAATCAGTTATCGTGTAAGCATTAACACGTCATTCTATTCTGATTCTACTAGAGCAATTACATTGCAAAGTCTCAGTCATCATAGTTAGTATAACATAACTTCAACATATCAGTTAACATGATCATCATATCATAAACTCATACCTTGTACTTGCGTGTGACCACTCGGACTAGCTCCAACTGATAGCTCATCGTAACATTTATCACTTGAAAAAGTTTCAAAACTTTGGTTAAAATCTTTCACGAACCAAGGTTTAAGTTCAAACACGTGTATACGCATTCGAATCTCTTAAACCAAGGCTCTGATACCAAGTTGTAACGTCCCAATTTTTTTTTTTACAATTTAACAAAGAGTACACTTGATAATTCATCACAAATAAAACATTGTGTAAGTTAATTTGTAACACCCTGATTTTCAGTCAAAATTTAAAATTTTCAAAAATCAATTTAAAAACCATATTTATACAAAACCCTTAAAATTTATCGCGGAAGCATTTTCATTTTCCGTAAATATCTCAACAATAAACATTTACAACACTTATAATCCAAAGCCTTGGGTGTTACCACAGTCAATCTCACGACCATAGACGTAGAGTAGGAAATCCAGAATTACCGGAAATGCAAGCAAAACTATGCCCAAGGCATCTACCCGCCTTACCAAGGCCTCTGTACAACCTGCGGATACAAAACATTTTTATACACAAAGTTAGCTATATACATAGCTAGTGAGTACAACCAAAAACATTTGTTTTATCAAAACCAAGTCATCCTTTTACTTCTTTTGAAAACATAAGTTTGGCAATCAATTAAGCTTTTGAAAGCATACACATAATAGCTTATAAGGATGCGGGTCTGTCCATTGGGCCACAATGTATCCACGTGGTAGCTAGCCACGGTCAACACGTGCCCACATGGGGGATAACCACATCACCCCGTCAAGGTGGGGGATGCACAAAGCAGTCTACCATACAACGGTTATCTGGAGTGTAAGCCCTGTTCACCAAATCCACGTGTTGCCACGGGTTCGGTGGCTCGTCAGCCCAGTGAACCCACACGGTCATGATAGCTACTGATATACCCCTCCACTCTCTGCACCGATCCCTCAGCCACCCGTACCTCGGGGTCCCCCCAATCGCCGAAGCCACAGGAACCGCTGTGTACGTCTCAATGACTAGGAACCCTATGGTACAGAGTTATATCACACAGTGGTCCGGACCGAAGCACATATACCCCGAAGGGTCACATAAGCACATACCCCGAAGGGTCACATAATCACTTACCCCGAAGGGTCATAAAACCACATACCCCGAAGGGTCATAAAATCTCTTACACCGAAGGGTCATAAAATCACTTACCCCGAAGGGTCATAAAACCATTTACCCCGAAGGGTCACATAAAATCACTTGCCATAAGGCCACAAACATCTTGCCATAAAGCCCAATTAATCCAAACATATTAGCTTGTCGATAAACCGAGTAAGTTTCACAATTTAAATCACTTGAGCATAAATGCTTAACAATCAAAACCATATTTGGCATCTCAATGCCTAAAAACGTCTTTGGTGAAAACATGAGTTTCAGTAAGTCAAAACCATACCTTTTGTTTCAAAATCAAAGTCCACTCCAACATGGAGTAGCATGTTTCAAAACCGTTAAATAAATCACAATTTAAACCTAGACCATCTCCAAAATGGAGCAATGGCCCTATTTGAAAACCCATTCTCAAAATACATCATTTAATCACATCTTGAATCAATTTCACAGTTCCACATTCATAAACCCAAAGGTTTCATAGAGCATTTATACTTCACAAAACCCATAGTTTAAAACAATACATGGTTTGCTTATTATGTAAGTTCAAACTATAAACAGTTTCAAATCATATAACCCGCATTTATAAAACAGTTTCATAATCCACATCATTTGAATCATCAAGATTCGTCAAACAATTGCCAAACAATCAAAACACAACATGATGACTTGTAATCTTATCAAACAGTTGGGTATCCGCAGGGTGTACTCACCTGAGGGTGTGATGAGGATCACAACCCCATCCAAACCAAGGCTAACCTCTTGATCATAAACCTATGATCACAAAACACAAGGTTAACTAACATAAGTTAACCAAAAACAAGGTTTCTAGACTCAATTCTAGACTTAGACAACTTTTCGGGTCTAAAAAGACTCCATTTATCCCTTATGAAACCTTAGAATCAAACCCCAAACAAGTACAGAGCCAAATGGGGTCAAAATATGAGTTTTCGCAAGTTTCAGGGTACCTCGCGCTGCGAGGAAGGGATCTCGCGCCGCGAGAAATTCTCTGGAAAACAATATGCTTCGACCCATGCGTGTCGCGCCGCGACGGGTCTGCACAGAGTTGATCTGCTTCTTTTTCTTTGCTGCAGCCCACATTTTTCCAACTCTTTCTTATTCCAAACACATAACAATTGTCCAAATCTCTAAAACTCTTACTATAACCACTTCATAACTTTCATAACAACATTTAAACGCATAGATCATGATCAAAACCCAACTTTCTCAATTTTCAATAGTTTGACCCATTTTCTAAATCAAACACCATAAACTCAAATTTTGATCTAGGAATCACCACTTACATCATATTTCACAAAGATTAACCCCATAAATACCAAAAACCAAACATATATAAAGATTAGAACTTACTTTATGAACACACCCACTTGATCATTTCTTTCTTGCTTCAATCAAACTCCAAAAATGAGAAGATTGAAGAACAACTCTTCAATTCTTGCCTTCAAGCCCTTGAACCAACAATTTTCTTTTGACTTCCTTCTTCTTCTAGGCTCTCTCTCTCTTTCTCTCTCTAGAACTCTCTCTCTCTATCACTTTCTCTCTTCTTTTCTTTCTTCCAGATTCTTCTTCCTTCTTTCTCTTTTTTTTTCTTTCTTTGACTTCACAAGAAAGAGTCAATTTAGTCATTGAACTTATTTCCTTTTTACATCTTTCATCCTTATACATATACATATATATACAAGGCATAAATAACCTCTTAGCATGTATTTTACTAATCTCAAGTGAACTTGCCAATATATATATATTTTTATAATTTACAAAATTTCGGGTTTTACATAATTACAACCCCGGGTGTTACCCCATAAATCCAAATGTAATTGTTTTGAATACATCATAAAACACAAAGTAGTTTGATCATTGCGGAAGCTTGTGGAAAGGTGAGCTATCAACTGCATGCTGGAGGCCCGTCGTGGCCAACACCTGAAAAGAAGGTTAAACAACAACCGTAAGCACGAAGCTTAGCGAGTACACTCACTTACAATCAACCATATGACATCACATCAATTGCTTTACATTCATATTACATCTTTCATTCTCGCTATCGTAGTAGTCGGTCCCACATTCCCGCTACCGTAGTAGACGATCCCACATTCCCGTCACCGAGGTGAACAGTCCCATCATACCCGTCACCGTAGTGAACTGTCTTGTCATTCCCGTCACCGAAGTGAACGGTCCAATCATTCCCGCCACCGAAGTGCACGGTCCCATCATTCCCGTCACCGAAGTGAACGGTCCAATCATACCTGTCACCGTAGTGAACGGTCTAATCATACCCGTCACCGTAGTGAACGGTCTAGTCATTCCCGTCACCGAAGTGAACGGTCCAATCATTCCCGCCACCGAAGTGCACGGTCCCATCATTCCCGTCACCGAAGTGAACGGTCCACTCATACCCGTCACCGTAGTGAACGGTCTAATCATACCCGTCACCGTAGTGAACGGTCTAGTCATTCCCGTCACCGAAGTGAACGGTCTAAACAATAGCATAGCATGATACAAATATCAATTCATCATTTCATCAATTCGTCAATTCATCATTCATCAATTCAACATTCATTAATTCATCATTCATTAATTCATCATTCATCAATTCATCATTCATTAATTCATCATTCATTAATCATATAGTATATAACACATTTAACACACACATCATAGGGTTTAGATGGTAAGTAAGAATACTCACCTGTCTTGCAGTTCAATCTCACAGTCTTAGCTTACTAGAACAATGGTGGTTACTTGCTTAGCCAACCGTCACCTACAATAGGTCTAACAATCAATACCGTGCACGAATTCCTCGTTCGTTTATCCCCGTAATACATTCGGGTTTCATATGGCATGTACAATAAGAAAAGTATTAAAGTCCATTAAGTCGGGGGACGCATCGCGTCCATCAATCTGACGCGTCGCGTCGATGTAAAGTATCGGATTCTAAGATCCGGATCCAACTGTCGGATTTCCATTCATACACAACTATCGGATTTCAACTTATATCGGATTTCTCATCCGGATTTCATAAGTCGCATGGGGTCATGGTAGGTCTCAACCGAAATTCGCATGGGTGCTCCATGCGAAAGTCGCATGGGGTACTCTTGTAGGTGAAAGTCGCATGAATGCTAATCATGGTGCTTCATGCGAAAGTCGCATGAGCCTGTATAAGTCGCATGACTCATTTCCAAAGTCGCATAACACATGGCTGAAGGTCGCATGAAACATCTCATTCATAAGTCACATGAGGTACACATGGTAGTTAAAGATCGCATGAGCATATACTTGCATAATAAAGAGTCGAATGAAAATGCCTAAGTCAGTTGGACACTCCATGCGACAGTTGCATGGTGCCTCCTCTCCCCATGCGAAAGTCGCATGGGCATCTACATGCCCAAGGCTGAAAGTCGCATGAATCTCCTGAAGGTCGCATGGTGCTTATCTTCTTCATCTGTTCATCATTTCTCAAAAACTCATACTCCATAGTCAAAATCAAGTTCTTTCAAAACTCAACCAATTCATTCTATTTTTGTTTCAAAACATTTCTCTACTTATTTAAACACTTCCTTCAAGATTTAAACACATTTCATCAAGTATTAAAGCTAAAATCTCAAATTCTTTTCTCTTGTTCTTCATAAACCCAAAACCCCAAGAAACCCAGATTGTAACTCATGCTAGCACCATTTAAACAAGCTAAAATTGATACCTACAACATCATAGTGAGGTATGAAACATTAACTGATGATTCTTTCAGTAATTCTTCAAGTTTCCAGATGATTATTGGCTCCTCTTTCTTCCTCTCTTCGTGGGTTTTGCACACACAACACACACTAGTTTTTCTCACTCAATGAAATAGTATTTTGAAAGGGTGTTGGGGGATGTGCCCTAGCCACCAAGCTTCCATATTTATACTCTCAAAAAGGCAAAGCCCAATTCTCCTTTGGTTGGGCCCAATATCCATTAATCCATTACCATTCATACATCTTAGTCCATTAACCATTATTTATTCAAGCCCATAAACTCTTTAATACATTTCATAATTAAATTTACAATCCAATATAATTCATCGTCCCTCAATAAATATTCTTTTATTTATTTATTTTGAAGTTCGGGTATTACAGAATATGAAGGAATTGGAACTAACAGAAATTTGAATTTATAATTCCATAGGAATTGAAATTCGTAAAAAACTATATATTGTTTAGGTAGTAAAGACTCTAATTTAAATCTAAAAAAAATAAATTAATTCAATATGTATTAACCAAAATAAATTATACTACCAACTGCCACCACCCTTATCCTCCCTATCCCGCCAGCCCACCCCCTCGGCCACCCTACCCAATCTCATCCTACTCTTACCCCAGGCTATCCCCACTCTATCACCCTACCTTACCCTTATCCTCACCCTATCCTACCCCCACTCTACCATCTTACCCTACCCCTATCCCTACCTCACCTTACTCCGTCTTACTCACCCTACCCTACCCCCCACCACCCTACAACACCACCTACAATTACCCCACCCCATCCCAAACCAATCTACTCCACCTTACTCACCCTACCCCTATCTCACCCCACCCAACCTACCCACTATTTACCCTTACCATTACCCTACCCCTTCCCCACTCTACCACCTTACTCTACCCCTATCCCAACCCACCGAATCTACCCACTATCTACCCCTACCATACCACCTCACCCCACCCACACTACTCCAACTTAGCCACAATCTACCCCTACCCTACCTATTTCACCTCACCACCCTACTTTAACATACCCACAATCTACCTCTACCCCACCCCACCCCACCTACCTATTATACCCCACCCTAGTCTACCTTACCTACCACACCCTATCCTTATCTACACACCCGCCCCACCCTACTAGAGGTTGAGGTAAGGTGAGATAGGGCATAAGGGTAGGGGTGGGTGAGATGAATAAAAATGGAGTTGGGTAGGGGTAGGTGGGGTGAGGTGTAGGTGTAGGTGTTGGGGGTAAGATAGAATAGGGTGGGATAGGGGTGTGTAGGGTAATGTATGGTGAGGAAGCTGCCATAAAGTAGGGTATGGTGAAGTAGGTAGGATGAGATAGGGTACGAGTAGGGTAAGTAAGGTGGAGTGAAGTAGAGTAGTGTAGGGTTAAGTAGGTAGGATGGGGTAGGGTGAGTAAGATGTCATAAAGTACGGTAGGGTGAAGTCAATAGGATGGGGTATAGTAGGGGTAGGGTGAGTACTGTGGAGTGGAGTAGAGTAGGATAAGATAGGATAGGGTGAGGTAGGTATGGTAGGATAGGGTAAGTAAAGATGGAGTAGGGTGAGTGTAGGTTGAGTAAGGTGGAGTAGAGTGAGTTAGGGTGAGGTAGAGCATAAGGTGAGAGTAGGGGCGGGGTAGGGTCAATAAAGGTGAAGTAGGGTGGGAGATAACAATTATGTTTTAACATTTCTTTTAAACTTAGATAATTCCATCCATTTGGGGGGAAAATTTTCAATTCCTTGATTTAAGAAATTTATTGTGATGATCAGATTCCATTTCACCAATTCCGTAAAACCCATCATATGATTTAGGTATTGTCATTTTCAATTTCACCCAATTCCTCCTAATATACATGAGCCAAACGCCCCCTAATCTACGTATCTACCCGGTTCCCGAATCCCAAGCATCGGCAATAAGCCTTAGCCACCTTCATTTCTATCCTTTGTCATAGCAAAAGCCAAAGCAAAGGAAAAGGGCAAAATGCCCAAATATATATGTTGTTTAGGTAGTACGATAAAACTCTATTAGTTTTTAATTTTTATATCTTTCTCAAAGTAAGCTACTCTTTTATCCTATATATTAAGTATTATATTATTAGGAAAATGGTTCTATTAGTTTTCAACTTTATATTTTTTTCAAAGTACTCTATCTTTACCTTGTACTTTAGATACCATGGTTTTTCGACTTTTTAATATCTTCCCTAAACATTTATATTATATCTAAAAAAACGAAAACTAGAAACTTAATAAATAATTATGTGACTCAAATTGCTTGACATGTTGTCTTCAAGTATCCGTTTTTTCACCCCCTTAACGTCAAATAAATCGAATTTCCATCGGTGAAAAAAATGAAGATCCGGAAGTATGAAGGTAACACAAAATGGATACTTGAAGATTACGCATCAGAAAATTTAAATCACATAATCATTTTTCAAGTTTTTAATTATCGTATTTTTATTTTAAATATAATATAAAAGTTCAAAAAAATTATATAGCGTAAAAAAGTAAAGTACTTTAGAAAAAATATAAAAACAAAAATCTAGTAGAATCATTTTTCTAATGATATAATGCTTAACATACCGTTAAAAAAGTAGAGTAATTATGTTATAAAAGATATATAATTCCTAAAATCAAAATAACTTTTCCCTATAAGATTTTAATATTTAAATTATAAAACATTGAACATCATCTAAATATTCATGCTTCTTTACTATCATTATACAAATAAAAGCATCACAACATTTGCTAGCCCATACACCATTGTAAAATTGTTATTATTTTAAAGAAAAATAAATAAAGATTAGCTATAATATTTACGAATTTTCGCAGCTTGTTGCTAAAAATATAAATTAACATGAGATGTAAAAGAAAAATGATAAAATAATAAAAAAAATAAAAAAATCATTCATATATTTTCTTAATTTTGAAACTGAAGTGTTAATTTAAATATGATTCATGGTTTTTATCTACATTATTTTTATACATATAAAGTCATAGCAAATTTGATTAAACAATATATTATGCGCACACTTTAAACCTATTCTTAAACTATATATTTTTTTATAATAAGACTAGAACCCATGACTATAAGATATCCTTTACAATATATATTTGCATACAACATCTTTTTTGCCACACATAACTATAATGACTTTTTTATCCCTATAACCCTAGTAACTATTTTTTCTCAATAACATGTTTAATGGTATTATTATTCAAACATATACTTTTTATAAATTATCTCCTTTGCTCAACTTATGAATCCAATTGATGGAAGAAATTTGGAGTGAAATAAGATCAGAGACACTTCTATCACGGCCCATCCATGCCCCTGTCACGTGATTCGTTTGGCTCCTTATTCCTCTCTCTTTCTTAAACTTTTTCTCGCCTTTTTGATCAATAAAATTTAATTAAATATTAATCTATTTTTTATTGCCATTATTGATGATTATAACTTTTTTTTGTCTAGTTGCGATATGTATATTTGTTTTGGTGGATTTTTACTTTTGAAACATAATTGTTATGACTAAAATGTGTGTTAAAAGTATGTTTATAGAGCAGATAATAATACCTGGCAAAATTAATAGCAAAGATTTGAAAAGAGAAAATAATCAAGTCATATGTCAACTAAAAATGCATTAGACACATGATTAAAATGGATTATTAGGCATATATATCATTACTCTTCTCTTTTATTTACATATACACATCGAACTAGGGTTAGGTATATTCAAAGCTTCAACAGTGAATGTATTCTTTACCTTTACAAATCCACGATCAATAGTGTGAGTTTTCTAATTGCTCCGATGGTGTGAATTCATTTATCACTTGAAAACGAACTTTGAAGGGGAAGAGGAAGGGGTAGGGGTAAAGACGTACATATATAAAAAACAAATCTTCATTTTTTACTAATTAAAAAAGACTTCAGTTCTTATCCATCTGTTTTCTTTCCTACAGATCAATATGAGAACAACTTTAGGCATTTTACTTTTTAAAAACAGACACCACCACCTTAGAATGAGCGTTAAATTATTAGGATCTTGCTTACGACATGTTTATATCCTAATCTCTTACTTTGATTTAATTTTGTACATCAATCTACTTCTTTAATTGACTTATTTTAGGAGCTATATTAATCATTTTTCTATTTATGGGTAACCACAAAATTATGAAGTAACGTTATGAACAATTTGTGACCACAAGCTTGAGTGCATGTCTAGTTTTGGTTTTCAGAAATAAGACGTAAACACATATATACATGGTCCCTAATAAATAAGATAAATGTTTGTTGTGATATCAATTGAGTATCTTATTGCAATTTCTTTCTATTTTGGTATTTATGTTTTTTTTTTATAAATTACGAAATTAATAAAATCAATAAGGATCTTATTTGAATGCTTGTTGAGTAATTTGTGTATTGGGGGAGGGAGCGGGTGCCTTGCCCATCAGGGTAAGCGGTTTGGTGTGAAGACGTCATTAGGCACACCACCCCTCTCAAATTTGCTCTGGCATATCAGTCAGGGCAGATGAAAGATGGAATATGCTGTCTCTCTCTCATTTTCTCGTTTTTTTAATAGAAAATGCTAGTGTATCATTGTGATAGAAAGCTAGATGATAACAACGGAAGTTTATTGAGATAGATAGATGGAAAGACTAGATAGAAGATCTGATTTGACGCTTATGTGACTATTGAGGTAGTAGGATGGAAAGACCGTCACTCCCTACACCACTAGTTTTATTTATAGGACTTCTTAAAAATTAACAAAAAAAAAAAGAAAGATACTGAAATGTTAAAAAAAAATATTATGTGGAAATTGAATTATAAGAAAAAGAAACCAATATTTACAAAATTTTGGGATAAATATTTTTAGACACATTTTATTAAATTGACTACTGGTTTTATTCTACACCACTAACATAAAAGTGATTACAGAGATAAAGGCAATCATATAATAACAAGGAGTGTTTGGTTTGGATTATTATTTTAAATTTAAGTTTATTAGCGTATTTGAAATAACTTATAGCTTATCGATTTAAAAGTTATTTATAAATAATAAAATGACTAAAAATATGCTAACATGTTAAAATGTTTAGATTATATAATATGGAGGGAAAAAGGAGAATGAGAAGTGTAATTAAATAACTTTATAAGCTCAAAATCTCATAATAAGCTCTTTTAAAATGATATTTAAACATACAATATCAACTTTAGGAAGCTATGATTATTTGAGATCCCACCAAGCAAAGCATTTTTCAAAACTTTTATTTGCTTCAATGCAGTAAAAAAGGACATCAAGGATCGGGATGCTACGTAAAATCCTATGTCAAAAATCCTACAAATGATCGGATCGTTTTAGCTAAATGAATCATAAGATCTTAAGATCAAGATTGAGATGCTAACAACTATGATAAGATCTTTCTTATAATATCTTAATTATTCTACTTATCTAAATGTTTATATTAGTAATTTTAAGTGAAACGTTAGTTAATTTATAATATAACTAATCAGAACTGTAAGATAGAAAAAAATTTATAGTGAAAAGTTAAAATACCAAGAAAAACAAATATTGGAATATGACAAGTTTCGTAGAGAGGACAATGGTTACCCAAAATGATTTAAGATTGATACACCCTAGCAGGGTTGAGATCGGTTTAAAAATCGGACCGGATCAAAATTCGAAATTTATATAAAAAACTAGAACTAAAGACCGGACCGACCAGTCTCAGTTAGGTTTGGTTCGGTTCGTCGATTTTTTCGGTTTATTGGTTGTTTTATACACTATACCAACTAAACCAGACCAGACTGAAACCCGAAATCTATAAAAAATCAAAGACTGGACCGACTCGGCTCAGTCCAGACCTGTCTTTGGTTCGGTTCGTTGGTTTTTTCTATCTATCGAGTCACATGCTCACCTCTACACATGGTGAAATGCTATCTTACGAGAGTTTCACCACAACTCTTCTATACCACTATACTGACTTGATCATTAGAGGTGATTTCCTGAACTCTGGTCATAGGTCAACTTCTAATGAATTCTTTGATATTTACAACATATTCAATGCATTTAAAGACAAAGACTCAAATCCAACTCCAACTTCAAGTCATAACTTCAACTCCAGCATGACTTGAAGTTTTTCTTACAACAATAAACATTTTTTTCTGTTTGTAAAGAGCAAATAAACCTTATAAAGAATCGCTCGATCATTGTAAGATTACTGATCGAGATCAATAGCCAACTCCAGGGCTATGTCCTGGTGTAGTGGGAAGAAAATACTCTTCGGTGGTGATATCTTCTTCATGACCACTGTCTATTAGGATTCGATTGTTAATGTTACTCCTGGTAGCTACATCAACTTGTTGTCGTGTCGGTGTTTCACTACATATCTTTATACTTCGTAATCTTGACGATCTTCCTTGAGTAGAAGCAAAAAAGAATGACACTAGTAGTAGCAAAACTAATGCACAAGACTTCATATATGGTGAATTTGTTGCCACTCTAATCTAATATGAGTGAAGATGAGGGAGGTATATATTGCTTGCAATCAAAAGATGCTTATAGTGGATATGTATATATAGGCATGAAAATGGACCAAAATAGCTCATCGCTTGATAGACGCAACTTCGTTGTCACAAAGTAGTGCATATTAATCGATCAATACAAGTATTTATTTATTTTAATTATTAAATATTTATAATTATCCAACTTTGTCTCAATAATACAAGCCATTGGTTTTTTTTATATTTTATACTATTTGACTAATTCACTAGCTAGATTTTTAAGGGACCATTGCGAATGTTATTGTTCAAGAAACATTATATACTCCGCAACTTATTATAAACAAACAAATAAAACTAACATTCGTCTCTCTACCCGCGTATACACACACATGAGAATTGTTTTTCGTATTAATGAGGATATTTTGGTCAAATCAAGTCTTTCATAATAATTACGGTATACGAGGCGCAATTCATTGTTGGAAAAAATATATAAATGACTAAAATACTTCTATTAATGAGTAATTAATAATGTTACAAAATCTCACAATTCTCGTATGAAAAACAATTCTCGTTCGAACTTTTCATATATATCACACTCGCAAGATTGGTAATGTTATTTTTGAAATACTAAAAAGTAAATAAAGAAGTTACGCAGCAATTATATATGCTTTTCATTGTCGTACGTATGTGGAAAAGATTACACATATAATGCATAGTTCGTAATCCAAGTCACGTAACAGAAAATATATATACGGCCAACGTGCTGAAAAACAAGATACGTGCAACAATTTCTTTTATATCTATTATACCAAAAATGTTCAATATAGTTCATACTTAATTCAAATGTTAAAATGACTAATTTTAGCCTTTGGATCAATAAGATCAATGTTTCAGATTGCATTTTAAAAATTTGTGCGGAGTGACGTTTTTGTAATGCACATTTGATTCTTTTACAAAACAGTATACGGAATCACCTATAATTGAATATTAAAATTTGTAAGACTATGTTTTTTATATAGACTTTATTGAACACAACTTCTATTATACTAAAAATAAATAAATAAATAAAAATTAATTGCTAGCTTTTAGGTAATTTTCCAACATAAATTACTAAATAAATAGAAATTAGATATTATATATTATATAAAAACACATTATATATCATTTTCAGAAACAATTGGGGATACCACCAACTAAGTTGGCAACTTGGTCACGTAGACTATATATATATATGGCTCCGCAACGACTTGATTAATTATTGGAGCTACATATATATAAACATACAATGGCGAATCTAGAATTCAAACATAGTAAGATTCAATGTAGTTAACATGATAAGATAATCAGAAAATATAAATTAACATGTCAAAATAGTCATTTTAGTTACGGGTTATAGTTTCATATGTTAGAAGAGTATTATAAATGCCAAAAAATTAAATCATATATTTTTTGATATATGATACCAAACAATCATCCATAAAATAATTTCCCATTTTTTATGCAAATCACTATTTATCAACTTCATCCATAAAATAGTTTCACAGCTGATCTTGTTACGGGCGAAGGTAAAGCTAGCTTTAAGAGATTAATGTCTTCGGATATGTTTCATATGTGTTTGTTTCAACAATCTTTTTAGCAAGATCTCCAAGTCTTTTCAAATAATTAAACCTTGCATCATCACGTACATCTTAAACATAATTATGAAGTTATCGTCTTAATTCTTTAAGTTTGATCGGTAGTTGAAAACTCAATAGAATGAAATTATGCCATCTATATTATTCATCCACTTGAAATTCCTTAAAAGATTGCCTTGAGCACAAAGAATAAACAGAAAGGAGTAATATTGTGTTTGCTTCATCAAAACAATTGTTTACTACTTGAAGTTTCATGTCTATCATCGAATAAAATAGTTCTTGAAGTTGCATGTCGATAATAACATTCACAAGTTACTAACATGTAAACCTTTCTATGGCTTATTCATTTATAATATGAGTGTTCCATATTCAAAATTTCAACATCATTTTATTGCAAAATGAAGTAATATTGCCTAGGAGTGATTGTCATCCTAGACAATTACTTGATGTATTGCATTTATAGTATCTTGATTTTATTTTTATTTTTTGCAATTTCATGTTTAACTCATTTATTATCCCTAAGATATCAACCATTAACTATAGGCAAAATAAAATAATATAATAATAATAAATAAAATACACTATGAAAAATAATAACAGATAAATAATAAACTAATGTTAAAATATAAGAATTATAAATAATGATGAATGATTAAATAGATTATAAAATATAATAATAAGTAATAATTATAGCTTTAATAAAAAATTAAAGATAATAAATAATAATAGTTTAATAATTATAAATTACAAACAATGATTATTTCATAGATAAATAACAAATAGTAAATAAATGAGTAATAATAATAATTAATAACGAAAATAACTAAAAATAAATAAATAATAATAATATAACTACTGATTATTTTGTTAGTAAATAATGCTGATAATATTAATAATAAATAATACTTCTAACAACGATATTAATTAATAGTAGTATAGTAGTACTATAATAATAATAATAATAATAATAATAATATTATTATTATTATTATTATTATTATTATTATTATTATTAATTAATTATCAATTTGGTCTTTTAACTATCTCATTTCTTCCGATTTGGTCTTTTAACTTCAAAAGTGACCAAGATGAGCATTAAACATCTACTTTTTTGTCTGAATGGTCCTTTCGTTTGTTGACCGTTAGTCAACTCTATTAAACATGAATCTAGAAAAACACCACTACCACCTTCAACTGCAGCCACTGCCACCATCACCGCCTTCTTCTTCTTCAACCACCACAATCACCCCCACCACCTGCTTCTTTAACCACCGCCTCCACCACCTTCATCTACAACAACCACTCCATCTTCAACACCACAACCACCACTTCCAACAAATCTGAGAAAAAAACCGTAAAAACATTCAACCACCACCAACAGATCTGAATGAAAACTAATTTTCTCATATCGATGAAAACCCTAATTTTTTCAAACGATCTAAGAAAACCCATCGTACAAATAAGGCATTAGAGAGCCCTTTCTCTTCCTTTATTTGCCGTAGGAAGAAATTCCAACTATGCTACCTTCTAACGATAGGACTGGAATCCGAGCTCCTAGGCAAAAGCTTGAAGCTTAAACCACGCGGAATTTTTTTGAGATTTTGAAAATGTTTCAAAGCGGCCAACGCCGTTTAGCTGGGTCTAGTTTTCCTCTCACCCGGAAGGTGGCTAACTCCTTGGTCTTACGAGCCGCTTACGCTAACTCAAGCAGGTACCGGGAGGGACAGCCACATCACAGTGACCCCCGAAGCGATCTTATTCTAGTTGCGGGACGAAATCTGACAGCTAATTGCTGGCTTTGAATAACCAGCCCTCTATCTTCCCGGGACTCCTGCTACTTAGTGAACTGGCAAGACGCGAAGATCAATTGATCAATACGAATCTCGAGAGTGGATGGTGGATCGCCTTTTTTTCAAACGATCGATGAAAACCCTAATTTTTCAAAGATTTGAAGATTCAAGACAAATCTAATGAACCAAGAAGAAATGAAATCTACATCTACGATTTTTGAGTTCTTCGCTTTAGGGTTTTCTCACCTATGTTTTACCAAGTCCGGAGAGTATGAGGTACCCGGAGCATCAATCGATTGAGGGATATTGTTCCTTACATCTTCACGAGTAGCTTGAGGTTTGAAGGTGATAGTGGCCGGTGCTCTCACTCATCTATCACCCTCCCCACACCCTTTCGATAACCACCACCCTCTGGACAATCGTCGCAACGGCAACTGCAACCGCCACCGCCACTATCATCGTCGACTATCTCTCTCGCACTCTGTCACTGCAAATGCGAGTAAAAACCTAGATGGATTTCTACAACAAAAACCCCACCATGTAAAAACCACCATCGAAAACCCATCATCGAAGACTTTCTGCAACAACCCCCCCAAATCGTGTGAAAACCCTATTCGCAAATCATGTAAAAACCCTAGGTCTGTTTGTATAGAGTAAAAAAGGACGAATTTATGTTTCAATTAACTCTTCTTTTCCTTTAGATCTGAAACACCCACATGATTCTTCTTCTTTTCCTTTAGATCTAAAATTTGTAATTCTTCTTCTTTTCCTTTTGACAAATCTGTTGGTGTGCATGTGTGTGTTATACAGGTCTATGAATGGTGGATTTAAGAGACGGATTTGTTATGTGCACATGTCTGATGGTGTGTAACACCCTGATTTTGAGAACCAAATTTTTCTTTTTAAATTACAATTTGAGATTTCAAACTGCGTGGGTTTGACTGTAAATAGAACAATCAAACCTGTCTTATAATTTAAAAATGCAGCGGAAGTAAAAACACGTGGCAAACTATATAAACATTCAAAATGATGCCACAAACGACAGTTGGTGATACGGAATACATAACCGGCTGACCATTATCTTAAACATACATAAAAATAGTTTAAACATATAAACAGTGTTCCTCCCAAAGCAATAACTACCCGCAGGCTCCCGAGCTCACTGAGGATTACCTGCACATGTGGAGTGTAGCAACTGTTAGCTATAATAGCTAGTGAGTACCAAATAGCATGCAATCAATATAAGTACATCACATATTATCAATCATGCTCAGATAGTTCTATCCTAGCATCTCGCGATGAGTTGGCGTAGTCAGGAGGTAACATATCTTGCAGGGGAGCTAACCCGGCTCAATGCACCAACTGGGGTACCAAACACATCAAACGCCCCGGTAGGGGAGCTATACAACGTCCACCGTTGCGTTTTGGAATCCGCAGATTCCTCTGTTGTACAGCCGCAACTATACCCAAAGAGGACAGCTTTGTCCTTAAATAGAACAGCTTTGTTCTCGCAGGACAGCTTTGTCCAGGACAGCTTTCTCCATAGGATCCGGATCAACCACAAACAAACAATTGATTCAATCGAATCATCAGTTAATGCGCGCATATATATTCAATACTCATCATAGCATACACCTAATCAAGTGCATACTATACTGTGTCAACATGGTATATTCTAGCATCATCATGCAATCCTACACTTGAACAAGTGCGTGTACAAATCATGGTTTACAATTCTGTAATCATTGTTAATATGTATTGTAAGTATATTAATTGTTATGTCATTCGACACTCACCTGATAGGCTAGGATAAGCAACGACCTTGCTTTGGCACACACGGAATGACAATTCAACCTATAATATCAAGACCTACGCATCAATCATTTGAATACGCGAGGAACGTCTAAGATACTTGAAACAATACCCTAATGGTGTTTTTAAACCATTTATTAACTAACTATAGCAGACCAAGCAACAACACGCGAACACGTAGCACAAAACAGCAAAGAAAGCTGTGTGCAGGGGTGTCGCGCCGCGACACAGCCTTGTCACGCCGCAACCAGTGTGCAGAGCTGCAGCTGTTGCTTATTTTGTGCACAGCAGGCTCATTTTTGATCATTTCAATTCCAAATCAATTTTGGTAAAAATCTAGTGTTTCATAGGACCATTTGACACTTGTGGAAGCTTTCTAACATCAAAAACTCCTATCCAATTAATTCATACGAAAATCACAATTAATTGGACAAAGACGTGCGCATAATGGCCAAAACTTAGTGTAGACCAAATCCAACACTTGCAACACACCATATACACCTAATATGATGTATTGAAGGTGTTGCAACTGACCAAAACCTTTAAACTCTTTGTTTGGTATCATTTTCCAATTTCTTGCCTATTTATGGCCTATTTTTCACTATTTTAGCCAATTCAAGCAAAACAAACATTCCAATTCAAAACCAATGTTCTAATCAATTCATACAAGTCATATGAACCTATTAGAACCTTAAAAATCAGTTCTTGATGTGTAAAGACAGATTTAGACCATTTTGGCCATTTTGACCCATTTAGGCTAAATATTGGATTTGTGCATAAACACCACTTCTAATGCACCAATTGAGTTCTAATCAATCCTAACAAGTTATAAGATCAATTAGAACACTAAATTTCAGTTCTTGAAAGGCATAATCATAAACAAGGATGAATTGGCACTTACAATGATTAAAAGATGATTAGAAACAACTTGTGGAATGATTTTGATCCTTTCTTAGCTGCTGGAACAAGAGTTTATGAGTTTTCTTCAAAAACCCAAAAATCAAGAATTAAGAACAAGCATGGAGATGAAGCTTACTAGGTTAGAGATGAAGAAGATGATGTTCTAGGATAGATTTGGCCTTTAATTTGCTGCCGGAAATTGTTGCTTTCTAAGTTCTCTTTGATCTTCTTCTTCAACCTTTGCAAGAATAGAAGAAACTTGAGTGTGTGTATGTGTGTTACGTGTGTGTGTAGAGAACTCTGTGTTTTCAAAAGGGTTGGACCGACTTGTGGGTATTATTATTCACAAGTGGGTATTTTGTTCCCCTTTCCAACTTACAACTCATCTCTCGTTTAACCGTTTCAACTAACGAGGATATTTTTGGAATCCTCGTTTGAAACCGTTCGATATTTTATAATCTTTATCTATATTTATTAATATTTTTAATAACCCTTTTATTTATTATTTTCCATATTTTATATCCTTTCCTAGAATATATATATATTATTTAATTAAATTAAATAATTGACGTACCATATTCGGACACGTCTAGGCCCGTTTTGAGGATGTTACAAATCTACCCCCTTAAGAAGATTCCGTCCTCGGAATCTGCTTTTCAAAAAATAAGTGGGGATAGCGTGCCTTCATATCCTCCTCGGTCTCCCACGTAAGGTTTGACCCGAGATTATGCTTCCATTTGACCAATACAAGCTGAATTGTCTTCTTCCTCAGCCGCTTGGTCTTTGTGTTTAAAATTTCAATTGGTTCTTCCACGAGCCGTGTAGAAGAATCCACTTTCAGGTCTTGCAGAGGTAGAATCTGATCTTCATCTACCTTGCACTTGCGAAGATAACAAACATTAAAGGTATTATGAATACCTGATAACTCTGGAGGTAACTCCAAAGATACTATCTGCTCGTTGACTTTCTGAATGATTCTGAAAGGACCAATGTATCGTGGGCTCAACTTGCCCTTCTTACCGAACCTGATAACACCTTTCCATGGAGAAACCTTCAAGAATACCCGATCACCTATTTCAAAGGTAACCGGCCTGCGTTTCAGATCTGCATACATCTTTTGCCTGTCTCTGGCTGCTTTAAGCTTCTCCCGTGCAAACTTGACTTTATCAGCAGTAATCTGGACCAGATCAGGTCCAGCATACTGTTTCTCCCCTGGTTCAAGCCAACAGGTAGGTGTGCGACAACGCCTACCATAAAGCATCTCATACGGTGGCATACCAATACTAGAATGATATGAGTTGTTATAAGCAAACTCAATCAAAGGTAAATGAGAATCCCACGAGCCACCGTATTCAAGTACACACGCGCGTAGCATGTCTTCAAGAGTTTGGATAGTCCTTTCGGACTGTCCATCTGTCTGTGGATGATATGCGGTACTCAAATGAACATGAGTACCGAGCTCCCTTTGAAGACTGCTCCAGAAGTGTGAAACAAACCGTGTATCCCTATCAGAGACAATAGATAGAGGAACACCATGTCGAGCGACAATTTCTTTGATATATAACTGAGCAAGACGTGGCATAGAAGAAGATTCATTAACTGCTAGGAAGTGTGCACTCTTGGTGAGTCTATCAACAATCACCCAGATCATGTCATGCCCTTTTGAAGTCCTGGGAAATTTAGTAACAAAATCCATGGTAATGTTGTCCCATTTCCATTCTGGAATTGGTAATTGTTGCAAATTACCATAGGGTCTTTGGTGCTCGGTCTTCACCTGTGCACAGATCTGACATTTCTCCACATAGGAGGCAATGTCACGTTTCAATGTAGGCCACCAGTAAAGTGCCTTAAGATCATGGTACATTTTAGTGCACCCAGGATGAACAGATAAACGAGAACTGTGCGCCTCCTTCAAAATTAGATCCCGGTTCCCTCCGATGCTAGGTACCCAGATTCGGGACCTGTATGTCTTCAATCCCCTGCTGTCATCTTGTAGCTGCTCCTTCAATTTAGCCATAACTTCTGCCTTTAGATTTGCTTCTAATAAGGCTTCTTGCTGAGCCTCCTTCAGTCGAGTGATAAGATCAGAAATGATAGTAATTTTCATGAATTTAACGGTTTCTGTGAAGCCCTTTCGGCTTAATGCATCAGCCACCACATTAGCCTTGCCCGGGTGATATTTGATTTCACAATCATAGTCCTTAATCAATTCCATCCACCTGCGCTGCCTCATATTGAGCTCCTTCTGGGTAGAAACATACTAGAGGCTCTTATGATCAGTGTATACCACACATTTGGTGCCATACAAGTAGTGGCGCCATAGTTTCAGAGCAAAGACAACAGCTGCCAACTCCAGATCATGAGTCGGATAGCTTTTCTCATGTGGCTTCAGTTGGCGGGAAGCATAAGATATAACCTTGTCCTTCTGCATAAGGACACTTCCCAAACCTGCGTAAGAAGCATCACAGTAAACAATAAAATCTTCTTACCCATCTGGCAGAGTCAGAATAGGAGCTTGACATAAGAGTTGTTTCAATGTTTGGAATGCTTTATCTTGTTCATTAGACCACGAATAGGGAACATCCTTTCATGTAAGCTTCGTCAGAGGACCTGCAATCTTAGAGAAATTCTGGATGAACCGCCGATAGTAACCGGCAAGTCCTAAGAAGCTACGAATCTCAGATGGGGTTTTGGGAATTCCCCAATTCATCACCGCCTCAACTTTGGCTGGATCAACCATTACACCATCCTTGCTTATCACATGCCCAAGGAAGTGTATCTTTTCGAGCCAGAACTCGCATTTAGAGAATTTAGCATATAATTGTTCTCGCATCAGAGTGTCAAGAACTATGCGAAGATGTGTCTCGTGTTCTGCTTCAGATCTGGAATAAATAAGAATGTCATCGATGAATACAATGACAAATTTGTCAAGAAAGGCACGACATACACGGTTCATAAGATCCATAAATATTGCTGGAGCATTCGTCAACCCGAAAGGCATCACAAGAAACTCATAATGCCCATATCTCGTCCTGAAAGCCGTCTTTGGAATATCTTCATCGCGTACACGGACTTGATGATAACCAGAACGAAGATCTATCTTTGAAAAGCAAGTAGCACCCTGAAGTTGATCAAACAGATCATCAATACGAGGAAGAGGGTACTTGTTCTTTACAGTTCGCTTATTCAGCTCCCTATAGTCAATGCACATCCGCATCGTCCCGTCTTTCTTTTTAACAAACAAGACTGGAGCTCCCCAAGGCGAAGAGCTGGGACGAATGAAACCCCTATCAAGAAGTTCCTGTATCTGAGTCATCATCTCGCGGACCTCGGATGGTGCAAGACGATAAGGAGATCTTGCTACAGGCGTAGCACCTGGTACAAGATCTATCTGATATTCTACATCTCTTACCGGTGGCAAACCCGGTAATTCATCAGGGAAAACACCCGGGTATTCAGAAACTACCCGAATGTCATTTATAGCTTTCTTCTCCATATGTGTATCAATAACATAAGCCAAATAGGACTCACATCCCTTGGCTACAAACTTGCGAGCTTTCATCAGAGAAATCAATGGAGTTTCAGAAGTTCTTCCTTCACCTCGAGCCACAGCATATGACCCGTCAGAGAAAGGAATTTTAATAATCTTTTTAGAGCAAATAATCTCAGCATTTTGCTTGTTGAGCCAATCCATCCCGATTACTACATCAAACCCAGCAATCGGCACAACCAGAAAAGAAACAGGGAAACTAGTCTCGTCAATATCAATCAGTGCAATAGGAACTCTATGAACAACAGAGACTATCCTACCACTAGCAACTTCAACGCTTAACGGATCAGTCAGTGTGCAGATAGGCAATTGCAGTTTAGCACATAAGAATGCAGAGATGAAAGAATATGTTGCTCCTGAATCAAATAAAACACAGGCAGGAGAATTATTAATAAGAAAGGTGCCAGTGATAACATCACCTGCAGCCTTAGCCTCATCGGCTGTCATTTGAAAAGCCCTGCCTGGTGCACGAGGTGCAAGATTCTTCCCCCGACCCAAGATCCACCAGCTCCTCCTGATCCGGTGTTGGAACCCGACCTACAATCAGCCGATCGGTGTCCCGGCTTGAAGCACTTGAAGCATACATTATCTCTATATTTACAGCTTTCAGCTGTATGCCCCTTTTGACCACATTTAGGACACCTTGCAGTATCCTTGGTACAATGCCCAGTATGCCTAGATCGACACGAAGCACACCATAGATCATCAGAAGGATTATACCTAGAACCCCCTTGTTGCTGATGGTGTTACTGCTAGTGTTGCTGAGGCTGTCTCTGCCGTGATCCTCCACCTGAAGCCTTCGACCCCGAAGACTGTTCAAACTTTCTTTTGGAATAGGACGGATGATCGATACTCTGGTGGCAGAGCAAGTGCAAAACGGTTAATCTTTGCTTCTTCGTCAAGTAAAGAACCCTGCACGAAACGGACCAATTCGGTATACCTGGTGATGAGTTCCTCAACAGATCGATTGCCTTTAGACAAGGCTCGGAACTCATTATCCACAGCTTCTACCGCCTGGGCTGAACAGTATTTAGCCCTCATAATCCTTAGAAAATCAGACCACGTCATAGAGTTGAGGACAGCAGCCGGTGTAGAAGCTATCACCGTATCATACCAAGACACCGCTCTACCTCGCAGCATCTTTCGTGCATATGCCACCTTTTTGGATTCATCAGCCTCACATGTCTCGAAGGCCAATTCAGTATCGCGGATCCACCGCTCTGCGATCACCATGTCCATATTACCTTCAAAGGTCGGTGGTGAACACATCATGAAAGCCTTTAATCCCATGGCCATCTTCTTTTCGGGAACACGCTCCTCAGAGGCTTTAAGACGAGCCTCCAAGTCACGAATATACGCCTCCCGATCATCACTTCCAGACATAGTCAATCTCTAAGTTCTGTTAGATCATTAAAGTCAAACATACTTAGTATACTTATCCATACTTGATTAATCATGTTAATCAAAACAAATAATCAACAACTGTGTTAGTCATGTGAATCATATCAATCTCTCTCACACCCCAATACCTCCCGAGGAACACTTTAAATAATGGTCGAGCCCGAATTTGAGACTGAATACTCTTTCAAGTACCCAATTCACTCAAACTTAGGCTTTGATACCAGCTTGTAACACCCTGATTTTGAGAACCAAATTTTTCTTTTTAAAATACAATTTGAGATTTCAAACTGTGTGGGTTTGACTGTAAATAGAACAATCAAACCTGTCTTATAATTTAAAAATGCAGCGGAAGTAAAAACACGTGGCAAACTATATAAACATTCAAAATGATGCCACAAACGACAGTTCGTGTTACGGAATACATAACCGGCTGACCATTATCTTAAACATACATAAACATAGTTTAAACATATAAGCATTGTTCCTCCCAAAGCAATAACTACCCGCAGGCTCCCGAGCTTACTGAGGATTACCTGCACATGTGGAGTGTAGCAACTGTTAGCTATAATAGCTAGTGAGTACCAAATAGCATGCAATCAATATAAGTACATCACATATCATCAATCATGCTCAGATAGTTCTATCCTAGCATGTAGTCAGGAGGTAACATATCTTGCAGGGGAGCTAACCCGGCTCAATGCACCAACTGGGGTACCAAACACATCAACCACCCCGGTGGGGGAGCTATACAGCGTCCACCGTTGCGTTTTGGAATCCGCAGATTCCTCTGTTGTACAGCCGCAGCTATACCCAAAGAGGACAGCTTTGTCCTTAAATAGAACAGCTTTGTCCAGGACAGCTTTGTCCATAGGATCCGGATCAACCACAAACAAACAATTGATTCAATCGAATCATCAGTTAATGCGCGCATATATATTCAATACTCATCATAGCATACACCTAATCAAGTGCATACTATACTGTGTCAACATGGTATATTCTAGCATCATCATGCAATCCTACACTTGAACAAGTGCGTGTACAAATCATGGTTTACAATTCTGTAATCAGTGTTAATATGTATTGTAAGTATATTAATTGTTATGTCATTCGACACTCACCTGATAGGCTAGGATAAGCAACGACCTTGCTTTGGCACACACGGATTGATAATTCAACCTATAATATCAAGACCTACGCATCAATCATTTGAATACGCGAGGAACGTCTAAGATACTTGAAACAATACCCTAATGGTGTTTTTAAACCATTTATTAACTAACTATAGCAGACCAAGCAACAACACGCGAACACGTAGCACAAAACAACAAAAAAAGCTGTGTGCAGGGGTGTCGCGCCGCGACACAGCCTTGTCGCGCCGTGACCAGTGTGCAGAGCTGCAGCTGTTGCTTATTTTGTGCACAGCAGGCTCATTTTTGCTCATTTCAATTCCAAATCAATTTTGGTAAAAATCTAGTGTTTCATAGGACCATTTGACACTTGTGGAAGCTTTCTAACATCAAAAACTCCTATCCAATTAATTCATACGAAAATCACAATTAATTGGACAAAGACGTGCGCATAATGGCCAAAACTTAGTGTAGACCAAATCCAACACTTGCAACACACCATATACACCTAATATGATGTATTGAAGGTGTTGCAACTGACCAAAACCTTTAAACTCTTTGTTTGGTATCATTTTCCAATTTCTTGCCTATTTATGGCCTATTTTTCACTATTTTAGCCAATTCAAGCAAAACAAACATTCCAATTCAAAACCAATGTTCTAATCAATTCATACAAGTCATATGAACCTATTAGAACCTTAAAAATCAGTTCTTGATGTGTAAAGACAGATTTAGACCATTTTGGCCATTTTGACCCATTTAGGCTAAATATTGGATTTGTGCATAAATACCACTTCTAATGCACCAATTCAGTTCTAATCAATCCTAACAAGTTATAAGATCAATTAGAACACTAAATTTCAGTTCTTGAAAGGCATAATCAAGAACAAGGATGAATTGGCACTTACAATGATCAAAAGATGATTAGAAACAACTTGTGGAATGATTTTGATCCTTCCTTAGCTGCTGGAACAAGAGTTTATGAGTTTTCTTCAAAAACCCAAAAATCAAGAATGAAGAACAAGCATGGAGATGAAGCTTACTAGGTTAGAGATGAAGAAGATGATGTTCTAGGATAGATTTGGCCTTCAATTTGCTGCTGGAAATTGTTGCTTTCTAAGTTCTCTTTGATCTTCTTCTTCAACCTTTGCAAGAACAGAAGAAACTTGAGTGTGTGTATGTGTGTTACGTGTGTGTGTAGAGAACTCTGTGTTTTCAAAAGGGTTGGACCGACTTGTGGGTATTATTATTCACAAGTGGGTATTTTGTTCCCCTTTCCAACTTACAACTCATCTCTCGTTTAACCGTTTCAACTAACGAGGATATTTTTGGAATCCTCGTTTGAAACCGTTCGATATTTTATAATCTTTATCTATATTTATTAATATTTTTAATAACCTTTATTTATTATTTTCCATATTTTATATCCTTTCCTAGAATATATATATATATATATATATATATTATTTAATTAAATTAAATAATTGACGTACCATATTCGGACACGTCTAGGCCCGTTTTGAGGATGTTACATGGTGGTCGACGGTGGAGGCAAATAGACCAGAAAGAGAGAGACGAGACGATGTGGTTCTCTGAGAGAGATGAGAGAAATAGAGAGAGATGAGAGAGAAGTCGATGTCACCGTGATGGTGGTTGTTTGCTGTGATAGGACGGCAGCGCCGGTGGTGGTCAATGTTGTCTAGAGAGAGTATTTATTTTTAGAACAAGATGAGTGTGAAAATGAAGGGCATGTGGTATATAATAAATATTAATAATTTAATTTTAATAAATATTAATAATTTAGTTTTAACGAATAAATAAAAAGTAAGGGTAAAATTGTTATTTACCCCTAACTTAACAGAGTTGACTAATGGTTAACTAACGAAAGGACCATTCAGACCAAAAAGTGGATGTTTAAGGTCCATCTTAGTCACTTTTGAAGTTAAATGACTAAATCGGAAGAAATAAGATAGTTAAAAAACCAAATTGACAATTAACTCTAATAATAATAATAATAATAACAACTAATCGTAGTAATAATAATACATAATAATATTATTATTACAAATAATAACTATATGCCCTCTAAATTTGAGAAATTACTCTATCTTTCTACGGCAACCGATTTTGCCGCTAGGGTTTATAGCATCATAGGTTTTGAGGTGAAATTTTAAAGTCGGTTGTAGGTCTACTCCACCCCGTCGTATGTGGATAGGTTTTTGTAGGGCGATTCTCTTCTTGTCTAATGTGGTTTTGCTTCATATGACACCTCATTTTCTAGTTTCTATTCCGACTGTCGCCTTTTTTGTCCAACGTAATTACATTCTACAATGGTGATGCTTTGTAGCTGCTAGATATTGATAGTGACGAGGATTGCAGCAGGGAGGTTTTTTTCGTATCAGTTTCTTTGTGCATCAATTGAAATGTTCATCAATTGACAATTAATTTGATAAATGAGATAGTTAAAGGACCAAATTTATAATTAACTCTAATAATAATAATGCATTAATAATAATACATAATAATATTATTACAAATAATAACTATATGCCATCTAAATTTGAGATATTACTTTATCTTTCTACGGCAACCCATTTTTGCCGTTAGGGTTTATAGCATCAAAGGTTTAGAGGCGAAAGTTTAAAGTCGGTTGTAGGTCTACTCCACCTTGTCGTATGTGGATAGGGTTTTGTAGGGTGATTCTCTTCTTGTCTAATGTGGTTTTGCTTCATTTGACACCTCATTTTCTGGTTTCTATTCCGATTGTCGCCTTTTTTGTCCAACGTCATTACATTCTACAATGGTGATGCTTTGTAGCCATTAGATATTGGTAGTGACAAGGATTGCAGCAGTGTGGTTTTTTCCGCATCAGTTTCTTTGTGCATCAATTGAAATGTTCATCAACTTTTCGTATCATTATTGCTGCAAGTTTGAGTTGTGTATCATTGTAGTTTTGTGCAGTAAGTCACATTCCAAATTTCGTGTTGTTTCCATAACTAGCTGTGTGTTCATCAATTTATATTCTTCCTAATTAATTTACCTCTCCGCATCATTTATTTTGACATTGATTTCATCCATTTTGACTAGATTTTGTTGACTTTCTACTTTATCAAATAACTAATAACAAACTTTACACTTGCTATCTTGATACACCTTATAGTAACATCACCCTATATATATGTACACACACACATGTTATAAAGGTAATAGGACGAAGATAGATATATGTATCAATGCTCTTGAGGCTTATGAAGGTGTGTTTGATTGAGGGTTTATGAGTGATGAGAATGGGTAAGGTAATGGATATAATTAGGCTTGGTTAATTTTAATATAATCGCCTATTGTTCACGGCCATGTAATGGCTATTACCCCCTAAGTTATGGGGCATGGTTTTGATTGACGGTTATTTACTCATGATTTCTTTCTATGATGTTACCTTTCATATCTTTTTTTCTACCATGTCAAATTTATAAAAAAAGACGGGGAGTGTCATGATAAAGGATGAGGAAATTAGACAGGCGTGAGGTGTTTATTATCTTAACTTATCCAACCAAGAAAGGAGGGTGGAGTCGAGTTGGGATAGAGTTATCTCAGTGAATAGCCCACCTTATAGCAATGATTGTTTATGCTCAAGGATTAACCACAAGGAAGTTAGGTTTGCCCTTCGAAAGATGGGGGAGGCAACACAATAAGACCAAACCAAATCCATATTAAGGTATGGAGGTGCCTATGAGAGGTGGCTAATGAACTTCTATAACCTAATTTCCCGTACAACTAAGATGCCAAGTGAATAAAGATTCAGTATAGGTATCCAAATCTAAAGCAACAATTGGGACGCCCAATATTGTAGAAGTTATAGGGGTATAAATTGCCCATTCATACCATGAAGTTATAGGGAGAGATTGCTCATTCATACCATGAAGTTGCAGGGAGAGTGATAGAAAATAGAATATGTTGAGAAACAAGCCTGATGGAAAATCAATTCGGCTTTATGCAGGGGGGATATTCGATAGAAGCAGTTCATCTTAGGAGCCTCATGGAAAAGTATATGAAAAGACAATGAGACCTACAAATGGATTTCTTAGATCTAGAGAAATGTATGAAGGGATGTTGACATGTATATGGACCCTGGTAGAAGACTATGACTTCTTTCCTTTAAAAAGGGGTTCACATCAAGGAATTTCTCTTATCCTGCTTCTTTTGTAGTGATTCTAGAAAAATTGTTTCAAATGATTTAGGGGAGCATTCCATGGTGCATGCTCTTTGTCAACGTTATTGTATTAATCTTTGAAATGTAAGGGGAGTTGAATAGACTATTAGAGCATGGTAGGGTATTGTTAGAGATATGGAGTGCATCGTTAAATGACTCAGGGCTTAGAATTAATAGAGATAAGACATAGTATATTTTTTGAAACTTCAGCAGGATCCGGAACAACGAAAATGAGGAAATATGTATAGGAGAGCAAGTGCTACAACCCCATGAGTCCTTTTAAGTATTTGGGTTCATATAAGGAGGATAATAGAAGACGACGTGATCAATTGTATTAAGGTAGTGTAGCATAAATGGAGAGCATCGTTTGGAGTCTTATGTGACAAGAATATCCCATTAAAGTGAAATGAAAATTTTATAGAGTGTCCATTAGAGTAACTACGCCTTATGGGTCAGAGTGTTTGTAGTTTAAGAAGGTACAAGCATATGTTGGGGAGATAATCACTTCACCCTAATAATCAAATCTGTCTATTGAAAGATATAGGATTTGATGATAACCAAACCATACATTCGGTATGACTTAGATTGTATTCAAACATGTGTTGTTTGAATCGGACTTGAAAAATTCTCTAAGTATAAAGTATCAGCTAAGGATCAACTGAGTACTAAGTGTCAGCAGAAGGACATCAATCGAGGATAGCTAAGAAAAAAAGACGAAGTATAGAATAGCATTAGCTGAGGAATTACAACCATTAGCTGCAACAACTTTGATCAGCTGAGCGCGTACAACCATTAGCTGATGGATTACTTTGATCAGCTAAGGCAACAAATTGATCAGCTGAGACCTTCTCACATCAGCTAAGTAAATCTTACAAGTCTTTGTTTTTTATAAGCTTATCACTCTAAATGATCAATTGAACATCTTTGATCAACTGATCATCTAGGTTAATTAGCTTACACCTCTCCCAACTTCAACAGTTGGTTTGCTGAGCATCTCTATGATCAACCGAGCATCTATTAACAGCTGAGTTCTTGTTTTGATCATCTGATTATCTTACCCCTAGGCTAAGCAAACTTATAGCTACAGTTTAGTACATTTTGTTGGCTGAGTCGCGAAATATGTTATATCAACTAACTGTTTACTTTGTATTTGTTATTAAGTCAAGGCAAAACATATGTTGTTCTATTATGCCTTTAGATATGTCTTTGTAAGAGTTTAAAGCACTTTTTGAATCAAGGACGAGACAAAAACGATCGATCTTATCCTCTGAAAAAGGAAAAAGATACTTTTGAAGAAGAAGATCTCGAAAATTTGTTTCAACAACTAAGTATGACTAACAAATCTATACTTGGTAAAATCAAATATGAAAGAAGCATGGCTGTTGATAAAAGTACAATCGTGAAAAGAGAAGTTTACACTTTCAAGACAAAAGGCATGTGATTTAATATTTTATATTGTAAGTGGGTTGCACTTTTTCAGAAAAGTACATTACTTTATTCAATCATTGATTAAAATAAGTTTGCTTTTCACCCACTATCTTTACAATTAAAATATTATTTTCCTTAGTCCTTTTTGTCTCTTTCCTCTTCAAGCAAGAATACGTTTTTAGATTTAGCATAATGTGTAGAAACAAACTCGTTCATGTGTTGAACTTTCTTAAACATTAGTTGTTTAGAAGTAGTTTGTCTATGTGTTAGACAAATTGTTGTTACCTATTATTGTACTTAGAATTTCTGCTTCTAGTACATGTAATTCTTGATTCATTATCAATAAGAATTATATAAAAGTATAAATGTGTGCTTTAATTTAAAAAGCTAGAGTTCCCCCCCCCCTCCCCCCTCCCCCTTCACAAATATTTGTTGTTGCGTAGTCAATCTGAGACTAACAGCATAGAAGATGGATATGACATAAATGAGGATGCTAAGGTGGATTTGTGCTAAGTGTTAGAAAAAACCTGAATGGAGCTTTAAGAGTTGAACTAGGAGTCACGCCCTATCGTAGACAAGCTGAGAGAAGGAAGATTGTACTAATTTAGTTACGTTAAAAGGTAGCAATTTTTGGTGGCAGTTAGAAGCGTAGAAACTATCTTTGCATATGGCATAAGGAGACGAGGGCGACCATCTTTGAGGTGTAAAGATAAATTGAAGATTGACTTGGATGAGTTTTTTTTTCCTACAAAGAAATGATCTCACATAGGACCACAAAGAGAAGGAAATTTAGGTTCGACAAGTAAAAGGGTAGGAATAGTAAAATAAATAAATAATCAATAACCATAGTAAGTATAATAAAGATAATTGTAATAATAACAATGATGATGTGATGATCGATCATCATCATCATAATAATAATAATAATATTTAAAATAGTAAGAATAATAAGAGTTAAAGAATGTTTAATATAGTCTATAATTAATTCATAGTCCTAAGGGACTAATTTTAGCCTTTACATCAATGGCATCAATTGTCCAGATTAAATTTAAAAATTTGGGCGGAGTGATATTTTCGTAATTTTTCGTAATTCACATGTGATGCTTTTACAACTCACATGTGATTGTATGCTATTGAATATTAAAATTTTAGGACTATATTTTTTAACTGGGGTTTATTTAACACAACTCAATAAGAGTTATATTAATGAGTTAAATAAAAGTAGTAGTAAAATTTCCAAGTAAAAGTAATTAGTAATAGAAAAACTGACATTAACAAAGTTATAGTAGCAATAATAATTAGCATAATAGCATTATTTCTTATAACATTAAACAATATATGTTTGAAGAATATTTAATATAGTCTATACTTAATTCATAGTCCTAAGAGACTAATTTAGTTTTTGGATCAATGACATCAATGGTCCAGATTGCATTTTGAAAATTTGGGCAGAGTGGCATTTTCGTAATTTACATGTGATTGTATACTGAATCACCTGTGATTGAATATTAAAATTTTAGGACATGTTTTTTACATGGACTTTATTGAACACAACTCACATATATATATATATGGGAAGGTTCATTTAAGAACCGTTTTTATTACGAGAACTGTGAAAACCAATCTTAACCGTTTATTTTAGTTAATGGAATTCATAGATGAAGAGTGTGGGGGATTGAGTGTGGCAAGGTGCATGTAAGGAATTCATGGGTGGACAATCCAATTGAAGGAGGGGGAATTGGACGGCTAAGATTGGTTCTCGTGGTTCTCGCAATAAAAACTGTTCTCAAATGAAAAGTGCGAAAAGTGTGAGAAGCAATTTTAGCCATTGATTAGTTTTTGATCTTATGGCTCACATTAATCATAATTAATATTTTTATTTAATTGAAAAGGGTAAAGTAGTAAGGACAAATATTTTCTCTCTCCTCTCTTTAATTAATTTTTATCTCTCTCCAATTTATAGATATTTCTCTCTCATATTTTTCTCTCTACTAAATTTTAAATTAAAAAATAAATTAAAATAATTTACTAATAAATTATTCATGTTACGGAGTTCAACGGTGAACACACCACAAAAAATTTACGAGTTTATCATCATTACTGTATTCAATAATGAACACAACCAAAAGTATACGAGTTTAAATATAAATTTTACATTATTCAATACTGAACATGGTCAAAGATTGTTGAGTTTTTCGATCAATACTATTTTAAGTCAATTATTCTCTACTTGTTCACCGGTGAATTTAAGTGTGTTCTTTCGCAAACTATTAAAAATCTATGGTTCTTATTTTCAGTGAATTTAAGCTTTATCCCCCACAAACAACAATTATTTTATGATTGGTCACTAATGAACAAATGTATATATAACTATAAACAGAATCATAGAAAACTATAGATACCTTGGTTGTTTACTAACAAACAATTTAAACATACAAAAAAAAATTTTTTGTTCAATCTCATTTATCAATGACCAGCCTAAAAAACAAAGACATAGAAGGCCCGATTCAAACATCAGAGATGAACAAACATTTGCCATTTACTAAAACCATCAGAGATAATAAAAATGTATTCATCATTGTCTTCGCTTTCCCAAAAAAATGGATTCATCACCATCTTCGCTTTCCCATAAAAGATTCATCACAATCTTCAAACAAATCTGCTGAGATTAACGTTGTCAGTGATAACGATGACATCGAGGTTGTCGATGGCGGTGTTGATCGTAGATCTGGGCAGCGGGGACAAAAGGGTAGCGGTTGTAGCGAGCGATGATGCTGCAGTGGCTCTAACAGAGTGTTGGATGCGGCCAGGTAGATGGTTCAGACATATTTTCGTCGAGAAACACAGATGTGTAGCGGTGATAGGCACCCGTGACCCTAATCGACGATGGCCAGCGGCTGGAGGCAGCAGGGTAGATGGAGAGCGGTGGTTCTTTAACCAAATCTACGATGGTGGTTGTGTTGGGTCTAGAGGTGATGTCGGTGACGGATCTATAAATTTGTAGCTAATGCAGGCGATGATGGGTTGTGGTAAGGCTAATGAGGGGATAAAAGAGTATGGAAGATAAAAAGAATGGGTGGGGGAATTTCTAGAGACATCAAGAGAGAGATAGAGGAGAGATGAAAGAGGGAAGATAAAAATAGGGTTTTTATGGGAAGGGACGAAGGGTGGGGGGTTGGTCAACGATTTGGGAGGAGGGAGGTAAAAGATTTTGTTTTAAAAAGTCTTTTTTACCCTTCTATTATTCATATAAAAATCATTTTAGTTTATTTAAATTACAAAACTACCATAAATAATGATGACCATTGATCAAATAATCTAAGGGTTAGAACGCTTCTCGCACTTTTCGTAAGAACCTGCCTCTATATATATAGAGAGAGAGATCAAATAAAAAGAAAATTAAAGTAAAAAGTGTAAAAAGAATGATTATTTGATCATTTTTCGGTATATATATTAACTTATAATCGTTAATTCATCATCTTTATTGATTAAAACTAGTTCTTCACCAATTTCTTTTTTATTTCAAATACAGATTTTGAAAACAAAATTTTGGAATAATTTGTTGATGAACAAAATGTTTTTATCTAAAAAGTGATGAATATGTTGAATTCATCAAAAAGAAATTGATGAAGAACTAGTTTTAATCAATAAAGATAATGAACTATTACTTCTGTTTAATCACGATTTATAAACTAGTATTTTCTTTCCACTATCTTACTTGTTTTTGCTTTCTTGCTAAGATTAGTCAAATCAGAACAAAGAAAGAAAAAAAAAGAATTGAGTGGATGAATTGGTCTTTAAATTGACAATGAAGAGTGACACGTTTTTGTATTAGTGAGCTTTGTACGGATAAATTAACTTTCCCGTGATAATGATGACTGTATCAAGTCTACCGAGTAGCAGACCTATTAGACCACACATCGTGGTGACGAGCATAATTGTTCCCATCGTGTGCGTTATAAACTCGTCATCCACTACGGCGGGTTTGTCATTTGACTCGTCGTCATCTGGCACCTTGTCATCGTGATGATGAGCTACAACAGTCATATTAATATAGATTAATATTACGTGGGTCAAGCAATGATAGTAGTGGTGATGTGATAGTCATGACAGTCATGAAATAGGTTCGTTTAGTTACAGAATAATCATCAATTAAAAAAACTGATGTGACAATCAATCATAAATGTCGTAACTACAGGTGGTCTTATTGATTCTCTAATGATAACGGCCATGATTGGACTCGCCTTTTTCTTAGTTTTCCTTTTTTTTCGTTACACAAGTGAATACCCCCGTTAAGCCCGTCACCACAACGAACATCCCATAACAAAGGCAATTACTTGGAAGCCATAGTCATGGCGAGCCGACTACAACCACTCTAAGGGATAAAGCCTAGCACAAATACATCCATAGAAAAGGTAAGCACATTCAAGCCCACCACAATAAGAGTAGGACAACTGGTGTGATAACAATAGTCGCATTAGCTTGAGAGTAGTAGAAGACCGTCCGGTTATTTACCAAATATCAAAATACACTTTACAATCTAGTATATACAGATTTATATAATTGATTTACAATGAGAATACAGTTGTAAAACCCAATTTGAAGGAGTAATTGAAGGGTTTGGTACCTATCCTGTTTGTTATGTGCTATATATAGTCCCAAGCATCTGTAAAAGAAACACCAGCATGGAAAAATGAGGAAAATGGCAATATAACAGCAAAACGGAAGTAAATCGTTAAATTTGCATTCTCGTTTAAACATATAGCTCCTTTACCTGCATTCTGCAACGTGCCAAAATTCGGCCATTAAGCTGTGAACGAATCATCTTTATCCAACAGCTACAAGGCCCAGTTTCATTGCATATTTGGTGCATGCTTATTTGAACTTTGTCTCAATGGGGTGTTGTGGCATAACCTACTATTCAGATAATTCATCGCTGTGCTGCTCTAAGTTTGTGCAAAAACTCCAAAGTTTCACTGTAAGAAGGATCGGTTCGACTAATAGGCTTGCACGAATTTATATGATCAGTTGACTCCAACACCTATCGGAAGTCAGAAATCAGGAAATAGTAAGAAGTTTTCCTAGTAAAAAATATGTGCGATTTATTGTTATTTTGCTTCTAAATTCAATGATTCGAGCCAATATAGCATAGTTATTATAATCACATACACCAGGACGTATTTTGGCAGTTGTTCTAAGTAATCACTTCCTGTATAAAATGACAAATAAACCATTTTTATAAATATAATGCCGAAACCAATTAATATGGTTAAAACTATTACTTGGAGGCAAAATCAAAAGAGCAAATTGCATTTATAGATAACCAACTCTGTCCTCTTTTCTATCAAGTATTAAAGGTAAAACCAGGTTTCTTTTCAAGTATAAAAACCACACACTTGCTAAAAAACCCCACGGAAGGTAATTTTTAACCTTACTAGCACGTCACACATAATTAGCGCCACTGCACAACGTCAATGAAAAGTCAATATTTTCAAAGGTACCAACACCTCAAGCACCAGGTCAGCATCTTTTTACCTGGTATGTAGGGAGTGAAACATACATAGACAGGTAACAAGAATTGTTCCACAAAAGTCGCTCAAACATTTTCTCAACACCAAAACCAATCAAGTTCCTATATTGTTTCTATGTTTTGAGATTTTTCATAATTGGTGAAAGCATAGTAACCTAAATGGAACATTATGAACCCTTCTTACTGCTTAGTGACTTTATTTTTCAAAGTTTCAGTTCAGCTTAACTTGAAACCATGTGTCACAAAATAGTAATGAAGTTTTATAACTTTCCATTTAGGTCACTTGATTTCAATCAATTGTCAAAAATTTCACAACAATGGAACAATACTAAAACTTGAGTGGTCTTTGCAGTTGAAAGAAAGCTCTAATGACTTCATTGGAAAACTAATGAAACTTGGTTACTATAAGGTGGCATATTCCCAGAACTGAAACTAGACCCTTGTTACGCAACAAACCCAAATTAGAACTATAGAATTATGTATAAGTTTTATGCATGATATAATAAGATCTTGAATAGTAATTTTAAGATACGAAAACTTACAACTAGTTCTCCATATCCAGGATATGCAGATTCAATTGGAACTATTTCTAATCGAAATGCCCATCCCCCGTAGCCTTCAACTATTGGAGTTACTTTAGTCTGTAGAATATTCATAAGCAAATTACATTCCCAAACACATGAACATATGCATTCAAACACATACAACACATGCATAAAGTGATGAAAGTTATGGTAATACCTCACAAAAACTGAGAACGTCAAGGGATCCTTTTTTATGTAGATCATGAAGGAAGTCATTAAGCTCTACTAATCTTGTTGATCCACTTCTCAACTCTCCTATCTGAAAAAAGAAGACAGTTCTTTAATCAAAATAAGTAGTTATGATCATATTAAAGCAAGACAACTCAAGAATAAGACTATTCAAATAATAAGTGTGTCAGACACTCAGACCTGATTACCAACATTATATTATTCAATAATAATCTAAATGTTTGTAAGTAAATGAGTTAGGAGGTTTTTATGCATTAAAGAAAACACTTTCGGTGACATTCAATCAGTTTCTAATAAGAAAAATTTTTGGACCTGTTAGAGATAGAACATAAACCGGCAAAACCGAATTAACCCATTTATAATTAAAGGGGTCGAAATTGCCACCTTCTTCAATTGGTAATAATATTAAGGGCAAGGAATTTCAGACCAATAACTGGTAGAGAAAAAATAACATAAAAAAACTAACCGATGGTGCAGGGCGAAATACATAACCCATTCGCCAGGGCATATCTGCAAGTTTGCTACCAAAATGGGGACAACTGTAGAACACCTAAAACCCAAGAGAGATAAACACTAATAAACATTGATTGAAAGCAACAATTTATATGCAAAAATTAACAAACTTCATACCACACCAACAGTGTTTCTGACAAGATCGCCTCTCTTTTCTGCACTAGCCTGATGCAGCATCTGCTTCACAACCAAGCCACCCATGCTGCAATATTTCCATGTTAGCGATACGCCAAAAAGAGGGAGGGAATATGAAGTTTTTATCTATTTCCATTTATTTTTCTTCATTATTTGCGTCTTGGTGGGCTGAGGGGTGTTGTGTTATACAAAGCCTTAATTTCATGTTTAATTCTAAATTTCTAATCATACAAAGATCAAGACATTAGCAACTTTGCATTTCTCTCTCCTATCAGCATGAGTGAGTAATCATTACTAAATCTTTTAAAAACCCTAGAGTGTCAGGAAGGCCAATCATGGACTGCTAATACATATGATTCTTGTAGTAAAATTTAGAGGTGGCGAGGTGGGTCAAATAGGTGTTCTGGTCGAGATAGGCCAGATTGGGTTGTGTTAACCCGCAAACACTTGCTTGTCTACTTCTTTAAAAGAAGTTGTGAACAATTAAGCGTTATGATAAGAATATAAATCTTTTTAATAAAACAATTAGGAGGTTGTGTGCATCAAAAATATACTTCAAGCAGCTTTTAACCCATTTGACATGTTTCGCCTTTTAGCTAAATTTATTGATTTTATCTTTCGAACGACCAAATCAACGCATTCATAACTAAATAAGTGGAAATTGCCACCTCTAATAAACTGACTTGATTTTAACCATGCTTATTGTATGTATCAGCAACGCCACTAAGCACATGGTGAAAAGAAAAGCATGCTATGCATACAAACCTATGAGTTACAAATACAACTGGTCGATCTCCAATACGTGCTGCAATTAGCTTCTCCAACAGCATAGAGCTAACTTCCTGCAGAATCCAAGTTCCAGTTTAATCAGGTACACAACATGCCAATGCAGAAAAGTAGTCTAATGAAATTCATAAAGTTAAAGGACTCGGTAACTGGAAAGAACATCTGAACCGTAAAATTGTCCAATTTACTTACAAATGGACTAATACAGTTCAAACAGAAAGATAACAAAAGATGCTAAAAGTGAAACAGGTCAATAGGTTGAAAGTTGTAACAAAAGTATTTTTTATGCTTACAACCTCCTAAGTCATTTTATTTTAAACAAATAAATTGCAAACCTGGAGAGGCAAGCTTGATCCAGACCACTGTGTAAGATTTGTCTGCAAAGGATATTAATCAAAAGTAAGTTATGATCATGTTTGTACTTTGTACAAAAGAGCTAAAGAACACTTTAATAAACCCACATTCTACGATTACAAACCTTGTACTTAAGACTAAACAACCGAGCATGAGGGAAGTCAGCTGAAAGCCACTCTCCCGGCCAAAATGTTCCCTGTTTTCCTGCCTCCTCATCAATCTTTTCCACCAGTCCTGATTTAGATGATGACTTGCACTCAGATAACCGCCAAGTCTTAAACGGGCCGCCACGCAGCCCATGAACAAATATAACGTCAAGTGAAGGATCTCCTATGTGACTCTCGGATCCATTCTTAGAATCGTGGGTCATGTCAGCGATTCGATTTTCCTTTTCTGTTGATGTATGCCTTCCAGAACATTCCCAATGAGGCTTTTCAGGGTTGATTAAAAATATCATCTCAGTATAACGAGCACAACGGTTATCTTTGCTCATTCCATCATGACGGTCATTATTTACAATATCTCGGGAACTATCTTCATCACAAAAGATATTTAATAACGTTGCTCGAGCATAGCTTTGAGTTTTGACATCGTTATTTCCCGAAATCTTTCCATTTGCACATTCTTCAAGCCATTTACACCAGGCTTTATCTTCTCGTATCAACTTTTTGACTTTTGGAAGGACTGAAAGAACAGTTAACAATCGAGCGGCGTGTCTACGGACATGAGCCGCGGGTGGGATCCGGACATTAGATGGATCACGAGCATCAGGAACCGAAGACTCACCATGCACACTTACATTTGCAGTGTGATCCCTAGTTTCCATGTCTCTTGATGCATCATATGCTTCAATTGCTGCTAGTTTCTCATAATCATCTCTTAATAAAAACCGACGCAATAACGAAACTACACCATAATCAACTAGTTTGTTTTGACAATATGATTCATCACTGCAAATATCAGTCATAGCTTTGATCCCCTTCAGAGTTGCTAGTGCAGAATCTGCAGCACTCACTTTAGGCATGTTGTCTTTCTTTAGATTTTTGTACGTACCAATAAAGGGTTCAAGGGTGAGAAAATCTGCCAAAGCAGACAGATCACCATTAATAGACTCTGTTCCCGGTCCATTAACAGCTAAATTAACCACAGCACTAGCCAACTGATTAACACTTTGTGTGCCAGAAACCAAATTTGACTGATCAATTTGAGTCTGCAGGAATTAGTATCTTCATCAATTACCATAAAAAATTAACAAGTCAATACAACACAAGACATTAGCTGATAATGTTACTACACAGAGGTGGCAATTTCATCTACTTATGAATAGGGTTGATTTGAGTTATGTTTTATCTCTTACATGTCAAACTGGTAATTTTTAAAAAAAAGTAAATTATTTATGAAATAAGTTATAATTATAATCACTAAATGTTCATAAAAATTAGAAAAGGAAGCAATTTGACCAAAGCCCATACTAACCCGTAACCCAGCCTGCCCAACCCACCCATTTTGCCACCCCTATTTGAAATGAACAAAAGAGCTACTAACCTTCACTTTGTCCCTAGGTTGAGCACTCCCTTTCAGAGCTAATTTTCTTGATTTCAGAATATCAGAAAGCATAATTGCTAACCAACCTTGAGAAATAGGTACAGAAGATGGCCCATAGTCTTCACAAATGCGAGAAAGGATTGTTATTGCAGAAGATCTAACAGCATCAGATGAAGTCTCCCTAAATACCCACGGAAGCAATATGCAAGACCACTTTTGTCCCTCCTCAAGAGACAAATGCATGTCCCCTGAACAAAGTGATTCTAAACCTTTAGCCAATGATTCTTGTACAGACATGTGATCCATTGTCCGTGTAGCAGTTTCCCTCATTAAAGGAAGACCTTTATCCATGACCACCTTTTGAGCCCCAGGACACCTCTCAATAGATAGTAAAAAAGCAGACAAAGCCATCTGAGTCAGAGAGATGTCATTGGTTTTGCTTGCTTGAGACACGGTTGAAAGAAGGGTAGAACTCCAATCGGGTACAAAATCGTTCATCGGAAGCTTCCGGTCTTCTAATAATAACCAAGCAACTAAACTTCCATGCCATTTTACAGATCTCTCAGGAGCTACTAAAGCCGACATGACAGCATGTCCATCTCGATCGAGTTCTTGAATATGTGATCTATTGACATCTGATGCCATTGCCCAATTTGCTAAAGCCCATGCAGCAAACGGGACAGCAACATGTTGAGAATGCAAATCATCCCACAATCCAGGGATGACAGACGGAGAATTATCATTTAATTTGTTAAACGGAAGAATCTTTGGAGTAGATTTAAAAGATTCCTCTAACTCCATTGATCCGTTACTTCTGGAAAGACCTACAACCGTTGTACCTCCAAGAACTTTAATTCCAATTCCCTTTAATCCAGTATCACCATCGTCATCATCCTCGCCAACTGGCGGCTCATCCATATGCATGCCACCTTCTTCAACAACTTGAAGTGCAGCTGCAATATCACGCATTGCAGCCGCATCAGATAGCATGGGCTTAAGTCGGATCTTGCCCACACTATCACAGTTGGATGTGACAATATCCATGATTGCTGCAACAAGCATGCTTCTACCTTTTAATGGATCAGAAAAATCAAACGAGTTGCGCCTTGCTTGCTGCTTTCACGAAAATGCTATATCAATACAATAAAAAATTATTTTGGATAATTTTGTGTGTATAAGAAAAAAATTAATTTATCCATGTGGCTCTTGTTGGGTGTGTTGGAATTAATTATCAAGTATCATGTTTATTAAACTTATGTTAATTTGTTGTAATTATTTTTAGTACTCTACGATATGTAAAACATTAGTATATTCATTGGCTGAGAAGTGTGTGTGTGTGTGGCGGGAATCAACTGCCTGCGGTTGGCGCCAAACTGCCACCACCAGGCCGCCGCCATGAGGCAAAACTGCCACCATCAGCCTTCTATAAATAGGGTGTTTATCTTGTTGTTATGTAGCCTGAAATTTCAGTGGAAATCTATATATTTATATCCGATTATACTTCCTGTTTATGTGTATCAATTATCATGCCTACATCGAAATTGCATACCTCTCAAAATCCTTACCGACATCCTAAAAAACGAACATGGTATCAGAGCCAAAGGCTCGATCCGAAGAAGAAATCTGTACATGTTCATGCCTCTTCGGAAGTTGCAGATCGAAGAAGTCAATCTGCAGTTTTCCCGTCGGCCAGAAACTCGAGAGACAGGAACAATTTTCAGTTTGATGGCAGTAACGTTGGATCGACATCAAGGGCTGGCCAATCGATATCTTGGCAATCAAAAAGAAGACAAGGGCAGTCTAGTAGTGGTTTCGGGCAGGAAGCGATTTCAAAATCAAGAGTGAAAGAAAGAATCAAGGAATGAACATCATGAAGTTGAACAATAGGCAGGACAATCAAGAAAAATTATGGTACAAAGGGAAGCACCGAACTTGCCAAACTCTTAAAAGATTGGCATATTGATGGAGAAATCGGAGATAGGAGAAGGCAAAATCCAACTTGCTACCGATGTCAAGAACGAGGTCATTTTGCATGGAAATGCCCTACAAAGAACCAGAGTATGCGTAAACATCCCATACATGTTGATAAGGCAATAATCAATGGAGACGATGTTGTGAAAGGAACCAATACGGGTGTTTGGAACAAAACTTGGTATATTAATACCAAGATTAATCAACACATGTCACCAAATCAGGATCTTTTCACAATCTATAGAGAAAATTATGCTATCAACAAAGAAGCATATCATGTACCAATCACCACCATACATGGAGTTGGAGAAATAGAAATCGAAGCAGAAACACATTGTTTTATTGTTCCTTATTTCTCTCATACTCCAGACATTAATATTAATGTTCTTAGTATGAGTCAATTAATCTTACAAGGATTTGAAGTGAAGATCAAGGGGAGCACTTGCATAATCACACATATGGGTCAAGATCGACATTTACATAGGAAAAAACGATCAACAACTGGAAATTTCGAAAACAACAAAGTGGAACTCAATGGTATAGAGGTTCCTTTATTCATTGAAACTTTGTTGACTTTATTTCCTTTGTGGTGTAGGTGAATAGAGACCATGTTTGCTACAACAAAGCCTTGTTCACAAGAAAATTTGAGGAATCAATTGAGTGGTTCTATCAAATGAAAGAAGGAATTGATGTAGCCTTACCACCAAATGTTGCGGGTCTAGATATATGCCTATTTGACCTCTACAAAATGATAATCCGATTTTGAGGATACCAAGTCATCACACAAAGAAACAAGTGGGCAGAAATTGCAATGAGTTTTGGATAGCCCGCCAGTTATGACCGAACTTTTCAAGAGTTATATAACAAGTATTTATCGGAGCCTCAAGAATTCTATGTTTTCGGTTTGAATAGGTTCATCCGAATCTCGAACGTTGGAGAAGGTGTTGGAGCAAGCCAACCAGTTGATCTGAATGACTTTGTAAGTGAACAAAGAGTTGCAAGCGACATTGGTAGGGACCAAGAGATCGCACGTGTTCGGGAGGCAAAAAGGAACCATGTCATTACCAAAGAAGAAAAGGAACCAACTATAATGGATCATGACTCAAGTTTGGAAGTGGATGACGAAGATTTCATCCTCGTCAAATGAAGGAAACAAAGGAAGCAAGACAAATGATACTTGACACTTAAGGGAGGCAATGTTGGAATTAATTATTAAGTATCATGTTTATTAAACTTATGCTAATTTGTTGTAATTATTTTTAGTACTCTACGATATGTAAAACATTAGTATATTCATTGGCTAAGAAGTATGTGTGTGTGGCGGGAATCAACTGCCAGTGGTTGGCGCCAAACTGCCGCCGCCATGAGGCAAAACCGCCACCACCAGCCTTGTATAAATAGGGTGTTTATCTTGTTCTTATGTAGCCTGAAACTTCAGTGGAAAACTATATATTAATATCCGATTGTACTTCCTGTTTATGTGTACCAATTATCATGCCTACATCGAAATTGCATTCCTCTCAAAATCCTTACCGACATCCTAAAAAACGAAATGGGTGGGCAAGTAGCTAGTCATGTGCTTACAAAGGGTACTTTTTAATTGAACAGAATTATTCCTTTGCATGTATATTTAAACAAAATGATGGGCTGATCGCTGATGACAGCCTTGCTTTCCTAAATTTTGCCTAAATTATGAATGTTCTATTAACTACGTTATGCATTGATATATAACCCCATTTTCAACACACCTCATGTTGGAATGGAGCATAGATATTACAAATCCCAACTTATTACATACTCTAAGAGGTCTCTGGATACAACTTGATATTTAAAAGCACCGGAGAGTCGACATCACCATTATCAAGCATACCATCTTAAGGAAGGTATCAAAGATACTTTCACTAACAAAAAAAGATTCCTTTGCGAGAGCAAGCAACCTCAATACCTAAAAAGTACTTGAGCTTTCCAAGTTCCTTGGTCTAAAATTGTACATAATTCCATTATCAACGGTGATAACAAAATCATCATCATAGAATACCAAATAAGTTCGTTTTTCCATGCCAAAGTCGAAAGGCATAGTCACAAGTGTTATTCAAATTTCAAAGGACTCCAAAGCACGTAAAAAACGAAGAGAACCAGACTCTTGAAGCTTGTTTAAGACAATAAGATGTTTGTCCAACATGACATACTTTGGAGGACTCCTAACAATACCAATGTGGTTGTTGCATATAGACCTTCTCCTCCTCAAAAATATGTTGAGAAAGGGATTCTTGATATCAAGATGAAGTGAACCTTCGTAAATAAGTTGCTACCCACAAGGGAAATCATTTTGGAGACAAGACTAGATGTATCAGAGTAGCATCCCTTTCATGTTTGAGAATAACCTCCGGAAACAAGTTGTTATCGACAAGCTCCTTCCCAATTGGATGATCAAAAACTTACAAGGTGGAAATTTCCTCATGCCTTGCTTTAAAACATGTTGGACGAGTCTCGACTTCCAACATTGATAGGGGAAGGTGATAATTGTCCAAAGCTGAGACAAAGATATGATAACAGGATAAGTTGACACAAGACATATGATCTGATGCAGAGTGAGCCAAAGCAAATGTAAGGTTTATCAACACAACTTCGTTTATCTTTCCTAATAATGCCTCTAATACGAAGGGCCCAAGGGGGATTATAAGGAGTCTCGTTGGAAGCCTCACTAGTTGTTATTAAGAACTTGAAGAGACTGCAAGAAGACTTATTAGTTTGGAATCATCATTAGTTTTTTTAGGAATATACACTATGATGTCAGGATATGCAAGTATACAAACATTGTTTTGGAAGATTTTTCAGTATAAGAGAAGGAAAATAAAAAACTGATTCAAGAAATGTGAAAATAGAGACCAAGTATCTCTTTTCACGGAGATCATAGCACTAAACCCCTTCTGAATCTAGAATATTCCAAAAATAAGATTTTGCAAGGGTAAGCACACATCCAAAGATTTACGATGGAATAGTAAAATGTTGCATGCCAAGAAAGAGAACTTTAGAGAACTATACCTTCTAAAGTTGTAGATGGTATGCAATTACACTTCGTTAAAATTGCATCCACCCAAAATAAATAAGAAATGTTCCACTGAACTAACACAGTACATGCAATATCCGATAAATGTTTGGTTTCGTCTTTAGCAGCTCCATTTGTTGTGAGAGTGTAGACACAAGGTTCATGTGTTAATCCGAACATATCCACGGGGTTAGAACAACTGATTTTTAACAAAAGCACAAAATTTTGCGAAGAGGGGACAAAAGCTCAACAAATGAAGGAATCAAGTAAAGCAAGTAGTACAAGACTCATCATCCGCAAATGCAATGAAATACTTAAATATCCAATTCTCGGAACCTAACAAGGACTCGAAACTTCAGAGTGAACGAATGAAAAGAAAACTAGATCTAGACTTACCAGATAAGTAAGACACATGAGTTTACTTACTCATTTGACATGACTCGGAAGGCAAAGATGGTGAAGACTTGATTCATGAATGAGGAATCTTTAAGTTTTTTAGAATTGGGTGTTCCAAACGACTACTAATCTCCTAAAAAGTAGCCTTAGGTAGGTATCTAAAAGGTGTCCAAGGCTCCAACCACCAAGCTTGCACAACAGCGGCTACGACCTTTGTGATTAACACCTTAGGGTGCTTTCATCCATAGTGGTCGATCGTGTTACCATCATGAACTGGATTGAACCGAGATCAAGATTTGGATTCAACATAGGTAACAACCTCTATAGAAATGTTAAGGTATGAAGTCTAGAATTCATTAAGAATTGGAGAATTCTCCTAGTAGTTCACGACACTTACGCTAAGAACAAACATTGTGAATGACTAGAATAAGGAAGCTATATTGAATGACTAGAAATGTATGTAGACAAATTAGTTGTCTAAACACCCATTATGAGCACACAATGGCAACTGGAACTCTAAGCTTCCCTTTCTTTCTTGACCTAAGGAATTGTTTAAGCATCAATCTTGGGAACATGAGAACTTAATCTTGATGTTTTATGAAATCTCCCAATTAGCATCTTCAAGTTCTCTTATCATCCATTGAACTAGCCAATATACCACTGCCTTGCCCATATACTACTTGCCTTATTATTGAGCTTGCAGAGTTTCCTATCTAAAACAGGAAAACTGCAAAAGGAACATTAGATTATAATCCTTCCTCGATGTAAAGGCTATCCTTTACACTCCTCCAATTGGAAAACATGCAACACTAGATGAACCTTAGAATTACTAGGCAAACTCAATCTCTAGGCAAGGTTGTAAAAATTGCTAAGCGGTATATAATCGGTCAACTACCTTCATGCAATTAATTGCCCTAGGCAGTGACTAATCGGATTCTAGGCGGGGACCCTAAATTGTAAAGGAAGTTATTATAACAAAAATAAATATTAGCAATACCCTTAACAAAATAAGTCAATAACCATCAAAAAGTTTAACAAGTTTGGAAAATAAAACCACAAGTCCATAATTAGTAATACCGTAATAAAACAACTCAAAAATATTAGCAGATTTTTTTTAAAAAAATTAAAAATCAAGTCGATCCCTTTTGTTGATCACCGAGGACCGTCTAGGACCGCCGAGAACTAATTTTGACCACAACCGATAAACTTACCAATCAAGTGATTTCTAGGTCGGTGAGCCGCCGATAACCGCCTAAGCACCGATTAATCAGCCGCCGAGACCGATTTTTACAACACCGTCTCTAGGCCACTTCACCGATTCTTGTACACACTTCGAAAGGTCGATGGTATCAAGGAGAGTTCATATTGTTTGTGCAATATGAGTATGGTTTGCCTATGGGGTGGCAATTTTACCAATACTCAATCACCAATTTAAAAGAATCTCCAACCTTTTCATATAGCCTTGTGGTCTTTTAGGATGAAATTTAGCAACTTAGCCGCGCTTTTCGCAATTAGTTATCTATCAACAATTCAACATTATCTACAATTGATTCGCCAGCCCTCTGGGGTATATGCAAAGGACATTTGTGTCCATACAAGACCTCAAATAGTGTAGTTTAAAAAAAATAATGTAGTTTGAATGTCGCCAGTCGTGGGCTGGATTCGCAATAGGGTACGAGCTTGTGATGGTTTGCGAGAATAAGTAGAGATCACATCCAACATGTGTCATCTTGGGCCTACTGAGGTTGTCGTATTAATATGACCTACTATTGGGCACGAATGGGCACCCGTTATCGGCAGCATGTAGGAAGAAAATCTCAAAGAATGATCCCAGAACCAAAATCATACATAGCAACACCTTGAGTAGAAGGTATTTTGAGGGCCCGAGTAATGATACGACCCAAATAATTTAATTTTCTTCTAATGGGTGGTAATTTTCTTGGCATAGCAAACACATCTTCGGACCGAGTTTACAATGATTGTAATTCCCAATTATATTCCTTAGTTGCAGATTCTTAGGTTTCATCGGAATGTAATTGCATGAGCGTGGTAAGGTAAACACATAAAAGAATGGAAGACATTTGAGCAATGCTAGTTCCAACAGTTTTAAATAGTAATTTACCTTCCATCTATTGTAAGTCCCCTTCCTTTGTATATGAATTTTATCCTTAATGTCTCAAATGGAATTTTCCCAAAGTTGACAACCACTAAATATCAAGGACTATCTCAATGAACTTGAGTGGTAGTGACATGATGTCAGAGTGGAATGTTTCACCATGTAACTACCACATCACATTCTTGCATTCAAACATACTAGTCATGGAAATACCATCTACGACTATGGCTATTGACAATGGAGATGTAGATTTCAATTGACACCAAAGCGTGTGGCTACATTAAGGTCTAGGAAACTGTGGGCGCTACCACTTTTGACGAGAATGTGAACAATTTGATTACTAAGATTGTCATTGACCCTCATTGTTAGGTAAGCATGCATTAGAAAGCGCATTAAGAGAAATGAGAGAAGTAAATGAATCTCGTGTGCTAGCTTTTGTCATTAGAGTTACTTCTTTTTCCAACTTCACTTGCATCCATCAACAACGATTCAATAGAGAAAAGTTGTCACATACACGCGTGCCCTAGAATGTACCTTTGTGTAGAAACACAGCCTTTAGTCCTTGTTTTTTTTATCGTTTTGACTCGGACATATCGCGAAAAGCATTAGTTACCATTGGATTTGGTTTAGAAGCTAAAACTTCTATTAATGATGGTACAACAATACGGGAGTAGTCATGTTGGGTAGGATGCTAGTTTCTGTCATTAAAGCGGTAATATATCCGAAAACATAAGCCATTGATTTTTCACCCCTTTTCTTGTTGCATTGTTAGCTTCTTGTAACTTATCTAAACAATATGCATCACTTATAACTCTGTGTTTTAGACATTTCGTAACCCCAATAATATACTAGTGTTGGCTTCTGATGATTCACTAAGCTCAACTTTGCTAAGAACCATTTCAAAAGCAAGTTGATAAGTTTCGACATTATCTCATTAGCTAAGACTTGACCAAACCTTCTTAAAATCACTTTTATGTGACCAATGTGATCACCATGGATGTATTGTTGATGTCATGTAAGCGCTTGGTTATAAAGGTGCACGGGTATGAGCTCCACCTTCGGTTAATCCTTGATCTTGAAGAATTGTTGGCACTATTACACCACCCCGGCTACGCTTGCACATCATCACCATTGAATTTCGGGGATTCGACTTTAATTAAAAGAGCTAAACCTAGTGAACTATATTTGATACTCAAAATTCAAGGCTCCCCGAATACCTTATGTTCGCGAGGAAATCCGGTCTCAAGCCTACTCCATTAATAGACAAGCGCCTTGTTGGCTTTTTGCATCGAAGCTTGCACAGTAGCAGCTATGGCCTCTAAGATGAACACCTTGATGCTTTCATCCATAGTCATCGATTGCGTTACCACCACGAATTGGATTGAACCGGTAAGATTTGGATTCAACAGCAAAGGTACCAATTTGGCAGAATCCACGCTTTAGTACCAAACATTAAGGTATGAATCCATAATTTGTGAAGAATTAGAGAAATCTCCTAGTAGCTCAGAAGTCTAACACTAAAGATAAGAACAAGCATTGTGAACAATTAAAGAAAGGAAGCTTTATTGAATGATTAGAAATGCAAGAAAACAAATTACAAATGAATGAACCACCTAATCTAAACGTAAATTAACCATTTTATGGTTACAATAGGATTAATTACCAACTTTTTTCTCCTAGTCTAACAGCTAATTAGAATTTCTTTAGTTGTTTAACTAGCCATATGAGCACATGTACAGCACTTGACAGCAATGGTAATTGGAATTAGTAGGACCATATACTATTTACTAAGGATACAGATGTAGTAACTTCAAGCTGATAAAGTCATAATTACTAGGAATTCCTCGTTGAAAAACGACAATTGCAAAATGTATCCCAATCATGATGAATATTTAAAGATTTTTAGCCCCATCAATCTACAATATATGGAAAGAACCTATGAATAGTAGTATTATGTCATACTCCAAAAAATAAGAGGAAAGAGGACATGTCAGGGCTCATTCAACTTTAATAATCAAAGCATGAAACAGGATTGTGCTAAGAATTCAAGAAGATAAGCTTCATTTCAAACATATTATACTCTTTTCTTTTCTTTTTCTCTTTTAAAACGGCAAGAATACTCTGTTTAGTATTTACCAACACAAAATCTACATCTACAGCTACACATAAGATACAGTTGCCCAATAATGACAACTCAAAATACCTTTTTTGATTGATGAGGTTGGGCAAAGAATATGAACCTGAGAAGATTGGGAATGGCATGAGGCCTCCCAAGAACCGCCTCACAAACATTAGGGTCAGCAATCAAGTACGCCAAAGCCCTAGCCGACTCCGCCTGAGTCCCATAATTCCCTCCTCCGGTCAATGCCACTGACTCCAACAACCAATCTAACACCACACCACCACCAGCACCAACAATCGCAGCCCTCCGGCTCTCATTCGCCGCCACAATATCCGCCAACAACGCCGCAACCCTAACTTCAAACCCTGACCGAACTTCTTGGTTGGCCGAGGACAAAACCGAACGAAGAGACTTCCAAAGAACCGACGCCGCAACGCCGGTATGCTTCATAGTATTCACAACTCTCTTCAACGATTCCTTCGACCGGTCAATCCCGCGCTCAAATTCATCAAAGAAACGTTTATTCTTCTGCTCTTCTTCCTTAACTTCTCTATCATCAAATAAGATGACGTAAGAGGCAGCAAGAACAGCGGCGGCAGATATTACAGTTGCGGATAAGGCAAAAGGGGAAGTCCGAGAGAGGGGAGAAAGAGAAGTGGGACGGAGGCGGTGGAGGACCGGAAGTGGTGGTGGTGGAAGGGCATCCTGTGAACTGTTGAGGTTTTGGGGGTAATTGGCTGAATTTTTCGAGTTACGATCGGAATGATCAGCAGAGAAGAACCGTCGGAGAGAGGAGTTGGAAAGGTGACGACGGTGGCGGTTGACGGTGGTACTGGTAGTACAGATACGACGGAGCATTATAGTAAGAGACGGAAAAAAACGGGAGATCAGCGTTGAATCGGGAAATGAGGCGGCATGGAGGATTGTCGTAAAGAGATGCCGGTGGAGTCGGTTTTTTCGTTCACGGAATCACGGCATCTAATTTCCGGCGCATGAATTACATTATCGTCCTTCAACAATTTAATCATTGCGCTTTTAACCCCTTTCTTCAAATTTGTTACACCAACCCCCTCCCCCCTAACACCATGGGTTCAATCCCTTCAGGACTTCAAACCGCGATCTCTCTCCTTTCTTTCTCTTCTTTCTCTCTATCTAAAGTATGTGAAAATATAATTAATTTTACTAAAAATTACTATTTTATGTAACTAAATTTATTTTGTACTATAAGATACATCTGACTTTGTAAAATTTGTCATTATATGCAATAATAACTCCTACAACAAGTTACCATGTTGACATCCGATGATTTCCGGTATCCGATGATGTTTTCCACTTTCCGGTGTCCACTTCATTTTTATTTTATTTTTTTGTTCTTTTTACTTCTTAAAAAGTTAATTTAACAAATGTTTTGGCTGGTGCTCTCTCCTCGAAATCATATATGGCTTTGTTGTGTGTTTTCAAAAGGTTTCCATGTTGACAACTTAATCTACTCCCCACACCTTCTTTTCTAGATTTATGTGCTTTTGCGATGTTTTACAGCATTTAAAATGTTGACGGCCGATTAGATTCTTGTTTAACTTTCGCAAAATATTGTGTCGTTTCAAAAGGTTTTTCCAAATCTGGTTTCCACGATTTTATCTTCTAAGCCACGAAACCTACGATTTCATCTTTGAAACCATTTCGACTTGTTCTTATTATTACAATCGGTTATTTTTTATCTACGAGATTTCTTATTCTTGTTAGCCAGTTAGGGTTTTTTATTGTTTGATATTTCAGTTTTGCAGATTTCTAGATTTTAAACTTTAGATTTATTGTTCTTATTAAGGTATTCGATTGTTCAAGATTTCGATGTTGGTTTCATTATTTGAAATTTCACCATTAAGATTGTGTGTGTTCATCTTCTTTGAGGCTAGGTTTTGATTTGGGGTTTGGAATCGCTTTTGTTTACAATAACCATCCAACTATGTTGAAGTATTTTGATTTTGTTGTGTTCAGCTTCTTCCATGCTAGATTTTAATTTGGTTAAACATTGACATTTAGGCATCATTTTCCGTTATGAAATACTCGCGAATATTGATGATGAACATGAAAGAAGAACATAATTATTAAAAAAACTATAAAATAACCTATAACCTATAAATCAAGTTACTATGACATATTTTAGATAGTTGGTTGTATTTTTTGTACAAAATAAGGTTGATTACATACAATATTAATTTTTACAAAGTTTGTTGTTTTTCTGTACATTTTGCCCTATGTGATATTTAATGCAAGCAACCTTTTTAAGTTGTTTACTTCCTTTAATAATTTTACTTGAATGAAAATTGGAAATGTTTGGATTTCATACGATAATTAACTAGTTGAATGACCCGTGCACGCGGAGGGAAACTTTAAAAACCATAAAACATCTAACGTGTAATTAAGAATAACACAACATAATAAATAGAGAAACATTTAATAATTGATCAAAATGAAATACAAATACATTTGACTTGATGTTAGACATCCTAAGATGCGAGGGAATTGATGATGATAACATTGAAATTATGTGAAGTAAATACATTTGACTTGATGGATAAATTGAAATGGAAGTTGATGGATAAATGATTGCAATTATCAACTATGAGAACAAACAACGAAGAATCAATTGCCAAAACATGTGGAATAAAGACTTATAGACCCTTGTGTTTATGTGCCTATGCTTGAAATTGGAGAGTTATTTTGACGATTATTTATGAATCTAAATTGCCAGTGCGTTTGGAAGGGCTAAAATTGTATAATGCCATACAAATATTGAAATGATGACTTACTAAGAGGAGTGAACCTGATATATTTTGTGGAATATGACGTGATTGTGTATGAATCAAGACAGGATATTAGAGATTTATGAGTTGTTAAGACGACTAAAGATACTAGAGTGGTAATAATGACAGGTTATGACAGAGTTTATGTCTAAATTACTATGAGGAGGAATCCGGATATATTACGAGTGATTGATGATTGTAAAGTAAGAAGTGTCGGTATTTTGCCATTAGTGGGACGACATCCTTGGAATAGAATTACATATTGATGAAATAATTCGAAAATATGATGTTTTGTATTTAGAGACTTCTGATGGAAATTGAAAAGAATTGACTAATTTTCTATATGAGTTATGACAAAGAATTGAACATGAGATGAGCAGTACGACTGAATTCCTATTAGACAAATGAGTAAAACGAGTTATACAGATATTTGAGAATGAACTGCGCTTATATGTGATGAATTTTGATGACTTGTGAGATTTATAATCAGAATGATCGAATTGGATTGATGCGATTTTTATCAAGTGGATGTTAAAATATTAGTTGTGAATAGTTATGTGAACATCATGGAAAGCTCTGACGTGTTAATTGGAAGCAAGGGAGAAGTAATATGTTGATATTTTATATGTGACAGACGGTGAATAAAAGATATATGAGATTTGTTAACTAAGATGAAAAGATTGACGAGAACAAGTACTGAAGATGCGTTCTGATATTGCCTAAGGGTGTAAGTTGTGAAAGAGAATGATTGAAAGACCGATTTACAAAATTCGAGAGCAATATGTTGATTTGAAGAAGAGATTGGACAGAAGAGTTGTTGAACTCTCGGGATTATGACAAAGATGTGTAAAAATTGATTTCTGTGTGATGGTAAAATGGAAGTGTATATGAGTTAAAATGGACTTGACCATCCGAGATGAATATGAAGAATTGATATTTCTGTTTGAGGTGTGCAATAAGATTCCGAGTACGGAATCCTCTAAAGGAGGGAAGATTTGTAACATCCGAAAACCCGGCCTAGTAGTAGGTGGACTAATGGTAAATTGAAATGTGTTTAGTTATGCGTATTTAAAGATTAGTTACGCGATTAAACGAGTATTTGATATCGTATGCATTTATGATTAAATAAGATTGAGTTTGGTACGAGGGTTGTAGAAAATACCTCGATTGTATGTTAAGTTAATTGGTTGAGAAAGACTGGTTGTTGGGAAGTTTTTAGAGAAGATAAATGGTACCATATTAGTTAAATAACTAATTGAGTATGTATAAATATATATATATATATATATATATAAATATGCCGGATGTAATAATATGGCATCATGTATGTATGTTAGTACGTATGCATGTGGGTATGTGAGTTTGAATAAGATGGCACCACCTAAAAATTGATGAATTTAGAAGAATACACGTGTGGGTGTATGTGGATATATACTTAAATGTTTTCATTTGAAATATTGACTGGAGAGTGTGTGTGTGTGTGTGTGTTTCTTTGAGACAAAGAAAGAAAAGAAGAACTAGAGACTTGAAATTTCAAAGTGAAGATTTGTTGATTGTTAATTCAAAAACAAGGTTAGAATATGTTTGTGGCATGTTATTGATTCTTTTGATATGTTTCATGAGTTTATATGAGAAACACCATTAATGGGTTTATGAAGAAATTTGATGAAATGGGTTTTGATTGTTTTAATGTTATAAATGGATTTGATGAGTTCTTAATGTTTGTATATGTGATATATGAGGTTTAAGCATGTTTTTAGTGAGTTTTAGTAAGTTTATGAAGTTCTAGAAATTTATCCATGGTGGTTCTGGTCGTTTATCGTAAAGAAGAAGAAGAAGATGATTTCTGGAAAATCTAAGATCGCGGCGTGACGCTCCTCTGGGTCGCGGCGTGACACGTATACTTCGCATTCGAAGGATCTTGTTCGAAGTTGTAGATTTCGCATTTGAAGTTGTATCCGCTCGAGGATTTGTCGCGACGCGACACGTCCAAGGTCGTGACGCAACGCGTTTGGTTTCGAATTCAAAGGCGCGCTCGAAGTGACTTCGCATTCAAAGGTGTCTACTCGAAGGCCCGTCGCGGCGCGACACAGGTGTATGTGGCGGCGCGACCTCGACTTTTCAGAGTTATTGAGATTGTTGACTGTTTAATACGATATCTTTTTTGCATATTTATTGTGTGAAAGTTATATGCTATATATGAGGTTTATGTGATATAAATATATGAAGAAATATATATTTATGATAGAAAAGACTGATTCTGGTGTTGTTGTGTTTTCAGGAAACACAAAGGCTCAATAAAATAAGAAATCTGAGTTTACCGTGTGAGAACAAGAGGTGAGTGCAAGTTTACTCATGGGTGGTATGGTGGTAATGTTATGAATTGCTTGATTTGAGGAATGTTTAATATGCAATGATGGATTGCTGTTTCGGATATGCAATTATTAACTATGAGTTTGATATGCGAAGATAAATTGTTTAGTTTTGATATGCCATGATAGACTGTTAGTCTGCTATTTGTTAATCAAGAGTTATATGTTTGTGTACGTGTTATATGTGATAGAGTTACGTTTGCGTTCGAGTTTGGTAGTGATCAGCTTCTGTGTAAGGGCTGCTACTGTTGAAAGTGCTGAGCTCGTCTACTAGTTAGTTGAACAGTGGTAGCCCTTCTGTTGCATATGTTGCTTCAGAGGAGGAGTTCACTGTGCCAATTCATTAGAGAGCTATCCGTAAACCTTTGCTTTGGCCGACATTGGTTGTAGGTTCGACAGAACCACCGGTCCTTAGGATTTGAGAGATTGTTGAATTGACGGATTATTGGTGATTGTTGCTTAGAGATTCAATTGTGATTTATTGTTGTTGTTAGCTTGTTTGTTGCTTCCATTCACTTACCTTTGTGCTAATCCCCACAGTTGATTGCTTTTTGCAGGATTTTGTTAGTAGATGTTTAGCTTTGTTTGTGGAAAGGGAAATTTGACCAATACTCTGATATTGTGTTTTGAGAAGAGACGAGCCGTGTTTTATAAATATTTTGTAACACAAATTGATGTCGTATTTTGTAAAAGAGTACTTTGTGAATGTTTATTTTAATGAGATTCGACAATGCTTCCGCAGCGATTTAAAAAAAATGGCTTAAGATTTGCGGTGTTACATTATGACACCTAAAATATAGAAATCGGGTGATTTTAATATTTCTAGCAACCTATTGAATCATAAAAGTAGAATATTTTAGGGCAAAATTTGCGAAAATATAAAAAACTTTTTCAATATAATCATTATATGCAATTAACTTTATTTTATGCTTAACAATACATATAACTTACAAATTTGGTTCATTGTATATAATTGATAACCTCATTACCTGGTTATTGGTTACCGATTATATACAATGAATCAAATTTGAAAGTTGTTTGCATTTTTAGGTACCAAAGTTCTTTTATTTTTGGTTAGGTTACCGGTAAGTTACCTATTGTCATAGGTAACTTGCATACAATGAACCAAATTTGTAAATTGTGTGTACTTTTATGTACAAAATAAAGTTGATTGAATACAATAACAATATTTGCATAGTTTATTGTATTTTTGTATAATTTGCCCAATATTTAAAAAAAATTGATGTCGAGGAAACATACTTCTAATGTAAACATAGAAAATCACAATAGCACACCTTTAACAATTTATTGTATTTCAAGCACTAAGGTATATCTCAAATAACTAATGTTTCTTTATTTTAAAATCTTAAGAATTATTTTAAATTGTAATTTAACCATAATTTCTCATTGCTAGTACATAAAATCCCAAATTATGAATCCTAACGAATACACAAATCACCTCATTAACTCGTAATAATATTGTCTCAAAGTTTGGATATCCCACTTGTAACCTTCTTTTATGGCATACAAAGTTTTGGGCCATAAAAAAGATTATAACTCACTAATCAGTTGTAAATAGATATTTTCGTTTACCATAAATCAAAAATATCTCATAGTAAAAGATTGTTGATTTAGTGATTCATAAACATACATATTAACCATAATGCACTAGTTTAAAGTTTAATAAAGAAGATAAACAAGAATATACATATTTTAAAAAGATTAAATGTCATTATGTTTCGATTTACACAAAATCTAGTAACTCATTTTCTTCAATAGTTACGAAATATACTTTTTTACTGATAAAAAATTAAAGAAATATATTATTTTTAATTTTGTGTCAAATTAATGTAAAGTTGCATTAAAAAGTAGATAAAAATGAGAAAATCATAAATATATAATTATATTTATATCTATCATTATACATTAAAAGTTATAAAAGAAAATTTAGTTAATTACAATTTGGTCCATGTGGTTTACTAGAAATGACAGGTTTGGTCCTTGGGTCCAAAACTTATGGGTTTGATCCATATTAACCTGAATTTATTGCAATTTTGGTCCCTATTTCGTTAGTCAAACGTTAAACAATTCTAAATGATCATTTTGTCCTTAATATTTGCTCCATGTGGTTTGTAGCTAATTTCATATTTGCATCCTCGATAAGTTTTTTAATCATATTTACTAACTAAATTACTCATTTATTATTATTATTATTATTATTATTATTATTATTATTATTTTCACTAACCATTATTATTACAACTAAATTAATCCTAGTTAAAACTTAAAACATTTACTACTACTTAATAGTTATTATTATTAGTTTTATTTGATTAACCGTAAGTATTTTTAATTAACCTTTTATTAGTAATTTTACTTAAGGTAAATTGTATAAAAATACAATAAACGTTAGCTAAGCTGCCATTTTATATAACCAACTTAATTTTTTTAATTTAATACAAGAAACTTACACAATACTCATATTATATATAACTTACCGGTGAAACAAAATCGGACAAGATGAATGTAACACCGTGATTTCAAGAACCAAATTTTTCTTTTTAAAATACTTATTTATAGTTTTTCATTTAAAACACGCAACGGAATTAAAACAAGTGGCAAATATTATACAATCAAAAATTGTCACATACACGGTTTGGTGTTATTGTTACTGAAGCATTCGACCATTATCTATTACAACATAATATAATATCAAAGTTTAACATAAGATAGTGTTCCTCCTAATAAAGTAAGCTACCCGCAGGCTCCCACGCTCACCGAGGATCACCTGCACATGTGGAGTGTAGCATCTGATAGCTATAATAGCTAGTGAGTACCAAATAGCATGCAATCAATATAAACATATCACATATCATCAATCATGCTCATATAATTCTATCATAGCATCTCGCGATGAGCTGGCATAGTCAGAAGGTAATATCTCGCAGGGGAGCTAACCCGGCTCAATGCACCAAACTGGGGTACCAGACACATCAACTGCTCCCGTGGGTGAGTTGTAAAGCGGTCCACCATTACGTTTTGGAATCAACCGATCCCTCTGTTGTACAACCATAAGCTATACCCAAGAGGACAACTTTGTCCTTAAAGTAGAACAGCTTTGTCCAGGACAACATTGTCCATAAGATCCGGACCATTCACAAACAAATAATCTTATCCAATCGGATCATCAATGCGCACATACAATCATTTATCATCATAGCATACACCTAATCAAGTGCATACTATATACTGTGTCAATATGTTAATTCTAGCATCATCATGCAACCTACACTTAAACAAGTGCATGTACAAATCATAGTATACAATTCTGTAATCATTGTTAATATATGTTATAGATATATTAATCGTTATGTTATCAGGCACTCACCTAACGGCTTAAACTGATTATTATAGTGTTCCTGGTCCCCTCGATTGTCAGGCTCACCTAAACAATCACCCCGTATATTAGAATAACTTGAAACAGCAAACTATATGCTGAAACAGGGCTCCTTGCGGCCACAAGCAAGGCTGCTTGCGCCCACAAGGGCAGAAAACTGCTTGCGCCCACAAGGAGGTCCTTGCGGCCGCAAGGCAATCCCTTGCGCCCGTAAGTAATACCCCTTGCGGCCGCAAGGGTGGTCCTTGCGCCCGCAAGCAAGTCTGCACAGACCAGTGCAATTTCCAACCCTTGCTTTTGGCCATTTCAACCCCAAAACACATCCAATCAATTCCAATCCAATTTTCAGTGTTCACATATGAAAGAGGTACCTAAACTAAGCTAGAAACAACTATCAATTCATACTTTAACATCCAATTCAAGGATTGGGATCAAAATCTCCATTTTGACCCATTTGCACTTTAATTCAAGAATTCAATCAAAAACTATGTTTTAATTCAAGAATCTGATTGTTTATAACTTAGAAATGATGTAGGAACAGATTGGAATTAATATAATCAATTATAGAGGTCAATTTGGAAATTTGACCCATTTAACCTAAATTGTCAAAACTCAAGAACATGGTGATTCAAGGAAGAAAGCTTACAAATTGGAAGTGGAGATGATGAAGTAGATGATTTGCAGCAGATTATGACTTGAATTCTTCAACAAATCAGAGCTTGTTTAATCTTCAATTGGTTTCTTCTTCAAGAGCAAACAAGAACACAAGGAAGATAAGTTTGAGAAATGTCTGTGTTTGTTCAAGGGAGGGGTACACGTGAGTATACAGACATATGCCCACTTGTAGGTTAATATTATCCACAAGTGGGTATCTTGTTCCCCTTTCCAACTTAGAACTTAACGCACGAGTACCCGTTTTAACTAACTGAGATATTTTTGGAAACCTCGTTCTAAACCATTTAATAATTTATTATTCTTATCTATTTTTAATAATATTTTAATATTATCATTTCTTTATTATTTTTCTTCTATTTCCAAATAATCAATTATATATATAATTTCTTTTATTCAATATTTTAAATAGAATTTTAAACATACCAGATTCGAACACGACTAGGCCCAATCTGAGGTTGTTACAATGACCCAAGATTTAAACACATTAACACTTAAAACCAAGATGAAGAAGATCAACATATGACATTCTTTAGATGTGCAAACGAGCCATGGTGGTGCAAAGTGAAAGTGGTTATGGTGGTTTAAAGCGGCAATGGTAGAAACCCTAGATCAATATTTGGAGTCCATGGCGGCGGTTCTGGTGGCCGTATTTGAAGGCGGCGGCGGTGGTTGGCTTAGAAGGCGATGAACGACGTCTGATTTGAACCTTATTTCCTCAGCTTGTTGATCGATTCTTCATCAGGATATTCACAATAACAAGTTGCAGCGAAAGAATTTTGAGTAAATATGGGGAAAGAAAGGAGATTTTGCAGATCTCCATCTGGGTATTCATAATAACAAGTTGTATTGTCGGCATAAGATTCACACCTCCCAAGTTGATTTTGCAGATATTTAAATCTAACAATGTGACCTAACTGTAACAGCCGTGGTTTCCAGAAGTTAAGATTTACAAAAAAACTTTTTCTACTCAATCAGATTCGTCGCAACGGAAGACTTTTTAAACATCATATTGATTAAAACAGATAAACCATTTTAAACATTCATCAAACTAAACCACCGTTACGTCACAGACACATCATTGTTTTAAACTTTGTTTATTACACAACCACAAGTTGATACCGTAGCTCAACATAACAAAAGTAAACTACCCATTAGTCCACATCTCACAAGGCCACACACCTAAGCAACCTGCACGAGCACAAGACATATTTCAAAGAAACAAGTGTCAGCTTTCGCCTCGTGAGTCAGCTTAGTTAACATCACAAAATCATCATTTAAAAACATTCGCAATCATATTTAGGTTAAGGCATTAAATCCCAAACCGTAACTTGACCCACCTGCATAGCATCGTAAATCCCCACCTGGTCAAGTATCATCATAAAACATCATATAACATCTTTTAAATCATCATGATCATCTTTTAACTTCATTAACATCTTAAGCATCACAAATCATCCTATTGGGGTCTATCAAGACTATCATTAACATCGCTACCCCAAACATCGCATGCGTGCCTGTCAACCTCTAAGGTTCCAAGATCCGTCCGCAAAGATACCATATGTGTGCCTAGCAACTACTAAGTCCAAGTTCCATCCGTATTGGCACAAGTTCACTAAGCGTGTCCAACAAGTATGGTACAAGGCAGGGCGCGACTCCCACTTGTACACACACTCCCGTAATCCGTCCGCGATAATTACTCCGACACAAGTTGTTCACGCAAAAGTACTAACGGTGCCCCCAACCACTGGGCTCTCCTCTCACCCACGTGACATTTTGCACATGACCCTATCTCTGTGGTCAATACATCACTCAAGTGTATAAATACACCATGTGTTGCCAAAGTTATCTAGAAACCCGGCAACCAAACATCTCATTGCTAGCATATCCTAGAAGGCACACTTTTCCTACTAGGCATCAATATTTCATCTCTGAGTATAACTACCCCTTCCCAAATCGTCATGTCCATCATAAACATCAGATCATATAGCTATAAGCATATATGCATGCATCATATTCATCGCATAAATCAATCGCATATCATCATTTAATAAACGAGCATGCATTAGGAAAATCATTAATCTACGATAAACATTTATACAGATATATCATCTGAAAAACCGTTAATAATATCAAAACAGATTTTGTCTACGTGCTCGGTTTTGTAAAACAACTGAACTCACCTTAGTCTGGACAACAAAACGCACGATCTCAAAACGACAAACAACGCTCACGAATCAACCTGCGAACCGAAACACCGCGAACAACCTACGAAGGTCACTACATCAGACACACGATCTCGTAGTCTTAAACAAGTCTAATCTTGCTCAAAACACCAAAACACGCCAAGGAATAAATCCCGACTAAAGATTTACGCGTCACGAGCACGGAAACTTCATAAAAATGCATATAAACGACATGCATGCTGTCCAAAGCGCCAAATACCCGAAATGGAAGTATAAGATCATAGAAATATACCTCTCGGGTTTACCCACGCGAAATCACGGTCAAAACAACGCCCGAAATCGAACCTCCGATCTTCCCGGACCTTAGATACGAGCCCCAAACGAAACCCGACACTCCTACACGACCACCCACTCGTGTTTCCCTAAAAATTGGCAGAGTGACGACTTGGTTGAGAGTTTTGTGAGAAAAATCGGCTGAAACAACACATATATAGAGCCTGCCGAGAACGCGTCGCATCGCGACACCGCTGTTCCGGCCAATCGTAATTCATGCAAATCCTGACACCCGGCACACTTCCTTGACACACGCAAGCTCGCTGACACACGCTACCGAAAACGTGTCGCGTCGCGATCCCTTAAAAATCCGAATTTTCATTTTTTTCTTTTCTTTTCTTTTCCAACTTAAATATTTTATTTAACTAACAATAATATTCCTTAATTATCATTATAATTAAATAAACTCCATATAATATTATTTATTTCTCCATAAAATAATATTACAATATTTCTTAAAATTTCGGTCTTTACAATTCTTCCTACCTTAAAAAGATTCCGTCCTCGGAATATTATTGTATGCTTGATCTTATTATTGTATGCTTGATCTGAGACAATGACATTTGCATGTAATATGATAGATAACTTTTCTGAGACAATGAGTTTTAAGATTATTCAGTAATACCTTAGATAAAAGTTTGAGTCTAATTCACCGTACAACGAGAGTTAAGTGTGTTTTAGAAAGATTAAGTCATAAGTAGGACCGATGGTTGTTGGTTCGAACGCCCTTAGAAACTTATCATATTAACTGTGCCTATAACATATTAAACCTAGGGGGAGTGATTCATTGGTAAATACATCTCTGTCATCTGATTTAAACTCTTTGAAAATTGTTTCTTTAATTTATTGCTTGAAACCAATTTGCAATACCTTGGTAACGGTTAGCTGCTAGTTTCAAAAACCCCATCTTTACTTTGATAGTATTTTAGCTTAGCTAGTTAATTCCTTGATCGTACATTCAATTCCTGTTCCCTGAGGATACGATCCTGGTCTTACCCTTGTTTACTGCTATACGACCGAGTGCGCTTGCCCGTTAGTGTGTCAGTCAAATATGGTTAGATTAGTGTTTAAATTTGAGACTGATATTCGCGTATCAATGCTATCGTATAGACTTTAATAAAACCAAAGAGAGTTTCTATGACTAGAATACATAGAAGAGAAGAGTATTTAAGAGAAGATTGTATGTAAAAGTGTGTGTAAAAGCGTATCCCAATAAACTTGCAAGGCTTGGTATTTATAAGATAAACACTAGTGCACTTTATGGCGTGAACTTTCAAATGTTCACAGCGTGAAGTAGCCATTCCGGGCAACTTTTGTCTTTTACACATTTAATACCCATCTTTTTATTACTTTCTTCACTATTTATTATTCATAATATTACTCTATGAGACTGATAATGCATGCCACTTGATCTTTTTCAAAAATTTATCTTCATTAGGAAACATTTTTACCAAAAGTTATCTAATTAATCCTTGAGTAGGAGTAAAGCTTCATGGCGTGATTCCAAGTGTATGTTTTCTGCTTTTACCAAATAACAAGATATTTAGACTTAAACTCATACTTATGGTAAAAAATCTTAGAAAAGTAGATGATATTTATGGATATAATTCTATATAAAATGAGCAATATTACCACCACAACAAACTCTAGTGACTACCACGACAAAAATCCAGTGACTACTACCAAAACTTCAACAAACTCTAGTGACTACCACAACAAAAATCCAGTGACTACTACCAAAACTTTAGCAACACACATAAATATCCTTTGTCCCTTTATCTCGATTTCTTTATGTCTCTTCTCGTTATCTTTCTACATTTGCTTTCAATTTGGTTAAGGTCCAACCGAGTTTAAGTTTATTGGGTGTAGATTACTATAGATCTAATCAATCTTAATTTATAGATGTGTTAGCACTCGATTATGTTGTAATTGTATGTGTTCGATTAGGCAAGTCTCCCATGTTGCTTTGGTTTCTAGATTTGACGTACTTTTGGTTGAGTAATAACCCATATTGGACAAAAAGTGACTTTGTATTGTGCTTAATAACGGTCATGGGCCACTTCACTCATATCCAATTGATCTTAAGTTCGAACCTCGCAAACTTGCATGGTATCAAAGCCAAGTTCACCTATGGTTGGTCAAAGACCACACAGACTTCACGTAACCCATAAGTATCCACATGTTAGGCATGAAAAATAAGGAATGCCACACGTGAGTGAGCGTGTTGAGTAATGTCACACATCGGATAAAAAGTGATTTTGTAATGTGATTAATTAGGGTCTTAGGCTACTCCACTCATAGTTAATCGGTTTATGTTGGAACCCTACAAACTCACACTTTTATGTGTTTAATTTGTTTTCAAGTTTAAACATTATAAATTGACCATTACTTAAGAATATGAACATGCAACATCCAAAATTTCAAAAAGAATATATTATTCATTAAAGGAAGAGAGTATTGGGATTTTAAATGATAAGGGTTGACCATATAGGTCAAACTATTAATGATAAAAGATAATTGGCCAAATCTTAAAGTTACAACTAAAAAAATAGCAGAACGTTAATGGATAAACAGTATTAGTACCCACACAACCTAACTTACTATATAAAGATTTTTTCACCCAAACCCCACATTAGTAAACCGGAGCTCTTGAGTGTGTGTTTTAGAGAGAGAAACTCTACTAATCTAAAGTGAGAAAGTGAGGTTAAGGCAAGATTAAACACAGTCAAAACTATATCAAGTCATCAACCAAAGAGTAAAGCTCATCATCATCCTCTTAAAGTTTTGTACACACACACTATATGTTCTTGGTGAGAGAGAAAGCTACAGAGAGAAAGTTTAAGAAATGAAACATTTGGTGGTGTTCTTGCCATGCATGTTGTTAAATGTGATCTAGTAGCTGATATCAAGTGTAAATTCAAGCTAATCAAGTGTTAATCTTCTATATCAAAGTTTAGAGACTCTTAATTGCTTGTGTTCTCATGTTTTAGAGATTGGAAGTCTTGATTAGATCAAATTAATGATGATTTCTCACTGCATGCTATGTTTTTATGTTAACCTGGAGTTTAGACACTTAGTACTACACTTAGAAGTGATTGCATGTGAGTAAAAAGAAGAAATATGAAGATTAAATCCAAGTAGAATGCTAAAAACTCAAAGTAGGGAGGCTATTTACCTCCTACGGTCATAAGAAGGCCCCTCCTACGACCGTAAGGGGTCTGGTTTGGGCAGAAAGCTTTAATTTAATGTATAGATTATTTATGTTTAATGTAACTTTGCTAAGTGTATTAGTGGTAGTTAGTAAGTTGTTGGGTGTCTTAAATGTTATTGGAGCCCGATTATGAATAAAATGACAAGATTGTATATTTGGGTATGATAGATATATAATTTAAATAGTTAATTTCATAAATGGTCCTTTAACTATCCCATCTTGCAAGTTTAAGTCTTTTTTAAAAAGTTGCAAAGTTCATCCTTAAACTACCATTGTGTTGCAAGTTTTGTCCTTTCTAACGGTCTCCATTTATCAAGTCTGTTAAGTCAAGGGTATTTAGGTCTTTTTACCATTTTTTAAAATTTTAATTAATTTAAAATAATATTTTTAATCTTTTTTAAACAAATATCAATTACAAACACTCTCTCCTTCACATTAATAGTTTGTCAACTCTCTCTCTCTCTCACACACACACACTCTTCTCTCTCTCACTCACCGGAGCTACCACCTCCCCAACCCTCCACCTAGAACCACTGCCTCCCCCACCCCCCTCTGCTCATCACCACCTGAACGCCACTAGAAACACCACCACTAGCCACATCACCACCCCTACCCTCCTCCCACCGTTTACACCTAAATAAAAACCATAAATCGTAGAAAGTCGAAAAGCAACACCATGAAAATGAAGATGTGTAGAGATAAACCACCAAATAAATACCCAAATCAACACCATAAAGTAAAAAATCACCAACTACAAAAAAAGCCCTAATTAACAGAGATACACAATAGCAAGAACAAGTGAAAAACCCTAAATCACGCATGAAGGTGAAGATTTGTTACACACTCAACGATCGAATCTTGATTTGTTACCTTTGATTTCACACTCAACTCATATTGTTGAGAGATTACGGAGGTGAGGCGATGGTTTGAGAAAGGGATTGAAGCGATGGTGGCGCTGAACACTTGGTGAGGCATCGACACGATGGTGGCACTGAACACTTGGTGAGGCGGCAATGCGACAGTTTGGAGATGGCGACGGCTGTCGTGGTGCAGGATGATGGAAGCGATGTTAGCGCTGAACACTTAGTGGGTGGCGGCCGTGGCCTTCTCTGACGAGGGGGAGTAAGGCTATGGTAGGGGTAAAGAGGATAGGCGAGAAAGAAAAGGTAGGGGTGGGGAGTTGGTTGATAGAGTACTATTAGAGGGTGGGGTTATTTTTTAAAGTATTCAATTCTTATTATTATAATATAATTATTAAGAAAATAAATAAAAAATTAAGGATAATGGTAGAATAGTCAATTTACAATAATAACGGACCTTGTTAACGGAAACCGTTAGAAAGGACCAAACTTGTAACAAAATGGTAGTTTAAGGATGAAGTTTGCAATACAGGGATAGTTAAAGAATTATTTATGAAATTAACTCTAATATAAATCAAGAAGGAAATGTAGAAGTTGGTTGAGGTATAAGTTAGTTGGTTACATGTTAGAATACATTGAACTTATTGAAGTGTTTAGTGTTGTTAATTTAGAAAGTCTATTTGAGTAATTAGATATGAGAATTGAAGTACACCTTTGTGAGTTATGATGCTTATATATATATATAGAATAAATTAAATAAATGATAGTGATATCTACATGGAAGAATTACGGGTTTAGAGTTTAAAGAATGAATGTATATTATACAATAGAGCAATATTTATTATGGTATATGTCACAAGTATAATGAAGGAGTATTTTTATGAAGGTAAGTATCATATGTAATGTAATTATCTTGAATTATTATGTTGGATAAATGATATGATTAAATTGAAGTATGCAAAAGTATAAATACTTCAAGATGTGGTAATGTTACATCCGAAAACCCGACCTAGTTGTGGGCGGGCCAATGGTAAGTTGAAGTGTGTTTAGTTATGCGTATTTAAGATTAATTACGTGATTAAATGAATATTTGATATCATATGAATTTATGATAAGATAAGTTGGGTCTAGTACGAGGGTTGTAGAATACCTTGATTGCGTGTTAAATTAATTGGTTGAAAAAGATTATTGTTTGGAAGTATTTAGAGAAGATAAATGGTACAATGTTATTTAAATAAATTAAATGAGAATTAATATTCATATGTAAATATGCTGGAAATATTATTTGCAAGTATTGTATGTACGAGAGTATCCATGAGTATGTAGGTATGTAAGCTTGGATAAGGTGACACCTCCTACTTGTGAAAAGAGGATTTAGAAGAGTACACGTGTGTGTGAATGGATATATACTTGAACCTCTTCATTTGATATTACTGGTGAAAGTGTGTGTGTGTGTGTGTCAGTGTGTGTGTGTGTGTTTTTCTTTGAGAGGAAGAAAGAAGAACAAGAAACTTGAAATATTGAGTTAAGATCTTGTGACTGTTAATTCAAGACAAAGGTTAGATGATGTTTCTAGTATGATTATAATTATATTAATATGCTTTCTTGTTGAGTTCTGTGAGTTGGAGTATAAATCACCATTAATGGGTTTATGAAGGAATTTGATGAATTGGGTTTTGATTGTTTTGATGTTATACATGGATTTGATGAGTTCTAGATGTTTGTTGATATGCTATATGAAGTTTAAACATGTGTTTGGATGAGTTTTAGTAAGTTTGTGTGACTGGTTATGGTGATTATGGAGGATTAAGTCGGTTGGGTTTTGAAGAAGAAGAAGGAAATGTTGCAGGTATGGTCGCGACACGATGCGACGCGACGTGTTCCTTGAAATCAGATTCTTTATGAATCCAACAAAGCAAATTCCGACACTTGAAACTTGATATTCCCGAAATCCGATTATGATGGAAATCCGACCCTGATGGAAATCCGATAGTTATAATCTGATACTTGAAATCTGACAATTGTGGACGCGATGCGTCAGTTTCTTGAACGCGACGCGTCCGAGTGATTTTCTGGATTTGAAGCTTTTGTTGCTGATTCGATTATGTAGCATGTTATATGTTTATTTATGTGGGATCTTAACCTGTTGTATATGGTTATGTTTGATATAAATATATATTGAGTGGAAGTTTACTCACGAGTGGTATTGGTGGTAACTGTTATTGGTTACTTGATTTAAAGATTGTTGGGTTTGATATGTGATGATAGATTGTTGTTTATAATATATGATGATAGACTGTTAAGTCTGATATGTGATAATAGACTGTTGAGTCTGATTTAAAAAGATAGACTGTTTAGTTTGATATGCCATGATAGAATGATTGTTTACCAAGAATAGTATGATTGCATATGTGTTATTATGTGGTAGAGTTATGCTTTGTGTTCGTGATTGGATGTGTATCTGGTATTGTTTGAGAACCAACTGCTGTTGTAAAGGGCAGGAGGTAACTAGTGGCTGTTTGTAAAGGGCTAGAAGTGATCAGCTTCTGTGAAAGGGCTGGTTGGGGTCGGCAGCTGTTGAAAGAGCTGGGCTCGTCTGCGGTTGGTTGAACAGTGACAGTCCTACCGATGCATGCGTTGTATCGGCGGAGGGCTATCGGTAAACATTTGCTTTGGCCCGCATTGGTTGTAGGTTCGGCAGAACTGCCGGTCCTCAGGCTTTGAAAAAATTGATGAATTGATGGATTGTAGGTGACTGATGATCTGTTGTTGTTGATAGCTTGTTTGTTGCTTCCATTCACTTAGCTTAGTGCTAATTCCCCACGGTTGATTGCTTTTTGCAGGTTTGTTGAGATTTGCTGTTTAGTTGTGTTTGTAGGAAAGGGGAATTTGACTAACGCTCTATGTTTTGAGAAGAGACGGGCCGTGTTTTATAAATCTTTTGTAACACAAGTTGATATTGTATTTTGTAAATAGTACTTTGTACTTTATGGGTGTTTGTTTAAATGAGATTAGAAACGCTTCCGCAACGATTTAAAAAACTGACTTGAGATTTTCGGTGTTACAGGTAAAGTATTAATTCGTATCAAATATGATTAAAAGATGGATGTTTATCCATGTAATGCAAACACCACACAATATATATTTAAACAAATAAAAGATTGAATGACTAAATATCAAAAGTTGAAAACAATAAAGATAGTCAAAAATTTCTTTATTCTATATATTAGAATGATGTATAGAAATATGGATTTAAGTTCTATAAATATAGAATTTATATAAATTCTTAATCGGGTACAACATGGAGACTCGGAATGTAATCATAGAGTTGATAGTGAATTCAAAGTAATTAAAAATCTATAAGTAAGATATGTTTGATACAACGAATCACATGTGAAATAGTGAGGTAGATATGAGAAATGTATCAAGAGAGAGAGGTTTAGATTTTATACCAATTTAACATGTAAATATTAAATAATTACTCTAGAACGATTGGATACTATATTAAGAGCTTATGATTATTTGTAATGAACAAGTGGTACATATTCACAAAAGTTTCTACCGGAGATTATGTGACTTATTAAATTATGCTTTATGAGTTTTAGAGTTTGAGATACTCACTGAGCTTCATAGCTATCAGATATTTTTAACTTTTTCAAGTATTTCTTAATGCGGAGATGATAATCCAGTGGATGAGCTTGTGTTGTGTAATATTTTTGCTTAAAGTTTTAGTTATGTTAGTTGTTGCCTAACTTTTAATAAACGTGTTTTAGATTTAAATGTTTTATTATTAAACATTTTCAAGTACTGTAAATTTGTTTAAGTTTTAGTATAATAAATGAATTTTATTACTGCTTTTGTTGTATCATTTTGTTTAAAGATTTGGTTGTACAATATTTTGTTTTAAATTTTGAGAAATTCTCTAAAATTTGACTTTAGCAAAGCGTACGTGGGGTTACAAAACATCACTCAAGAAAACATAATGATCCCATAATACGTTATCTAGGGTTTTCTATTTTTTTAGTTTTGATGTATGGTTTATAATGTTGAACTAAATATTGAAGAATAAAACATTTTAAATTTCTAATTTCAGTTTTCAAATTATTATGTTAGTGGTCGTTCTTTAAGGAACATGTTAAACAACTGAGAGAATTTTGATTACTAATTATATATATCAATAGTACAACATAACTCTTAATTAAAGATTTTTATAACTAATTATATGATTAAGATCGAATTCAGATTTTAGAACGATGAGACTAAAAAGTTTTATGAAATATATTTTTACATGAAATCTATTAAAGATTTATATAACTAATTACCCAATTAGCCTTTTATTTTATGTTAACAAAATTAGTGTATTTGAAAATTTTTGATTGAATAATTTTAACCAAGAGGAAAAATGGGATTAAGAACTTATAATCTCATGGTCATGATCAAGATCCTACAAATTAAGATTTAATGTTTGCAAAGATAGGCTAACTAAATGAAATTGTAAAATCATAAAATCAAGGATCGGGATCTTAACAACTATGCAATAAAATAGTTTGTCAGTTTGATTCCATTCGTCATTTGAAAGATTATCTAATTGCATTTTGAAATGATATGTAATTTACTAAACTTTATCATCTTCCACTATAAATAAAGACTAATATGCATTGTATCTATTAGATGATCCTAACCTTTTATTTAATTAAAAAATAAATTTACTTGATCTTAAGCATCCATTTAATTAAATTTTGAATTTTCTTAGTTAAAATTCAATCGAAATTATTAGGAGAATTTCACACACACACACACATATATATATATATATATATATATGCTATATTTAAACTTTAAAATATTATATTTGACCACTTTAGTTTACAAATATTGTATTTACCCTTTATATAAAATATTAAAATATCATACTTAACTAAATTATTAATTTTATTATTTTAAATATTTTTATAACTTTTTTAACTAATCCAATATCGATGATTGTATAAGAAATACTATCTGTTCTTTTCATACGATGATACCATGTTTTTGTTTTCGCGTCTGCCTTCAACCTCGCGTCAACACTTCCTTCACGTACAAGTCTGTGTTGACTCTATCTGTCGTCATTTTTTAAATTCTTATTTCTTTCGTGTTATATAATTATTTAATAATTTTTTATAATCGTGTAATATTTATTATTTTTTAAACAACTCTGTATCACATGGATATTTAATATAGTTCAAGAAACTACTACTAGTAAATTGATGCAATGTTATAGGTCTAAAAAACTATTGGTATCAAAGTATATATTGTTTTGTTCGAATACATAATTGAAAAATATATTTATAAGAGTAAGATTATATATATTTTTGTCTACTATGGATGTGTTACATGATTAATAAGCATATTTTACCACCTAAGGTACAAATTTATTAATCTATATAAATATGCACCAACTTACTATAGGTAAGACATGCCTATGACAAATATTAAGTTTGTCATATTAACTAGCTAGATATACATTTCAAAATCATATATATGCCAAACATATATAATTAAAATCCTTCTTGTTAATAACTAGTTAGGGTTTAGCTCATGTAAATCTGGAAGAGAGTGATGAATTGTTTTTGAGAGTCTTGGTGGTATTTCTTGTAACAAAGCTGTACTTCGGTTGTCCATCGACTTTGCTTCATTAATCCGTCCTTTATTAGTATTTGGCGATCTAAGTTCTCGTACATTCTTCTCCTTATGCAGTATCGTCGCAAACCTATATAAATAATTTAAAAGATACACTTAAGATAACGTATATAACACAAAGTCTAATAAGAATAATGAAAGTACGTTTAAGAAAGTAGTAGTTAAGAAAGTAGTAGTAGTAGTAATAATATTTTTTTTAAGAATGAATGAGTAATTAGTATACTTTTTTAAAGCCATCTCATTGGTAGTGTGATAGTAAGGCTCAAATAAGCCGGTGCCTAAATTCACTCTTGTCACTGGCTTTCTCAACAGCTCCTCTCCCGCTTTCACTAGATTCTCCAAGTTTTCAGGGGTCGCCAAATCCATTGAACCCAAGTCACCACTTAATGTGTCATCCTAAAACATAAAAAATATAAAGATATTTAAAAAATATATAGTTTAATTTTCCTTCGACTGATCAATCTGGTCAGTTTCTTTCCTTAATATATGGTAATAAAAAGTTATAAATAAAACCTGAATACGAAGATAATTTTCTTCTGAATGAAGGGCTTGGAATACAGTAGAGATATGGTAGTCAACCATGTCACCACTCGCCTGAGTAAAAACATCCACTAACGGAGTCGAGCCACCACCAGTCAACCACCCTAAAACGCCCCAACTTGACGACTTTGTAGCGTCATACCGCTCATGAAACTCCGGTGAGCCGGTGCCTAGGGACAAAACTAGATACCGGCCGTATTCCATCGGCTTTATTGGGAAAAAGTTTGGATTTCCTCTTGTTATTTCCTTTGTTACTTCACTTAACGCGACCAAGGTCTAGGAAAAAGAACTTACAATTAGCACAACTTTTTTTTTTAGATGTTTGCTAATAACTTTGTACTGTGTACACTATTACTAGTAATTAAGTAAGACTTACAGGATTGTTGGCGACCACTCCGCCATCAATCAGATTGAATTCTCTGAGTAATTTTCCTTCGGAATCTTTGGTTTGGAACGAATGCGAAGGAAGATAAGTTGGGGCGGCCGATGTTCCAATACATATATCAGATAAGTTGGCATCAAGACTTGGGGTCTTCTGTAACTGATGCAAGTATCCAACAAACACAAACATTATCAAAGAGTATTGGAATCTTCTCATATTGTGGTCACATATAATTAATCATGTTTTAGGCTCTGGCGAACATGAAAGTGGGGGGCTCTTAGTTGAAATTAAAACTGTGATTTTTTCTAGGTCTCACTTTCACATGTGTAAGAGCAAATGACACCTACTTATATTAGTAATCACATGTTTTGTGAAAAATTTAATTTAACAATGAATTTTAACACAGTGATTTGATTGTTTTAGGCGCAACAGGTACCTGGTAACTTGAAAAGATTATAGGCTGCAGATATTTGATGTCAAATGTTGGAATCACAATGTTTGTTAATGTCTCACTCAGTCTTTTCTCTTGTAGTTTCTCTTGAATAATCTTGTGTAGGTATTTGCCATCATGTTTTGGTCCAGTTAAAGCTTTGACCACATTTGCAGCAGGAGCCAATGGATTGCTGCATATCATGCCAAAAGATTAATTTAATTTAAGAGAACAAAACACAGTTACAATATTAACAGAAAAACTGGAAAAGTCAACAATTTTCCATCTGTACAACAAAGCAGCCACATATAAAGATATACATGACCGTCTAAATCTTACATCCCTCATACTCTAGGTGTTGGTGCACAACAAAACACATCGTTAGCAAACACGCAATATGTCACAAAGTGACTAACAAGGCATACCTATGGTGTGGGAAGATTTTTGGACAATGTTCAAGATAGAAATCTTTAACATCCTTAGCTGCGAAAATCGGACGGCCCTCATCATTTGGAGTTGTTAACATAGCTGTTACAAGACCGCCCGTGCTGGTCCCCGCAATAACATCAAAATAATCTGCAAGTCTTGCGTTTTCGCCATCTAATTTCTGCCATATTTTAAAAAAATCTTTAATTAAATTGATTTCTTATGATACTCCCAGAAAAAAAAACTGTTTTTTAAACCATATCATAAACCTTACCTGTAATTCGCTTTCCAGAAAACCAAGAATCACACTTGGAATGATTCCTCGTACTCCACCCCCATCGATGCTGAGGATAGTGATTAGGTTTCCATATGTTGGTGGTTGCAAAGGTGATCGAGGTTCTTCCTTAAACGACATGTTGGGAAATGTTTCGGATTGTACTAGATTTTTTTTTTTTAAATCTATGAAGAAAACTTAAAATGGGGTTTGTGGTGGTTGTGTGAGTTGAATGAGATAGTTTGCAACTTGCAAGGGTATTAATTTATAGAGTAGGATAGTTTGTTGATTGCATGATTATTGGAGGTTTTGAAGTTTCAAAGCTCCAATTAAGACATTTCAACTTTGGGGACAATAATATATGTTGGCTTTAAAGTTAGCAAGAAAAAGGAAGTTGCTTGGAAAGCTTTGCTAGCTAGAAGAACTTTGAGGTAATAAAAGATATAAGAGTTACATGTACATACTTTAGTATTCAACACCATTTTATTATTTAATTCAGGACAGTATTCATTCGGTGTCAAGGATTAAATGAAGTGTTGAATGGTTTCATTTATATGCCAGTGGTGGACCTACTTTTGGTCCGGGGGTGCCACTGTTAATTTTGCAAACGAAGTGAAAAATTTCAACGTTTTCGAGTCGGTGCCATCAGTCAAATTTTTGGGTGCCAACAGTTATTTTTTTATGCCACCAAAATCTAATGAAAAATGAATTTTTAGAAAAAATATAAGATATAGTTTAATATTCAATTTATAGCTTTAAAATACTTTAGTTTATCATAAAAATAACAATTTAATAAACAGAGCTTCATATAAATTGTGTTTTGTTTTAGATTTTGGTCCTAAAATACCGGAACAACAATAACTGAAACATCGTTAACCCGACCTGATTTATTGGAAACCCGAAAACCCCTGGAACAACACCCTCGGTCTTAATTATATTTATTTTTTTCATTATATGATGCCATCCGTCAACAAAAATCCTGAGTCCATCACTAGGAATGGCAAAAATACCCAGTCCCGATGGGAATACCCGAACTCGAAACTTTTGGGACGGGTAAATAGTTATGGGACCGGGTACGAGATTTCTTTCAAAAAATTTCGCGGGTTTGGGACGATTATGGTTTTAGTCAATACCCGATCATGAACCATTTATATTTTTATAACTTTATTATTTTTATAATTTATATTACATTTTTATTAATATATAATAATAGAAATTAGAAGATAGTCATTACTTCTCTTTGATACTTTGGTGAAGAACGTCGTTTCATTTCCATGTAACAATTTAAATTAGATTATTATAAAATTCGGATAATTTAAACTTTGTATAGTGATTGTATTACATTTATTAAATGTTGAACTTGTACTAAATGTTGATGTTACTAGAAAATGATAGTTTAAAAGAATCCAAAGTCATTATTTGACGTAATTCACATGGAGTTCTAGGAAACAAAACTTAATTTCGAAAATTTTTAATTGACTAAGAATATAAATGGGATACACGATACCCGCTAGTATACCCATGACCCCGATTGTTATTTGGTAATGTGATACCCGACGAAACAAGACCGGATATGAGACATGATTTTTATGTATCTTTCTTATAACCACTTGGTTACGTACAGAGGACTAAGATATTAGATACGCATGTCTTTATTATTCTTTCTTTTCTGTTTGTTTAAATCTTATGTACTTACGTAAATTTTATAGGAAACAATTATAACAATTGAAGTTTAGCTATCATTACGGTACACTATAACATTTTTGCTAACGATCGACATCACCATAATTTGCATAATTTAACATAAAAAGGTATTTATGTTAAAGTGGGTGGTTAGGAGGGTGTTTTGGAGCTTTTGTATAAGGTTAAATCAATTAATTAGCTATTACTATTAACGAAGAATATTTAATATAGTACGTAATTAATTCATAGTTTTAAAAGACTAATTTTAGTCTTTGGATCAATGATATCAATGGTTCAGATTGCATTTTAAAAATTTGGGCGGAGTGGCATTTTCGTAATTCACATATGATGCTTTTACAAATCACATGTGATTGTATATTGAATCACCTCTATTATTACTACATATTACTACTAGTTTATAGACCCGTGTACATATGAGTGTTACTGAAGTAAACTTGAGATATATCAAAATCAAATAAAAAATGTTAGAAGTATACATACATAAAAACTTTCAAATACGTAACTAAGAAACTAAACGATTCCTTGTTAACTTCAAATAAAGCAAAGAAACCAGATTTCAAAATATTTCAACTCAATAATCAAATGATGATCTTAAAGCTAGAATAGAATAAAGAGACATGGTTGTTTTTATTTTTTTTCGTTGGTCCATCTTCATCTCTAATTTTTAAATTATCATGCATGATGAAAAGCACATTTTCTATAACTTTAAAATGTCTTTGGTGGAACTTAACTGAAATGTTTGAATCATTTTCATTCTAGAAATATACATAATAGCATAAACATTTTTGCCTGGGATGATCTTTGTCTCGATAACATGTGTATCAAATTAAAATAATTGAAGAAATATTTTATAATTGAACGACTCTAATCTATTCATATTTATAGAAAAATAATAAATAGTGGACATAAACAAATTGTTTAAAGTACATACATAACAAAACATGTATTTTGTAGTACTTCTTTATATAATCTAGCAGGAATATGGTATTAAAAACTACTAAATTCATACATAAATAAATTTCAAGTCATGTCTTTTTTTATTGTCCAAATTTCATATTTCATATCACAGCTCCAAAAGTCCCTTGTATAAATACAAATTCATTTGCATCTATCATTATAGACATTGATTTCAATAATGATAAATTTAAAGAATCTTTAGGTACAAAATTAAATTCATTACTTCTGCATCTGTCATTCTACATATAAATTTACGTCACAAAAGATATTATGTTGAACACAAAAGATATTATGTTGCACTCTGATTCATGTCAATTTCTTTTTAGGGATTGAGAGGATAATTGGTTTAATAAATTTACGAGGTAAGTTAACATCTGATGTGCAATATTAAAAGGACAAAAATTATGTAGGGACACTTTTTATGATTTGAAAGTAGATAGAGTCTCTTTGTTGAACACTCGATACAGAGTAGCATAGAAGTAATAACGATATAACGTGAAAAGTATTATAAATCAATCAAAAACATTTAATTTTAAACGAATAGAGCTATTAGATTTGGTAGAAAACATGATCATTTTTTCTTTTGTTGACAATTAAAAAAGCAGAAAAAGAATAGAGCAATAAGACTCTATTAGCACAAATGACACATTTTGTTGCATAATTAAATACAAAATCATGAGTTATAATAGTTTAATTTGAATTGGTCTATTTTAGACATGACTCCTTATATGATATAGAAGTTTAAAAATCAAAATATAATTCACTAAACCCAAAACAATAATAATCTAATTTGAAAGAACATGTATGACCTGATGCCATTTTTAGTAAATTCAAATATTGAAGTCAATCACATAATAATTCTAAACTGAAAACTGACTCAAATTTCTAAACACGTCTATTGTCTATATAATTTTTTCACCATCATAAAACAGGATGCTATCAGATCTCTTTGCTAAAGACTTTGCTAGTTTATAGATCCATACACGTACGAATATTAGTCTATTAGAGAAGTAAAGTTGAAATACATTAAAATCAAATAGAAAAATGTGACTATTGTACATATACAAAAAAAAAATTCCAAATACGTACATAAGAAACTAAATTAATTTTCGAAGTACTTTATGCACAAGTAAACTTGAAAATAACATAATTGAATACAAAACACGTTTCAAGTATGTAATAACGACCAAACTATTAAGACAGATACATAAAAAATAAAAAGTAGACATACAAATTGTTTAAAATATATACAATAAAACAAAAACACATCAGAAGCTTAAGCATGCTTATATCATCATGATATCTCACGGATCAGTCAATAGACGATCTAGAAATAAGAAATAGAAGTGAATCTACTCAAGACATAAATTCTTAAATCAAGCAAAAGCAACAACATTCTAATAAACAACCATTTTACTTGGTCAACCTGATCATTGGGAAAGAACAAAATGATAGTCAATATAAACTATCAGATATAAAGAACAACTAAAAGTTTTTCATATTTAGAGAAAATGGAAATTCAAGTTCGCATAACTAATAACTTAGTGACGATTTAAACGCACAGGTTTAAGAGAAAGAAAATATACATACGGAATTGTACAAACGAGCATTACATGACCAAACCGGAAACACGACATAATCCAATAGAAAACCATTTGATAATTTAATGATTCAAATTAGTTGATAAAGAGACTCATCTCCATGCTTAAATCTGCTATTAATGACCACATGTCTTACATTTTGAATAGACACCATTGCATTTCTACTTCTAAAGTCAAATTTTCATACACCTTGCAAGTAAAAGAAAAAAAATAACGACTCTCATGTTAAATATTAAAAAAATTAAGAACGGTTTCCTGCCTTGTGTATAAAAAAATTAACACTTCTATTTTAGTGTTTCCTTTGGCTAACTACCTACACTAATAAAATAATTTCACGACCATCAAGAATAACTATCTTTAAATCTCTAAATTTAGATTTTTAAATATATAATATATCATCTTTTAATGATACATTTTATTTTAAACCATATTTTATAAAAGGTTTCATACATCTTTCTAATAAGATTGAAAATGTTTTAAAATTAATAATTAAACACTTCGAATAACACTAGCATAATACCCACGCAATGCGGCGGCATCAAATAGTTTCTACTTGATAACTTGTTCGTTTTCGAAATTTACGTAATACGGTGACAACGAATAATTTTACTTTGGTAACATGTCTATTATCTTTATTTTTATGTTCTCAATCAACTCTTTTATTATTTTTAAATAAACTTTGAGTACAATTAAATAAGAAAAAAAAGTCTTTACTTATAAAATAGGGTAAATTGCATGAAAATACAGAGTGTAAATTAGTAACTTAGAAACTATTTAAAATTAAGAGATTAAACAAATAGAGTAAACTAATTTGAAACTATTAATTATATGAGCTATTTAAAATTTTTTAATATATATGTTTATAAATTCTGAATATAGATTATTTAAATTTATGAGTTCTACTCGTACACATTTTCTAATAATTATGTTAAAATATTTATTACATAATAGAATATTTAATATAAAAGATTTGGTTAAGAAGTTATTTTTTAATAATTAAGTTAATTTGTTTGAATTTTTTAAATATGGAAGGTTTAGTTATTAAAATGGAATAAAAGATTCTTATTAACTCTATTTAATAGTTACTTTATATAATAGTTTTCATTTAATTTATATGAGGGGTAATTTAGTAATTTCAAAAGATCTAAAATTTAAGAGATTAAACAAAATGCCTAAATGCTTTATAATATAGTATAGATACTCAAGTTTACCACTCAGCTCATCACCATAATCCAAAAAAACTCACTCAGCTAAACAAAAAATTATCTATACGCTACTATTAATGGATAACAAAAAAATTAAGAATATACTAATATTAAAAAAGCGTTGTATTACAATAAAATTTATACCAAAACGTAGATAAAAATGAAATGGTCGCAAATATATAATTATTTTTTCTCTAAATAATATATATCACAAGGTATTAAACATAATTTATAAACAACCTATACTTAATTATATTAATATATAACTTTTATAAAACCCCCTCACATTTTCTTAAAAGCCCTCTCACAAGTTTCATAAAACGCCCTCACAATTTTTTATCCAGCCCTATCCTAATTAGTTAAAATTGAATTCCATACTTGTTTAATATTTCTAAAATTGTTTTTTAAAATTAAAGGAATTTGAAATTGGAGCTTCTGATTATTTAATAGAGTTTGATTTAATAGTTAAGAAAGGAAAAAATGTAAGTTTTTTTTATAATAGTTATAGATTTCATCCAGCCCCCTCCTAATTAGTTTAAAATTGAATTCCATACTTGTTTAATCTTTCTAAAATTATTTTTTAAAATTAAAGGAATTTGAAATTGGAGCTTTTGATTGGTTAATAGAGTTTGATTTAATAGTTAAGAAAGAAAAAAGGTAAGCATTTTTATAATAGTTATAGATTACTAGCTTAACATCTCGTGTATAAATACAGGGATGATTAAAATATATTTTAAATGTTTCTCATATTAAACAATACTAACATATATAGTAAAAAAATTGTAAATCATACAAAAAGTATCATAATAATTAATGAACGTCACGAACATTGTTTTTAAAAATGAAACTTTTAAACAATATGCCAGGGTTAAAAATTTTGATTTAAAAACAACTAATTCAAAGACATTTAAGAAAACATATAGACATGATGAAAAATATTTTAAAAATAACATGATTACATCATAATCTTATTCTTTTAATATATATTAAAGATTAAAGATTAATATTTTGTTATACATGGGTGAAACTTTTTTACTCTTCAACAACTTTAATTCTTTTTCCTTTTCATGAATTTAATTGAGCCAAAAGTTAAATTTGATTTTGCAAAAGACTTATTTAGAATATTGGTTTTCGTTTTGAATTTTGACTATACAAGACTAAAACTTACAGAATTAATATATATATATATATATATATATATATATATCTGTAAGCTTTTAAATATTTATTTATTTATATATGGCTCATGTCTAAAAATATGAAGATATTAACATTTGTAACATAAATATAAATTTAGTATTTAGTTTAACATAAATATAAATATCTTAGTTGCAATAGTAAGTATTTAACATAAAAATGAAATGAAAAGGATAGATGGTTGAATTTTACAAAATATGGACCGTTTCATAACCACATAAAAAAATTCAATTGATGACCAAGGAATGCGACTACAATTCAACAACTTAACATTTATGGCAAATTGTCATGACTCGTAAGACAGTTTTCCTAGCAACAAGTTGTGTGGTACAAGTTTCTTAATGCTACTTTGGAGATATCTTATACACTATACATTAATATATTATTTGTCACATATACTAAAACTAGATTATTGCCTATATATTATAGGGAAAGAGATATTTAATTGAAGTGCCGGTCAATGAGTTGTGGAACTGGGCAGTTGCTCAGGATCCATGGCTAGAAGGGGCCAATCATCAATGTTTTTTGATCCTTAAGGTGGTGTTTGATTCCTATAATGTTTTTTAGTAAACTGGAATATATGAAGGAATTTGAATTTGTCAGAAATTGAAATTTAAATATGTGATCTGTTTGGTTGACAGAAAATGAAATTGGAATTTGGTTTCAGTAATTTATATGACAGAACTACCCTTCTTGTTTTTTTTACTCATTTTTAGTTTGTTTTATAACTTTTATGTGATAATAAATTATATAAATTATAAAAATATTAAAATTTCATTTTATTGATCGAGCATTTATAGCAATAAATTATGAAATTCACGCTAATAAACATCATAAGTTAATATCATTACGATACACATCTGTATAAATTCAAGTATCATTAGTCTAAAATCATCAGTTTCACATTATAAGTCAGAGAGAGAGAGAGAAGGGAGACTCATCTGAGGCTAAGGTGGAAGGTGGCGACAGAACGGCAAAATCTGACGACTGCGACCGACGAAGAAGACGTTGCGGCAGAGGGTTTGGAGGCGGTGGATGAGGAAGGCTGCGCCGGAGGGTCTAACGGAGGAACGCTATGGCGGAGGGTCTGGAGGCGGCGGCGGAGGGTCTGTCGGAGGAAGGCTACGATGGAGAGTCTGGAGGTGGCGGCGGATGAAGGTTTGGCGGAGGAAGCATGTGACGAAGAGTTTGGCAGAGGAAGGCTAAAGTGGAGGGTTTAGAGGCAGCGACGGAGGGTTTGGCGGAAAAAGGCTGCAGCGGAGGGTCTGGAGACGGGTTTAGAGGCTGCGACGGAGGGTTTGTGCTCATGTGTTGTAACGCCCCAAAGTTCAAAAGTTATTATGATTAAGTGTTATAAAAGATTAGAGGTGTTTATTAAAATAGAAGGTTTATATATATGTGTACTTGTATATAGAAGGTTTATCATTTTAGAAGATGATAAGTTTTGGGACTGTTTGGTAATTCTTGAAAAGTACTTGTATATATATATATATGTGTGTGTGTGTGTGTGTTAGTTAATTGACTTGAGATAGTCAACTTTTCAAAGTACACAACCATACACACAAAGCAGCCTAATTTCATGCAACTTTTGATCAAGAACAACAAGGTTGGAGTGTTATAACAGCATACAAGTGATTCCTAGTAGCAAGGTATGATTCTTGAATGAGTTTTTGTGTGTTTTGGGTCAAGAAAGTGATTTCAAGGCGAATTCATTGATTGTTGTTGTTAGTGGTGTTTTTAGTTGTTGTTTAGTAGTTTCAGATGTTGTAGCATGTTTTACAAGTACTGGAAAATACTTGTAGAGATGAAACCAAGAACAATAGTTGTGTTCTTCATAGAAAGTTGCAGGTCAGTCGTGTACACGGCCTGTGTAGGTGGACACGACTGTTTACATGTTTTAAAGACGTTGACAGGCCATGTTGGTGAACATGGTTGTGTAACGTATAGTGTACACGGTTCGTGTTGGGATATACGGCCCATGTAGAGATCAAAGGCGGTAACATGCCATGTAGGGTTACATGGTCGTGTAGCACAAGAGGTACACGGCCCGTGTATTGGTACACGGCCCGTGTAGGGTTGTTTGTCAACACCGGCCATGTGGCCAGGTAAGGTCATGTGGTGTATAGGGTACTCGGCCCATGTAGGCTCATTTTTCAGCACAGTTTGATCGGTTTATGATGTTTAGCTTATTCTCTAGTACAGAAAGGTGTCTGGATACTTGACAACACACGTTACTTGTTTAGCATATTACACGGTTACTAGGTGAGTGTGCTACCTCTTTGTATGAATAGTTGTGAATTATATATTCAAAACACTATGCATGTATCTATGTTATACATGGCGCTATATGATATCGTTGTTGGATGAGATAATTATATATATTCCTTGTACATCAAAGGTGCATAGCTATGCAGGTGGTATAGCTATACACCAGAACGGTGACAGGGGTACAACTACGCAGGTGGTGTAGTTATACTCCAGGACAGTTACAGTTTATGCACGTTTGCAGGTGTTACAGCTTGGAAACAGGACATCGTAGAAAGACTTTACTTCTGTTATATGTTTACTTATGCTCAGCTAGTATGCTCAATAAGCGTTAACTTATGTTGAGGTGTTGTATGTTGCAGGTGGCACATGTTCCAACAAGGGTAAGGCCCAACGCGGTGTTCGTCTGGATAGCTCCTGGTTTTGAGAAGCAAACTTTTGACACTACTTTTGTAAATGTTAGCATGTGTATGTTTAGAAACTATATTTTTGTGAAACTCTGGTATCTTTAGGTGATAACTCGTAAGATAATGTTTTTAAATTGAAACTAGAAAAGTGGTGTTACATGTGCTAGAGTGATGTGTAGCAAAAGTTTGAGGTCATTGCCCATAACATTACGCAGGTGTTGGGAGGGTCAAATGTTGAGACACTACTAGTACCTTGCCTAAACGACATCATTGTGCACTTTAGGGATGAGCATCGACAACCGAAACTAACAAAAAACTGAGAAACAAAAAAAACGAAACCAATGTAGGAGCCGATAACTTTGGTTTTCAAAAATTGGAAAACTGATTTTTTCAGTTTTATGTTTCAGAACCGCCCAAAAAACTATGAAATGTTATGTGAAAATCAAACGGTCATCAAAATCGAAATGAGCCAAACCATTGTGTTATGATTTCTAGAGGGGTTTACTTCTAAATATGAATATCCAAAGAAAACACTAGTTCCCCATTTTCCCACTCTCCCGCTGAGGCTGACATAATATGCTTTTTTGCTAAGAGGTTGTCGATTTCACAAGATTACACCCAAAGCATGGAGGCGTTGAGGGAATATTTGCAAAAGATTTGTTATTAAATCCTAGAAGTGGAGGCTATTGAATCTGTGTAACCTGCACATGTAAGTATGGCTATTTCCAAAAGTTTATTAATAGTGTTGAATCTATATGAGTTCAAAGTTCTTAATGAAATTTGTTATTTCATGTTGTATGTTACTGATTCATTTTGCATGAAGTTCTTATTGAATATGTTATTTCATGTAGGTTTTGTTTTTTCAAAAGCCGGTATTTTCGGTTTGGTTTCGGTTTTATGCTAAAACCGAATCAAACCGAGCCAGGCACACCTTTATTGCAGTTTGAGCACAACATAGTCAGAGTAGCAAAAGCATAAGAGTCTTAGGAAAACTATGTACAGGCTGTTGAGTAATGTCCCACATCGGACGATAAGTGACTTTGTAATCTGCTTAATAAGGGACCTGTGCTACTCCTCTAATAACCAATTGGTTTTGAGTTGGAACCCCACAAAATTATATGGTATTAGAGCAAGGTTCACCCATGGTTGGTCAAAGGCCACACGGACTCTACGTAATCCATAAGTATCCACATGTTGGCGAGAAAAAAAAAGAACGCCACACGTGAGGGGGCGTGTTGAGTAATGTCCCACATCGGACGATAAGTGACTTTGTAATCTGCTTAATAAGGGAACTGGGCTACTCCTCTAATAACCAATTGGTTTTGAATTGGAACCCCAAAAACTTATGAAGGTATTTGTTTGGCATATTCAAGACGAAGCGGAAGCATAGTATAGTTCAAAAATTCAAAAAAGTCTAAACAAACACATCCCAATGGACCAAAATCTATACATGGTTTAGCAACTAAGATAAAGGAACAAGAAGGAAGAACTTGTTATACCTTTAAGCAAGATCACAATATCAACTTCTTCTTGTCAAGTATGCAGAATTCGACAAGAGAATTTCTCTAGTGTAATCCACCCCAAGCACACTTGATTCCCCAATGCTAGTAGGTTGATGTAGGCACCAAAACAACAAGATCAAAGTATATGTAACACCTTTGTGCATCAATAACTTAATCACAAATTGTATGAGAACTAGAGAGAAAATGTGTATCAGGAAATCATGTGTTCTAACTAGTGTTACCCTAAAGAACTCTCAAATTTCGTGACCTTTGAAACTCTCAAAAATGATGATACTTAATCCCATTAAAATGAGCATTAAAACCAATCAATTCTGCTGTTACAGACCAAGGGCACGCCCGTGTCATATACGACACGGCCGTGTTGGCCCAAAGACCACGGCCCCAAACTGGGCCAATACGCCCCGTGCTAGGGGTGGTTTTCGAGTAAATATTTCGGGTATCGGTTATTTTGGGTCGGGTATTTCGGTTATTTTACTTTTGAAAAGATAACCGATAACCGAACCATTTTAATATTTGGGTATTGGGTAACAGTTAAAATCAGGTACAGTTCGGTTAATATATTTTCGGGTATAACCGAGTTTGGCTATTTGGGTTTTTGCGTTATAATTTTTTTTTGGCCCGAGTATGTAATTAGGCATTTTGGCTATTTTCATTAAATGATATATATGTAATTGGGATATCTTTATTAAAATGATGTATATATCTCTTTATAATGAACCATTATAACAAAATAACTAATATATTTCCATCATAATATTAAAGACATGTCAAATTTCAAACTCTAAAAATAAAAACTTGTCGAGCTTCACAAAATATATCCTAAACCAACATGTTTCAAGTTTCAAACCATTATATATGTATATATATAGGGTGAGGATCCAATGAGAACAGTCCTTAAAATGAAAACTCTAGGAACACTGCATCTAGTCTATAAAATCACTGCATCTAACTTAAAATCATTACATCTTATCTAAAAAACATGGAGTCCACTTAAAACTAGTCCATCATGCGTGAATTAATCGATGGATTCTCATTTAAGAACCAATGTATCTTGTTTAAAAATCACTGCATCTAATATAAAATCACTGCATCTTGTCTAAGAACACTACATCTTATCTTTACACATAATAATAATAATATTAATAATAATAATACATATATATATATATTCTTCACGCCAACATTATTTGACTTTTGTAACCATTGAATTGCCAAAAGTAGCTATTGAATTGCCGTTCGCAATACCGTTCGCAAATTGCGAACGATTTCTATCGTTCGCATATGATCCTCATACTATACATATATACATTACGTATATGTTTCAAGTTTCAAACCAAATATATATACATATATATATATATATATATTATATAACACATGAAAATAATATGTTTCAGCGACTAAGCTTCAGCCCAAATATATATACCAATTCGGGTATTTTGGGTGTTGTGGATGTTTGAATTTCAAATTTTGATAATTAGATTTGGGTTTAGGTAAATATGAAAAAAAAACTTTTTTAAAAATTCGGGTATTTCGGGTATACCCGAACTCTTTTTTATTTAACCGATAACCGAACCACAATGGTTACGGGTTACCCGATTAACCGAATTTCTTTACCCGTTAACCGAAATAACCGACCCGAATTACCCAAAACTTAAATGGGTCGGTCGGTTATTTTCGACACCCCTACCCCGTGCCTGTGGACTAGACACGGCCCGTGCCTCACATGGCACGACCGTGTCTCACCTGCCAAAACCCATTTTGGCCTTTTTCTCTCTTTTGCTTGATCGTGTTGCCGGAATCAATACTTGGTGTGTGACCCAATAGGCCTATACCTCATCAGTAGTTCTATTAACTCGTATGTGTCAGCGGGCATATACCAACAGACTCCCACTTGCACGTGACACGACCACGAAAAATAACACAAACATAGAGTGGCCTCTAGCAAGACATCTATGCTCCCAGGTCAGTATAGGGTATGCCACTCTTGACAAGATCCCAATCATAAAATGATTGTCCTAAAGATAAATGATCATGTACATCCCTTTGTTCGCGATATCCTATGTGAACACAAGGCATGGAATAAAGTCAACCTTCAGATCGTTCACGATTCTAGATTAGTGGCGACCAACAAACCAAGTTAACATTGATCCATCAACAATATAACTTGAGCACGGCCATGCATATGAACGTCAACACTCAATCATCGAGGGCCCCATGGATATCTTCTCTATACATAGAGGAACAAATTCCTTTTGACTACATAGTCCCGCCACATAGATAATTCTCTACCCAATCATCTCCCTTATAACGACCAGTTACAGACCGCGTTAGAAAACGATCAAAGCAAAGCAGACCTATGTTTTGGAATCACATGTATCTCTAGTTCAAGGATGAAACGCCATCATCATCCCGATTTACTTATGACCAGAACCATGAAGTAAACTTGGGTGCGGGTCCTCCGATCACTTAAAACCCCTTTCAAGTATAGGCAAGAATCACGTTTATCAAAACTAATTCTTCACCTCAATCTTAACTTATACTCTCTTCACATAAAGTATAACCGATTGTGGAGATTTAGAATGAAAAATATTCTCGAAAGTGTTTAAACATGCTAAGATGGAACATATTAAGGATTCATAAAATACCCGCCCTCGGCGTATTATTAAATCTCCATTTAATAATCAATCATTTAATAATCGATATAGTATGAATTACAATACTGCTTAATGTCCCCAAAATATAAGTACAAATCAATCATAAACCAAAACAATATTCAAGCCAAGTCATATGCATTAGAAATGCTAGTTGACCTAGTATGATAAACATCACTAGTCTATAACAACGACTTAACTAGTGGATTTTGTAACACAACATCCACATGTATTTTTGTCATTTACTTATACCTCTTTGATGAGACTACTTTAAAAGTATGCATCAAAGAGATCTCATTTTCAAAAAATAAAGTAATCACACCCTCATTGTCAATAGGGTTAGTGATACTCAAGAACCAACAATCAACACCACAAGTTAGGATCATAGACTTTGATTAAGATCAACAGTTATCCTAGTAAAAACACGCATTAGAGTAAATACTTACTCCATGCCTATTCTAGTCGTTAAACATCAAGAACATATTTTTATATTTCTTGAACTAAAATTATCCAATTTTGTATCTCCTAAGTGTCCTTATGGAACAGTAATTCCTGAATTAGGTTCACTGATAACCTAATACCGGGACATTATTTTCAATAGACACATAATATTAGGAATACAACAAAGCTCCCACTAGCCCTGACATATCTAAAAGTCTTATCTATACTTCTAGAAAACTCATCAATTTGATTTTCTAATAGTAAACAAAGATCTTTCTTTTAAGACGCTAACATAAGTCCGAAGTGGACTTATTCATTTTTGCAAACTTAATTCGGATACTACGGATATATATATATATATATATATATATATATATATATATACAAGACCCTCGAAGAGTGTTATAAGCATTTCCTCATAATATTGTTCTATGACGGAACGCAGTCAACAATATCCACGAGTATCAAACATTCTTCAACATAGCCACTAGGAAAAGTTTCTCCATAACCATCATGAAAACTTTACAACTAGTCGGTATTTGAAGTTGTCTACAATTCCATCCATGTTTATCCCATTACTACCGTCTTGGTTTACACCTAGGTATGGGATTAAGCCAAGTCAAGTACTTGGACATTTCAAATGGATTGCATCTCTTTATCATTTACTTCTTTTATTTTAAGTTCCACGTTCTTCCACTAGAATGCCTTAGCTATTGTCCCCTTTTAAGCAACAAAACAAAAACTTAGAAGAACTCCTCAAATGTATTAGCACTTCTTGATTTCAAGTTCATCCATCTCCCACTGAATGTAGATTGGATAACTTCGAACTATAAGATAGACAAGCAAAGAACCTTTCTAGTCATATCTTACTAAGCGCAAAGTAGACCATCAATCGAATTTAGATTTGATGACTTACTCACCATGGTAAATGAGTGTACCAACAAGTCGGACACACATTCTTGACCCATCATATACCAGATCATATTTAATCATATCCGGTTCCCTAAACCATGACACCATGTACCAATGTGTCTTAGTAGGATATGAATTGTGAGACAATTCCACAATTCACTATATGGTCATCCAATATAGATAGAAGGTATATTAGCATCTTGACTAGATCTAAGTGTCTTGATCTATATGCCCTATTGATTCTGAAAGTCGTTTTGGCTAATTCTGAACGCCAACAAGGTTTCAGACATATACCTAAACTAGTAAACATCCCGCAACTACTACCATCAAGGTAGTGATGAAGAAGTTTCTCTTTTGTCATTCTTTGTGGCATGCTTGAACGGATTATCCACAAAAGTGTGATCAATATCCAACAAGCCTTCAATCCTCTCACTAACTCCGGTGAAGGGTCTAATCATCTTAGCCTAATAAACAAGATCAGCATCAAACGTTTAGCCCGAGGCTAAACTATCCCGATATCCCAACCACATGGATCTAGGTGATATATTTCTTATTTGTGTGGTAAAGTTGATTATCTCACAAAGATAACTTATCCAAACTATTTTGGATTCAGAATCAGTTATTCATGAATATTCTATTACTTGTAACAAAATCTTGTGTATGCCGTGACATGGATAATTTCTGAATATAACAAATATCTCATAACAAATTTCATATTTCAAGGATAAATTCATCGTCATCAAATGTACAGTTGTGTGCCACGCAGGGCAAAGCAACACATAAGCTATGACATGAATAAGCTTTGAACAAACGATGCTAAAAAGGTTTTACATCAAGTCTTAAAAGTTCAAAATTATATCCATCGTCTTCAAAACGAGTATACAAAGAAACATTAACTGCCACGCAGGGCACAAAATAAAGTAATAAATAAACCGGCAACAAAAGCGAGATCAAGTCTCCTTATTTTCTCTTAGAGGACAATCATCCTGGTTTCCTCATCCGAGATCCGGTTCTTCATGCTTTTCTTCTTCCACCAAGGACCTACACTTTGTAACAAAATAAATTTGTGATAAACTTGAGTCAATCAGCTCGGGTCAACAACCCAGCTTATAGAAGAATAACAATGAATCATGAACATACCTTAAGAGGGAAAGTTAACTCTCTCTTTCCTTAGAAGTTTTATATTCTCTCGGAACGTAGGGCAGGCGTGACGGCCCCAATTTCCAAATCTTCCACAGAAGTAGCAAACCACCCTTTCTTGAGTATCTTCTTGAGATACATTTTCAATGTCCTTACACTCAATTTCAAGAATATGCTTGGAAGCTCTAACCTTTTCTTTTGGGTCGGTTTCTTCTTCCTTTTCTTTCGTTTCTTTAAACCCAATACGGGAATGGATGAGGTGGAATTATGCTTGGCCATGTCAGACTCAAAAGACTTCAACATGCCATGCAACTCACTTAAGGATTTCTCCATTCCTTGCATGTGATAGTTTATGACAAACTGATCATATGATGTGGATAGGGACTGGAGTACAATATTCACAGCTCCCTCCCTCCCAATAGGAAATCCTAACCTCTCCATTTGGTCCACATTCTCCTTCATCTTAAGGACGTGAAGACAAACATTCCCGCCTTCCTGCATCCTACAACCGACTAGGCTTTTAACACACTCATAGTGTTCTTGCCTAACTTGTTGTTGGAACATGTCCTTGAGCTTGTTTACCACATTGTACACACTCATGTGCTCGAACTGCATTTGCAACTCTGAGCTCATAGTTGACAACATAAGGCAAACAACATCGTGCGTGTCCTGAACACGTTTTTCATATCCGTATCGGACGGCCCAAGTCGCGTTGGTAGCAGGTGGCTCTAGAAGGGGTTCCTCAAGGATGTGCAACTTTGACTTATGGTGAAGGACAATCCTCAATTGCCTAAGCCAGTCAATAAAGTTCACTCCCGTGAGTTTCTCCCTTTCTAGAAACATACGAAGTAAGATGTTTGACGTGGTGTTATTATGGCTTGACATCTATAAATAACAAGAGTACGAGTTTTGGTTAGTTAGATAAACCTTGTTAAAGATAATTACCCCATGTGTTTAAGGAAAACAATTATTTTAACAAGGGCTAAGAACCTTATTTCACCTTGCACCGTGACGGGTTTGCCGCGGATCAAGTGGCGAAGCTATTTAGGCCGGTAACCATTTTACCAATTGTAATCTCTATTGCAACTCTTAGACACTTGCGGGATCCATTGACATCCACTATGTCGGTTGGCACGTTTGATCCCTTCCTCACACCAATCTCAATATATAATTTTGTTTAGCTCGTGCTTAGCTCGACAACTAACCAAGAATTATATACCAAAATTGTAAATCATCCGACAAGACACACGTGTGGCACTCTAGACCATCAATTGGCTCGTGCTTAGCTCGACACCCAATCATGCGAGTTACCCCACTTACCTTCCACACAACTACGCAAGAAATGACTCGTGCTTAGCTCGACAATCATCCTTGTTTCGTTAGATTCGGGTGGTGTCGTATTACGGATGGTGCGTGATTTACATTCTGAAAAGCGAGATTTTGTTTTTGGTTTATAAAAACCTTCTTGTGAATTGACAGAGTAAGTGTCAAATGATTTTAAGCACTTTATAAATATAATACCAATTTTATATTTTCTTTGTCAATTCTATTTGTGCGAGATTGTTAACCATTTTAACAAACGTTGTATTTTATTTAATCTTTAAGGAAAAATTATCTAGCATGCGATTCCTAAACCATGCATAGAAAATAAAACACAACCACACAAATAAAATAAAATTCGGTAACATGCCCAAAATCCTATATGTTTTCCCCGTGAGCCACAACGGGGAAAACAAGGCCAAAACCTAAGAACAAGGTAATGTGTCATTGGGTCATTGGGTGAGCTCCCACTAGATCCGACACCTCCAATAGCGTGTGGACTCCGTCTCGCCAAGACGTCATCATCATGACTCCCGCTGACACTTCCGGTTCAAGTTCTATACTATTTACAAATACATAGAATTTTCAAACGACACGCAGGTCGCATTCCTACACTATTTATACAAATACACGGAATAAAAGAAATGGCGTGCAAGCCGCACCAATAAATAAATAAATATTACATCAATACGGCACGCAGGCCACCAAAAACCAAATTAGTCAACCACCACAACACATAGGTCTAAGGGCATATCATGTTACCGAATTAAAGCAAACGTAACAAAAAGAAATATGGTGTGCCACACAAAACCATGATATAAATAAATAAATAAATATATATATATATATATATATATATTTAGTTAACATTGTCCAAAATATCAAAGACACAAAATGACAATCCTTGTACATATGCATTAGTGAACCAAACCAATTTTGAAACACATATTCATATATACATTTATAAGTATATATTTGTGTACAGTTCATGCCAAGTTACAACAAATATATAAATATAAAAACTAAAATATTATGGGGCAACAAACATAAATAAATATATCAAGACTAGTTCAATACCCCAGTCAACAAAAGTCAAATCAAAAACCATTGCAAGAAAACAATTTTCTTATAATTTAAAAAAATTAAATTTTTCAAAAAATGCCTGACACGGCCGTACCTCAGAAAGGCACGACCGTACTTGACGGTACGCCCTCAGGCACGAGGTGTGCTTTGACCAAACGCATCCGGCGACCGGCACGCCCGTACCACTATAAGTACGGCAGTGCCTCCCTTTTGCCATTTGACAAAAAACACATTTTTATGGTTTTCTTGACTTGTTAGTGCAAATCCATGTTAGATATGGCTCTGATACCACTGAAGGTATTTGTTTGGCATATTCAAGACGAAGCGGAAGCATAGTATAGTTCAAAAATTCAAAAAAATCCAAACAAACACATTCCAATGGACCAAAATCTAGACATGGTTTAGCAACCAAGATAAAGGAACAAGAAGGAAGAACTTGTTATACCTTTAAGCAAGATCACAATATCAACTTCTTCTTGTCAAGTATGTAGAATTCAACAAGAGAATTCCTCTAGTGTAGTCCACCACAAGCACACTTGATTCCCCAATGCTAGTAGGTTGATGTAGGCACCAAAACAACAAGATCAAAGTATATGTAACACCTTTGTGCATCAATAACTTGATCACAAAGTGTATGAGAACTAGAGATAAAATGTGTATCAAGAAATCATGTGTTCTAACTAGTGTTACCCCAAAGAACTCTCAAAATTCGTGACCTTTGAAACTCCCAAAAATGATGATACTTAATCCCATTAAAATGAGCATTAAACCAATCAATTATGCTGTTGCAGACCAAGGGCATGCCCGTGTCATATACGACACGACCGTGTTGGCCCAAAGACCACGGCCCCAAACTGGGCCAATACGCCCCGTGCCTCACATGGCATGGCCGTGTCTCACCTGCCAAAACCCATTTTGGCCTTTTTCTCTCTTTTGCTTGATCGTGTTGCCGGAATCAATACTTGGTGTGTGACCCAATAGGCCTATACCTCATCAGTAGTGCTATTAACTCGTGTGTGTCAGCGGGCATATACCAACAGACTCCCACTTACACGTGACACGACTACGAAAAATAACACAAACATAGAGCGGCCTCTAGCAAGACATCTGTGCTCCCAGGTCAGTATAGAGTATGCCACTCTTGACAAGATCCCAATCATAAAATGATTGTTCTACAAATAAATGATCATGTACATCCCTTTGTTCGCGATATCCTATGTGAACACAAGGCATGGAATAAAGTCAACCTTCAGATCGTTCACGATTATGTTTCTCGATTCTAGATTAGTGGTGACCAACAAACCAAGTTAACATTCATCCATCAACAATATAACTTGAGCACGACCATGCATATGAACGTCAGCACTCAATCATCGAGGGGCCCATGGATATTTTTTCTATACATAGAGAAACAAATTCCTTTTGACTACATAGTCCCGTCACATAGATAATTCTCTACCCAATCATCTCCCTTATAACGACCAGTTACGGACCGCGTTAGAAAACGATCAAAGCAAAAAGTCGCGTCACATTTAGTTTATGGATTTTTTAGCACACATGGTAAATGTTAGGGTTGAATGTTGAGTATCCATAGATATCAAGGTTGATGAATAACAAAGAATAAGCAAGGGTGATTATGAAATGACAGGATATGATAAATTTAAGAAGATATTATTAGATATATGTTTGATAGGATGTTTGTGATACAAAATTTGTAGGATAATATGATAAGATTGTTATATATAGGCATTTAGGCATCAGTTTAAAAAAATAAAAATTATTCTAAATCGGCATTAATTAGCTAGAAATGAATTATATCAAAGAAATTTCGTAATATTTCTTTGAAACGAAATATATCAAACCTCTCAAAAAAATTATTACGATATGCCAAAATGAAATATATCCAAGAAAAATTACAAATATTTATAAAATTTTTTTATTATGCTCCTCTTTTTTTTTAAATTTTTTTACACATATAAAACCCTTTTATAAATATATATATATATAACTTCATATGTCATAAGAAAATATTAAAGAAACATTCTTCGTGTTCGCAAAATTAATCCTTAACTTATAATCACCCCCAAATAGCAAGTTTAAGCATTATTGTCACAAAAATTTGAATCATCTAGATTACTATATATATATATATATATATATATATATATATATATGGAACACATTTATATTATTATTATTATTCAAACAATTATTTCAATTGTGGTTATCGTAGTTTTTTTTCTCAATTTTAATTTATTTTTACACAATAAAAGGATGATTCACGTACGTATCTTTGTTATATTCATTTGTATTTAAGAATGTGAAGAGTTCGAGTCAATTTAATTAAAATCACATAATTACATAACATAATTATGTAAAATTACATAATTACATAAGTATCTATATCCACTATAATTCAATAACTTAATTAACTTGCTGACTTGGCAAAGGCTAATCACGTTTAGGGCTAAATTCTTCGATATTGGATAGGCTAATTTGCTTACGTGTCCTGATTTTGGCTAACCTCGGTGATTAGGGTGTTACATTCAATTGAGTATGCCGGCCTGGAATGAAATAGGGCTTTTCATTTGCTTCACCTGTCGCACTTTCCATTGTCGGTTGCGTCTCTCAGGTTTCTTTGTCGCTTCATTGTTCCATTAACAGTTGAATGTGTCTATATACAGTGACATTTTGTTTGCATTTCTGTACTCTTCCTTTGCTGTTATTGAAGGTCTCCAGATTCGATTGCATGTTTCCATGTTGGTAGAGGGTGGTGTTTATATTCTCTCGAATTCCGTCGTTGTTGGTAATGTGATTCGTGTGAAGATGAGTACCCATGGGTGTCAGATCAGTTTCATGAAGTTTACGAAGGTACAGCCCCACCTGCAGTTTCCCCTATGTAGAAGCATGTTTTCGTTCACTGAGTTTAGCACCATCCTTGACCGTGAAGTGGGTGATTCCGCTTCTCGAATTTGTTTACCTTCATCCTCCTGTTTTGTTCCTGGCCTGTATTGTGTTGTATTTGTTTTAGATGTTATTTGTGTCCTCGATCGGTACCGACGGTACGCAGACATGGCATTAGCTACGAAGGATGGTCGTCCCACCAAGAGACTTTCGTGTGAGTTGCAAAAACATGAGTAAGTCTATCCTCCCATTTAGTAAATCCATCACATATTGTGTGTTATTGCAGTATAAAATACAATTCTATGTTAGTTGGTAGCAATTGCATTTTACAGTTCTTGATAGTAAATTAACTCATTAAGCGTCTAAATCGTTCTAGCAGCAAGTCCAATGGTTAGTAAATTTATGAAGACCTACAACTTATTGTGCCCAACTCTTTGATTCTCTTTTATTTCATTTTTTATTTGAGCTTCTGTTTTTCTTTTTAATGCAACCATGCAAGGCTTGCAATTTCTTAACACTCATCACTTCCCTTCTCGCCACCGACGACTATGCATTTTGACCGATGGTAGTGTATCTAGCTAACTATATAACACGTGCCTTAATTAAGTTATTCGATTACCAAAAATGATTTCTAATCCGAAGATACGAAACTTATGGTATACTTTGGTTGATACAGGTGTTTACACGTTTGCTCCCGCTTGATTTGTGGCATCATGTTCAGTTATATCTGTTAACTTCCTGTTTGATTTGCTACTTAAATTGTGTGTAACTTTTTTTGGTCATGGTAAAGTGTAAAAAGAGGAAAAGAAAGGGGTGAGCTGGGGTTGGCTCTCCTATTGCATAGCATGGTTTAGCAATAGCACTTATGCGTTTTCAATTATTATTATTATTATTTTACTTTCAAAGTTATGCATTTATATACTTTAAGTAGAATATAATTTTAGATCAAGAAGCACGCAAATATGTCAATTGGTTTTTGAACTTGCCGGTAATCTCGTCTCCTAATTTGAAAGAATAATCTTTTTCCCCTAAATGTGAGAGAGGTGTATATACATGAGTTGCCTCTAATCCCGACTATTCTTTTAAGATAAATTTTCCAAACAAACTATTTCTAAAGGAGAAGTGCATTTTCCTTTGCATGGTTTCTGCTTTGCAGCATGTTCAAGACCTTGAAATTCTTCTTGAAGGCCACAATGGTGTTTAAAGGAACCGCTTAAAGGTTCATGAATTATGCCTATAAAGTGCCCCACACGTGGTCAATTGTACTAACTTATTATAAAAACAATGTATATCATGTATGCATACATGCCAAGTTAAAAGGTCTTAAATATCCTTTTGTTTGTTTATATAGGTTTCAAAGCATAAGAAATTCGAGTTTCATGTCATCTTGAGCAGCCCCATCCCATGTAGAGTTCAATGAACGGTGCCATATAAGGACAATGGTTTAAAGCACTTACCATGTTAAATGGTAGAGCCACCAAGTTTGTTAACTATTGGTGTTGGGTAAAATATCCTAAGGAGAGACTATACATAATAGTTGTTCAGATTGATATTGTTGTAGTATAGTCAGGTTAAATGCACAATGGATCTAAGGGTGTTTTTTTTTCGGGTTTTAGCTTTACAAAGAGAAAGTTCTTTGTTGGTGTAGTTTTTACATAAGTGGAGGTTTTTCATAACAACACTGGAAAGCTAACTACCCTAATACAAATGAAAAATATGTATACACACTTAATGTTCTGGTTTATGTATCGAAGTTGTCACTTTTTGCTATTGTATATACCTATCTTTCAAAACTACTGTTTAATATATCCTACTTTATAAAACTACCATTTAGTGCATTTAACCTGGTATAGCAGGTCATCTGCTAATGTGGCACCGGTTTTAGTGACGTGGCAGGTTACATGGCATGTGACATGGATTTTCAAATTAAAAAAAAATCAAAAAAGATTAGTATTTATTTTTAATAATAATAATAATAAACAAATAAATAAAACATGGTTTGATGCCTTTAATTGGGTCTGGGGTTTATCCACCACCACCGCTACCATATGAATGTTAGAAGCAGATCTGTCTTTGGTCGACAACCACCACCACCATCGGTTAAAGGTCGACCACCACCACCACCGTAAGAAACATACGTGACCGAGGTTCATTTGGATCTGAGGTTTTGCTTTGGTCGAACCCATGTTTCCATTGATGTATGTTCATCTCCAACGAGGCTTTCCTCGATTTCTGTAAGGTTAACCACCACCACCGTAAGAAACACACGGTTTCTTCCACCACCACCATCGATTGTTCACGATTTAGTCGATTTAATCATCGATTGTTCATTGTTCACGATTCATGGTTCCAAATTAGGGTTCTTAGGCGACAAAGGATTCCATCAATCCCATAACTGTTTTGTTCGATTTCGGCGATTTATGACGGCGATTGCATCAAACCCAGGTCTGGTTTTGTCGATCCATCATCTTCGATTTAGGGTTCTATGAGATTAAAAGGTTTATATGTTCGATTTAGGGTTTTGATTTTGTTCCATCAATCCCAGATCTGTTTTGTTCGATCATCATTTGCAATTTTGGTTCGTTTTTTATTCAATGTTGTGTTACAATATGGAAACATGGGTTTTGATTTTGATTTTAGGGTTCATAAATTTTTTGTGGTTCTTAGTGGTTGAGAGGTGGTTTTTGGTTTCAATTTTTTATTTTAGGGTTCATAACTTTTTGGTTTTGATTCTGTGTTCATAACTTTATTGGGTTCTTGCTTCTTCTTCATGGATTTTTGTTTTTTCTGCTACTGTCCATATGAATGTTCTTCCATATGAAGAAATGCATTCATATGTTCATAAAGAAATAATGATAGTAAAAATTGATTGATGACATGGAAATTAAAAGCTGATGTGGTTTAATAAATAAAATAGAAAAATAAAAATAAATACTTGTGCAACCTGCTAAGGGTATAGTAGGTAAATGAGTACATCAAACGTTAGATTTTTCAAAGTTGGATACATTAAACGGTGGTTTTAAAAGATGTGTATATACAATAGCAAAAAGTGACAACTTCGATACACTTTTAGATACTAAACCCCTTTATATTTATTATGTTTCATTCAAATTGAGAAATGAATTTATATTTCCTAACAATGTACATGGAATACATTACTAAAGAATTATCAAAGAAGACATTCACTTCTTCGTGTGGCTTATGATTAAAAATAAGCAATACACCATTTCTAAGTGTGCATAGAGTTCATTAACACGATTTCAAATAACCTATTCTAAAGACGTCCAAAACAACTTATACCCTAGCCCGTGTGAACACGGGCCTAAAACCTAGTGTTTGAATGTATAGTTAAGTTTTTATTCAAGTAATCGTTTCTATGTCGTGTTAGAGTGGTTTTTAGCCTATAAAACTTGAAACGGTTTATTATACTAAAATTTATTTAACTTGTTACGTGTTACTATTGTATGTATTTTTGTTAAATGAAAAGAAAAAAATGTATTAGTTTTAGTACATAAAATAAAAAGTTTAATACACGCTATAACGACAAATTAAATATTCGGTATAATCAATTGAGAATTTTAAAGTTAAATACACATAATAGCAAAACGTAACAAGTTAAATATATTTTGGTAAATTAAACACAACTTAAAAAATATTAATTGAACTCTAATTTAAAATATGGTGTTAGGGTATATTTTTCCCCAAGTTGATGATCGTATTAAAGTACATATAGCTTCAAATATCGCATGAATAGACGCATCACGCATAGTCATGAACCCGTTTTTAGGTTCTTTACTTAGCATTGTCATATCAAATTTTCTATCTCCTACATATCATAAACCTATACATAAAAATCACTGTCAATCATGATAATTTTTCTATACAATTAATTAATAATTAATATATTTAAAAAAATTAATTGATAATTTATAAATTCAGTAAAGCTTACATTGCACATTAGTATTAATATTAATATTAAGAGATAATATGAACTTTTTGTTAATGGATCCATATATGCTCAATATAATATATGATATCGTGATTTCTCAAGGTATTTAACAACTTCTTGCTGACAAAATCCATATTCCTATATATTTCTATTTACAATTAAAGCTGTACGATAAAATAATATGATTGAATATTGAATAATTTAAAAGCTAAATAGTTTAAAGATTTTGAAAAGCCATAATTAAAATTGTTTGATAATACTTCTAAACGATGAAATTAAATAAAATAAAAGTACTATATATATTAACCTCTTCATGATATATTTCATTTTGGCATTTAATCAAACAGCTAATATTTCTTTGAGAGGTTGCTTGCGACGGTAGCATTAGCTAGGCAATCAAGACATGTCGAAGAGAGTCGGTCCTAGGTTACATGATAAATTATCATAGAAAATTCATAAAAAATCTTCAAACAAACAAGATCACAGTAGCATATATGAACTATGTAGCCTCTTTCAAATCAAACCTAATCGTCAAAAATTGATCCTAATCGACTCTATTGGAAAGAAGATGTAACATATTCAGAGGCGACTCTATATGTAATCAAATGGGGTGACTTGACCCCACTTAAAAAATATTTTATTAGTATATATATAATTTTTTTGTGGACCTCACTAGAATACCAAAATTGACCCATATGTATTGTGTGCTTTACTTAATACAAGAATTAGAATTAAAAACATACATATTAAAATAACCCCTACCTGAAATACCAAAACCAATTGAACCGTCGCCTCCCCCTCGGCGACTCCCATATCGAAATTCGAAAACCAAACTTAAACGTCGCCAGTAGCCTCCAATGATTAATCGTCGATTGCACCTGCGTGACTCGGTGATTGTGTCTCTACCCGTCTAGTCGTCTAGTCGTCTACTCATCTAATGACTACCGCCGTCCGCCGGCCACCGGCCGTTCGCCAGCGCCCTGCCTCCAACTGACTGTCTGACTAATGCAGTATTGTTGACTCCCCTTATGGTTGAATCGTGAAAATGTGAAATTATCTTTAATGCCGCCTGATGCATTAGAAATTATTGAGTAGAAGAAATGAAGAATCAATTGTCTTCTTGCAATATTGATATTGCTCCAGTCAACTGCTTTTGAAAAGTTAAAAACTTGAAATTATTGAGTACAGCTATAGATGTACAGAGAGAGTGAGAGACAATTAGGTAAGATAAAAGAAAACTTTTTAACTTTTGTAGTTTTGTCACTTTGTGAGTTTGTCTCTTACTCCTGTAGATTTTGTAATATCTGAACTTTCGAAAAATAAATAAAAGAATATTTATTGAGAAAATGATAAATTATATTGGATTGTGAAATATATTAGACTTTGTGGGCTTGAATAAATAATGAGTAATGGACTAGTTCTATATATATATATATATATATATATATATATATATATATATATATATGTTGTTGGGCTAGACATGTGTGTGTTATTGGATTTATGTTTTTGGGCCCAATCAATGTGAATGTTGGGCTTAAGCCTCTTTGAAAAGTATATGTATATAGTGAAATAGGGCACAGCCCCCAAAGGGTGTGTTACTGTTACATTGAGAGAGAGAGAGAGAGAGAGAGAGAGAGAGGGTTTTAGTGTGTTTTGTGTATGTGCTTAAACCCACGAGAACAAGGAGAAAGAGAGCCAAGAATCATCTGGAACTTGAAGAATTGTTGAAAGATTCATCAGGTAATATTTCTTACCCCACTAGGATACTGTAGGTATCAATTTTACCTTGTTTGGATGATGCTAGCATGAGTTATAATCTGGGTTTTTGGGGTTTTGGGTTTATGAAAAACAAGAAGGAAGAAATTCGAGATATAAGCTCCAATACTTGATAAAATGTAGTTAAATCTTGAAAGAAGTGTTTAAATGAATGGAGAAATGCTTTGAAACAAAAATAAAACGATTTGGTTAAGTTTTGAAAGAGTTTGATTTTTGACTATGTAGTCTGGGTTTTAGAAAATGATGAGCTGATGAAGAAGATGAAGGACCATGCGACTTTCAGAAGTCCCATGCGACTTTCAGAGATGGTCCATGCGACTTTCAGAAGTCCCATGCGACTTTGAGAATTGTTCTATGCGACTTTATGCATGTGTGTGTATCTCATGCGACCTTGTATATATGTTGACACTTCATGCGACTTTCACAAATGCATATGCCCATGCGACTTTCGCATGGGGCATCATGCGAATTTTGAACAAGCTTCATGCGACTTTGTACAAGTCGCATGGGGCACCCAGATAGTTTCATGCGACTTTAGAAAGTGAGTCATGCGACACTTTATATGATTTCATGCGACTTTGTATATGCCCATGCGACTTTCGCATGGGGCACAATGTTAACACCTTCATGCGACTTTTGTAGATTTCATCCCATGCGACTTATACTTGATTGTGTTCATGCGACTTATGCATTTTAATATCAAATCCGATAGTTGAGAATCCGAAAGTTGAGAATCCGGATGATGTGAAATCCGATAGTCGGATGAAATCCGATACTTTACATCGACGCGACGCGTCGCTTTGATGAACGCGACGCGTCCCCGACTTAATCGACTTTAATGCATTTCTTATTGTTGCATGCCTTGTGAAACCCAAATGTATTACTGGGATAAATGAACGAGGGATTCGTACACGGTATTGATTTGTTAGACCTATTGTAGGTGACAGTTGACTAACAAGTAACACAAGCGTATTCGTGAACTAAGTTTGAGAACTAAGACTGCAGACAGGTGAGTATCCTTACTTACCATCTAAACCTTATGATGTATGTGTTTACTGTGCTACATGCTATATGATTAATGAATGATGAATGATGAATCCATGAATGATGACTGATGAATTGATGAACTAATATTGTGTTATGCTATGTTATTGCTTAGACCGTTCACTTCGGTGAAGGGAATGACCGTTCACTTCGGTGACGGGAATGATGAGACCGTTCACTTCGGTGACGGGAATGACAAGACCGTTCACTTCGATGACGGGAATGACAAGACCGTACACTTCGGTGACGGGAATGAGGAGACCGTTCACTACGGTGACGGGAATGTTGGGACTGTCTACTACGGTAGCAGGAATGAGGGATGTAACATGATTGTAAAGCAAACGATGTGATGTCATATGGTCGATTGTAAGTAAGTGTACTCGCTAAGCTTTGTGCTTACGGTTGTTGTTTAACCTTCTTTTCAGATGATGGCCACGGCGGGGCTCCAGCACGCGGTCGATAGCTCATACTCCACAAACTTCCGTGAATATCAAACTATTTTGTGTTTCATGAAGTATTCTAAACAACCACATTTGAATTGTACGGGTTATCACCCAGGTTTGTAATTAACTTATACGATGCTTTGATTACAGTGAATTATTAATAGTACTCTCTGTTTAATTGTTAAAAAAAAATTTGGGACGTTACAGTTTTGTATTTTAGTATTTGAATTGTTTATTTTGTATTAGGTTATATTGAATTACATATTGTGTTTATGATTATATTAAATTAGGTTAAAATGTTGAAGTTATTTAAAAATATTGGTGAATCTAGTTCAATAGATATCCCGAATACAACGGATGCCGAAAAAACAAAAGTTGAATCTAATGAGCAACAAACTCCTTCAAAGTATATGAGAGTTGATATAAATTCACTTCCTTCGGATCCGGGACAACGACCAAGTATGGAACAATATCATGTAAATCAAAGAGACGAAATCAGAAGACATTACTTGCAAAAAGGACCATGTCAACCTCGAAATCATTCTTTTGAACGAAGAGAGATTGGAGGCAAAGTTCGTAAATGCAATCGTTCTTGGTTTGATAATCATAAATATTGATTAGAGTATAGTATAGAACTAGAAGATGCATTTTTTTATGTTGTTATCTTTTTAAATCGGAGATAAAAAAACCAAGGAGGAGCGGATAATTTTGTAAAAGGTGGGTTTAAGGCTTGGAAAGAGAGAACGCTTAGATCTTCACAATAATGGTGGACTACATAACCTGACTGTCCAAAAGTGTCAAAATCTAATGAATCAGGCATAATCAATTGCCACTATTTTTTATAAGCAGACCGATTCGAAGAAAGATAAAAATCGGATTAAAATACTTGCTTCTATTGATTGTGTTAGATTCTTATTACGTCAAGGATTACCTTTTCGAGATCATAATGAAAGTGATGACTCGCGAAACAAAAGAAACTTCCTTGAACTTTTACATTTCTATGCTGAACGAAATGAAAAGGTAGGTAATGCTGTGTTAAAGAATGCTCCAAGAAATTCACAAAGGAAGTCTAGTTCTATCCAAAAGGATATTGTGCATGCAGCTGCGAGTGAAACCCTTAAGGTTATTAGAAAAGAGATTGGAGATAAAACTTTTGTTATTTTAGTGGATGAGTCTTGTGATGTCTCTTGTAAAGAGCAAATGGCATTGGTTTTACGGTTTGTGAATGATGAAGGACTTGTTTTGGAGAGGTTTATTGGTGTCAAACATGTTGATGACACTTCATCTGTATCACTTAAAGCTAGTATTTATTCGATGATTTCGGATCATGACTTGAGTTTCTCTAAAATTCGAGGTCAAGGTTATGACGGAGCTAGTAATATGAGAGGTGCTTTTAATGGCTTGAAAACCTTGATTATGAATGACGTACCATGTGCATACTATATCCATTGTTTCGCTCATCAACTACAATTGACATTAGTCTTTGTTGCAAAGAATCACCATGATATAAATGACTTCTTTGAGCTAAATTCACGGTTGTTAAACATGATTGGATCTTCTTATAAGCGTCATGACAAATTGAGAGACAAACAAGCTACAAGAGTTGTGGCAGCATTGGCTGATGGTTTGTTTTATAATTATTTAGTCTTATCTAAATTTAGTTTTATGTAAATGTATTCTTTATATATTAATTGACTTTGTTTTATCTAAATTTAGGTGACATTGAAAGTGGTATTGGTTTGAATCAAGAAATTGGTATCAAGTGACCCATTGACACTCGTTGGGGTTCTCATTATGGTTCACTTTTAAATATCAAGAACCTATATCCCTCGATTTGTGAAGTACTATAAGATGTTATGGAAGATGCCAATTGTCAAGATCATAGATCAGAAGCTCGTCGCATGTTAAATTCAATATTGACATTTGATTTTGTATTTTGCCTACACTTAATAGTTGATCTTAGGGATCACAAATGAGTTAAACACGACATTGCAAAGAAAAGACCAAGATATCCTAAATGCAATGCATCAAATGAGGGCCTCAAAAGAAAGACTACAAGAAATGAGGGATGAAGGATGGCAACCACTCCTAGGCAAAATTACTTCATTTTGAAACAAATATGATGTTGAAATTCTGAATATGGAACACCCGTGTTATAGTGGAATAAGTCGTCGAAAAGGTTCAAAGGTTAGCAACTTGCACAACTTTTCTCTTTGTATTATATAAGTTCATAAATAATATACTTGCACACTACCATTACCTCTAAATGAATTTGTTTTTTTATTCATAGGTTAGCAACTTGCAACACTATCAAGTTGATATATTTTACCCAGTGATAGACATGCAACTTCAAGAGCTAAATAATCGTTTTAATGAAGTAAACACAACATTACTGCTTTCTATTGCTTCTTTGTGCAGAAGGCAGTCTTTTAAATCATTTTAAGTGGACGAACTAATGAATTCCAAGTGCCGAGCTTGAAGCACTTAGAGAACAGCTTTTGAATTATATTAAGGATGTACAGATCCAAGGTTTAATGATTTGAAGGGACTCGGAGATCTTGCTAAAAAGATGGTTGAAACAAACAAAAATGAAATCTACCCGAAAGTATATGTTCTCTTGAAACTAGCTTTGACTTTGCCCGTGACAACATCGACCGTGGAACAAGCACTTTCTGCCATGAAGTTGATAAAGAGTGATTTGCGTAACAAAATGGGTAATGGTATTATGAGCAACTGTTTGGTATCATATATTGAGAAAGATATATTCGGTGGTATTAGTAATGATATAATTCTAGAGAATTTTCGTGGTATGCAATATCTTCGGGATCAATTGTAAGAACTTTATACTATTTGTTTTGAATATATGTTTAATCTTACGTTGGTATTTATAATACTCTTGATTTATATCTTATTACCCGACCCGTAAAAAACTATTCCGACATGTTATGTATTTTTGGAGTGACTCATCTATTGAATTTATCTGAAAAAACATGTGATCTTATCATGTCAATTCAGACAATAGACTGAATTAGAAGAACTTACGTGAAGGGAATCCAAAATTTGTAGTGTTTGATGATGATGCCATGTTTCCTTTCTTCCTGTTATTGATTTGTAATCCCTTTGATGACACCACTATTGATGGATTATCCTCTTGCAATTGATGGTGTAATGGTGTTTGTATATTGAGAGAAAAAAACACAAATAACAAAACGTGGGTTTTGTTATTCCCTCCCGGTAACTACCATCTACTGTCGTATATATATATATATATATACACACATATATATATATATATATATATATATATATATATATATATATTTGTGTGTGTGGTGTCCAAGGGAGTTACCACGGTTGTACCTTTTAATGGCACCGTAATACATTACTTCCATCAAATAATGCATATTTAATTACACACATATATAAATGGTAAAAGGCCATGATTAAATTGGAAATAATCAACATTCTCCCACTTGGTCGGTGACCATTTATCATTAGATTGGCCAAATATGTGTGTTACTTCCTCGTAGTTTTATCATAGCAGAAAAGTACAGCCACATGTATCTCTATAGATACGGGACCCCCACAAATCATATAATGGTAAAAATATAATACATAAAACATAATGTGGTAATTAGTTTTGTCTATAATGCCAAAGTTAGTGCACACGGTAAATTAAAATAGACAAATCAGTATTACATTCGAGGAAATCGTTATTTACATTAATTGTTCATAAAACACAATGCCATCAAATAAGGTCTCGACTAAAACCCATTTTAGCTACGTGTTCATGAAAAACCTTGGGTGGTAGACCTTTCGTCATCCGATCCGCAAGCATATCATGAGTGCTAATGTACTCGATACAAAGACTATTTTCCTCTACACGTTCTCGTACGAACAAAAACTTTGTATCAAGATATAATACGACGCCACTCGAACTATTACTATTTGAAAAGCTTACGGCGGCAGAATTATCACAATAAATCTTCAACGGTCTTGAAATGGAGTTTATGATTTTGAGTCCTTTAATCAGATTCCTCAATAGCATTCCATGGCAAGTTGCATTGTAAAGTGCAACATACTCTGCCATCATAGTAGAGGTGGTAGTTAATTGTTGCTTATGACTCCTCCATGAGATAGGCCCGCATGTCATCATAAAAATATATCCCGACGTTGACTTCTTATCGTCTTTGCATTTAGCAAAGTCGGAGTTAGAAAATCCCGTCACTTCTAAATCATTACTTCGTCTATAAACAAGTTTGTAATCTTTTGTCCCTTGAAGATATCGCAAGACTTTCTTAGCAGCCTTCCTATGATCAAGGTCGGGATTAGATTGATATCGTCCTAACATACCAGATATATAAGCGATATTAGGACGAATACAAACTTGTGCATACATCAAACTTCCAACTATGGAAGCATAAGGAATTAACCTCATTTGTTCCTTTTCTACCTCCGTTTTCGGGCATTGAAAAGAGCCGAAAACATCTCCTTTAACTACCGGAGAAACTGAGGGTGAGCATTGTTGCATGTTATAACGTGCAAGTACACGGTCGATGTATGCCTTTTGAGACAAGCCTAATGTCCCGTTGGCCCGATCTCGGTGAATTTTGATGCCTATTACATAGGAGGCTTCTCCGAGATCTTTCATGTCAAAATATCGCGAAAGTAATCGCTTTGACTCATGCAACAAATCAAGATTGTTACTTGCCAATAGAATGTCATCAACATAAAGTACAAGTATGACAAAAATTCTCCCACTCATTTTGAGGTAGATACACTGATCCACTTGATTTTTATTGAAGTTATTCTTCTTCATGACTTCATCAAATTTTAGGTACCACTGGCGTGATGCCTGTTTCAACATGTATATTGATTTCTTAAGTTTACATACTAAGTGTTCTTGACCCTTAGCCTTAAAACCTTCTAGTTGGGTCATGAACACATCTTCATGTAAATCACCATTAAGAAAAGGACGTCCATTTGATGTAACTCTAGGTCAAAATGAGCTACTAACGCCATTACAATCCTTAAGGAATCTTTTCTTGAAATAAGAGAAAAGGTCTCCTGATAAATAATTCCTTCTTTTTGAGTGTAGCCTTTGGCAACCAATCGCGCTTTGTAGCGCTCGACGTTTCCATTCGGATCTAATTTGGTTTTAAATACCCACTTGCATCCTACGGTTTTTACATCCTTAGGTAACTCAGCAAGTTCCCATACGTCGTTTTTATTCATGGAATCAAGCTCCTCAATCATTGCTTTATTCCAGTGAGTAGATTGGTCACTATTAATGGCCTCATTATAAGAGGTTGGATCATTGCATTTTCCTATATCAAGATCAGCCTCATTAAGATAAACTACATAATCATCAAAATTAGTAGGCCGTCTAGATATTTGTGATCTTCATAATGGTTGTTCGGGTTCTAGAGTTTCAGTCATGATTTCAGGGATTTGACTAGTTTGAGGTATCTCATTATTTGCCTCAAAAGTCGATGTGTCATCGAGAGGTGCATTAAGTGGGGCAGTGTTATCCACAAGAGGTGCAATAGGTTGAAAAGGCACGGAGATTATTGGCCCCTCCTCTTGCACTTCTTGTAATTCAATATTATGAGATACATTGCTCCCACTAATGTTTGAGTTCTCTAGGAACTCAGCATGTCGAGTCTCGACAATGCGAGTAGTATGTGATGGGCAATAAAATCGATATCCCTTTGAACGTTCAGGATAGCCAATAAAGAAACAACTTACAGTTTTCATGTCAAGTTTTCTTTGTTGGGGATTATAAAGCTTAGCTTTAGCCGGACAACCCCATACTTTCATATACTTAAGACTAGGTTTCCTTCCGGTCCATATTTCAAAAGGGGTTTTTTGGAACAGATTTTGAAGGAACCCTACTAAGTATATGAACTGTCGTCTTCAAAGCCTTGGTCCAAAGGATTTTAGGTAAGCTTGTATTTGCTAACATACTACGTACCATGTCCATAAGGGTCCTATTTCTTCTCTCAGCAACACCGTTTTGCTGAGGAGTACCCGGCATGGTAAACTGGTTTACTATCCCGTGTTCCTTACAAAACTCAAAGAAGGGACCGGGAGCTTGACCAATATCAGTATGTCTACCATAAAACTCACCTCCTCTATCTTATCTCGCTACTTTTATCTTACGGTCGAGTTGATTTTCAACCTCGGCCTTAAAAGCTTTAAACATGTCAAGTGATTCAGATTTTTTGTTGATTAAATACAAGTACATATAACGTGAATGATCATCTATGAAGGTGATAAATGACTTATGTCCGGTTATTCCAGGAGGAAAAGGTCCACAAATATCGGTGTGTATAAGTTCTAGTAAACTAGAACTTCTTGTGGCACCTTTTCTATTTCCCTTTGTCATTTAGCCTTTAAGGCATTTCACACATGTTTCAAAATCATTGAAATCGAGAGTTGGTAATATACCATCTTTCACAAGCCTCAACATTCGGGCTTGTGAGATGTGGCCTAAACGTTGATGCCACAACATAGATTATGTTTCCAAAACTCGTTTTCTTTTAATTGGATTTTGAATAATATTATATGATAATAAATATTTGGAGAAGTTGTAATCCAAGCATAATTTATAAAGGTCGCCAACTAAGCAACCATAACCAACAATGTCGGAATTTACACTTATAGTAACCCTACCATTACTAAAAGTTAATACATAACCTTCATTGTTTAACTTTGTACAGATACTAAATTCCGAGTAATGCTCGGTACATATAAAGTGTTATATAAATTCATACAAAAGCCAACTTCCAAGATTAAAGGTAAGGTGCCAATAGCTTCAACACTTAAGTCTTCACTATTTCCAACTTTAATGGTTCTTTCGTTTCTTTCCAATCTCCGGATTGTATGGAATCCCTGTAAGGAGTTTGTAATATGAACCATAGAACCAGAATCAATCCACCATGTGTTTGTGGGAACATTAACTTGAAATGACTCATAAATCGTCATACATAAAGATCACCGTTCTTGGTTAACCATTCTTTGAATTTAGAGCAATCTCGTTGGAAGTGTCCTTTTTATGACAAAACTTACAACGAGGAGGACCATTGTCTTTGGTTGAACTTGTACTTTCATCAGTCTTTTGAGCCTTTGAGCTTTCTCCATTTTTAGAATTGCCCTTTCTTTTTCCGTTGCTTGTGGTTGTGACATGAGCAATATCTGGTTTCTCAACTTTAAAGCGCTCCTCCTCTTCCACGCACATTGCAATCAACTCACTCGTTTTTCATTTGTCCTTTTGAGTGTTATAGTTGATTTTAAAAGGACCAAATTGTGCGGGTAAGGAGGAAATGATGAAGTGGTCTAAGAAGCCCTCGCTAATCTCCATATCCATGTCTTTAAGTTTGTTTGCCATGTCATGCATCATCATTATGTGCTTACGCATACCACTCACACCATCATACTTTGTTATCAACATCTTCAAGATCATAGTACTCGCATGAGCCTCGGAGGTGCCTTTGAATTTCTCCTCTACGGAGTCCAAGTAGGTTTTTGCGTTTTTCGAGTCAGGAATGGCTCCGCGAATGGCAACTGAGATGGAATTCTGTATGATCATATAAGACATGCGGTTTGATCTCTCCCACTGTTCATACACTCGTTTTTGTTCTTGTGTACTTTCAGGAGTGAGTGCATTAGGAGGGTCATGCCTCAAAGCATAATCAAGATCCATCACTCCAAGGGTAAGTTTAATATTATCTCTCCATGACGCAAAGTTAGTGCCAGTTATAGGTTTAATCCCATAATTTGAAGTTATAGTGGATGCTCAAAGATCAAAAGAATTAAATGTATGCATAAAAGTGACTTTAATGAAAAATAAAGGGATACAATTATTATAGAGCATGTCAGTAAAGATATCCCTATTATAAACATCAAATAATAGGCTTAAGGTATTGTGTTTGATTGTTGGTTTTGCGTTGGCAAAGACCAATGATCAAGCATAATGACCATATAAATAATAAATATCACATGTAACTAAATATAATATCATGTCATAATAACACCTTTAATTTTAATGTTGAATTCAAATAACATTGCTTTGGCCTAGTTACTTAATTTCATCATTAAATACATATACTATCAAACAATTAGCCGTTGGGATTCTTGATTGATAGTATAGGTTTATAATTCTAATTAAAAAAACACAATGGATCAATTTCTTATTCATGTTTAAATATATATATATATATATATACACACTAGTGGGGTACCCGCGCAATGCGACGGCGGCGAATAAAGAGGATGTTGTGATAAGTTTTGTGCAGAATAATCACAAAGAGCTAATACGAGTTTGTGAAGATTCCTTGCGAGATGAATATAATATGAGTTTGTGAAGATTCTTTGCGAGATCCACTTTGAAATTAAGAATTAAATTGCTAATTCTGAGTTCTTTGTCTTTCAGTTTGTTAGAAGAATTTTGTCACATGGCTGAATCGTGAAGTTGTTGATTATATATATGTATGTATATGTGTGTGTAATGTTTCATAATTCCAATTATTATGTAATTGAGTTAGAATGCAATGTTTATAAATTTCAACTCTTTGACTCTTTCATTTGTTTGGTGTTTGTGAAATCTCTTGAACTTGATTTATTAAAAATATGAATTTAGGTGATCTCATGAATCAAAAGTTAATATTAAAAATATATGGTTAGAAATAATTCAGTTATAAGTATTGGTTTAAATTCATTAATTGTCGGTTATGTTTTTAATATTTATTTGTTTAAATTCATTAATTGTGGACTTAAAGTAGGGATAAAGGAGAGGTATAAAGGACGGGTATTTTAGTGAATTTACTCTTCTTAAAATTAAGAGTTTTTTAGGTGGTAAATGCATTATATAGGAGTAAGATATATATATATATATATATATATATATATATATATATATATACTAGTGGGGTACCTGCGCAATGCGACAGCGGCGAATAAAGAGGAGGTTGTGATGAGTTTTGTACAGAATAATCACAAAGAGCTAATATGAGTTTGTGAAGATTCTTTGCGAGAGTCACTTTGAAATTAAGAATTAAATTGCTAACTCTGAAGATTCTTAATTTCAAAGTGGCTCTCGCAAAGAATATTTACAAACTCATATTATCTTCATCTTGCAAAGAATTTTCACAAACTCATATTAGCTCTTTGTAATTATTCTGCACAAAACTCATCACAATCTCCTCTTTATTCGCCACCGTCGCATTACACGGGTACCCACTAGTATAAAATAAATTCATGTAATTGATCCATTGTAAAATTAAAATTGGACAAAATACCAGCAATAAATGAATCTGTATATATATTACATATTACATATTATATCGATGTCATTTAAAAGGGATTTGAATCGTATTTCCGTAAAATCACTTGCGAGTAATATCCAAAATGATATTTAGTTTCATTTGGATAATGATTCATCAATGCAAGTTATAGAATAAATTGTTTTGATAATTTCAAGGCACCGAACAATATACTTATATATATCCAGAAACAAATCATGAAACCTATAAATCCTGAAACATTTCTGTTATCAATTTTAAATGCAAACTAACCATTCAACCATATCTTTCATTCATAGTTTTCTGGAAGTTATTCGATCAGTAATTTTTATTTTAAAAAACAGATTTTCTATTCTGTTTACATAAAGGATTATTTAGAAAACCATATTATGTTTAAAACGAATTACAGATCGTAATAATACATGGTTCATGTATGTTAAAGCAATTTCCAGAAAACCCGATGATGGTGAAGGAATTTTATAATTAAATTGACATGATCAACCATGGCTCTCATACAACATGTTGAAGTGATCTTATCATGTCAATTCAAACAATAGACCGAATTAGAAAACTTACGTGAAGGGAATCCAAAATTTGTAGTGTTTGATGATGATGCCTTGTTTCCTTTCTTCTCGTCATTGATTTGTATCCCTTTGATGACACCATGATTGATGGATCATCATCTTACAATTGATGGTATAATGGTGTTTGTATATTGAGAGAAAAAAACACAAATAACAAAACGTGGGTTTTGTTATTCCCTCCCGGTAACTACCATCTATTGTCGTATGTATATTTAAGGGTAAGGATCCACATAGTCCCACGCTTAAACATAGACCTTAAAGTCCAATTCTCAGCCACTCATTTAAAAAGACAAAATAGGAATTGTAAAAAAAAGGTTCTAAACCCACGTCTTCTTAGGCCTTTCAAAAAAATTTCTTTTTTAATTTTTTATTTACCCTTTAAATCTTTAAATGACCATAACTATTTCAATTTGGAGAATTTAAGCAAAAGAATTATACCAATCTACTCATTTTTTAATTCTCTTTCAAACAAGACCACTCTTTTCATATTTCTGAAAATTTTATTTCGAAAATGCAAACCATATGAAAATGATACCAAAATGTTATCATTGTGAATCATGTGAATTTTTATCATTTTCGACTGTAACCATGTGTATCTTTATCATCTTCGGCTAAAAACATGTGTACTTATATCTTTTTCGGCTAAAAATATGTGTATTTATATCATTTTGAGCTAAAAACATGTGTATTTATATCATTTTCAGGCTAAAAACATTTGAACTTTTATCATTTTCGGAGTAAAAACATGTGAATTTTTATCATTTTGCATTTTCATGGCTGAAAGTTATCATTTTCGGTAGCTGGAAAATGTTATCTTTTTCAGCTGCAATTGTTATCATTTTCGTCTGGAAAGTTATCATTTTCGGCTGTAAAGTTATCATTTTTAGGTGGCTGGAAATTATTATTCTCGGTGGCGGGAAATGATAACTTTCTAACCGAAAATGATAACAATTTGATGATAAACATGCACATGTTTTTAACCCGAAAATGATATAAATCCACATGTTTTTAGCCCAAAATTGATATATATGCACATATTTTTAGCCAAAAAAGATATAAATGCACATGTTTTTAGCTGAAAATGATATAGATACACATGGTTACAGCCGAAAATGATAAAAAATCACATGATTCAAAATGATAACATTTTGGTATCATTTTCACATGGTTTGCATTTTCGAAATAAAAATTTTCAGAAATATAGGAAGAGTGGTCTTTTTTGAAAGATGATTAAAAAATAAGTATATTGGTATAATTTTTTTTGCTCAAACTCTTAAAATTGAAATAGTTATGGTCATTTAAAGATTTAAGAGGTAAATAAAAAATTAAAAAAAACTTTTGACAAGTCTTAAGAAGAGGCGTGAGTTTATAAGTTCTCACAATACCTTTTTTTCTATAATTAAATCTTATAATTGGTTACTTAATTACAATCATGCCATTATTAAATCTTGATCATTGATTTAAAAAATCTAATGGTCTAGATTTGGCCTTTGGGTTCTATGTTTAAGCATAGGACTTTATTGATCCATTTTCTCTCTCTCTCTCTCTTTATATATATATATATATATATATATATTGAAGAATTAGGTAATCAGAGAGACAATTGGATATAAATTTTGTAAGTTCTGTATTGAGAATAGCAAATCACGATTACAAATAAATAAAGAAAAGAGAAAACCAATTAAGCCTATAAATCAGCAAATGCCAAAAGAAAAAGGTGATGAAAAAGGAAAAAGATAAAAAGGAAACAATTTGAATTGATTAATTCCAATACTCCCTCTCAAGTTGGAGCATGGAGATTAATAATGCCCAACTTGTTGAGTAGAAAACTAAGATGTTGTCCTCCGAGAGCTTTTGTGAGTAAGTGGGCTATTTGCAACTGTGACTTGATGTAAATGGGTGATATTTCCTTGGACTCGACCCTTTCCCGTACGAAGTAACAATCCATTTCTACGTGTTTGGTTCGCTCATGAAAAACAGGGTTGTTGGCTATGTGACGAGTAGCATCATTATCACAAAACAACGTTGTAGGACCTTCTTGGGGTGCATCGAGTTCGGTCAGAAGCCACCTAAACCATAGAATTTCACTAACAGTGGTAGCCATAGCACAATATTCTGCTTCTGCCGAGGACCGAGAAACAACATATTGTTTCTTTGATTTCCAAGAAACTGGAGCTCCACCTATCATAAGAAGATAGCCGGTCCTAGAACGTCTTGTAAGCGGGCAACCTATCCAATCATAATCGCAGTATGTAACAAGCTGAGTACCACCTTGCTTTGGCAGTAGAATCCCTTGTCCTAAGGTGGTCTTGAGATAGCGAACGACACGAAGAGCAGCATTGAGATGGGGCTGTCTTGGATCAGCCACAAACTGACTCAATAAATTAACTGAGTATGCAATATCAGGTCGTGTGGCCTGCAAGTACAATAGTCGACCAATGAGGCGCCGATACTGGACTGCGTCTACTCGTTCTTCGGTATCACCTTTGTCTAATTTCAGTCCTTGTTCCATTGGGAAAGCACTAGGTTTGCAACCTTCCAAACCCATATCTCGAAGAATGTCTAGTGTGTATTTTCTTTGGCTGAGCACAATGCCGTCTTTCGTTCGAACCACTTCGATAGCAAGAAAGTATTTCAAGCTGCTAAGATCTTTAATTGTGAACTGACTATGTAATTCAGTTTTGGTAGCTTGTATTTTATTGATGTCGTTACCGACAATAATGACGTCATCCACATATATGAGGGCTGCCACATGAGCCTTGTCGGTTTTATATATGAACAAGGAAGGGTCTGCAATGGATTGAGTATAACCCATTTCAACTAGGGCCTTTGTGAACTTGTGATACCAATTTCGGGAGGCCTGTTTAAGTCCATAAATGGACTTTCGTAGACGACAAACACAGGTTTCCTTTTTACTCTTGAAGCCTTGGGGAATTTTCATGTAGACTTCCTCTTCAAGATCCCCATGTAAGAATGCGTTATTAACGTCGAGTTGGTGTATGAACCATACTCTTTTTACATCCAAGGTCAATAATGTCCTCATAGTCGCTAATTTTGCAACCGGAGCAAACGTATCATGGTAATCCACCCCCTCTTGTTGAGTGAACCCCTTTGCGACGAGCCGTGCCTTATATCTTTCGACATCACCATTTGGTTTGTATTTGATTTTGTAGACCCACTTGGAATCAATGGCCTTCTTTCCTTCAGGTAGCTCTTCGAGGGTCCACGTACCATTTTGTTGAAGAGCTTTTATTTCCTTCTTCATGGCATCTTGCCATTTAACATCCTGTGAAGCTTGTTCAAAATTCTTTGGCTCAACGTGAGAATCGATGGCGGAAAGAAATGCCATGTGATTAGTGCTGAAATTTTTATATGAAATATAATGCGCTAAGGGATGTACCGTGGAGGAAGCTTGATCGTGAGCCGGGTTTGCATGGTCTATTGAAGGTGGGAGGTTCACTGCGTAGTCCTTCAAGTGAGACGGCTGCGATCGCATCCTGGTATGTCGAGAGGGTTCCACTGGTGCTTGGAGCTCACTTATGTTTTCGTGAAGTCCAGAAGGATCAGCATCAACATTGCTGGTAACATGATGATCATTGGGAAAATTATTTTCATGTATGATCTCATCATCTTGTGGGCCCAAGTTGTCATTTTGAGCGGTGATGTTTTCATGCACGTGAAGTTGTTCATTAGTATGTTTATCTCCCTCTTTCAACAAGTCATGTGTGTCTCCTCCTTCTAACCAATCCTCAAATTCTTTTTGACTTCCTTCATGTTCATTTGCCTGGAAGGTTTCTTGGTGATCGGTTTGATTGTCAGCATCATCTCCTAAAAAAGGATAAAACTCCTCTAAAAATTTCACATGCCTGGAAATAACAACTTTCCTTAGTTCAAGGTCATAAATTTGATACCCCTTTGTTAAGGATATCCAAGAAAGACCCCTCGTCGCCCTCTCGGTTCAAACTTGTCTCCTTTTGTATCACTGTTCCAATGGTAAGTTAAACAACTGACCCTCATGTGATCATATTGTGGATGTTTTCCTAATAGGACCTCATAGGGTGTTTTGTTGTTTAAGGCTTTAGATGGAATGCGATTAATGATGTATGCAGCTGCTAAAATTCATTCTCCCCAAAATTTTATAGGAAGATTCGCCTCAAACCGAATAGCTCGAGCTGTTTCAAGGAGGTGTCTATGCTGCCGTTCCACAACCCCATTTTGTTGTGGAGTATGAGGACACGTAGTTTCTAAAATAATACCTTTTTCTTCATAGAATTCTCTCATCTGATCAGATGTGAACTCACCCTCATTGTCACATCTAAACCGTTTGATCTTCTTCCCAAATTGTCTCTCAACCATGTTATGAAAGCTTATTAAACATGTGCTGGCCTCACTTTTGTGTTTAATCAGGTATACCCAAACCGATCTACTATAATCATCAACTAAGGTGAGAAAATAATTTGCGCGTGATAGAGATAAAGTCCTATAACCTCCCCAAATGTCACAATGAACCATATCAAAACAACCACTTGTTTTTATAGAACTATTTGGGAAAGGTAGTTTTGTAAACTTCGCTCTATTACAAGAGTCACAAACATTATTTCCAGAATCAAAATTGACATTTCTAAAAAAGTTCACATGGGATAGCTTTACATTAGAAGAATGCCCAAGTCTCTTATGCCATGTGTTGGATGTAACCACCATAGCCTTTCTTTCTCTTCTCAAGACTCCTATTCGATAAAGACCATTAATGCAATTACCCGCTCCAATCAAGCTCCTCGTTCTCAATCCCTGCATTCCAAAGAAATCAGGAAAAAAGGTGATTGCACAATGCAAATCCCTTGTTAGACGTCTTACTGATAAAAGGTTACATTTAAAGTTTGGAACAAACAAAACACCATTTATCTTTATTCCTACTTTAAGGAAAGCTTCACCATTCCCCTTTACGGGAACATCTATCCCGTTTGCAACGGTAACGGGTGTTTCATTTTCATTTGTGGTGACGTTTCCGAGCACCTCCTCTTGATAAATCATGTGCTCGGTAGCACCCGAATCCATAACCCCCCAATAATTCTTATCATATGTACCTGCCATGTTTGCCTGTGGTGTCGGCTGCTCTTGGTTTCGTTCCTTGCAGTCACCAAAGAATTTTAAGAACATACCGTATTGTTCATTGGTCAATCCAGGAATGGGACTAGATACGGGATCAGCATAGGCTGCCTTTGGCTTCAAATTTTCTTTCTTTGCTTTTCCAGGCCACTAATCAGGATACCCGATTCGCTCAAAACATCCTTCGCGACTATGCCCATCTTTCCCGCAATGCGTATAGTTTTCTGGTTTGTTTGTTGAGCCTCCTTTTTCATTTTTCTGCCACGTTTTCTTCTGTGACCACCGATTCTCCTTTCGATTGACTTGCAAAGCTGCCATTTCTGTGGTCGTTTTCTTCCCGGTTGTGACATTTCTTTGATGTTCATCTTCCGCCACCATGTGATAGGAATTGCTTAAACTTGGTGTAGGTTTCATCGCTAGTATCTGTGTACGAATGACAGCAAATTCACTGTCAAGACCCAACAGAAATTCATAAAGACGTTCTTTCTCCCTTAATTCAACCAGCTTCTTTCCCACCTCGCATTTGCAACCGGTGCATGTACAACGTGGGGTGGGTAGAACGGTGTTTATTTCATCCCAGATTCTTCTCAACTTTGTAAAATAGGCCGAAACTGTGGCTCCATCTTGACGAGTTGCATTAAGAACTTGTTTCAGTTCATAAGCCCTGGGTGCACTTTCTTTTCCAAAACGTTCGTTCAAATCCTTCCAGATTTTGGCTGCAGTGTTCGCATACTTCACACTTGCACGTATCTCCTTTTCCAATGCAGTGGTGAGCCAACCTTTAACCGTTGCATCGCACCGCATCCACGCCATGTAATCTTTACTGGTGCTTTCCGGTTTCTCGATTGATCCATCGACAAACCCTATTTTGTTTTTCGCAAACAAGAAATTTGTCATCTCTTGTACCCAGTCGTTGAAATTGTTGTCCGTCAGCCCATCGTTAACCTGCATCTGTCTCGGATAGTATGATGGATGGAGATAAAATGGCGAGTTCGGATCGATTTGATCATTGTTCTTCGATCCTTCGTCTCCTGCCATTAGTTTTTGAGTTGAGGATCTTAATTTTGATTGACCTGCTCTAATACCATGAAGAAAGAATTAGGTAATCAGAGAGACAATTGGATGTAAATTTTGTAAGTTCTGTATTGAGAATAGCAAATCACGATTACAAATAAATAAAGAAAAGAGAAAACCAATTAAGTTTATAAATCAGCAAATGCCAAAAGAAAAAGGCGATGAAAAAGGAAAAAGATAAAAAGAAAACAATTTGAATTGATTAATTCCAATATATATATACACACATATATATATATATATATATATATATATATATATTTGTGTGTGTGGTGTCCAAGGGAGTTACCACGGTTGTACCTTTTAATGACACCGTAATACATTACTTCCAACAAATTATACATATTTAATTACACACATATATAAATGGTAAAAAGGCCACGATTAAATTGAAAATAATCCAACATCATCATGTCATATATTGAATCCCGGTATGTTCAAATCCTGGATTCGCCACTGGAACTATTAACCTTGATTATCAAACATACCGAGAGGAGCCTCATCGAAATTGCAGCTTAAGATGTAATAATATATAAACCCTTTTTTTCATACATAGAGTAGTATGTTTTCTTGCTATGATTAAGACTAATAACTAATGCCAAACATGGCAACAATGCAACATGCATACTGTAATTAATTAAGATAGAATGTGTATATATATATATATATATATATATATATATATTTATATTTATATAATATTATTATATCATTATAATATAATTATATAGTCGAGATACATTTAATTAATTAATTTGACTAGAGGAATTGAAGCTAGGCATTGGAGAGAAAGATCAAAATGACAGCCAAGAAGATCGGAATTATGAAAATCACCGGTAGCTACGGCGGTGCCACCGACCCTACAATCCCCAGCGGCAAAAGTATCAAGCACTCCACAACCACTAGCATCGCCACCACTGATCCAATACCCCAACCATACTCCATCTTCTCCATTTAAGTCGATATTATATATCTTCTTCGATCTCCAATGTAGGACAGTGTACTTAATTAATTTAGTTTTCTGCCCCACAGATAATTTATATATTAATTTAACGGTACCGCTATTTCTCTTTTCCGGTAACTTCGTAACATATATACAAGAAGATGTTCGGTTACTGGGACGTGCAGTGGAGGTTGCACGGCGGTTTTTGGCTGTAACCGTCGTGACGTATGGTTAGTAATCAGTTGTGTTTATCCAGTCGGCGGTTTATGTCGGTTTGTGATGTTTGGTAGAATTCGAATACAATACCTGCTTATTTACGTTGCGATTCTCTAAGTTTACATGCACATCGTTAACACATCATATATATATATATATATATATATATATATATATATATATATATATATATCTCCAGGGATAAGATCAAATAAAAAGAAAATTAAAGTAAAAAGTGTAAAAGGGATGATTATTTGATCATTTTTCGGTATATATATCAACTAATAATCGTTAGTTCATCATCTTTATTGATTAAAACTAGTTCTTCATCAATTTCTTTTTGATTTCAAATACAGATTTTGGAAACAAAATTTTGGAATAATTTGTTGATGAACAAAATGCTTTCATCTAAAAAGTAATGAATATGTTGGATTCATCAAAAAAAAATTGATGAAAAACTAGTTTTAATCAATAAAGATGATGAACTAAAGATTATCAGTTGATATATACCGAAAAATGATCAAATAATCATCCTTTTTACCCTTTTTACTTTAATTTTCTTTTTACTTGATCTCTACCCTATATCTCCAACATATATTATTTTTCTTTATCTAAATTCAAATGCTGATAAACTGATCGACTAAAATCAGGTGTTTGATGATGGCGAAATTAATGCGTGATTAGTTTTTTCTTACAAAAAACTTGACCTTTAACTAAACTTGTGTTGGGTGTGACATGAAATTAGCATACGCATGGTTTGAGATTGGAATCTAACTAAATGGAGCTCAGCGTGAAGTATATGAGCATGGCGAGCAGCATTCGATAAATGGGTTTGTACTTGTAGAAGTCGAGGGGTGCACTCGGTGCATGGCGTGGTGCATGTACACATCAATCTTCGAAGTGTCCATGTGGTGGCAGGGCCGTCCCAAACATTTTAGGGACCCAGGGCAAAACTAAAAAAGGGCCCCTAAAATATAAAAAGTAACAAAACAAGCTCTCAAACAACATTTTCATGTAATCACATTCTAATTCATGTCAAGAACAATCATAATCACCTTCATCTCATTCTCACATTCATATTGATGCAATAAGCAATTTGTAATACCCGAACTTCCAAAATAAATAAAGGAAATATTTTGTTGAGAAATGATATTGTAAATTGGATTGTAAAACATATTAGATAATTATGTTGGATAAGTTAAGTCCTATTGAGTTAAATATGTATGTCCATGTTGGGCTTGAAAATATATTATGGGATCTAATGTTATTGGGCTCTCCAAATAGGTGTTGGGCTAAGCCTTTTTGAAAGATGTAAATATATATAGAGGATTATGGCACATCCCCCAATACCCCTTTCAAAAAGAAGTACTACTGTTGCATTGAGAGAGAGTTTAGTGTGTGTGTGCTTAAACCCACGAAGAAGCAAGGAAGAAGAGGCAAGAATCAGCTGGGAAACTCAAAGAATTGCTACAAGAGTCATCAGGTAATATTTCTTACCTGACTAGGATACTGTATGTATCAATTTTATCTTGTTTAGATGATGATAGCATGATTTAGCTGTTGGGTTTTTGGGTTCTGGGTTTTATGAAGAACCAGAGAAAAAGAAATGGAAGAATAAGCTTCAATACTTGATGAAATGTGTTTAAACCTTGAAAGAGGTGTTTAAATGAGTGGAGAAATGTTTTGAAACAAAAATGATATGATTTGGTTGAGTTTTGAAAGAACATGATTTTGGGCATGGAGCCTGAAAGTTGAAAAAGATGAACTGACAGGGATGAAATGGGTCATGCGACTTTTGTGTTTGTGTCGTGCGACACTTGAAACCCAGCCATGCGACTTTCGCATGGCTGCCACTGAAGCCCATGCGACTTTCATATTGAACCTCATGCGACCTTTGTAATTGAAACACCCCATCCGACCTTCATGTGAACACCCCATCCGACCTTCATATGAACACCCCATCCGACTTTCACATAAACACTCCATGCGACTTTCGCATGGTAAACCCATGCGACTGTCGCATCATGCGACCTTTGAACCTTGCTCCATGCAACTTTCAACACCATACCATGCGACTTTCATTTTAACCTGTAACCCATGCGACCTTTGAAACCTATGCCATGTGACTTATGAGTTTAGAAATCCGACTATTGCTACCTAAGTGGAAATCCGATAGTTTTAAATGAGTTGAAATCCGGATAATAGGAAATCCGAGAGTTGAGAATCCGACACTTTATACTCGACGCGACGCGTCGGTTTGTTGGACGCGACGCGTCCCCGACTTAATGGACTTTAATAAATTTCTTATTGTTACTTGCCTTGTGAAATCCGAACGTATTACGGGGATAAACGAACGAGAGATTCGTACACGGTATTGATTGTTAGACCTATTGTAGGTGACGGTTGGCTAGTAAGTAATCGCAAGTGAGTTAGTGAGATAAGATTGAGACAGTGAGACTGCAAGACAGGTGAGTATTCTTACTTACTGTCTAACCCTATGATGTATGTGTTAAATGTGCTATGTGCTATATGATTAATGAATGATGAAATGATGAACTGATATTTGTATCATGTTATGCTATTGTTTAGACCGTGCACTTCGGTGGCGGGAATGATTGGACCGTTCACTTCGGTGACGGGAATGATGGGACCGTGCACTTCGGTGACGGGAATGACTAGACCGTTCACTTTGGTGACGGGAATGTGGGACCGACTACTACGGTAGCGGGAATGAAAGATGTAACATGAATGAAAAACAATTATTGCAATATCATATGGTTGATTGTAAGTAAGTGTACTCGCTAAGCTTCGTGCTTACAGTTGTTGTTTAACCTTCCTTTCAAGTGATGACCACGGCGGGGCTCCAGCACGCGGTTGATAGCTCATAATTTTACAAGCTTCCGCAGTGTTTTAAACTATTTTGTTTTAAAGATGTATTCTAAACAATTACATTGGAATTCAAGCTTTTACGGGTTATAGCCCGGGGTTGTATTTGAAGTAGTACAATATTTTAGTTATGACAGATTGCGAACTGTGTGTTTGATAAATATTTATAAAAAAAAAAATTTGGGACGTTACACAATTAGCAAATATTAATAATCAAATAAAATGTAAACATGCACTTTAAGAAGCAATTATCAAATAGCATAATGACATACAACTACAAAGTACAACTCACACTGCTTAGAGTACAATTCACAATGTAAACACTATCAGCAGTAGTCCTACATCAAAAAACAATACCCAGTAGAAGCCAAAGCCCAAGTCAATGAATTTCTTATTTCAGATTTGGGAATCGACAAAAACAAAGCTGACATGTTTTCAAAAGTCGATTGCTGATTGCCCAACTCGAGCCGATGTCCAATGAATTCTTAGTCTTGAATCCTAATTCGCGTTTGTTCGTTCCAAGATAACATGCATCATGTTAGAAATCAAGATTTGCTTTCACCATCAATTTGTTTCAAAGCTACAATGTTAATTTCAATTTTTTCCCAACCAGCAACGAATAGCATAAGTCACAATCATCCTATGAAAACCACATCTTATGTGTGTACACACTGGAAACCAACAATCATTCAGTCTTGAAGAGCACAGCCGTTTCGGTTTTCAAGAACACATTTACACATGCCCTAGGTGACGTATGAGTTTTCAAGGTTTGATGTTTCCTTCGAGAACAATGTTTCAGTCTTCAAAAATCAAGAGCACGGCTGGTAGTTGTTTGGGTTTATTCTTCTTGTTGGGCTGCTAAATAAACATGTACGTATATATTCCTACTACACAGAGCTGCAAAATAATAGGCCCCTTTTATATCTTGGGCCCTGGGCGGTTGCCCTGCTGGCCCATGCCCAGGGCTGGGTTTGTGTGGTGGTGTGCACTTGTGCATGATGTGCGACATTAACTTCGGGTAATGACTTGTTTTGCAAGTTCCTCGTCTACGGCCCGGCCTGTTTAGCATTTAGGGTTTTCTAGTTGTCATTATAAGGATAAACAATTTTTGTTTCTTTAAAGAATACCCATTTCGTCATTCTTTATTTTTACTTGATGATTTCATCTAAGTGTTACCCTTACGACAATTATATAAACACTACATGTGAATGTTAAGTTTATGCTGGTTGTCATAACTTTTATTTATTTAAGACTAGAAAACAACAACCTAATTTAGTTATATTTTCCTCGTTTGTTTTAGTCCAATTTGCTTTAAACTTTTTTTGCCTTATGCTCTTACGAGACATAATTTTTCCTGGTTGTGATTGAATTTTAAAATACACATGTTCTTTATAGAGAAACATGAAATTTCTATGTTGATTAGTTTTGATTTAAATAACTTTCTTCTATTTAGAAAGGTATTAAAAAATACTTTTACAGATTGATATATCTAATTATTCAACACGTGATTATATAAGAATGTATGTTATTTTGTGAAGCTAATATGTTTTTCTACCGGTGATCGAGTCTGTTATGAATATTACATCCGACTTTCTTGTTAACGAATATTGCTATTCATCGGACATTCTGTTAGTTTTGCTCTTTTGTTTTGTGTTTTTCCTTTTGTTTTGAATTTCCTTCTTTGGTGTTTACGGCATAAAATTTTATTTTTTAAACAAAATGTATGCGATTCGAATGATATGATAATTTTAACATAAAATGCTTTATATTATGGTAAGAGCGGTTGCAATGAAGCGGTGAAAGTGGCGTTGTACAAACCACCACATTGTGGTTAAAAGAGAAAACCACTCAATCACTACATGGTCACTTCACACTACTCCCAAGCACACCACATTATTGGACGCATATACTATCGAACTACTAATAAAAAATAAAACAAAAAGAAAAGAAAAACATATGTTGTGTACTACCCCTTCCTCATGTCCCCCTCTTCTCATTGTAGTTTTCACGCCAAAGAAGCACTCACAATATGATGGAGTGGAAATAAGTGGTGACCACGTTGTGTATATCCTCACCACGCCCACAATTGCTCACCACTATAAACACTTTAGTGATCACAATGCCACATTTTTTTGGCTTGAATGACACCAACACTTCATGGTCAACACTTAATTTCACTCCACCACAACATGGGTGTTCGATGATATTGCCTTAATTGTATATATTTTATGTGATATCTTGTTTACTTTTAGTCTCTATTGTTCATAAATAAGTCAAAAATTAATATCTTAAGTTGTTGGATTTCAGGTTAAAAAGGTGGACGACGAGAAGTTTTGAGCAAAAACGAATGAAAATGAGAAACGATGTCTGCTTTAACATACCTCCACTATTTTGACCATATCTCACAGATACGAACTTGAATTGAGGTAATTTTAATCGCAACAAAAACTAGTCTAAGAGGGCTACAATATAACTTGATGGTCAAGTAGTGATTAGATAAGATCATGACACAACGAAGAAATGATCGTGACGTGACAAGAATCCTAGTCGAATAAGTCGGGCAAAACTCAAGGACCGTGACGCGACAAAAACCTGACGTGACGGGACATTGCCCAAACGTGAAATCTATAATTTTAGCCCTATTTTTGACCTATATATATGCGGTTCTGTGGTTCTAGTATGACGGCAGAGAGTGTCTAAAAGTGATTTCGAAGCTCGAGAGAGGATAGGGAGTTCAAGATTGAAGAATCATTATGTTTAATCTGGTTAGTTTTATGGTCTATGTTTAGCATACTAACTATGATTTCTAGGTGTTCTTTTCTTTTGATTATGGTTTAAATACCATGGTTTTTACTAGATAAGATTACCTTTGTTTTATGACTTTTAATGAATTGGATATTTTAATAGTTGCCTTGCTTGATTTAAGATCTATATGTATTAAAGCTTATATCTTTGTTGCCTATTGATTGAGTTTCTATACGTTTAAGGACCAATAAATCTATGTATGCTTTTATCACGATTATCCAAGACCATGGGTGATTGTGACTAGTGATTGACTAAATCCTAGGGTTAAGTGACAAGGTAGTTAGTTTTAAATTTTAATGTGTGTGAACAATTGTACATGATGACCATTCTATGTGATTGATTGATTGAATAATAAAGATCAATATTGATTAAGTCTTGTATGATTCAACATTAATGGACTAATTGTGAGAATATTCAAATCCATGACCATTAGACTAGTGTTTTCATGATTACAGGGTTATAATTTCTGATTAAGAGATCTAACCAATCTAGGATTCAGTATATTATAAATAATATCCATTGCACTATCTTGAAATCAATCATTGGTAATCGAATCTAAGTGAAAACATTTCTTTTCTTGACCGTTTTCATTCTAAACTCTCAGCTTGATCTTACTTTTGAATTGGTTTCTGTTTTGTCTTATTAGTAATTGTTTATCACGTTCTTATATTTATTCTCAAATTCCCAATTTACTCTCTTTCTGTAAACTAACTAATAACTAAATTTTTAAATCTAAAATTATACTCGTTACCCAAGTGTTTGATACTCGATCTTACTAGAACTATACTGCGATACGATTAGGTACTCTTATCTATTTATGTTGTAATCGGTACTTTGATTCCCTTTTTATAAATATAAAACCTGACTGTTTCAAAACACATAAGCCGACTTAATTGGTGGTTCACCGTGGTTGCAATGGACAAGGAAGCTGCTTGGTGAGGAATTCTTTGTTTTTTGGTAATTCTAAATGGAGATAGGATATATATGTTTTTAACAGATGTTTTTATACTCATAATATCATTTATTTATTTAAGTATTTATAAGTAAAGTATGAAAACACATATCATAGGTGCTTTTAGATGCACATATCATTTTCTCACTGTTAATTATAGGACTCACTTTTTTTGCTTTAGTCCAACGGTATCCGATGCTTAATTTATCCGTTTTGTTGTACAAAAAAAAGTGTTCATAATGTGATATTAAACTGGGGCCATTGGAAATTGAACAGGTGCATAAAATTGAAGGGCAAGTCTTGAAGAACAACAAAGATCAGGGGTATAAATGAAATAATTGGTGCCTATATATCTACTTGCAAATCATGTCGTGTTACCAAAGAAATCGAAACTCTGATCAGGAAACGAGCAAACGCCGGTAAAGAAAATGTCAGGGATGGAACGACTACAGAGAATGTTCGCCGGCGCCGGTGGAGCCTTAGGTCACCCGCCACCAGATTCTCCGACTTTGGATACATCGGAACAAGTTTACATCTCTTCCCTTGCCCTCCTAAAGATGCTCAAACACGGTAAAATTCCATTTCTAGGGTTTGTTTCTTGATTTGTTTGGAAATTGGCTGTTTTCTTCAACAGGCTTTTATACGTGAGTGAATTTGTACTATTCTTTATAGCATTATGATTTGATGATGTTTATGCTGTGTGGTGTAGGGAGAGCTGGAGTTCCTATGGAAGTCATGGGGTTGATGCTTGGGGAATTCGTGGATGAGTATACGGTTCGTGTTGTAGATGTGTTTGCTATGCCTCAGAGTGGTACTGGTGTCAGTGTCGAAGCTGTTGATCATGTTTTCCAGACCAACATGCTTGATATGCTTAAACAAACTGGCAGGTCAGTATTTTGTTTGTTCACTTATCTGATTATTTGTGTTGCTTCTATGTATTCGATACTTGATCTGAGAGAATGGTGGCTGGAAATTAGAAATTGTATCTGTAGATAGTTAAAAATTGTATCTTTTAGGTAGAGTGTAAATTTTAGCGCTTTTAGAATTGCGTTGAAAACTACTCCGTTTAAGAATTATTTGCAATGAGTTGTTAATCTTACTTATTCAAGAACTTCCAAAACTTCTTAATGATCATCATATACAAAGAGAAAGTATATTAATCTACCTTTTACATGATTTGATGATGGAAGAGCGATACCAAACAGGATTTTGATGATTTGAGGCTTAATATGCTAATTGTAAGGTTTAGAGGGAAAGATAGAAAAACATGATTTTGCAGTGTACTTACACATCATGAACTGGAAACCAATCATTTTAGGAGGATGTTATTAACTAATAAAAAATTATGGAACATCCTAAATTTTTTTTGGTCTTCCTGTGAAACCTGCCACAGTCAATACTATTTCATCGTTCTATAAGCTGGTTATATTCTTTGCTGTTTTGACTTCTTAGAATAGCTGCTCTGCTTTTCTTTCCAAGTGCAGAAGCCTTTAAGCTGAATTTATGCTTATCTTTTGTCTTCAGTATTCCCTTGACAGTTCCTTTTGTTGTTTCACATTATAATATTTAAACTGCTCTCAATCTTATCTAGCTCCCTTGTAGTTCGCCATACACTTACATTTATCTCGAGTCTTGACCTTTTGTGTCTGAAGAGGTTTGCTGCATGTTCTGAAATAATTAATTGTATGACGAGTATCACAGCTACGACTGATTTACTGAGTTGATTTGACATTCTTTTGGTTTTACTTGTTTCTGACGATATTAAACCAAATATGTGAAAATGGTTTGGTGCTTATTTTTTAGTTCTAGTAATGTGAAAACTTAAACTTTCCAGCCCTATTGATGTTGATTATTCTCCAAGGTTGACTGTTCATCTGGCTTAACTGGTTCTTCGTTTTTTTGCCAGACCTGAAATGGTGGTTGGATGGTATCATTCGCACCCTGGGTTCGGTTGTTGGTTATCTGGAGTTGACATCAACACACAGCAGGTTCTGGATTCATGTGCTTTGTTACTTCAGTACAGCATCTTTTTCCGTATGCATATTCTTATTAGCTTATAAGTTTAAGAGAGAGAGAGTTTATCTCACCATGGTTGGTCTTATGGGTAGTTAAGCAGTTGTGTAATGTGACTGGTTCTTCTTGAGCGTCTTTTAATTTTCTGGGCTCTTCTTTGGTTCTGTGTTTCACGAGGACTAATGTAGTTGGGGCTAACAGGGCTTATTCTTTCACAATGTTTGATCCTATTATGAGTGGAAAGATCAAAAGCTAAGAATGTATTTATGAACAAGGCTATGTGTTTATACTAATTTGGTATTAGATCTTCATTGCAGTCCGTAGGTTCTGATGGTATGGGTGCGAAATGTCTAATGTGGGACTTTTTTATAATCTTATATTCTTATGATAAACTAAAATGGTGAAAACTGAATGCATTAGGCAACCTTTCACAATTTAGGAATAGATAAGGTGATCGTATATAAGATGGCTCTTTTCTATCTTGGCATGCTTGTGTATTTCATATAAACCACTTCTTTATTAAAACGCAAGCGTTAAGCTTGTGCTCAGGGACAGCACATCTATGGCAACCATATGTTTTAAATTAATGATGCGGTTTTATGGAATAAAACAGAAAGTAGCTTTTGGACTTTCAGGGTCATAACTGAATCACTGAACAGTATGGGTTTTCAATTACATACATAGATGATGCCCGCCTTTTCAATAGCCACAAATCCACTTTTAATCCATGAAATCCACTTGTGAGATCCTATGTGTAGCTTTTTGATTGATATTTTTTCATTCTTTTTATGCATCGAACCACTTATCTTTGACAGCATATTGTTAAGATGATACCTTGAGACCTTTCTCATATATGTGTGAGAGAAATTGTCTGGGGCTTTGTTAAGTTTATATATTGATATATTTTTCTTGCATCAGAGTTTTGAAGCCTTGAATCAACGAGCTGTTGCAGTGGTGGTGGATCCAATCCAGAGCGTTAAAGGGAAGGTCGTGATAGATGCCTTCCGCCTCATTAACCCCCAAACCATGATGCTTGGCCAAGAGCCACGTCAGACAACTTCCAATCTGGGGCATCTCAATAAACCATCTATCCAAGTGAGTAATTAACACGGACTGCCTCTTTAATCTCTTGGATATGATTTGTTTATCTTCATCATCTTATGGACATGGTATTCTTTGCAGGCGTTGATCCATGGTTTGAACAGGCATTATTACTCGATAGCCATCAATTACAGGAAGAATAAACTTGAAGAGAAGATGCTACTGAACCTTCACAAGAAGAAGTGGACTGATGGATTGACACTTGAAAGATTTGACACCCATTCAAAAACCAATGAGCAGACTGTGCAGGTAAGAATTTTCTTTCTGCAGAATGTATGGTGATTCTTTCGTTACAGGGAGCTGTTTGGGACTTGGGGGTACCTTTCTCCTTGGTGGTGATAGGGATCCCACTGAAACATAACATAGAAACAGTAGGTGGCAAAAGTGGAAATTCAGGCTATCTCCATCAAAAGGGATCGAGTCAAAACTGTTAGCTTTATCGTATAGATAAAAAATGATTGGGTCAAGCCCAAATACTTTTTGGTCTTTTATATTAATAATTAATTAATATGTTAAATAGGATTATAAAAACTATATAATTGCATGATTTTCTAGATAAATCAATTTACGAGGTTGTATGCTTTGAGTACATTTTGGGAAACTTGCAATATGTTCCACCCATCCGACCCTTTTTGTTCTTTTTGCTGAACTCTTTAATTTAACCCATTTGAGTCTTATTATAATATATAACCTAAATTGACCTGTATATATGTGAATAGTTTGAAGTTATCACCTCTAGTATAAACTTAAGAGACGGAAATATAATAGAGTAAATGCCATGGCCAGAGGCATCCAATGGAAAATTGTGAGATAACGATTAAAGTTCATCTGGTTTCTTGATTTCTGTTAAATAGTTTGTAGGTTTTAAATAGAGGTGATTGCCTCGTGAGAGATAGAAACAAATATTTTCTGAGTACATTGTATATCAGCCAACTCTAGTCGCCACCAGAATGGAAAACCTGGTGTGCTTTCTATATCTGTCATTGGCTCATCGCCATGTCTTTCCGTGCTCATAACAAACATAATTGTTAAAAACATCAAATTGCGTCGTATAGTCGACAATTGTGAGAAAAAATGAAAGAGAGACTATTGATTTCATAGTCGTGATAAATAGCGGAAGCGAGGAAATGGATAAGGTTAAATAATAAAGTTGCGTGTGTGTCGTATGCCTTTGAAAAATTCAAAAAAAATATTTTGACTTAGGTTGACCGAGTAGGCCGAGTACACCCGAGTAGGTCCGAGTAATGCCGAGTAGGACCGAGTTTTGACCGGCTTTGACCGCATCCGAGTAGTGTGGCTGATTTCCGAGTACTCCCCGAGTACTCGGCCGCCTAGGCCGAGTTTTACAACACTGACAATTATTAACAATCTCCTATAGGAGATAACAACTTCTTGTTTCTCAGAATCCCAGTTGTGGATTGATTCTTTCAACTCTAAATACCATGTATGAACAGGTCTATTTAGGTTTTTTTGTTTTTTAATTTACAACAGGTCAAAATAGTTAAAATAAAAATTATTGCTAAAATGGAAAGGGTTGAATGGGATGAAAGTTGCTCATGCCTCGTAATGTATTCAAAAAACTAGATAGGTACTGCAATCGTGCTTACTATTTTTTTAGAAATAAAAATTTGTGGAAATATTCTTTGACCTCCCATTTATCGCCTTTATGTTGTAACTTTGTGGAGTTAGTGTTGTGATATACGTTGTTGGTTGGGGTAACTAATGTGCAGGAAATGCTGAGTCTAGCAATCAAATATAACAAAGCAGTTCAGGAAGAGGATGAACTACCTCCAGAGAAACTAGCAATTGCGAATGTTGGAAGGCAGGATGCCAAGAAACATCTAGAAGAGCACGTCTCTAACCTAATGTCTTCCAACATCATTCAGACGCTGGGTACCATGCTTGACACTGTTGTCTTCTAAAACTTTAAATTGTACTAATTTTTCATGTATTCTCTACCTTGAAACCTCTCAACCAAGCCTTCTTTATAATTAGAAAGCAACAGTTGTTTGTTTATCAGACTATGACTTGCTTATTCTTGATTTTTACATTCTATTGTGCTTTGGTTAGTTGATTATTGGCTGCTTTGTAGGCTGGTTTGCTGGCTTAGGTAAGTGGTTAAAACAGTTTAGTTGAAAATAAATAAAATTTTAGTTTGGGCTGAAATGGGTCGGGTTGGGTTGACCGAGGACGTTGTCATCAAACATTCCATGCTCTAGATATAATATCAAGTATCGAATAATATTAAAATTTTTTCGTTGAAGTGATCTGAAGAATGCGTTACAAGTATCTTTTGAGGGTTTTTGATCAGTTTGATTTTTTACTTTGCGCTTTCTAATATGATTCTTTGTATTTGTTTGATGCAAAACATAATAATAATTATTAGTTATTATTTCATCTTAATAGGTTGAAGAATTTTGAGTTACAGTTTCATCTTTACCATGTTGAAAATAACAGGAAATCCATGTTTTAGTTTGTTAATGATGGCTCAATAGACCTAATAATCTGCAAATATAGCCTATCATCATTTTGTAACCACTGAGGGTCATATTTGAGGTGATCAGCTCTCCCCATACTTTGAAGAGAAGATGGTTTTACTCTACTGAAAGAAGTTGGAACCATTGAGTCTTGTTGTGTTAGATACAGCAGAACTACTCCTAACTATTTTCTGTGTCATTTTTAGCCATTTTACAAATTTGCAGCAAGATTATCCAAATATCCACAAAACCACCACAAAGGAACAGAATGTTACCCAAAAGAACTCAGACTTAAACCCGGCAAACCAGAGGTTTAAGATGTTACCATAACTCCGCAAGTAGCCAGACAAGCTATAAAATCAAATTCAAGAACTCTACTGACCAGATAATACCCAAGGATTCTAACCAAGAATTAGAAAGGACAAATACTCGCTGGAAATCGAGACAGAGCTAAACAAACCAGGTGCTTGAGAATCAAGTCGATGGCGGCAGGAGCGCGTCTTGCACGTCGGCGTTGATTAGAGGCATGTGATTGAGTGGGAGCTGCTGGAGGTCACAAATCACCACTATGTGGGTGGTGAGAGTCACAGAGCACTTCTCAAGGTGCTATCGACTTAGCAGACATGAAGGAAGCAAGAGACAGACCTGGCTTTGATATCATGTTATCAAAGGAAGCAAAAAGGAAAAACTTCCATCTTTCTGATTGTTTAACTTTACAAGAAACAGAGAGCAAATATATATACAAGAGACAAGTCAACCTAAGCCTGATAAAGCCTATGAGGACCCATGGACTAACCAAACTGACCTAAAGAATAATAACACCATCAGATGAATACTAAGTTACTAACCTATTTAAATGAATACCAACACATTTACATGAATATTAACTAAGCTAACAAGCTGCAATGCCTTAGAGTGAGTAACAAACTAAGAATAGCAATGCTCGCAACTTGTCATCAAGCTTCATCTCCGTCTTTTCAGAACACGAGTTCTTGAGATGTTACATACTTACATATATTACCGATTTGTCTAACATCTACCCTCGTCTATGAAAGCCGCCTAGAAAGACAGGTTTTTAGTTCTAAATTTCAGTGTTTGTATCTATATCCTTTTATAGTTTTATATATAAATATAGATCTTAGAGAGTTCATGCAATCAAGAGTTAAGCCGACTCTGTAGAATGAAGAACACATATCACACTTGTTCTTTTCTGCCTTCTATCTCTCCAAGACAATTGAAATTGATTGCCCATTTATGGATTCATTTCCCAAATTATCAGCTCTTTCTGCCTCCGACTCCTGCCTCTCAATGAAGAACGCTGGTCGTTTTGGCTCTGGTAGATTCATATTTTCATTTGTAAGCATAGAAATGACTTCTGACATTGCAGGTCTGTCCATGGCATGATCTTGAACACACAAGAGACCCACATGAATGCAAGTCATCACTTCTTTGGTGGTGCATGAATCTTCTAGTACTGGATCCATCAACTCCAAACCTCTGCCTTCGTTCCACAGTTCCCATGCCTAAGTTAGAGTGAGCATTCATAAGATATGTATGTGTCAAATGCTTTATTCAAATCAGAAACAATCACTTGTTGATTGAAGCTTTAATGTGTCAAAAGATGAAAACCAGTCGTATATAAGCTTAACTTACGAGTCCTAGAAGGTTAAGCGGGTGTTCCTCATCAAAGCTCCCATGATTCATCTTGCTGCTTACAATCTCAAGCAACAAAACACCAAAACCAAAGACATCTATCTTGGTTGAAACGGTGCCTTCTATCAGATACTCTGGAGGCATATAACCACTAGACACCGAATCAAGATTTAGCGTATGGGAATTTATGTTGGGAATGCTAATTGAAACAAGACAAGTTATGGACTTACCGTGTTCCGACAACTCTATTTGTATTTGCTTCAGACTCATTCATACCAAATAACTTGGCCATTCTAAAATCTGATATTTTTGGATTCATGTAATGATCTAGCAAGATGTTACTAGCTTTCAAATCTCTATGAACTACCCTCAGCCTTGAAAACTTATGGAGATACAGAAGTCCCTGGGCAATGCCATTCACGATTGCAAACCGAGTCTTCCAATCGAGTAATCCTCTGTTCCTAGGTTCTGTTAAAAGATAAGTAGACCAAATTAAAAACCAAACTTCTAATAAAGAATGCAAAGAGTGTCAATTAGATCTTACCAAAAAGAAAGAAATCCAAGCTATTATTAGGCATGTACTCATATACAAGTATTTTCTCTTGCTTCTCAATGCAACAACCTAAGATCCTCACAAGATTAGTGTGTTGAAGTTTTGCAATGAGTTCGGTTTCATTCTTAAACTCTGCGACTCCCTGCCCAGAGCTTCTTGAAAGCTGCTTTACCGCAACCTCTTGATCATCAGCTAATTTTCCCTGATAAATTCATGAAATACATTTTCGTTATGTATTTTCTTAAGAAATAAATATCTGCGGAAGTTTACCTTATAAACTGCTCCAAAACCTCCCTCACCTAGCTTATTAGCGCTTGAGAAATTGTTTGTGGCGGATAAGATGCTGTGAAAGGTGAAATAATGCAAATCGTTGTTCATATTCCAATCTGCTTGTTCATTATTGTATACCTGCCTCAGCTGATTCAATAATAACTCCTGGATTTTCTTGGCTTTCCCTAATATTCATCAATAAAATTTAATTTTATCTGATAGTTAAAATGTCAGCTTCAGAAGTAAAAGTTTCTACCATATATACTGATATACATCAACTAAGTCCAGCAAATCATGAAGCAGACTTGCAGTTGGAAAGTGTACAGCCATCTGAACATAGTTAGAATATACTCTTGATAGTTTGCAACATGCAGGCAGATGTGTAGTTTACCTAGAACTGTGGAGCATTTCTTAATTTATCAAGGTTATTTGATAAAGTTAACCAGATCTAGTTGTGGACAGACAAGGGACTATTGCATACATGTTAGCAAGCTGATATAATCAACTTAGTATAAAGCTCACCCTCAAAGCTGATTCAGCAAAGTTGATCAGCCCGAACTTACTCGCTAAAGCTGATAAGCATGAGCTAACTCACCGACTAACTAAGTTGAACAATAAAATAACTACCTTGGGCGATTATATATAATAACACAAACACAAAATCAGGTATGAAATTATTCAGAAGGTTTTATCTTCGGATTATCCCGAAGTAAATTTGTTTAAGGTCGAATTTTACTTTAAGAAAGTGTTATCCTTAGATTAACCATGGCATTGATACTTAATAACCTTTCCCAAGAACGTTTATACACACACACACACAAACACGTGTGTGTGTGTAGAGAGGGAGAGAGGGATTCATACCTCTAATATGAAGCTTCTTGTCTACAAAATAGCATGACAGTAGTGGAGCCAAAGTTCCAATCCCAATGATTAACCAAATCCACTTATTCTTCTTTTCTGCATATGAAAAAGTTCACTCAATTATATGCGCATTCTTTTATTTTTGATTAAGTTGTTTAGATCATTTGCAGCAAATGCTAGCATATCATTCTTCTTTATTACAGTAAAAAGAATGCTCCCAATAACCAAGAATAGTAAGCTTGCAAACCTTCATTTTTAGAAATGGTATAATATTCTGTGTTTTGGTGCTTTTCAGCTTCTGCTGGATTGTATATCATTTTACCATAAGTCTTGCAGCCTACCCTGTTTTCGTTCGCATAAGTATATCCAATGCAAGAACAATTACTCCAGCATATTCTATGGCAATCATATAAAGTCAAGTTATAGCTTTCATCATATACATACTCATCCTTGTAAACATAACCATATGTCTTTGTGTAACCATAGTAATAACCTTTTCTGCATTTTAACTTTTCAAACTCAGATTCAGCACAACCAGGTTCAATGATCGAGCCACAACGAACATCTAAATGTAGACTTGAACCCTTAAGCCAGCCATCTGGATGCATCTTCAGAGCTGGAAACGAGTCATACGTTTTTGTTAAATATGTAAACGACTGTTCTGCTTCATTAGAAACATAGTAAAGTCGAACATCTTGACCAGAAGCAGAATATAGATTTGTGTTTATAAATCCACCATTCTGCCAAAGTCCGCTCGTCCAGTGGAGGTTTCCACGCCTCAAGATGACCAGTTGATCTGTGCCATTGGGGTCTCTTGTTAGTGTAAAAGACCCAGTGGCTGGCAGCACATCACTAGCCCAAGAACTCAAGGACCATATATGCCTAGTCTTCAAATTAGTTCCAAGTTTCATCCCTGGTAGAAGTGTGTCTGTTGGGTAATCAAAGCTTTCCCATAAAACCCGCTTAACAGACCCATCTGGGAAAAGTTCTTGCAGAACCAAATTCCCAGAATCCAACAGTGTCGCACTCACATTACGTCTCACCAGGGTAGGACTATACAGATCTAGACTATTTCCTTCACTAGATAAAATGCTCAGCTTGCCATTGACATCTATCACGAGCTTGCCGTTTGCATCTGTAATCGGATTGTTTCTGTTTGCCACCCAAACTGCCTCACTAGGGAAGTCGATCAAATAAGGGTACAATAGTCCAGATTGGTAGAAGTTAAGCTTGTGGTAGTAAAAAATTCCTAAATAAGGACTTATTCTAGTACCAAAGCCAAAGAACTTTAAAGTGAAGACCTTGTTTGATGAAATCAAATAATCCCAGTCCTTGAGTAGTTGACCTTGTTGTAAGGTATCTGTTTCTGAGTAACAAGGATTGCTGAAATAATAACAAGATAAACTGAGGGTGAATATGATGAAAATAATACTTGTGTTTTTCATTTTCTTTATTAAGGTTAAAAGATTGGAACTTGTGATCTTGTTCAAGCTTTGGGTTGAGAAGAAGTGATTAAAATTTTCAGCAACTTTTCTTGACTTTGACTTATGTTACACTTAGTCAACTAAATAGACATCAGCCATTTTCTGTTGGAGACTTGTTCAAAAGCTCCCAATAATGCTTTCACAAGACTTGGTCAACGTTTACCCACTGTGTTCTTCAAGGTCTGTATAATTATTTTGCTCCTTCTTACTTTTCCTCAAGTGGGGTCATCATATCATACAATTTTCTTTAGTTGATCATCCTTGAAAGAAAAAAAATAAGGTGCTGAATTTATATTAATTTTCTACCTAAGTATTTATTTTATTAATTTTTCGGTTAAAAGAAAAAAAGGTCCAGACTCCATATCGATGTGCGATGCCACATAAGATGCTTAGAGCATGATAATATGTATCACTACTATCAGCATCACTAACCACCGCATCACCATCACTAGCACTCCGCGGTAATATCACTATCATCAATGCATCTACACACAATTATTTATCTTAATAACTATTGGTTGAAAAAAAATACCGGGTTTGTAAACTCGTTACCACCACCACGAACTCGTAGATAACAAGCTATACACGAACGTATCACGATAGTAATGACGAGCTGAAGTGTTTTTGATGGGAGATTTAGTCACTATAACGAACCTTGTTATGCAACCATTACGGTTGCTCTTAGTGTGATATGACAGCTAGTGGTATTCTTTTCCACAGTTCTTGGTTGTTTAACAATTCTACGTGATTTTTTTGTTTTGCATTTGCCACTTGCGACCCACTATGACTCTCAAATTCGAATTAATGGGTTGTGGTTGCGAACAACAACCCCTTTGCTAGAGAATGCTTGCAGAAAATGAATACATAAAAACTTAAAACGTGCATGATAGATGACAATCGTTTGTCTGTGTATCATTCAAGATTTTTATAAAAAGTTCAAGCAAGCTTTACATGGTCATATGAATATATTTATAATTTATTAGTAATTTATTAACAATAAACTATAAGTATGATAACTATTAACAAACGATGTTTAAGCCCACATCAAACACACTCCTAGTTGGTGAGTTTTCTTAATCTTAGCCTTAATTTTCATGTTTTTAGTACATTTCATCTCTACGTGTATCCTTAAATATACATGTAGTTGGTAGTTAGCTGGACTAAAGGGCTTGTAGCCTAGAGTATTAGGATTTTGTGAAAGGCATCTTTCCCCAAAAGGTTAAGGGTTCAAGTCTCGTGGTGGACAATAAAGTAGATTTAAGAGTAGGTTTAGCGAGTATGTATCTCTGGTACAAAATAAGTAATTAGCTGGAGTCATTTAATGATGCCACACTTAAATTCCAAACTCTGAATAAGAACCACACTACAAAACAGGAGGATTTGGACACTTAATTGTGTGAATTGCTATGCAACTTCTGATACAAATAGGAGGCTTCCTAATGAAACTGATCTGTCTATTTATGTTGACTAAGTGTAACGTAAAACAAAAGCTAGGGGCTGTTCAAAATTGAGTCAACATAACAAATTAGAGTAATATAAACTCTTCTCAATATCCCGGAGCTTTTGTGTACCCAAGCTAAAATAATGGCAGATAAAACCATATTTCTCTTGCTCCTATTATTTTGCTTTTTGTTCAGAAACCACCCTTGTTACTCAGCAACAGATACCTTACTCCAAGGTCAAGAACTCAAGGACTGGGATGAATTGACTTCATCCAACAGGGTCTTTAGTTTAAAGTTGTTTAGCTTTGGCACCATGGTGAGCCCTTACTTAGGGATATTCTATAACAACAACAATAAGAACAATATCGGATACCGGTATTCAGACTCGGATGAGTTACATAAAAGGGCAGTTTGGGTAGCAAACAGAAACAATCCGATCCCGGATATCTATGGCAAATTAACAATTGATGTCCATGGGAAGCTCAGTATCTTATCTAGTGGAGGCACTGTTGTTGATCTGTTCAATCCTACTTCACTAGTTATACGTAACACAAGTGCTAAACTCTTGGATACTGGAAATTTGGTGCTCCAAGAATTGTATCCAGACGGGTCTGTTAAGCAGGTTTTATGGCAGAGCTTTGACTTCCCAACAGACACACTTCTACCTGGGATGAAACTTGGAATTGATTTGAAGACTGGGCGTAGATGGTCATTGAGTTCTTGGGCAAGTGAGATACTACCAGCCACAGGGTCTTTTACATTAACAGGAGACCCCAATGGCACAGGTCAACTGGTCATCCTAAGGAGAGGAAATTCCCACTGGATGAGTGGACCTTGGCAGAATGGTGATTTCAAAAACACTAATCTACAGTACTCCGGTTCAGATGTTCGCTTGTATTATGTTTCTAATGAGACTGAGCAATCCTTCACCTATTTAACAAAATCATATGACTCATTTCCGGCTCTAAGGATGACAGAAAACGGTATACTCAAGGGCTCAGCTCTGAGTTTAGAAGTCCGCTGCAGCGCAATTGGTCACCCTCCAGGTTGTGCTGAAGATGAGTTTGAAAAGTTAAAATGCAGGAAAGGTTATTTTAGTTCAGCCCTAGACAACACCTACAATTCTTATATTGTAGGGGATGAATATGTATATGATGAATGCTATAACTTAACTTTATATGATTGCCAAAGAATATGTTGGAGCAACTGTTCTTGCAGGGCCTATACTTATGCAACCATAAACAGGGTAGGCTGCAAGACTTACCTTAAAGTGACATACAATCCAGCAAAAGCTGACAACGACCAACATTACGGCATCATCGTACCATGGAGGTTAGTAGGTTTACTACTCTTTTTTATTGTTACCATACCGAAAATGAACTCATACACCCATTACACCAAAAGAAAATGTAAAATTGGCTGATACTCGGTTCTAGATTTTTTTTAGTAAGAAAACCAGTTGCCCACCCTTTGGGTCCATCACACGGTCCCACGGTGAACATGGAGGAGGTAAATCATGCAACCAAAAGTTAAAGTGTATTTGCCAGGTTTGATCCTTGGACCTCCACTATAGATTCCATGTCCCAACAGCTAGGCTACCACTGAGAGGACTAAACTTTCTTAGGATAAAGAATTGTGTGCTTGCATTTTCTGCAAAGGATTTCAGCAACTTTAATAACAGAGAATAGTGCCTCAATGAAAAGAGACTTCATTTTCTTCATATGCAGTAACCGATATGGAGAAGCGTTAGAGAAGAATACATCATGGATTTGGGTGATCATCATGATTGTAACTTCAGCTTTACTTCTATCATGCTATCTGGTATACAAGAAGCTTGATGTTACAGGTATCAACCTCAACTTCCTACTCAAAATATATAGAAACACTAGTCCCTTATCTTCCATGGATTTCCACAAATTGTTAGCTATCATTTATGCTTGCCATCATTGCAGTCCTAAAGAAACTTGATAGATTAAGAATGCTCTCTAATGACCAAATTAGATTGAAAAAGTAATATTTCTTTGTGTTCACGTATCTGCCTACAAAGCGAAAGCATGCGAGTTTCTTCAAATGGATCAATAGGATATTAGTACTATGTTCAGACGGTAATACCCTCTCGATAAAATTAAAGGAATCCAAATGAAGCTAGGGCACCAGTTGCTAGAAAATAGTATTGGCATACGGACTCAGGTTCATAATGAATAATGTGATACTTGAAACTCTGCGACACTGATAACTAGAATTACAAAACACTTGCTTCAAGAACTTTTCGGATTTTAGTTAATGTACATCTGCTGGCTTCAGAAGCTTACATTATTACTATCTAACCAGTTTTTCATTAATAACAAATCAGGGAAAGCTAAGAAGATCAAAAAGCTGTTGCTGCATCACATTAAACGCTTCTACAATTACATACGTAAAGATAAGTATATCAACACTGAGCTGCATTATTTCACCTTTCAAAGCATCGTATCTGCCACAAACAGTTTCTCAAGCAGTAATAAGCTAGGAGAAGGAGGTTTTGGATCAGTGTATAAGGTAAATTTTTAAACACCCTCTCGTTAAGAAAATTTCAAATAAGAACTAGCATGGGATGGATTTCACAGGGAAAATTAGTTGATGGACAAGAGGTTGCAGTGAAACGGCTTTCAACAAGCTCTGGACAAGGAGTCAAGGAGTTTAAGAATGAAACTGAACTCATTGCAAAACTTCAACACACTAATCTTGTTAGGCTTCTAGGCTGTTGCGTTGAAAAGCAGGAAAAAATCCTTGTATATGAATACATGCCTAACAATAGCTTGGATTTCTTTCTTTTTGGTAAGATCGATCTAACACTTTCTACATTCTATATATAATTAGTGGGTTCTTTCATTAGTCTCTTATACTCATTTTCTTATCAGATCCTGGGAGAAAAGGATTACTGGGTTGGAGTACCCGCTTTGTAATCATTGACGGCATTGCTCAGGGACTTCTATATCTACACAAGTTTTCAAGACTAAGAGTAATCCATAGAGATTTGAAAGCCAGCAATATCTTGCTAGATGACTACATGAAGCCAAAAATATCAGATTTTGGCATGGCTAAGTTGTTTGGGATCAATGAGTCTGAAGCAAATACAAGTAGAGTCGTTGGAACTCGGTGAGTCCATTACTACTTACTAGGGACGCAGAGAAAAGGTCATATATTGGTGTTTTGTGACACTTTTAAACATGTTAGTGACTGCGAAAAAGGTCATATATTGGTGTTTCACACACTTTTTGTCATTAACTCATTATATAGTTTCACACCTTTTTATGTGTAGGGAAAACACTTCAAACATGTTTAGTGACCGTGTTTTGACTTTTAGTTACATTTCTAGGTGTAATTGATAATTGTCTTGTAGAGCATAATATAGGCTAACTCTTGCTTTGATATCCAGTGGGTATATGCCACCAGAGTATCTGATAGATGGCGTCATATCAACCAAGATAGACGTGTTTGGTTTCGGCGTTTTGTTGCTTGAAATTGTAAGCAACAAGATGAATCATGGAAGCTATGATTTGGAACACCCCCTTAATCTTCTAGGACTTGTAAGTTAACTCAGAGTTTTTCATTATTTGAGACATAATAGAGCATCAATCATAAATGATTAAACCGATTTCAGGCATGGGAACTGTGGAATGAAGGCAGAGGTTTGGAGTTGATGGATCAAGTACTGGAAGATTCATGTACTCCCAAAGAAGTAATGACATGCATTCATGTGGGTCTCTTGTGTGTTCAAGATCACGCCATGGACAGACCAACCATGTCAGAAGTTATTTCCATGCTTACAAATGAAAATATGATTCTACCAGAGCCAAAACAACCAGCATTCTTCATTGAGAGGCGTGAGACAGAGGCTGGAAGACAAAATAATTTGGAAACTGGATCTGTAAATGGGCAGTCAATTTCAATTCTATTGGCGAGATAAGAGGCTACATAACACATGTTTAATAGATCCTGATATTTCTATTAATAGATCCTGTAATGAAAGGACTACTGGATTGGAAGCAATGAGAAGGCATGATTCAAAACTGTCTTGACTAGATAGTTTCCTTCCTCAAACAATTAACTTAGACATACATACAAATAGATGTTAGCGGCTTGGTTCAGCCTAATCGCTGATCAGTTCCGAACTCCAATTAGCAAACCAAGCCATAGACTGTCTTGAAAGTTTCATTTTTCATGCTCGTGTGTTTGTTAGCTTTAATGGTTTTAAAACAAACATTAGTATTACATTATTTATTAAGTGACATAATTATAGTTTATATTTGTATTAATTGTGGGGTATAGTGTGTTGGCCACCGGAGCTTTAGCCGCCACCATAACTGTCAATGACAGTTCTTGGCGGGAGTAAACCACCACCACCCACAAGTATATATATATGTGTAAATGCAAACCAGATGTTTAGTTCGATTTTTTGAAATCACAAGATTATAAATTCAGTGTTTTATACTTCTGTGTTTATATATATATATCAAATCTGTGTTGTGGTTACACTCGAAGAAATGGTTTCATCAAGTTCATGCCATCGCCGGAAATCAACACCATGTCAAAATAAAACAGTGTTGTCAGTAAAAATCTGTTGGGTCAATATAATCATCATCATCATCGATTTTATTCAGCCCCGATTCATACCTTATATCCCTTGTCCTGTGAAGTATATTCATGCAAGCTCGTCCCTATTCTTGGTAAAATTAAATTTTCTAAGAAAGCAACAGATGAAGACTCAAGATAGAAGTAAATGAGGTAAGATAGCTGTGTGAAATAACTTAAATCCAAAAATACGGACAGATAGATTCAATTCATTTTTAATTTTAGCGTACTATATTCCGGTTAGCTTGAACAGATTAGATGAATTCAAATGGCAATTGATGTTTAAGCATTTTATCAAACAGATTGTGTGTTTAATAAGTTGTCACATAAACATGCGCAAATACCCAAAGTGTTGAATGTATAAACTAAACTTAGTTTTAGATAGCTTTATGTATAAGATTAAAATAGAAATAGAAGTAGGGTTAGGGCACTGTGTATTACCACCGACGGGTTTACCACCGTCAACCACCAACCGCCGCCGTCACAACGGCGTAAGTAACCGTTGACGGCCGGAAACCACCAAGAAACCGCCCTTTGTAGGCCTATATATATATATGTGTATATGTAAACGAATGTACAAGTGTGTGATTTCTCAGATTAATAAAGCAAGTATCTTAATGTTTATTTGATTTACGATCCAACAATTGGTATCAGAGCATCAGGCTCTCATCATCTACCATAGAAATCGAGAAACCCACCAGTTGCCGGAGAAGAACACCATAAAGGGTGTTAACCGGAATCAAGGATACCTAGAGGCGGTCGAGATCCCGAAGGATACTACCACCGTCTGGCATCCAACCGAAAAAGTAAAAGGGGACTTACCTCGCCGGAGAAGACAACCGGAGAAGACGACCGGAGTAACCACGGTCACGATAACCTACTCGGAAATAGAAACCGAGGAACCAAAGCATCGTGAAACAACGATTGCATAAGAGGCAGCCACCGGAGACAGCCGACCAAAGCAACCGGAGGGGTAGCGGCAAACGATCAAAGCAACCGGAGAAGAGGCACTCGAGAACCAAGGCAACATAAGCGGCGCACAGAGTAAAGAAGGAAAAGGCGTGACTAAGAAAACCCTAATGCTATGTAAAAAAAAGAAAAGGTTTTTTTAAAGAAAAAAAAGGGCAGATAAATTTAAAAAAAAGGGAGCACTATTTTTTGTTTTGCAAGAATTTATTTTAAAAGTAGTATATATTCTTTTGTAAGACAAAATTTTTAATCAAATAATATGCAAGAAAATAAGTAAGGAATAGAGTTTGTTTTAAAAAAGGGATTTGTGTTATTTAAAAAAAGGGGGTTTTTATATAAAATTAATTAAACTTTTGTATTAAAATCATTGAAGTAAGTTTTGTGATTTTAATATATATTAATATGTGTTATTAATATATATTAGAATTTTTTTTATGCAAGTAAGAAAGGATTAATTTATTTGATCAAAGCAAGCAAGTTAAAGCCCTAACTAGCGACTTGGTTAGGAGCGCGAAGGTTGATTAGCAAGTTGGTCAACGTTCGTACTGGGTAGCAAGTAGCCCAGAAATCAAGTTTGAACTGGGTAGCAAGTAGCCCAGAAAGCAAGTTTATTGAGTAGCAAGTGGCCCAAACAACAAGAAACTGGGTAGCAAGTAGCCTAGAAAGTAAGATTATTTGGGTAGCAAGTAGCCCAAATAAAGTAAGAAATTTGATCATATGATCAACAACAAGAAATTAGAATCAATTTTGATTCTAAACAAGCAAGCAAGAGAAACCTCATAGTTTCTATATAAGCAAGGTACAGAAGCAAGCAAGTAAGCACAACAAGAAAGAATGTCAGGAGGTGCATCAAGTAGTTCAGTACGTGGACAAGGGAATTTTTCACTCGAATGTCCCAAATTGACATATACGAATTATACAACTTGGGCACTGATGTTGGAAACAATATTGAAGGCATGTGGACTTTGGGAAGTAATTGATGCAAAAAAGGATACAGATGGCAAGAAAGAAACATCAATAGATGAGAAAGCAGAAAATACAGCGAAAGGAATGATATTCCAAACAATACCACAAGACATGTTAATGCAAGTTGCACAATACACCACTGCAAAGGAAGTATGGAACTCAATCAAAGTTAAACATCTTGGAGCCGATTTAGTTCAGAAAGCCCGTTTGCAGACTTTAAGAAGTGAGTTGGAGACATTAAAGATGAAACCAGATGAAAGTGCAAGTGGGTTTGTAGGAAAGTTAAGTAGCATACAAGCCAAGTTTAAAAACCTTGGGGGTACTCTAAAAAATAAAGTACTCTTGAGGAAACTGCTTAACTCAGTCCCAAAGAAGTTTCTACCGATCGTAGCATCTATCGAACAATATCAAGAGATTGATAAAATGCAATTTGAAGAAGCCGTAGGAAGAATAACAGCTTTTGAAGAACGACTTAAAAGCCAAGACGAACAAGAAGACAGTTATCAAAACAAACTTCTAATGGCAAATTCAAATAATCAAGGAAATGGTAGAGGACATGGAAGAAACTTCACCAAAAACAAAAGTAGCTATGGAAAAGGTACTAGTCATGGAAGCATAGACAAAAGCAAGCTCAGGTGTTATGAATGTGGTGAGCATGGACATTTCGCGAAGGAATGCACGAAGTGGAAAGACAAGAAGAAAGACATTGAGCAAGAAACATTTCTCATCTCAGAAGACGAAGAACCAACATTGCTGTAAAAGCAAGTCAAAGCAAGTTGAAGACCTCACTTAAACTATGTTTAGTTTAAGGGGGAATGTTGAATGTATAAACTAAACTTAGTTTTAGATAGTTTTATGTATAAGATTAAAATAGAAATAGAAGTAGGGTTAGGGCACTGTGTATTACCACCGACAGGTTTACCACCGTCAACCACCAACCGCCGCCGTCACAACGGCGTAAGTAACCGTCGACGGCCGGAAACCACCAAGAAACCGCCCTTTGTAGGCCTATATATATGTGTATATGTAAACGAATGTACAAGTGTGTGATTTCTCAGATTAATAAAGCAAGTATCTTAGTGTTTATTTGATTTACGATCCAACACAAAGTACACATTTAATTATAGCGTACTATATTCCAGTTATTTTATATTTTTGTAGAATTACATGGAATTCTTATATCTATCAATTAGGCAATTAGCAAACTATGTTGTTTGCTAATTTATCACGAAATTTTCAGGGTTATTTTGGTAATTATGGGATTAACTCATGATATAATGAGTATGTGAGATTTTCAATTTCTCGCGATATTTTGAGTAAAACGATATAATCAAGGATTCTCTGTTTCTTTTACGCCTTGTTCTCGAGTTTTTTTTAGGATGGAAAGTAAATGATTTGAAAGGAAATCTACCTAAAAGATGTTCTTGAGTTTCATTTAAGAAAGGAAAGGAAAGAGAGAGATTTGAAGGGGAAGTTTAAGCTTATTTTAGTCATAAATCTTTCCTCCCAATTTTGGGATGGTTTGAAAGAAAAGAATTTCCTTTCCTCTCCTTTCCTTTCCTCTCCTTTCCTTTCCTTTCCTTTCTTTCTCATACTAAACTCGAGAATAAGGCGTTATAGTTTTATGGCTTCTATCTCTGATTTGGGAAAGAGGGAGATAGATTTTGAATTTTTTTAAGAAAACATTAATTATTTATTCAAATATACTTGCTGTAACTAGTGCATCTTTTAAAACAATAAAAAATTAAATTATGTTTCGTCAAATGTATACGATTTGTGTTTCGTAATTGCTTCGTAAAAAGAGGTAAGTGGTTTTGAGTTTTTATTTTTTATATTTTATATGCTATTAAATTTAAAAAAAAAAACTTTGATATCTATATATAAATGTCAAACTTTACTGTAATTATGTAAGTAATAATTAACTTTTATTTTTAATTGTTAAGTTTTCGTTTAAATTTATTCTAGAATGAAAAGAGAAATTGTGTTTATAACAAATTTGTTGATTTTAATTTGTTCTCCTCGCAATAAGTGAGGGCAATCAAATACTAGTTACATAAACAATGACAGTAAAAGAAACATCAAACTGTAGCTGTTATGCATAAACGAGAAAAGAAAGCAATAAAGAACATAGGAATTTACGTGGTTCATGGTTAACAGTATGTTAACCTACGTCTACGGGCAGGAACCAGAGAGACTATTATTACTGACATAAGAGAGTTACAATATATAGGATACATATGACTGAAACATAGGCTCAATATTTATAACCATACAAGATACTCAAGAAAACCCTAATTCATAATTATGGTAAACATAATTAACCAAATTAAGAAGATTGGCCGCCGCACCATAAAGGAAATTGCTTGGGGCTGAAGAGCCCTGCTCCACGCCAAGGAGCATGTGCCCACGTGTAGCTCCTTCGAATGTCATACGCCGTGTGATAGTGTCCCACGCCGAGCATCTCTTGACGTTGCGCTCCGTGCACCAATGTAGCACGCCGTGCACCCTTAATTTTTAGGTTTCAATATTCTAAGCCATTTTCAAGTCACATTTCAACAATCTTCACCTTTGACTTGAAGTTTCTTCAACCGCCAAGGTTTCATCAGTCGCTCTCAATCGTGTCCTCCCTACCAAATGCCCTGAAGGGACTTTTACCTCCTGCAAACATTCACCAAGTCCAAGCAATGCTTGAAATTTTCCACCGGTAACGCCTTTGTTAACATATCTGTTGGGTTATGCTCAGTAGCTATCTTCTAGATAGAAAACCTATCTTCCTCTGGAACATCCCGGATGAAATTAAGCCTCACATCTATGTGTTTTGTTCTCTCGTGATACACCGGATTCTTAGCCAGACTCAAAACACTTTGACCAAAACTCTGCACTAGACCATACAACCAGATACACTTCTTGATTCCTTCGGTCATTGACATGTATTCTGCCTCAGTTGTCGACAAGGCAACCGTAGGTTGTAGGGTAGCCTTCCAACTAACGACACAACCAAACAAAGTGAAGATGAAACAAGTAAGCTATCTCCGTTTAACCAGGTCACTGCCATAGTCAACATCCACATATCCTGTAAGGCCATCACCCCGCTTCTTAGCACCATACACCAGACAAATGTCATACACACCCTTCAAATATCGCAAGATCCACTTCACAGCTCCCTAGTGAGTTTTTCCCAGATTACTCATAAATCTGCTCACCACACTAACCGCATGCGCCGGATCCAGCCTCGTACAAACCATGACATACATAAGACTTCCAACTACACTTGAATATGGAACCATCTTCATGTAGTCAATCTCCTTATCTGTACCCGGTATAGTGCCTAGATCAAATTTAAAATGCGCCGCCAAAAGAGTACATACCAGCTTTGATTAATCAATAGAGAACGCCTGCACCACTTTCTCAATATACTTTTCTTGAGAAACCCGTAGTAACCCCGCTACTCTATCCCGATAAATCTTCATACCCAGTGTCTTCTTTACTTCACCCAAATCCTTCATTTCAAATTCACTGTTAAGAAGAGCTTTTAGGTCATTAATTACAGCCATGTCTTTCGCTGCAATTAACATATCATCCACATATAGCAACACATAAATATAGGAATCCTCATAAACCTTCTTAGAATAAATGTAATTATCAAACTAATTTCTTGTGTACCTATGAGAAACCATGAAGAAATCAAAACTCTTGTACCACTGCCTAGGAGACTGTTTTAAACCATACAGGGACTTCTTCAGCAAACACACCTGGTCTTATTTGGAACTTTCAACTCCCTCCGGTTAAGACATGTATATCCTTTCTTCTAGATTCCCATGAAGAAATGCAACTTTCACATCTAGCTACTCCAGCTCCAGATTGAATGCACCCACCATGGCTAAAAGAACCCGGATAGTTTTGTGTTTCACAACAGGAGAAAAGACTTCATGATAGTCAATCCCTTCCTTTTGTGAGAACCCTTTCGCCACCATCCCGTCACGCGTCACGTCGCGATCTCAAATTTTCCCGACTTTTCATTTTCATTTTATTTTTCTTTTCTTTTCTTTTTAAATAATAATATTCCATTATTATTATTAACAAGTTTAACTTCGGAAATAATATTTTATTTCTCAATAATAATATTATAAAATTCGGGTCGTTACAATTCTCCCCTTCTTAAAATCATTCCGTCCTCGGAATCTACTAAATAAAAAGTTAGGGATATCTAGCTTTCATCTCTACTTTAATTTCCCAAGTCATATCTCCTCTATGCTTATTCTTCAATTGGACTTTCACCAACTTAACCCGTTTCTTCCTAAATTGCTTAACTTTATGATCTAGGATCGCCACTGGTTATTCAATCAACCATTTATGCTCATCCACTTGAAGTTCCTCAAGAGGTAGTAAACTTGGCTCCTTTGCTAGACACTTTCGCAGATAGCAAACGTGGAACACATTGTGAATTCCCCCTAGCTCCGCTGGCAACTCTAACTATGCCTGATCTCCAACTCTTTCAAGTACCGCGAATGGACCAATAAACCGAGGTCCAAGTTTATCGCGCTTCCCAAACCGTATGATGCCTTTCCATGGCGAGACTTTGAGCATCACTTTCTCACCTACTTCGAACGTCTTTGGTCTATGCTTCTTATCGGAATACTTTTTATGTCGTTCTCGAGTTATCCTTAACCGTTCGCGAGCAACCGCAACTTTGCCTACTGTCAATTGAACTATCTCAGGCCCGACAAATTTCTTTCTCTTGGTTCCAACCAACAAGTAGGGGTACGACACTTTCTCCCGTAGAGAATTTCGTATGGTGCCATATCGATACTTGCATGGTAGGTGTTATTGTAAGCGAACATCACTAGTGGTAGGTGCGTATCCCAACTACTACCGTACTCAATCACACAGGCCCTCAACATGTCCTCAAGCGTTTGAATCGTTCTTTCGTTTTTTCCGTCCATTTGAGGGTGATAAGCCGTACTCAAGTGCACCCTTGTACCTAACTCTTCTTGTAACTTTTGCCAGAATCGTGAAGCGAATCCACTATCACGGTCGGAGACAATGGATAAGGGGACTCCATGCCTCGTGACCACTTCTCGCACGTAAAGTTTGGCTAGGTTTTCTAGCTTCTCATTTTCCTTCGTTGCTAAGAAATGAGCACTCTTATTCAACCGATCTACAATCACCCAAATCATATCATTACCGTGCTGGAACTTTGGTAGCCTTGTCACAAAACCCATCGTGATTTTGTCCCACTTTCACTCGGGAATCTCAAGTTGTTGCAACTTCTCGTATGGTTTCTGATACTCCGCTTTCACTTACGAACAAGTAACAAATTTAGCCACATAGTTTGCTACGTCTGATTTCATTCCCGGCCACCAATAGCTCGGTTGCAGGTCACGAAACATCTTTGTATTGCTCGGATGTATTGAATACTTAGACTGATGGGCATCCTGCAATAGCTTGTCACGAACTCCTCCAACCTTAGGGATCCAAACTCGTCCCTTGAAAGTCTTTAACCCGCGATTATCCTCTTCGAGCAGCATTTTATGCTTAACCATGACCTCATCCTTTAAGTTTTCATAGTTTAACCCTTCACTTTGAGCTACCCGAATCTTCTCGATTATATCACATATAACCACCAATCCCATAGACTTCAGCCATTAAGTTGCTTGAGGCTCCTTACAGCTTAGAGCATCAGCTACTACATTAACTTTTCCCGGATGGTAGCTAATTTCGCAATCATAGTTAATTAGGAATTCCATCCATCGTCGTTGCCTCATGTTTAACTCTTTTTGATTCTGGATGTGTTGCAAAATCTTATGATCCATGCAGATCATACATCTTGTACCATAAAGATAATGCCGCCAAAGTTTCAAAGCAAAAACCACCGCTGCTAGTTCTAAATTGTGAATAGGGTAGTTCTTTTCCGCGTCCTTCAACTGTCTTGATGCATAAGCAATAACTTTCCCTCGCTGCATAAGGACACACCCCAAACCAAAATAGGATGCATCACTCACACAAAAGATTCTTAAGCGTTAGGAATGCTTCCTCTTGCTCACCTGACCATACAAACGGCTCCATCTTCCTTGTCAATTTGATCAAAGGTGTAGCAATTTTCAAGAAGTCTTGAATGAACCTTTGATAGTAACCCGCCAAACCTAAGAAACTCCAAATTTCGGTAGGGTTTTTGGGGTCTCCTACTTCTTAACTGCTTCAATCTTCGCAAGATCTACTTTAACCCCATCCATTCCAACCAGATGACCGCGAAACTGAACTTCCCGCAACCAAAATTCACACTTAGAGAATTTGGCGTAGAGTTCCTCCTTTCGGAGAGTACCAAGAACTTCCCGTAAGTGTCGCCGATGATCTTCAGAAGTGCGAGAATATACAAGAATATCATTAATGAATACAATAACCTATTTGTATAAGAAAGGACGACAAACTCGATTCATCAAGTCTATGAAAATTGCTGGAGCATTGGTAAGACCGAATGGCATCACAAGGAACTCATAGTAACTGTAGCAAGTTCCGAATGTCGTCTTAGGAATATCCTGGTCTCTCACCCTCACTTGATGATAGGCAGGCCGCAAGTCGATTTTCGAGAAGTAACTTGCCCCTTGGAGTTGATCGAAGAGATCGTCAATCCTCGGAAGCGGATACTTATTCTTGACCGTAACCTTATTCAACTCCGATGCACATACGCATGGAATCGTCTTTCTTCTTAACGAACAGGACCGGGGCTCCCTAAGGTGAAGAGCTCGGCCTGATGAAGCCTTTTCCAAGAAGCTCTTGAAGCTACGTCATAATCTCCTTCATCCCCAATGAAGCTAGCCGATAAGGTGCTTTAGCAATGGGTGCCATACTAGGAACAAGATCGATTTGAAACTCTATCTGTCGTGGTGGTGGCAAACCAGGTAACTCGTCTAGAAAAACATCCGCATAGTCCCAGACCACCTTCACTTCGGAAAAAACCGCTTTCTTTCTAGAAGTTTCGACTACGTGAGCCAAGAACGCCGCACAATCCTTCACTAGGCACTTTCGTCTCTTGAGAACCGAGATTAGGGACAAAGTCCCCAGAGATTTCTCTCCGTAGGCGATGGCATAACCACCCGCTGAAAAAGGTACATACACGATTTTCTTGGCACATAGGATTTCCGCACGATTAGACGATAACCAGTCTATTCCGATAACCACATCGAATCCTTCGAGATCAATCGGAATTAGTGTTAGAGGGATGATATTTTCGTTAATTTTGATCGCACAATTTTCGTATTTTTCCCTGACAGTGACGGGTTTTCCGACCGCCACTTCGATTTCCAACACCGACTCTAACAGACTCCCAGGTAACACAAAACGAGAGCAAAAAGAAGTAGACACTATAGACCTACTTGCACCCGAATCAAATAATACTCTAGAGGACATAGAATTAATTAGATAGGTTCCAAAAATAACCTCATCGTTGCGCTTGGCCTCATCCGCAGTCAAATAATACATGCATATTACGTGTTTGATCATGCATGCAACCGATATTTAACTTAGAACACATAACATGTATCATCAATCAATATATATAAATATATGTATAATCATCTTCATTTCGAAAATAAGGTTTTGTCTATGTACTCGGTTTAGTAAAGTCTACTGAACTCACCAGAAATAGAACAAAACGAAAACCTCAAACCTAGATTGCTGAGCTTAGCACACGGACCGCCAAAAGCTAGTCTCACGTGCTTCAAATGCCGCTCAAGAACACCACAAACGAACCCGAGGTTGAAACTTGTCCCGAAATCGCTTCATCGTAACACCCGATCCAAACTAACGCTCACAAACGAAGTCCTAACACCGGGAAACGCTCAAGATCCTTGAAATCTCTCAAAAATTTGGCAGAGTAACGTTATAGGAATGAAGTGTGAAAAATGGCTGGAGTTGATCTTGTATTTATAGAAGCCAGATGAACGCATCGCAACGCGAGTCGCGGCGGGCTAACGCGTCGCGTCGCGATCCCTGCCACACGCAACCATCCGTCCCGCGTCGCATCGCGTTCTCAAATTTTCCCGACTTTTCATTTTCTTTTTATTTTTCTTTTCTTTTTAAATAATAATATTCCATTATTATTATTAACAAGTTTAACTTCGGATTGCCCGCCCATGAATTCCTTACATGTATATATATATATACACATATATATATAGCGAGAACCAATCTTAGCCGTCCAATTCCTCCTCTTTCAATTGGATTGCCCATCATGAATTCCTTACATGCACCCTACCACACTTAATCCCAACCCACGCTCTTCGTCCATGAATTTCATTATCCAAAATGAACAGCTAAGATTGATCCTCGCAATATAGGATAATGAAATTTATGGATAAAGAGCTTTGGGGGGGTTGAGTGTGGCAGGGTGCATGTAAGTAATTCATGGGTGGGCAATCCAATTAAAGGAGTGGGAATTGAACGGCTAAGATTAGTTCTCGTGGTTCTCGCAATAAAAACGGTTTTTAAATGAATTTTTTACTATATATATAATCGATATATATTAAAATCGAGACGATGCCAATTGTCTTGTACATATGTGCCTATATATAGATAAGGATCGGTGGTGGTTGGAGGGTGGTTTCTGGTAGTTGACCGCCTCCAACTAACAGGGTGGTTTTCCCTCCAAAAACCGACAATCATGTGTGTGTGTATATACACGTATACAATTATTACATAATAATCCCAATATTTAATTACATAATAATAATAATAATAATAATAATAATAATGTTTTTACAAATGATAAATAATATTTAAGGTGTCCAACAAGAAATTGAGGCTATAACAAAGCCCAAGGTGCGGTCGACAATGATCAACAAGATGCAGTCACCGATCGTTTTATGGTTCAATGAAGAAAAGGAGATAGTTTTACTTGGGGCTCATAGTTTTCGCTTTATTGATTCCTTTGTAATAAAAGTAGTTAAATAGAGAGAATAATAGGACAGACCCTACAAACTATAAAGGCCTATAGGTTAATACCATTTTGTGTTAAGAGATCTTTACTTGAAAGCCCCCATTGCTTTCACAAGAGTTGGTATGAAGGTCTATAAACCCTTACATAAAAGTCAAACACACCCCTACTGGTTTACTTGAGTTTTCTTAATTTTAGCCTTGTTTTTGTGAGTAGTAAATTTCATATGTATATCCTTAAAGGCTTTTAAACTAATATACATGTAGTCAATAATTAGCTGGAGTCATCTAATTATGCCACACTTAAATTCCAAACTCTGAAGATGAACCACACTACAAAACAGGAGGATTTGGACACTTTAATTACTATGCAACTTCTGATACAAATAGGAAGCTTCCTAATGAAATTGATATGTCTATTTATGTTGACTAAGTGTAAAGTAAACAAAAGCTAGCTGCAGAAAATCAAGTCAACATAACTAATTATTACATTAATATAAACTCTTCTCAATATCCCAGAGCATTTTGTGTACCCAAGCTAAAACAATGGCAGACAAAACCATATTTCTCTTGCTCCTATTATTTAGCTTTTTGTTCAGAAACCACCCTTGTTACTCAGAAACAGATACCTTACAACAAGGTCAAGAGCTCAGAGACTGGGATGAATTAATTTCATCAAACAGGGTCTTCAGTTTGAAGTTCTTTGGGTTTGGCACTAGTATAAGCCCTTATTTAGGAGTATTCTACAACAACAACATCAGATACCGTTCTTCTTCAGAGGCTTACAGTAAAACGGCATTAGACGACTTCAGTAATCCAGCCGTTTGGGTAGCTAACAGAAACAATCCGATACCAGATGTATACGGTAACCTCAAAATAGATGTGAATGGAAAGCTGAGCATTATATCCAGTGGTGGCACTGTTGTTGATCTCTTCATCCCTAGTCTGGTAACACGAAATGCAAGTGGTAGACTTTTGGATTCTGGAAATTTTGTACTGCAAGAATTGTATCCAGACGGGTCTGTTAAGCGGGTTTTATGGCAAAGTTTTGATTACCCGACAGACACACTTCTACCTGGAATGAAACTTGGGATTAATCTCAAGACTGGTCATAGATGGTCACTGACTTCTTGGCGGAACAATGAGCTACCAGCAGAAGGTTTGTTTAAGTTAACAGGGGACCTCAATGGCACAGGTCAAATGGTCATTATGAGGCAAGGGAATATCCACTGGACAAGTGGACAATGGCAGAATGGTGGATTTAAAAACACATTTCTAAGATCTTCTGGTCCAGATGTCCGTCTTTATTATGTTTCTAACGAGACTGAGCAATCCTTCACATATTTAACAAGAACATACCATTCATTCCCAGCTCTAAGGATGAATCACGATGGTCATCTTAAGGGTACAACTCTAAATTTAGACATCCAATGCTACCACATTGACAACCCTCATGGTTGTACTGAAGATAGGATGGAAAATTTAGAATGTAGGAAAGATTATTATTCTGATTTACAAAAAGGCTACTTTCATCTGGGTGATGAGTATGTCTATGATGAAAGTTATAACTTAAGTTTCTATGATTGTCAAAAAATATGCTGGAACAATTGTTCTTGCATGGCCTGTACTAGTGTAACCAAAAACAGGGTAGGCTGCAAGACTTACGGTAAAGATGATTTGACGAACAGGATGAAAGATGATTCAGAATATTACATGATCAGGTATCTTGGAGGTTAGTAAGTATATATATGTTTTGCATTTGCTGCAAATGATCGCAACTTAAGTAATGCCTCAGAAGAGTGCCTGAAGAAATGAAGATGCGGGACGAGAAGAAGGAAAACGAGAAGAAGGAGAAACAGAAGAAGGAAAACGAGAAGAAGCAGAAGGAGAAGGAGAAGAAGAGAAAAACCTGGATTTTGATGATCATCGTAATTGTACCATTAGCTGTACTCGTATCATGCTATTTAGTATACAAGAAGCTCGATGTTAAAGGTACCATCCTCAACTCTTTACTCCACATGTATATTACCATAGTCCCTTATCTTCAAGGATCTCAACTTGTGAAAACAGTCCAGTTACCATTTATGCTTGCCATTGTTGGAGTTTAACAGAAACTTGATTTAAAAGAAAAAACTAGTGAGGCTGAAACTCTGCCACACGAAGAACTAAAACCTGGGGCTCCATTGAGGAACTTAAAGCCCATTTCGGCTACACCATAGGGATTTTCTAGGAACAAACACCGTTCAAAAACTTCAAGAGTTTTAGTTAATGTACATCTGCTGCTTCAAAAGATAACGTTATTATTATCTAACCAGTTTTTCATTATTAAAAAATAGGGAAAGCTAAGAAAATCAAAAGGCTGTTGCTGCATCAGATTAGACGCCTTTACAATTACGTACGAAGAGAAAAGATTATCAACACTGAGCTACATTATTTCACCTTCCAAAGCATCTCATCTGCCACAAACAATTTCTCTAGCAGTAATAAGCTAGGAGAAGGAGGTTTTGGATCAGTTTATAAGGTAAACTTTCAAACACCCTCTTCTTAAGAATATATCAAATAAAAACTAGTGTCGGTTCGATTTTGCAGGGTAAATTAGTTGATGGGCAAGAGATTGCAGTGAAACGCCTTTCAAGAAGCTCTGGACAAGGAGTCAAGGAGTTTAAGAACGAAACCGAACTCATTGCAAAACTTCAACACACTAATCTTGTCAGGCTTCTTGGTTGTTGCGTTGAAAAGCAAGAAAAGATCCTTGTATATGAATATATGCCTAATAATAGCTTGGATTTCTTTCTATTTGGTAAGATCCCACACTTTCGATGTTCTATATATAATTAAATTGGTTCTTTTCCTTAGTTACTACTACTCGTTTTTCACACAGATCCTCGGAAGAAAGGATTACTGGATTGGAATAACCGCTTTGTAATCATTGATGGCATTGCTCAGGGACTACTATATCTACACAAGTTTTCAAGGCTGAGAGTAATCCATAGAGATCTGAAAGCCAGTAACATCTTGTTAGATGACTACATGAAGCCAAAAATATCAGATTTTGGCATGGCTAAGTTGTTTGGGATCAACGAGTCTGAAGCAAATACAAGTAGAGTCGTTGGAACTCGGTGAGTCCATAACTACTTACTAGGGACGCAGAGAAAAGGTCATATATTGGTGTCACACACTTTTTGTCATTATATAGTTTCACACTTTTTTATGAGTAGGGAAAACATTTAATTAAACATGTTTAGTGACGGTGTTTTGACTTTTAGTTACATTTCTAGGTTGTATAACTAAATGATAATTGTCTTGTAGAGCATAACATAGGCTAAGTCTTTCTTTGATATCCAGTGGGTATATGCCACCAGAGTATCTGATAGATGGCATCATATCAACCAAGATAGATGTCTTTGGTTTCGGCGTTTTATTGCTTGAAATTGTAAGCAGCAAGATGAATCATGGAAGCTATGATTCGGAACACCCCCTTAATCTTCTAGGACTTGTAAGTTAACTCTATCTAACACTGATATTCATCGTATATATGAGACGTAATACAGCATGCATCAATGATAAATAATTTCAGGCATGGGAACTGTGGAACCAAGGCAGAGGTTTGGAGTTGATGGATCCAGTACTGGAAGATTCATGCACTCCCAAAGAAGTAATGACATGCATTCATGTGGGTCTCTTGTGTGTTCAAGATCATGCCATGAACAGACCAACCATGTCGGAAGTTATTTCTATGATTACAAACGAAAATATGAATCTACCAGAGCCAAAACGACCGGCGTTCTTCATTGAGAGGCATGAGACAGAGGCACTGGCAGGAAGAGGAGATAATTTGGAAAATGGGTCTGTAAATGGGCAATCAGTTTCAATATTAGTGGCAAGATAAGAGGAAGTAAAAATCACATGTTTAATATCACTACTTAATTTGTTACTGTTCTAGACTTGAAATTATATTTCATGATGACCTCTAATATTTATATAAATAAGTAAACAAGGTGATACCCTGTTTCTAAAGTTTCAACTGTTTTTGGTATTTTCTTTTTGTATTAAAAACTAAGACATTTCCTTACTCCCCTATATCATGCTTGGTGTTGTCTGTAAAAAGCTATGCAACTTATGCTCCATAATTACTAGAAAGTTAGGGAAAAGGAAGACTGCAGCTCAGGGGTGTCTATATAATTAAAAAGTGGCCAAGAGTTTTAGAATTACATGTAACTATTGTATTATAGACTTGATTTAATTTAATTTTAATATTAAACGGCCCATTAATTGCCTAGGCCGAAATCCATAGCAAAGTAGTATGTAGAATAATCTTTCGAAGAAGCATGCAGAAGGAACATGCGATATATAGATAGGAAATATCTAGAGATGTATAAGTAGAAATATGTAGACACTAAACATATCCGTGGATATATCTAGAAATGTAGAACCTTCCATGGAGTACTATAAATAGGTGGTGACCGGTAAGGTCTTGAATTAATTATATCAAGAAGCCAAAACTAAGGAAATCAAAAAGTTTCTTCAAGTTTTCCTCTCATTCAAGCATTCTCCTTTCATTTTCTTATAACCTCTATATTAATATAAGCCTAGAAGTCTCCTTTTGAATTTCCAATAGCTTGGTAGCAGATCTTGAAGATCAATATGTCAAATTTGATGAATTCATACCACTTTCACATTATGAAAGAGATCATGGGAGTTGGTGCATCCAGATAGAAGCATTGCTTCGCACTCATTATGTATGGGTGATAGTCGAGAAAGGCTACAAAGAAACTTAAGACAAAAGTCCATCGAGCGTCATCCAAAAGGAGGAATTGCATAAAGCAAGAAAGAAGGATATGTTAGGTGTGACTTGAATTGGCATGATGGATTTATAAAAACTGGAATCTAATGTTAAATTTTGGAACCTAGCTTTATAACAGATATAGACATTCTGATCATAAGTACGTGCTCTTATCAAATGTTTACAAACATTCTGATCATTAACTTATCAATCAGCTTCAAGGCCCAAACAACTTTGTCCACTCTTTCTTTCTTGGTTGCTAGTTTACTTGCATATATGTGAACATCCAGAAAGCTCTTTCATCCACTACCCGATATACTTTTCAGTAAAGTTTTTTTTTTCTTTTGAAAGACTTGAGTAAACTATTAGCAAGATCGATACCACCATTTGCTGAAAATGAATATGTGAATAAGAGAGTTAATTTTCTTCATGCGCAGAAAGGAAGAAGAGCTGGATTTGGTTGATCATTGGGCTTGGATCTTTAGCTCCACTCGTTTCATGTTACTTCGTATACAAGAATCTTCATGTTAGAGGTATTCATTTCACCTGTTATCTCCCATTAGAATAAATACAAATACTGGACTAGCTAGCTTCTGGTTATCTTTTATGCTTGCCGTTGTCAAGGAAATGTGACCCAAATTCTCTACCGTTCTATAATTATCTTCCATAGGTTTCAACAAATTGTCAAAATGATCCAGTTCTCGTTTATGCTTGCCGTCATTACAGTCCTAAAGAAACATGGTAGATTAAGAATGCTCTCTAATGACCAAATTAGCTTGAAACAATTAACAATTCTTTATGATCATGTATCTACATACAAAGTGAAAACATGTGAGTTCCTTGAAATGGATCAAGAGGATACTATTACTACCTTCATATGGTTGTACTCTCTCAATGTATTAAGGTAATCCAAAAGAAGCTAGGGCACCAATGCTAGACAATAGTGTCGGCATGACTCACCCCATGGAATATATCTAAGGTTCATACTGAGAATTGTGATACTAAAGACTGAAACCTGAGACACCAATAAATAGAGTTACAAAACACTGCTGGCTTCAAAAGCTAACATTATTATTATCTAAACGGTTTTTCATTATTAACAGATTAGGAAAGGCTAAGAAGATGAAAAGGTTGTTGCATCGGATTAGACGCTTGTACAATTACGTATGAAAATATAAGAATATCAACACTGAGCAGCATTATTTCACCTTTCAAGGCATCTCATCGGCCAAAAACAATTACTCAAACAGTAATAAGCTAGAAGAAGGGGGTTTTGAATCAGTTTATAAGGTAAACTTTCAAACATCCTCTAGTTAAGAAAATTTCAAATAAAAACTCGTGTGGGATGGATTTCACCAGGAAAATTAGTTGACGGGCAAGAAGTTGCAGTGAAACACCTTTCAAGAAGCTCTAAACAAGGAGTCAAGAAGTTTAAAAACAAAATCGAACTCATTGCAAATTTTCAACACATTAATCTTGTGAGGCTTCTAGGGTGTGCATTGAAAAGCAAGAAAAAACCCTTGCGCATGAATACATGCCTAACAATAGCTTGGATTTCTTTCTATTTGGTAAGAATCCAACATTTTCCACATTCTATATAAATTAACCTGGTTCATTTCTTAGCAGCTTCTACTCATTTTTTTAACAGATCCTAGGAGGAAATGATCATTGATTTGGAATAATGGCTTCGTAATCAATGATGGCATTGCTCAGGGACTTCTATATCTACATAAGTTTTCAAGGCTGAGAGTAATCCATAGAGATCTGAAATCCAGTAACATCTTGCTAGGTCACATGAAGCCAAAAATATCAGATTTTTGCATGGCCAAGTTGTTTGGGATTGACGAGCCTGAAGCAAATACAAGCAGAGTCGTTGGAACGAGGTAAGTCCGTAACTACTTATTAGAGACACAGAAAAAGGGTCATATATTGGTGTTTCCTGACACCTTTTAAAGAGCAAGTTTTCATCAATACTTTTCAGAAAGTCTGGTAAAAGTTATGGTCAAAAAGTCTATTTCCACACTATTTTTGTGTCATTATCATTTGCCTTTTGACTTTTAGTTACTCTTGTAGGTGTATAACTAAATGACAATTGTCTTGTAGAGCGTAATATAAGGCTAACTCTTGCTTTTATATCCAGTGTGTATACGCCGCCAGAGTATCTGATAGATGGCATTGTATCAACCAAGATAGATGTCTTTGGTTTCGGTGTTTTGTTGCTTGAGATTGTAAGCAGCAAGATGAATCATGGGAGCTATCATTTGGAACAGCCCTTAATCTTCTAAGATTAGTAAGTTAAATCTAAGAGTGATTTTCATCATTTGAGACATAATAGAGCATCAAGGATAAATAATAAAACCAATTTCAGGCATGGGAACTGTGGAACGAAGGCAGAGGTTAGGAGTTGATGGATCCAGTACTTGAAGATCTATGCACTCTCAAAGAAGTCAGAACAACCATGTTTGAAGTTATTTCCATGCTTACAAATGAAAATATGAATCTAACAGAGCCAAAACGACCAGCATTCTTCATTGAGAGGTGTGAGACAGAGGTCGGAAGACAGGATAATTTGGAAAATGGATCTGTAAATGGGCAGTCAATTTCAATTCTAGTGGTGAGATAAAAGGCGGCATAAAACACATGTTTACTATCACTAATTAATTGGCTCTATTCTAGAGAGTTGGCTTGAAATTTTACATCATGACCTCTATTATTTATACTAATAGATCCTGTGATGAAAGGACTACTGGATTGGAAGCAATGAGAAGACATGATTCAAAACTGTCTTGACTAGAAAGTTTCCATTCCTCAAACAATAACTTAGACAGACATACAAATAAATGTGGCAAAATATTATATAAATACAGCGGCTCAGTTCACCCTGAATGGTTAGTTCAAAAATCCAATTTGCAAACCAAGCCACAGACTGTTTGGATTTTTCATGATCGTGTGTTGTTAGTAAAAATCTGCTGGGTCAATGTCATCATCATCGATTTTATTCTCCCCCAATTCGTATCTTATATCCCTTGTCCTGTGAACTATATTCATCCAAGACTTGTCCCTATTCTATGTAAAATCAATTTCTAAGAAAGCAACAGATGGAGAATTAACATAGAAGTGAATGAGTGAACATAGCTATGTGAAATAAACTAAATCCAAAATTATGGACAGTTAGATTCAATTCATTTTTAATTTTAGCATACCATATTCCAGTTAGCTTGAACAAATAGGATGAATTCAAATGGCAATTGATGCATAAGCATTTTATGAAACAGATTGTGTGTTTAATTAGTTGTCACATAAACATGCTCAATACAATCTGTTAAATCCCAAAATACACATTTTTTATAAAACAAATGAGAATCACATGGAAAAATCTGTTGTCCTTTTAATATATTTTTTGTAGAATTACATGGAATTAAAGAAACAATTACAGTAAAAGAAACAGCAAACTATAGCTAATCCCATAAACTTCGAATCCAACCAGTAATGTAAAATTGGGGCAGAAATTGAAACCGAAATTTGAAGGCAGAAGTCGAAATCAGAGGGGACACAGTTTAACTACAAAGGGATGCATCTAAAATCATAAGCAGGTGACGTTGAAAGCTTATGATGCACAATGTGATGTAAGACTCATAATATTCACCCAATATCATAAACGTCTTTTTCCCCATCTTAATCGATTAAAAGATGCTAACCTGAACATACATAAGGATCAAACCTATGCGGTTATCGCAGTGGGAAATCAAATAGCGGTCAAGGTCCTTGATTCGGGATAGCGGTTATCGCGGTGGGATAACGGTTTTTAATATTACGTAATATATATATATATATAATTAAAATCATAAAACATTAATTAAAAGCATTGTATAAAACTTAGTACACTAATATAGTAAATAGTAATCGACTGTGGAATTTCGATTTGTCGACTGTGGAGTGTGAGCTGTTGATGTACAAGGAAGATGAAGGCTGGAGAAGTTGACGTTGAAGGAAGACGAAGGTTGGACTGCTTCGGGTGTCGTCAAAGAAGAAGGAAAAGAACGCGACAACTAGGTTTAATATTATATTGGGTTTGAAGTCTTAGACATAAATCAGACGTGCTCAAAAGGCTGCCCAAAACAAGTATAATCTTCCAAAAAAACAAAAAAAAACAAAAAAAGTGCAAAACGCTATCCCACGGGAAAATAGCGCCCAAATAGCGGAAATTGCGGCGCTATTAGCGCTTCCGCTATTCCCCACCGCTATTTTGCCTAGGTCCGCTAACCGCTATCCCACCGCTATTGACTGCATAGGATCAAACTATCTATAAAACCGAAAATATCTTATCATTCTAAAGATGACTTCATTTGTTGTCATCCTCGATTAGCTAATAACAAAAGTCAAACCCAGAACATATAACTTCGCTAACATTTCTCTCAGACATTTCATCGAATACCTTTCATGCACACCACAAACCCAAAAAAAGTACAAGTTCAAATCAGTACAACACCAACTCCAAACATGTAAAATCAGAATGCGAAAACTAATGTTTACCTTACCTATGATTTTACAGACCATCCCCACATTTGAATTGAAAATTAGAACTGAAATGCCAATCCGATCCCTCCCATAATGATGGTTCCATGCTCAATTGAAAAGCTAATCTGTTCATGGGAGCTTTGACCACCTAATCATCAAGTGTTATTGATCCCATATCGGAGGAGAAGATAAAGAATACGTGAGGAGAATGGTATAAAAATAGAGCAAGGGGCGATAAGTAAAGCATGATCCTTCAGGCAAGTTTTGACGGGAAGTGATGAGTGGTCATTGCTCGCATTTAAAAATGCGAGATGGGGTGTCCGCCCAAAGCCTGTTACGACAATTGGGCACCTCCATTGTTAAACCATCTGATCCCTATCTTTTTATTTATACTTTTTAACATTTTTTTTCTGATTTTATTTTTTAATTTTTATAAAACTATGTTAATTTCAAATTTTGTTATTTTTATAAGATATGTTTTTTCGTGTAAGATATATTGTACACATTGTTTTCCAAACAATGGTTTTACAAGTAAATTTCAGGATGATTTTGTTTTAAAATCCTGATCTTAATTTAAAAACCGAAGACCGAAATGTCTATTTCTATTCGGTTCTAGATATTAAAAAAAACACCCAAAAACGTTTGTTTCTAATCGGTTCCTAATCTACAAAAAACCTGGTGAAACTAATAAGCACAATAAGGGCAATATAAAAACGGAAAACCAACCCGAAACTATGTAAATCGGTCTGGTTCTGTTTCGGTTCTGGCTGAACAGGGTTTTTCGTTCATTTCTACTAAGTTTTGCTACTCTGTGCTAGTATGTACCGCTTTAACTTGATGCAATTGAAAAGGGTTGTCATGTTGTCTATTTTTTTACCTTTTTCACTAAACCGGCGCGATAAATATTAGAATATGTAACACCGCCTTTGAAACCTTAAAAATGAGTTAAAATTTGAGTTTTCAAACTGCATGGGTCCGTTTGTAAATTGAATGTTTACTTGTTAGTTATCCTAACCGAATTTCAAAAACAAAGCAGCGGAATTTTCAAAAACAATAAACAAACCCAAGCCTATTAAACTATACTTTGTCTGAAAAAGGGAAACAACAACAAGGATTGGCTATATAAAATAGCTAGTGAATACAGACAAGTATAAGTGCAATAATAGCAAGTCATGAATCAAATATGAGCATACAATGCTATCCTAACAATTAGCGGTAATGCTGACATGTCCAGCAGTGCTATATCTTGCCAGATAGCTAGTCCGGCTCAATAACAACCACCGGGGGAATCAAACACTGCCAACCGTGCTGGTATCATCACATAAGCGACTCCACCTGCTCGTTACGGAGCCAAAGGCTCATTAAGCTCAGCCAGTTAAGCCAATCACCCCAAATGTTAAAGGAATGACACTCGAGTACTATTAGTCCCGAACAATTGCCCGAAGGCCCCTGAGACCCAGCCGAAGCTGACCTTTCATGCACATATGTCCGGACTTTTCACATAGCTCATCATTATCTCATAAAAGAGATCATAGCATGCATGCTTTCACATATGAATTCATATTCATCAAAATATCACAATAAATATACATGTAATTATATACATGTCAAATATATCATTCATCATGTCATTAATGGTTTTCTAAGCATATATACAAAAATAAACAAGTCTATATACAAGAATTAGCATACCATGTTCGTTTAAACCATATAGCATTCAAAACTTCCTTTATTGAATTCATACAAGTCGGTACTCACCTTGGTGCTCAAATATATCTCAAATATGTACTTGGTCTTCCTTGAATGCTTAATTACCTATTGTTTACATAAAGGCCCATTTAGAATACCACAAATCACTTACATATGCTAGTTCTAATGTTAAGTTCTCTAATTATGTCCAAGTTAGTAAAAATGTTCAAACTAACCCAAATACCCCAAAATTGGTCAAAAGTGATACAAATACATTTCTTATGCTTAAACCATTGAAAAACAACTCATGGCCTGCTGTTGCACTAGTCGCACCGCGACACCCTAAATGGGTCGCGCCGCGGCATTCTTCCAGCCCAGCGACTGGTGCTTTCTGCACAGTTTCAAGCCATTCCAATTTCAAGTTTTACACTTCTTTAATTAAGTCCAGCTTTTGAAATAGTTTTAGAACATCAAAGGGAGTCTATAAACATCAACATAACCTACTATAATATCAATTCAAGATTAATTCATCAATTCTCCATTTTTGACCCATTTGGTCAAATTCTTGAAACACAACCAAGATAGCAACTTTAATCACTAATATCAGTTCCAATCAACTCCTAAATGATCCTAGAACAGATTATAATCAAAAAATGTAAACTTGATTAACTAAATTCGTTTTACCCAAATTTGACCTAAACCCCAAAAATGAAGAACAAGAGAAGAAAGCTTACCAAGGATGAAGATGATGATGCAAGAAGGATTAAGAACAGATTAGAGACAAGAATCAAGCTTCAATCCAGCTCCTTGATCTTGATCTTGACTTGGTTTTGCTTGAAGAACACAAAGAAAGCAAGAGGTGAGGTGTGTGTGTGTAATCCCGTATGTGTGTGTGTTGTGTGTGTGTGTTGGTGACTTAAAAACCGACTTTGGTTTTTAAGTTATCCACAAGGAGTATTTTGTTCCCCTTTTTAACATACAACACGACACCCGAATAACCGTTTCAACTAACGAGGATATTTTTGAAAACCTCGTTTGAAACCAGTTATTATTTCATAATTCTTTATTTTTATTACTATTTTTAATTTCACATTTATCTGACCAATAGCTAATTTCTATTAATTCTCATTAAATATATTTATATTTAATTCATTTAAATAATTCCACGTACCAAATAGAGCACGCGGATAGGCCATATTTGAGGATGTTACGGAATAATTATATGAATATTTACATAAAAATATCGTAATAGATTGAATACAATAAAACAAACGTTTGACAACTTTGAATCTTAGAGAAAATTTTATAGCGATAGAAAACAAAACTCAATGTACGTACCAAAGAGAGAGAAAACTCAAGCTTGAGTTGATCGCCAAGCTAGATTAAGAAATGTTGAGGTAGAAATCCTTGCTTAAACACGAAAGGTTGGTAGATGTTGCGTATATTTGTATCGAATAAACCGTTAAAAAGACGAGCGTTAGTGTTAGCTAAGATAAGATGCAGTTTTTGTAGCTTAAAAACGCTCAAGAAAATCATTCCAATTAACATAGTGAGGCTTGAGATCTTGTATTCTTTGTGGGTAAAGAAATGGTGTTCTAAATGTTGGTAGCAAGTGTACACTATGACATAAACATTTATGGGAGAACTTTTTTTTGTTTATGAAATAAACAAGTTTGGACATGATTGATTTTAATAATATTAGAAAGAAAATATTAACATTGATTGATTTTAATAATATTTTAATATATTTCTAAATAATTTCTGGAAGATTTAAGTTAGAGAAAATATAATAATTTCTGGAAGAAATTGAATGAATTATATAGTCAATATAAGACCACATGCTTATTAAATGGATTTTCTTTTCAAAAGTTCCATGTCAATTTCCAATTTTGGTGTGGACAACAGATCACCCAACCTGACGTATGGGGCGTATAGATGTACTTTAGTTTTGATACCTGATGAGCCTGAATGACAACCCAAGACGAAGCCGAAGGGCGTTACGGACGGTCTTATAGGTAGAAACAGCAATTGTCAATAAATAAATAGATTGTTTGAAATTATATAACAAATATTCAAGAGACAACTAAACATTTATTTAATGTTTTAAAAACCGGATTTTTAGTTGACCCGGTCTTCTGACCGGGTTACGGGTCAACCGGTTCAACCGGCGAGTCAACCCGGTTTTTACTTCTTCTTTTTTATATATATATCTGCATATATGTGTGTGTGTATATATATATATATATAAACTGTCAAAAATAATAAAAAAACATAAACCTACTATATTATCAATCTAAATACAATAATTAAGTTCAACACACAATACCAAAATAAAAAAAAATTCAAACATCAAAGTTCAAACAACAATCGTCATAAAATCACAATCAAAGCAAATTAAAAAGATTAAGTCATAGGAGTATTGTAGGCATCAAATTCACGATCACTTAGTATATGAAATTCACTATTATCCCCAACTTCATCATCATCATTAACGAGAACATAACCACTTGAGTTTCCTACAATATCAAACAATAAGTTTATGTAAAAACAAAAAATGTAACCTTATGTAAAATACTAATAGTAAAGTAGTAAACTAAGATTATAATACCAAATTACTTTATGTAAAAAATAAAAATAAAAAATTTTAATCGCACACCGTGTCAAAGCGGGTCAACCCGGGTCGCAAAACACCGGTTCGACCGGTTGAACCATAAACCCGCCCGGGTCACTCCGGGCCGGAATTAGCCAAAAACCCGGCCTTAGTTGGCCCGCCCTCCTGACTGGGTCCCGGGTCGACCCGAGTCCGAAAACATTGCATTTATTCAAATTTTCAGAAAATGAATAGTAAATGCCAGCTATTAAAAAATAATGGTCGAGAAATACTCCATGCATTTTGGGGTTAGATATTGAAATCGACGAAGTCAAAGATTGATCTCTTGATTACGATTGTTTACTTTCTTTTTCAAATTATCTTTATAATCCTTTTCTTTTCTTTAAAATCTTCTAATATGAATAAAAGTTAATTTTTATAAAAATAATATTAGCCATAACATTTAGATAAAAGTTTTAATTATCAAATCTTAACCATCAATTTTAATAAAAATTAAATCTAATTTTGACTTTTCATGTTAAAATCGTATTCAATTTTGACTTTAATTTAAATCAAAATAATTATATATTACATATCGTATTTTACCCATCTTAATTTACAAATATCATATTTACCATTTAAAATATTTCAAAATATCATTTTAACCAAATTATTAGTTTTATATGTTAAATTATTATATATATATATATATATATGCCTTTCTTAAATCTTAACATATCATATTTTACCCATTTTAATTTACAAATATCATATTTAGTATTTACCATTTAAAATATTTCAAAATATCATTTTAACCAAATTATTAGTTTTATATATGTTCTTTCAAAATATCATTTCAACACTTAGGTTTTGTTTGTTTCGCCTAATTTGAATGAATGAAATTGATTTAAATTCCAACCAGCTCAACTATGGAATGAACTTTACATTACTTGAAGGAATGTAAACATTTCAAAAAATGAAATTTCATTTGAAAATAAGTTTACCAAACGCAATATAACACGAAATTTGATTTCAATTATATTTCTTTTCTTCAATTTATGCGAAACAAACCGGACCGTAATGGAAGAACAATCTACCAAATAGCATGATAGAAACCTAACTCAAGCAATAAATAATCCAATAAAAACCAATTAGTCTAAAATAAACTCCTCATAACTTCTATAAGAAAATACCAATTAATATGGTCAATAACCTTTTCAAAGTTAACATTGAAAAAAAGAGGTTCCAAATTTTCTTTCTTCGTATATCCCACGGTCTCATTTGCCGTTGAATGACCAAAGCTTGACAATTAAATAAAGGAAAATTAAATATCATCCTACTATATCTTTTTATTTCTTCATCCAATATGAAATCTATTAATTCTATTTTTTTATTCTGTCCATTGATTTTGACACTTGTTTTAATATTGTAAGTAGAATAATAAGTAGTAATATTTTCTAAAAGAATATAAAATATCTTAAATAAATTTTTTGAAAGTATTTCATATACACTCTTAATTAGGCTAGTAACTCTAAAATCTTCAAATACCAACGCTCCTTCTCGAGTTTTTTAAGAAAAGAAAAGGGAGAGAAAGAAAGTGAAGCGAAAGAAAATAAATGATTAAGTTATATTCTTAAGTTAGAAGGAAAATGAATGAAATAGAAGATGACCTCTTTCTTTCTAAATCATACCATATTTTGGAGAATAATTTTTTAACCAAATAGTTCTTCGTTCTCCCTCCCTTTGGGTTCTTAAAAAAACTTAAGAACAAATAACCTTGATAATTTCTTCCCTTCTATAAAATAACTCGAAAGCACTGTATAAAGAATCAGGATTTTTCTTTTTGGAACGAGGAGAACCTAAAGTCCTAAATATTTTGAAACATTAAAATTAGATAAAATTTAAAAAATCGCCTTGTAAAAATATCGTTTTCTTCATAGATTAGGGTTTTTATTCCTTGTAGTTATTACAAATTTAATAATATATAACTTCTAGATAAAGGCTTCAAAGTTCACCTATAAAAGCAAGGCTCCAAGTTACTAAGAAATAAGATAGAATTTTATATAAAGGATGTGTTTAGTAGAAATAGATGATAGTTGTAGTTAGAAGCTGGTAGCTAATAACGGGAAGTTAGTAGCTCATAGCTGGAAGCTGATAGCTAAAGCTAGAAGTTGTATATTTTAGTTATATATATGTTCGGACGGTAGCTGAAGTTGAATAATATAAAATAACAAAAAAAATTAACAAATCATAATAGAAGGAATTATAAAACAATTAAAAAGCAAAATGTTGTTTACGCCGGCCAACTCCGCGTCCGAGATCCTATGGATCCAAACTGACCCTTTCCCAAGGACCGGCCCGTAGGCAATGATCATCTGTCTTGGCTACCCGAGTATTTAGGCAATTTAATATATAAAAAATGCTAGTTTTAAAAGCTACCTCAAGAAGCTTTTTGTTTAAAAAATATGTATTTTTTCATCCGAAAATAATTTGTAGCTTTTTCTTTCAAAACAAAAGGCTACCAACTTCAAAAAGATGCATACTAAATACACTCGGCATTAATTTGTCATACACAACAATTATAACTTCTATGTCTTTACAAATCTACTATCATTCTTATTCATGTATTTAATAATACTATAACTATCCAAATAAATATTTTTTTGTTATTCATAAAGTCACTAAAAAAGCTTCTAACCCACTGGTATCAGCTTTATAGAAATGTATATCTTCCCAACAGATTAAGAATTCAAATCTTACAGTAGATAAAAGCTAACGAATACGGCCGAGCGTACAGGGGAGCCCAAAGGCTTCGGGTAGCGCCTTAGGTCCTTCGGGAATACCACTACCACTTCTTCGGATTCCCTCCTTCTTTCCTCTTTCGGCTTCCAATACCAGAAAAAAAAAAGAAAAAATAATACGACAGCGGGGTATTTACGTTAAGAATGATTAGAAATCGGTGCTAGTCCTAGTCTAATAGATTTAACGAATGTTTGTTTACCGTCTAATGAAATAAAAAGAGACGCACGCTGTTTGAATTATTATGTTCACGAAACGACAACGTTTGGTAGGACCCATGTTTGGGAATTCGGATGAATCATTGCATGACACTATGACAGGTATTAGCACCGGCCCATTAATTGCCATAATGACTTCTTATAGATCTTTCCCTCTATCACAATTTTAATTTTTAAAGATGATAACCTAAAAAAAAAGTTAAAAGAACAAAAAGCAATATGTTATCATTAGCTTACTACTTTACTAGACTAAATTTTCGTGTGATACATAAGTTTATTTAAACGATAATAAATATTATATATTAATAAAAATCTATTAAATAATAATAAAATGTGAATTAAGATAGAATTTAAAAATTGATGACGTATGACGTCAACACTTTAATCAGCGGTGAAAATATTGACGCGAATTAATAAGAATAGTCGTGATTGTATTTCTTATATAAGTCATCAATCATTATTATTACAGTTAAGGGTAATAAAGTTAAACGTTATTGGTTATAATTAAAAAAGAATTTAAAATGATTATAAAATATTTTAGAATGATAAAACTAAGAATTTGGTTAATTATGATATTTTGAAATATTATAAAGGGTAAATATGATATTTGTAAATTAAGGTGGACAAATACGATTTTATATGATTTAATAAGGGCATATATGAAACTATTTCTAATAATTTTGACTCTAAAAAGTCAAAACTGATTTTTTTATCTTAAATGAATAAATGGTCAAGATTAAACATTTTTTAAATGAATTATTTAGATCGTCTAATAAATTTTATCAAATCAGTATTTTATTTATATTAAAAGATTAATTAGAAATATCAAAATTAGAAGAACAATAACATCATCTTGTTTTGAACTAACTTAATAAATTAAGATAGTTTATAATCATTTGAAATTTCTCTAAGGTTAAGTATCCGAATCGTCATCTCACAATATATATATATATATATATATATATATATATATATATATCAACACTTTCGACGCATTTAATCCGGATTTATTAACAATAGAGTTTGGTTACAGAATTTCCCTCGTAACGAGACTAACAGGTGTCTTTTGTGAAGCGTTTTAAGTCGATATTATTTGATTTTTTTTTTTTTGGAATATAATCATTAAGTTACTAAGGCGTATTTTTCTGTTTTAGTTAATTTAGAAAAGTATATACTAACTAATTTATAACTTCTTATAATTAGTTTTATTTCAGCATATTCAGTTAAAAGAAAATAATTTATTAGAGCTAAGATTGTGTTCATTTTATCATTTTATTAAAGTTTGATCTAGTTGTATTTTTTATTAGTATAGGGTAGATTTTATAAATACAATTTGGGTATATAAATAATGTAATTTCATCATAATTCCTTTAAGCATTTTTAATTAATATTATAATCAAAGTGTGTGTTCTTAGTTTTGCTCTCACGGTTCATACTAAAATCATCATATTCATTGTGGATTTACTTCAAAACTATTTATACTTGATACAATTGATATCCTACAGAATTATAATTTTCAAAATATGTATTTATTTATCAGGTTAATAATGATTTAAACATCAAAGTTTATAATTTATTTTGGTTTAAGCTTTAAAGTTTTTTTTTTTTTGAATGAGTTATACCTTAAAGTTCTATGTAAAATTGATTAATACTTCTCATAATAAAAACGGTTCTCAAATGAATTTTCCCATATATATATATATATATATATATATATATATATATATATTTCTCACGGTTCTCGCAATAAAAACGGTTCTCAAATGAACTTTTCAATATATATATATATATGTATATATATATATATAGAGAGAGAGAGAGGAGGGTTTAAACGAGAACTGTTTTTCGTATGAGAATTGCGAGATAGAGAATTAGACGGCTTAGATTGCATCTCGTACGAAAAACAGTTCTCGTTTGAACTTTTCCGTATATATATATATATATATATATATATATATATATATATATATATCAATCCTATATTAATTATATCTACGATTAATGTAAATAATTTACAACGGACATTTTAATTATGTATTTACGTAATAGTACATTTTTATTGTTAATTGATTGATATGTTAGAATGGCATATTTAATTAATTATATTTACTATTTAATTTATTATGTGTGTGAGTTGTATTTAATATATACATATATATAATCATATGCCTTTTTACGTAATTTCATAATTTTCAGCTCCAAGCCCAGCTTATTTACCGGACACTTTTTAATAAATATAATTTCCAGCTCTAGCCTTAACCCCAGCTAGTTTTGACGAACACACCCTACATAACTAAATACTCATTCGCACTCCTGGGTTGGTCACAGGACTAAACCTGTGGCGAGGCTAACGGTTTTCTTCCTTTGCAAATCAGTTACAGGTTCGTCAAGTGTCTTTCATCTCAGTACATGTTCGCCAATCAGTCGTAACAACAATGCATTTTATGTAACAATTAGACCATGAGTTATGGTCTACCCGATGGAATCGGGTACCATAAGGAACACCAAAACAGGTGTATCGAGTAGGGAGATCGGGTATAGAAGCTCGATCGAGAAGCAATAGGCGCCACCCTCCCCCCCCCCACACACACACACACATATATATATATATACATATATATATAAGGTTTGGGTAAGGAAATGGAATATATAACACTTATTTTAGATAAAGTAAAGGAAATAGTGTGACGCAGATGTGACATTGGATAAGAAAATGGTAAAGGGAGCGTACAACTAATAGCCTTATGAATGGTGATTAAGGGTTCTTTTATAAGAATATTTGTTCTTATTCGCTCCTTTTGATATACTTTTGTAATCATAGAAGTTGTATTATAAATTTGTTTGACTATCACACGGATTAATCAATTAATACAAAATTCAAGAAATCTATTTAGTAAACGATGAAAATAAACTTGTTGATGGTACGTTAAAACACAAACGATGAAGATACTCTTTCTTATTTAAGTAAAATTGTTGAATATATTCTAATTGAGTTGTTCTTACTTTCCTTATACGATACATATTAACGAGGTGTTTGGAATTGCGATTTGAAAATAGATTATACCTTTTTAATAATCAGAATCACATAATCAACTATAAGAGAACGTGCTACTGAATAATAGTATTTGAATTTGATTATGTCGTTTCATATCGCAATAATCAGATAATCAGTTTTTTAAGTACTTAGCAAAGTAGATTAATTGATTTTTAAAGGATAAAATCACAGTAATCAAATAATTAGTTTGAAAAACCAACTCAAAAGTAGATTCTTAAAACTACGTTTTGTAGTCTTTAAAATGTAAATAATTGATTTTTAAAAACACAACCTCAAACACTTTAAACTAATTATCTACGATTTCAAATTACAATAATCAAATAATCAGTTTTTAAACGCAATCCTAAACACTCTAAGACATGTGTCTAAACCAACGGGGATATTAAGAAAAAGAATGAATAAATTTCACATGTAATCATCTTGTGAGTATAATAATACGTAGGTTAATTTAGTTGGAGGGAATATATTTTTCCATTCTAATTACACATATTAAGAAAAATAAAACCAGTAATATATATCGTTGTAACGACGAAGCATTAAATGACAGAGCAAGGCAAACCGGACAACTAGCCTCGTTAATCAGCATCACGCATTCACGCCATGGAGCATCACAAACGGTATCATGAGAGACTACTCCGCTTGCTCTTACTCGAGTTCTATCACTCAACTTTATATATTTCGCTCTTAATATTTTAAATTTTTAAAAGACAAAATAAACAAGTACCAACACAAATCTTGCCGTAAGAATACAAGATAATAACAAAATTTATAATGGGTATAGATAATGACGCTCTTCACCTTATAATGTATGCATGAGACTGACTTATCGATAGACATATACATCTTATGATATATGTATTAGACTGACTTATTGATGTGACATATATACGTAATAGTGAGCGGTACACCTAAGACGCAAATTTTTACTGGTTTATAAAAGTGCCCAATCTTTTCATCATATTTACGGCTTTATCTCCATCAGGGTCAAATATATGGAACACGTGATCTTCTCCTTCAACCTCCATCATCTCTGCTTTACCTTCCCATTTACTCTTCACTAGGGTTTCATAATAAGCCCAACCTCTGTCTTTCAATATATCCAATTCAGAAACGGTTACCATGACCCGCCCGCAACCCAGACCCGACAAATCTTCAGCTCCATCTACCAACGGGTTGATTAACGGGTCGTCTAACCCGAGACGGGAATCCGACGGGCATACAAACTCCCACCATTTATCCACCATAGCCTTCCTCACAGGATCTGTGTTCTCCGACCCGATCGGATCTTTCCCCCAGAAATACGGGTTAATTAGGATAACACCTGATATTTTGAAGGTGATATCCGGGTCGGGTTTTGTCCCGATCCCGATTGCTAGGTGGTGAGCTATGGTTGCTCCGGCACTGTCTCCGGCGAGGAAGACACGGTCGAAATCGACGTTTTCTTTTAACCATTCTTCGGACCCGGGTCCACCCGGAGCGTGGGAGGAAACCCACCGGAGGGCGGCGAAGGAGTCGTGAAAGGCGGTCGGAAGTGGGTGTTCCGGCGCTAACCGGTAATCGACCGAGACGGCTATGACTTTTGCTTCGGAAACGAGGTTGTTGACGGATTTGTTGTAATTGAGAAAAGCGGGTGATGCGACGATGAATGCTCCGCCGTGGAAGTAGATGACGAGTGGGAGTTTTTGTGCTGGGGAGGTAAGAGTTGGACGGAATAGCCTGGCGGAGACTCCGGTTTCCGGTGAGATTATGATGTCTTTGGAGGAGACGCCAGTGTCAGAACTGATAGTCGGCGGGACAACTTCGACACCGACTAACCTTTCGATTGTTCCATCTTTGTAGACTTTTATGTAAGGCGGAACGTCGTGCAATATCTCTTTGGTTACTGATCCCATGACTGTGTGTGTGTGTGAGAGAGAGAGGGAGAGAGAGAGATGGATGGTATGAGAAGAAGTAGGAAGTACGAAAAGGCCATTAATATAGCAAGGCCGTAAGGGAGGTGGGGCTACATCATCACCTGAGATAAAAAAAATTCATGGAAAATCCGTCAAGTTATGAACGCAGGGCTGCTCAAAAAGGAAAAAAGAAAGTTATGAACCTAGGGTGTGGCCAAAGGCAATTAATTATAGAGTAAATTACTAAAATAAAATTAAATTGCGAAAAAAAATTATACAGATTAAACATTTTTAAGCTTAAAATAATCTTTGTTAAATATTAAATCTATAATAGCAATTAATATACTTTTGATTCTGGTGTTTTTTATGCAAATAAAGAATTAAAGATGAGAAATATTTTTCTAATTGTTTAACCCTAATTACGTGATGATTGATATCGTATTTAAACTTAATTAGATAATTTATCTAATTTCGATATAATCAGACTTAAATAAGATAACTCATTATCATCTAATATTTGAAAATTGTATATTATTATGAGAAAGATAAAAATAGATGGAGGAAAAAAGATAAGTTTTATTAATAAAGTATGAGATTAAATATGTAATTATTTGAATAAAAATTAAAAATAATATTGACCATTGATAAATGGTAAACAACAAAACGTTAAGCTAGTATATAATAATGTATTATAACACTAATTCTAATGGACTGTTGTACGATAACAAATATAAATTAAAATCATTAAATAAATAATAATAGAAATAAAATATAATTCTAAGTACTAGAATAAAATACTAAATATATATACATGTACACTCACATACATAAATGTATATAGTAAATTATTTAAAAAATGTTAAAAGACTAAATGTGAAACTATTTGAAAATCATAGAGACTGAGTTTGTATTGTTATAAAAAGGGCAAAATGGTCATTTTGAAATATTTAACACTAGCGTCGTTAGTTTAAATGGCTAAAGAACCAGTTTAGTAACAAAAAAACAACCATAAGGACATGTAGTGTAATTTTTTATCTTAAAGGACTAAACCAGTAACTTTTGACAAACCACAAGGACTATTTCAGTAATTTACTCTTAATTATAAAGTTCTCAACCCCATTTGCCTCTAAATGTTCTGCCCGTTTGATTTTCTTTCTAATCTTCCTCTTATTTTTCTTCATCAACTATCGGCTTTTGCCCTCGTGTTTTTCATCTTTTCTTTAAAAAACTACAGGGTGTGTTTGGCGAAACTAGCCGGGGGTTGGGGCAAGGGTTGATTATTTGATAATCCCAAGCCCAAGTCATAGGGTGTGTTCGGCAACGAACTTATGGGGGATTATAGGGGTTTAGGATTCTAGTTTTTATAATCCCAGCCCTCTAGCCCTGTTCGGGTGTTACAATCTTGAGGGGATTATTAAGAACATAAGCCCTCATAAGCCCCAAAAATAAAAACCTTTTCAAGTAGCTTATGGCTTGGGCTTAGGATTATTAATTAATCAACCCCAGCCCCAGCTCCAGCCCCAGCCTCTTTCGCCAAAACACACCCATAAGCTACTTAAAAAAGCTTTTATTTTGGGGGCTTATGGGGATTATGTTTTTAATAATGCTCTCAAGATTTAACACCCGAACGAGACTAGAGGGCTTGGGATTATGAAAACTAGAATTTCAAGCCTCTATAATCCCTCATAAGCCCGTTGCCGAACACACCTATTGTAACACCGTATTTTCAACCCAAAAATTTTCATTTTAAATTACACTGCGGAAGCGATGAAAATACTAAAAGTATTTACAACTATTCACAAATCACTGTTTACAAAGCCAACAGTTAAAATATCAGTATTACAAAATTACGGCTCGTCACAAATAAACACATCAGAGGCCTAGGCAATTACTCCCCAAGCTAACCACTCTCAACCGAGCCGCTAACTTACCAAAACCTGTAAAAAGAGTGAGAGGTGGGGGATTAGCACAAAGCTAAATGAATGGAGTAAAATCACAACAGATACATCAGCCAGAACCGCATGATATCAACAACAACAAATAACAGATAATCGTGTCCCTGGAAGACCGGCGGTTCTGCAGGAACCTACAACCAATGCCGGCCAAAGCAAAGGTTTACCGATAGTTCATTTGCTATTCTCACACAGTATTACCTTAAGTTGCAACAAATGCATCAAAAGATCCCAATACTGATTAGCCGATAGCAAACAAACCCAGTCCATATGCCCAGCCGAAACTGACTTCCCAACCATCATGTATACATATCACTGACGTAACAATTAATTAACAATCAACCAGTTAATCAATTATCAGATATAAAATCTATCCATGCGTCAAACTATAAACAGTTGCAACTAAACCAGTTACAACTAACATTATCTGTGAGTAAACATCCACTCACCTCGAGTTCTCAGCTTTTCCACTCGGTGATCTAATTTTACCGAGCCTTATCTGTTCCTGAAAACACAAGAAATCAAAATCAGTATCTGATTCATAAATATATATCAAACATATATTTATATCATCTTTAGTTATAAACCACAAACTAAAGTCACATATGCATGTACATTTAGCATATAGCATCAAATAAACAACAACAAACATAAACTGTCGGATTTCTTTGAAATCCACTGCATAGTGTCGGATTCAAGGAAATCCGATACAATCTATCGGATTTCAACAAATCCTGGATTCAACCTCGGAATTCAACTTAACAGATTCCATCATCGGATTTCCCCATAGTCGGATTTCATCCACCCGGATTCCATTATTCTCGGATTCTTGATGTCGGTTTTTAACCCCTTCGGATTCAAGGAGTTCCGGATTCTTGAATACCGGATTACCATATTATCAGAATTCGACATCATCTTCTCAAATCAACAATCCGCCAACTTCAACACTTTCCATGGATGATTTCCAGAGCTTAACAAGTCATATAAAAACTTGCCAAAACATAACCAAACAAGATTAAACATGCTATCATGCATCAAAACACCATAACAACCCAAGAACATAACAAAATCCACTAAAACCATCAAGAAAAGTTTCTACATGTTCTTACATGGTGTTCATATACAAACCCAGTAAGTTATAAACAAAACTATAACATATTAACATGAATCAATCATATAAACATATAGAAGAAGTTTACCAACCTAAACTTGAATTCAATAGCTTTTAATAACCAAATCCGATTCTTTGTTCTTCTTTTTCTCTCAGCACACACACACACAATTCACACACTTTCTCCGGATACAAAATGAAGTAATAATCATCACATGCCATAGCTAACCCACATATATAATGACTAAGTATGGTGTTAAGCATGAGGTGTAATACTCACATTAAACCCCAATTTATTTATATGCACACACGCATGTATCCGTACATGTATATATAATACTTAATTAGAAGCATATTTATTAATAATAACATAACCATTAATCAAATAGTAATCACGTATTAACTTACCAAAGCCTAAGTAAATACTAGGCCCAAATACGATGTTACACCCATAATCTCTATATGCCCCGAGAAATTTGTTTCAATTTTCCATATAAATTAACTAAAATGCCCAATTTAATTCAAATTGCCATAATTAGGAATGGCAACGGGGCGGGTTCGGGGCGGGTTTCCCCGTCTCCGACCCCGAAACATGAAAGTGAACCCTGTGTCGAGTTTTTAATCGGGGCACCCCGTCGGAAATTTTTTATGCCCCGATCCTCGACCCGAATGCTGAAAAGATGCAGTTTTATATATAAAGCAAAAAATACATTATAAAAGGGCAAAAACTGAAAAATTATGCCCAAATACAATACAAACCAAGTCTTTGTCATCAATACTAAATCCATTGGCTAACCCTATGGATTTCTTGCACAATTACACATTACATGATCTAAAAGATTGTTCCAAAACAACATAAATAAACACAGTCACAAACTTGTTGCAACTTGCAATCAAATAAAAACTTGTTCAACTTCCAAACGATTCTTAATCATCCAAAACAAACACAAATGGTGTACCAACTCAAATCATATCATCCAAAGTCGTTGTGCCACTTTCTTTAGTACCTCCCTATAATATGAAACCCATCAATAATTCAATAAATCAACCAAATTGTAAAATAATTATAAAAGTATTATTACCAAGATAGTAATTTATATAAATATTATTACCTCTTGCACACCATAATCATATTCCACGGAGCGACAACATGTCTTGGTCTTTTTGAACAAGTTTCTATAAATTAAACAAATAAGATATAGTCACATATATTAATATTATTCGTGAAGAAAAATAACATACGTGTGATTAAAATATTGGTGTTACCTTTAATCTCATTCAACAACCAACTTTGAGCACACATTAAAGCCTCCAAAGTTTTTGGGTGAAGTCGACTTCGGTGAGGACTTATTAATCTTCCACTTGTGCTAAATGCAGACTCTTTGTTTTTGGCGTGGATTTATCACACGGTGATTCCATATCACCTAAAGAAACATATATATATATATATATATATATATATATATATATATATAGATAGATAGATAGATATCTCAATTAAGTGAAAAAAACAACAAACAAATTTCAAACCAATGAACCTAAAAAAACAGCAAACAACTGGTTGTGATTTGTGAACATATATATATATATATATATATATATATATATATATATATATCAATTAAGTTCAAAAACAGCAAACAAATTTAAACTAATGAACCTAAAAAAATAGCAAACAACTGGTTGTGTTATATATATCAATTAAGTAAAAACAGCAAACAATTTCGCATATATATCAACTAATCTTGAAAAAGAACAACAAACCATTTAACTTGTCAGCTAATCTTAAGAAGCCAACAAACATCAATAAGGCAGATTCTTACAAATCCATCAATTATGATGTTGTATGTATGAATATTATGTTGCAAGCCTACAGCAAAAAGACTTAAAAAGATCCATATGCAGCATCAGTTCCTCCATATTTACACATACCATCAATGATGAGATTGCATGTAACAATGTCGGTGACAATACCATCATCATCATCTAGCATGTTAAACAACTTTAGGGCCTCGTCAAGTTTCTTATTCTTACAAAGGGCGTTCAACATATATTATAAGTGAAAATATGTTTGAAGCCAGCAATATCCTCAAGCCGGCATAAATGACACATACCACTAAAAAGAGTGTGATATATTTATATTTAACAGGGTTAGGATCAGTGTCTTTCTTAGAGATATCACCAAGAACCCACTTAAGGCTTCATCTATTCTCTTGCTTTCAAAGAACCTACTGATTAAGATGATGTAATTGATCGTCGCAGGCATGAAACCTTGGTCAGTCGTAGAATCAAAAACAGTGGGCTCAAATTAATCAAGATTCAAAAACATGAATAAATTAACAACTAATAGTGGGCAATCGAGAGGTAGGAATCAAATTAATCAAAAACAAGAAAAACATACTCGATATATACCTCCTTTTTTAGTTTTGACCTGCGACAAATTGATTTGCATAGCTTGAATACTTGGATTCGAACAACAAATCGAGACCTCCAGAGGTAAAATCGGTCTTGTTGCTTGCTGCAGTGGGTCGATTACTCGAACAATAGGTCGAATAGCTCGAGAACGAGGAGAGACATTGAGATTAGAAACAGAGGGGCGACGGACCGGCAGTGGCCGGTGGCAGTGAGTCTCGACTGAGGAGAGAACAGTCTGTCAAGTGTCGAAGCCTCGAAGTCTGTCGATTTGTCGAAGCCCTCGAAGAATCTGTCGAATTTTCGAAGCCTTGAGTCGTCAAGTCGAAGGTGGGGGCGGGGGCGTGGGGCGGTGGCTGCAGCAAAGGATGTTCACAAATAAAAAACAAGAAAACTTAGAAACCTTAAACCTATTTACTGCGTAGTATATATATATATATTATATATAAATATTTTTTAATTATATATATATATATATCGGGGCGACGGTACCTTGCCTCGATACCGAACCCGAAGAAATCCCCGAAAATTTCGCCGATCCCGACCCCGGTCCGAAATGACTTAACCCGACCCGAAATTCATCGGGTTTCGGGTTTCCCCGTCGAGTTCGGGGCGTTTTGCGATCCCTAGCCACAATAAATTAATCAAAGCACAATAAAAAACCGTTGTAAATGTGATGATGTGTACAAATAAGTGGTCCTCGTGCAATTAATTTTCCTTGCCGCCGAACAGATTCATGGCTTTGTACAAAAACAATTAATGTATGTTTCAATTGAAGAATTAGGGGAAAAAGACTCGATAGATGTACTAAGATTGTAGGTTTCGAACAAATCGATGGCTCTTCACGGCAGCTGCAACTCATTGGCCTACACGGCGCACACGATCCATAGGGAAAAAAGACTCGATCCATACAAAACGTTTAGTTGGCTCTGTAGAAACTAAAATTGGATGGAAAAATGAATATGAAGATATGTGGGTAGTAAAACAAGAATGAAATAGAGAATCGGGTTTTTGATGTTTAGCTAAGGGTAGAATAGTAATTTTATAAATTAATGAATTTTAATATTATGTTTTTTAATATAAATAATTTAATATATTTTTAAAAAGTATTTGGATATACATGAGAATTTAAAAGTTTTAAAGAGATATTAAGGTAATTTAAAAGTTTGTGAGTATATAGATGTACTGAAATGATATATATGCACATCTCTATATTATATTTGCAGGACTGATGTGTTGATTTATAGAGCTTATGGGAAGGTTTTTGTGATTGAGGATTTTTGCTTAATTTAAGGATTATTCAAAGAAAAGTTGTCATTTTTATATCTTGTGCCCATAGATAGAGCGAGTGTGGTTCAACTTGAGTCTATTATAAATAGAGCTTCGTAGGGTTCATCAAAGGCAACTCAACAGTGTCTTTCAAAACCATCATAGAGAGAGTTCTTCTCTAATTTACACTTCTCTTCTACTGAAAGCATTCGATCTTGATATCATTTAACCTTTTGCCTTTCTTTTAGGTGTTTATTTTCTTTGCAACCATTGACTACAATTTCATTTTATCATATTACCCATATGTTCAGTTGTAGTGTTCTTTATTTCTAATCAATAAATCATCTTTTCCCTATTTATATTAAATGTGAAGATTGATTTTTGTACACTAACTGACAGGTAAGTACCAAATTTTTTATTTTTATTTTTTAATATAACACATAAAGTCCATAAAATAAAAATCATTCAATTTTATAAGTCGCCAAAAACACTCGATGAGAACATTTCGAAAATTATGATGCGTACCTTTACGCATACTTCTCTAGAGTTTAGGACTCACTTACTTAATCTCTTGGTAATAGAATGTTGTATGTCATTGTTCGGAACTTCTAAACCATCATCGTGAGTGCTTATTGTGCATCCTTAGTTGTTGATAATCATGTAATGCAAAATTATGTAAGTTTACATTATTTTTTAATTTTTTTGGGTCTTGTAGGTCTAGCTAGGTTTTTTTTTATTATTTCTTAGCAACTTTGAAAAACACGAAACACTCGCTCCCTTTCTTACACTTTTTTTTGTGTTTTGTTAAACTTCTTTCTTTTGTTGTCTTGTAGATACAAAAAACTCTTTGCAAACATGAAAGATAAATACCATAGGCGAGGTAATATCCTTTTTTATAAGTTGTTGCATTAACTTCAAATAAAGTATCGGGGGTCGTGTTCTTGAACTTGGCTCAAAACAATGATGTCGTTGTTCGATCCAGCAGCACCAAAAAAACATGACAAAATTAATTCACAAATCATGTGATGAAATAGCTTCAAGTATTATCGTTGGATGTTTGTGATCGTATCTTGTGTATTGACCTTTCCATGCACTTGAACAATTATCATATGCCCAATGTGTACAATCAATGCGTTCAAGCATTCCAGAAAACTCGTGAATCTCTTCGTAGTTTATTATATAAACGGTGGAATGGTGGATGTCATCGTACACTGGTTTCCCCATGTATTTCTGTAACACCCAAGGTTCGAAAATCCTTTTATTATATTTTAATAGGAGGTGTTATATGTTTATATAAGTTACCCTTATGAGATTAGATGTGTTTTTAAAACTAGAGGGACTTAAAATGTCAGATTATATGTTAATTTAAGTCCAGGGACCATTTGTGTAATTCAACCAAACTTATAGATATACATATGGTTGATTTTAGTAGTCAACCATTATCTTCTACACTTGCAAAACAAACACATCAGCCAAATTTATACTTCTGGCGATTTTTTGACTTGGAAACTCAGCAATTATATCAGTTTTATAGCATCATACCAGCCTTGCTTGATAGAGGTATGTGTAGCCTAGTAGTTTTAGTGTTCTTCATGTTCTAGTGAGTCAAAGATTGATCATAAGGATCAAAGGGTGTTAATTTATTGTTTGTTATGTTGTTTAGGTGTTATGGGTGTAGAAAAACACCCTATACACGTTTTTAGATTGTTTGCTATTGAGTTTTATGTGTTTTTGGCCGGATTCACAGTTGCTGTCGGTCAGAACTGTGCAGACCAGGGGAGGGCACGGGCATACCCAAGGAGGGTACGGGCGTGCCTTTCGCCCCATGGCAAACCCTAGTTCATCAGGTACCCCCGTGCTTTTAAGCTTAGTCACGGGCGTACCTTAGATAGGCAGGGGCGTGACTGCAGGATAGGTACGCCCATACCTGGGTCAAGCCCAACCATGCCTTAGTTGCAGGCACGGGCGTACGTTTGACAGGTACGGCCGTGCCCTAGCCCTGTTCAGTTCAGTTTGATTGAGTCAGCAGATGTTAATATATATACTATGGATATTATGTTGTAGAAACAAGTTGTGGACCTATACATTGATCTTTATCGTTTGTGGATCATATCAGATTATATATCAGAAGGTGAGTCTTCTAAACTTCACTTCATATTAGTAGCATGTGTAGTTTCATATCAGATTGTTAACATGCTATGTTATACGTGTGAATATGTAAGCTTACTGCTATGTGTAGTAGAGCTCAGATGCGGTGCAGTACTGTAACCTACGATGCTGCCCTAGGTCTAGAACCAGAGGCTAGCCTTGATTGCCAGACATGCGTGTATTATCTTTATGTGATTGTATACGTGTGCCCATATGATGTTATGTTTAGATTACTCACTAAGCTCTCGTAGCTTATCAGATACTGTTTTAAAAATATTTTGCAGGTTGCAGCAAAGGCAAAGGCAAAGCTCCTGTTTGACTGCTTTTCAGTTTTTGACGATAAACACTTAACGCCCTTTTGTGTAAATATTTAACCTTGACAGTACACTAAGTCTGTACTTGTGGGTTTATATTTTGATTATAGTATGGTTTTGTTATGAAAACGTTTCCGCTTTTGTAACTCAAATGACTTGAGTGTTTTTATGAAATTATCCTACTTTTATATCGTTTATTGAAATTGGGGCGTTACAACTTGGTATCAGAGCCACGGTTTGAGAGATCTGGATTGTGTGAAGCACAGTCTGGACTTGAACCATGGTTTTGAAAATTTTGTCAAACTGGAGGCTTGTACTTGCAACTTGGTGAGTAAACTAACAGTGTTTATTTATCATACTTTATATGGAGATTGATATGTTATATGCAGAATCTTTATGACATACGTGATTATATGATATTATTATGATGATACTTGGCCTAAGCCTGTGAATCGGGACTTTTGTGATAAAGTTAAGATCGAACGTGTGTAGTGTGTTTAGAATAATATAGGGCCCATATTATTACAAACACATGATACATGTTGGAACTCAATGGAATCATGAAGGATCTTGTGAATCGGGTGAGGGGTACTTGTAATAGGATAGTATACCTGGTGTAGTATATTTAAATAGAATACCTTAGTACGTATAGAAATACTTTGGTTTAAAGATAAGGTATACTGAGTTGTTAGATCTATGAGTGTATAGTTATTATAGAGGGTAGTGTGATAGAGCTACCTATATTTTAATGCTTTATCTATACTATCAGGATGGTTAACACTAGAGGGTCACGAGCAGCCAATAGACAGACAGGTGGTCCCAGCCATAGACCAAAGGGTATAGAAACCAGTCACGAGCAGCCAATAGACAGACAGGTCCCAGCCATAGACCAGAGGGTATAGAAACTAGTGTTACTGGTGAGCAGATTCCGGTTAGGAATCAACAGGTTATGAATGAGGGAGCCCCAGATCTGAACGAAAGAGTAGTGTAGCCTACGGTACAGGAGACAGTGGCAAGAGAAATTAGCAAAGCATTAGAACAGAGCATTCCCTTCATTGTTACACAGGTGGTTGAACAGATAAAAGATCAGAACCGGGAAATGATTAGACAAGAGCTGGCAACCAGATTCGCTGCAGGTGGTGAAGGATTTAATCCCCAGCCACAAGTGATTATACGTGATTCCCCTAAGGTTTGCACGTTCAGAGATTTCTCAGCATGTCAACCTCCGTTGTTTCAAGGGTCTACAGATCCAGTTATCAGCCACAGATGGATCTCAGAGATAGAGGGTGCTTTCCATACATGTTCATGCGTACCTGAGTTTAAGGTGAGATACATTACCAATCAGATGCGGGGTGCTGCAAAAGATTGGTGGGATATGGAGGTGAAGCGGAGGGGTTATACACAGATTGAAACCATGACTTAGGAGCAATTTAAAGAGCTGGTGATAGAGAAGTTCGTTCCTCAGTCCGAGATAGACAGGATAGTAGATGAGTTTCACAGGTTGAAGTAGACAACAGAAACGGTTCCGGAGATCAATGCTAAATTTATGGAACAGGCACGCTTTTGCCCAGATTATGTTGCAAACGAGAAGATGAAAATGTACAGGTACATCCAAAATCTTTGTCTAAAAAGGTTAAGAGTAAGTCGATGTCTCATTGAAATAGAATTGCACGAAACATTCGTCGGCATCAGCTCGATCTCTATGTATGTACAACCGATTTTGTTTTTCTCTTTTGCGTTAACTTTCGGCCTCATTTTCTAACAACATTTAAGCACATATTCCATGATATCCTCACCAAAAGAAGATGAAATGCCATTGTGTGCATTGGTTATTGTAAATTGTATATTTGATTATATTTTAGTTATATAAAGAAGAGCAAACCAAAAGATGTGGGATGTGATAATTGCAATTATAAAACTAATTCATCCACATAATGTATAATACCCTTAAGTTATATTACATGTTAGTGAAACACATATTCTCCTTAGATGAATCAATGTCATAAGTGAAAGAATAATCTCCAAATATATATATATCCTAAAATTATAGGTAAAAGAGTTGTTAGCATATAGTCGTTTGAAGCTCATGATCCTTGAGGGAGCCAAAGTTAACATTGTAACTTAAACAAATTAATTTTCCTATCTTGACGTCATCGGAATCACGAACAATCATGAAGCAATCTAAGGACGAACTCGTCAAGAACCAACTCGGATATATACCATGACGAGGATCATAGGTCCGTCATGGTTGATGACACCCTCGTCATCATGTAATTCCGCATGCTCTTATGGTCTGTTCTTGAGTTATTTGAAAGAGGGGAAGGAAATGATTGCTAAGGAAGAAGAGGGGAATTGTGCTATTGAATCTTGAGTTTTTTTTAAGAAGGGAAGGGAAGGAAAGGGTTGGGAGGGATTGGGAGGGGCAATTTTACTATTTTTATGCCTTTAAATATTCCTTCCACTTTTGAGATGATTGGGAGGGAAAGTTTTTTCATCCTTTCCTTTCCTCCCCTTCCATTTCCTTCATTTAAAAACTTGAGAATGTTAGAGTATTAGAAGTATTGTTATGGCCACTCCATCATTTATAAGACCATCAGCATCCATCCCGGAGTTTCCTGGAGTTTTCTATTGCCACATCAACATCCACATCATCTCCCACTTTCAACCCTCTCTAAACCCATAAACTCCCACCAACTCACATATATTATTAATTATAAAATATATATTAAGAGGAGAGAGAAATGAGTAATAAAGAGAAAAAACCGTGTACCAGAAGCCAAACTAGCGCAACCCACCCGGCAACAATGGTGTGCTGCTCGGGTTAGGGGACTAGCCACTGCTGATTACCATGCCGATGCACATGGTCTAATGAGCCATGTCATGGCATCACTACTACCCACCTTTTTATTATTCTCCTCCCCATTATCACCATCACGGGTAATACGGGGTTTATTGTTTTTTTCCTTCTTTGTTTTTCAATGGCGTTGGGAAGTTTACACAAATATATGAAAATTCAATAGCAAATTGCTTGGATAAGTTCTATATCATGTAAGATTCAATTTTTATATTGATAATTCGACCACTATTCGACTATCACGATTTTCAGTTAAGGATAACCTAGAAATCCTTTTAAGTAACTATATCAAACTCGTGTTGATTTATTCTATTTATAGACACCCAAAATGGTTAAAATAACCGTCAAAGTTGGTTAATCAACAGTTAATTATAAACAAGTTATGTCACGAGTTAACTTCTTTACTGAGTGGTGAAGAGACACAAAATTAACGGTCACGAACTTCAGTTTAAACGGTGTCAGCAGTTATTAGATCTCTAGAAATGATCGGTAGAGTTGTCCCTTAGACTCACCTTAGGAGTTGCCCTTAGGACTTTGTGAGAGGGTGCGAGCCCATCGACCCCACTGTTATGGGTCTAAGACTTAAACAAAGACTTGAACGAGTATTCACTCCGCACCACATAACTCGTTTTCCAAGTTGAGCTAGATCCTTTGTATTATACTAAATTTACTATCAAAAGACTTATTTAATTTAGTGGGTTCCGGTGATAGAAAGTTACCACTATGGTAGTTTAGTGATACATAATTGGTAGTTAGTAATGACAATTATTATTGCATGTGCTCTTAACGGAGTAATGGGTGTTCATGGGTTATGTTTCTATCCTTATATGGTTTTCGTGGTCCGAGTTCTTTGGTTGTGGATCTTTGGATCATATGATACCAAAATTAACCAGAAATTAAATTTTAATTCATATCTTTACATCATAGAGTAAATTACTTATTTGATCTTCAAGTATGTCTAACTTGTCCTTTCTTTTAAAATGGTCCATGGCTAATCATTTTAAGTGAATTTCTTACACACAAAGACTTTTTTTGAACTAGTGATTTAGTGGTCCCATTAATGGATAAAATTGTCCTTTTCACATATCTTCCTGTGTCACACAACCCTTCATCCACCCACACAACCCTCTTGCTCTTTAGAATCAATTATTAAAAGATGAGAGTGTGCATTACAAAGTGAGAGATAAGTTCTCACACTAGTAAAGAAATTAGAGTGTGTTTGGTAGAGAGAAAAGAAATGAGCAGAATTGATTTCTCTTGTTTGGGAGAAATGATTATAGTTTTGGGAGGAGAAATGGTTCACCCATTTCCATTTCGCCCTTCCTTTTTATTTTCATTTCTCTTCAAATTGTGGAGAAATGGAGAGAAATGACAACCAATATCTACTTATCATTGTTGATGTACGGTTGCGATATGTTTCAGGCATTCAAAAAAGGGGAGAAATGGAAATGGGAGAAATAGAAATGTGTGGAGAATTAGAATTGATTTCCTTGTTTGGTATCAGAAAAAAATAAAACAGAGAAATGGTGGCACAAGTTGCCGGACAGCGGTTGCGGCGTTGGCCGCCTTGCCGGACGTCGACGATGATGATTAGAATGCCGGAAACACATCGCAACCGAACATCGACAATGATAAGTAGACATTGATTGTCATTTCTCTCCATTTCTCTATAATTTGAAGAGAAATGAAAATACAAAGGAATGGGAGAAATGGAAATGGGTGGAGAAACCATTTCTCCTTCCAAAACTATAATCATTTCTCCCAAACAAAAGAAACCAATTCTTCTCATTTCTTTTCTCTCTACCAAACACACCCTAATTTCTTTACTAGTGTGAGAACTTATCTCTCACTTTGTAATGCACACTCTCATCTTTTATCTTTTAATCATTGATTCTAAAGTAAGTATTTATGATATAACAGATAATTTTATTTTTAGGAAACTCATAAAATTTGAATCTATTCTTTATCCCTCATCATTTTCCTTATACATCACAAAAAAAAAAAGAAAAAAAACTTATGTTTAGTAACCTACTAAAGTTTTAACATGTTTCTTCCCTTATCATTTTCTTTATACAACATAGAATTTACTTTTGGAAACCTACTAAAGAGCTTTGAACACATGGATTGGTCTCAACCTTTAATGATTCTAAACGAGGAGTGTTGCAGTATGAGCTTTGAGTGACTTATAACATTGTATATAATGAAATGTTTTTAGTGTCTAGTGCACATAACACTAATACATGCGAGGGTAGTGCTTCTAGCATCATCATCGTCGGTATTCATGATCATCTCTCATGTATTAACCTCGCAATGCCTTAGAGAAATCTTTCCATTGCAAATGTATACAGTTAAAGTACCTGCATGGTCTCTGTAACATCGTGGTCTTTAAAATTTGTCATTTACAAAAGTTTTTAAACTCTTAACCAATATGTGGCAATGAAAGACTTATTTTAATAATATTAGAATGTAAAAACCATAATCTCCTGTCCACATAATAAGAAACCACATTATTACTTCCACAATTCACAAAACCTAACCACAAAACATCCGGTGTATCAAGTTGGCAAATATTAAATAATCCATCACAAGGGCTACCCAAAGAATAACCCAACTTCACGAGACTAATCACAAGTACAAGACACGATTCAGAGTAAGCTAGGCTGATAATTTTTGAGTTGACAGGAAACCCGATCTATATTTGAAACGGGTTAAAAGTGAGTTGATTTGAAATCGACATGAAAATAAATGTGTAGGGTTAGTGACAACCCGGCAACCAGAAATTGACCCGTTTAAGGTTAAAATTGTAACATTGTAGAATTTTTTTAATACTTAAAATTTAAATTATAGCATGCATTTTGTATCATCGTTATATGGTACTTATATAAAATTGTAACATTTTATATATATATAAAATTGTAGCATTTATATAAAATTATAACATTATAAAATCGTTATATGCAATTTGTATCATCATTATATAAAATTGTAAAGCATGCAATTTGTATCATCGTTATCGTTATATTAACCATGGCATGCATGCAATCCACAAATCATTTAGGGGGTGTTTGGTTGGTGTCATTTGGGGGAATTTCATGGGATTTGGATTTCAAATCCCTCCAAATGTGGTGTTTGGTTTGGCAAAATGGGATGAGATTTCAAATCCTAGGATTTTATAAAATCCCATAGATGAGGGATTTCTAAATCCTTCCACCCCCTTGGTATTTTGAAATCCCTCAGATGAGGTATTCTCTCTGACGACTCTCAGGCTAATATTCCGGTTAACCATCACCGATTTCGCCATCACCGTCATCTCAAGACTGTCGCAAGGCCGTCGCTGTCACCCATTCGCCGTCGCCGCCACCCGTCGCTGTCACCCGTTCGTCGTCACCCGTTCGTCGTCACCCGTTCGCCGTCGCCCGTCGCCGTCACCCGTCCGCCGTTGTCGTCACCCGTTCGCCATCGCCATTCGCCGTTGCCGTCACCCGTCCGCCGTCGCCGTCAGCCGTTCGCCGTCGCCATTCGTCGTCGCCGTCACCCATCCGCCGTCACCGTCACCCGTCCGCCGTCGCCGTCACCCATTTGTAATGCCCCAATTTCGATAAAAGATATAAAAGTAGAATATTTTAATAATAGCACTCATATCATTTAAAATTCATAAGCGGAAACGTTTTCATAACAAAACAATGCTAGTATCAAAAGACTCGTCCATAAGTACAGACTTAGTGTACTGTCAAAGTTGAATATTTACACAAACAGGCGTTAAGTGTTTATCATTTAAAACTAAAAAGCAGTCAAACAGAATATTTGTCTTTGCCTTTGCTGCGTCCTGCAAAACAATTTGAAAACAGTATCTGATAAGCTGCGAGAGCTTAGTGAGTAATCTAAACAAAACATCATAAGAACACACGTATACAATCATATGAAGATAATACACGTATGTCTGGCAATCAATGCTAGCCTCTGGTTCTAGACCCAGGACAACAACATAGGTCACAGTACTGTACCGATTCTGAGCCCTGCACATAGCAGTATGCTTACATATACACATGTATAACATAGCATGTTAGTAATATGATATGAAGTTACACATGCTGCTGATATGAAGTGAAGTCTAGAAGACTCACCTTCTGATATTTATAATCTGTATAGATGCACAAACGATAATGATTCAGTGAATAGGTCCACAACTTGTTTCTACAACATAATATCAATAGTGAATGAATCAACACCTGCTGACTAATCAAAATAAACTGAACATGGCTAGGGCACGGCCGTACCTGGCAAAGGCATGCCCGTGCCTACAGCTAAAGCACGGCTAGGCTTGACTCAGGCATGGGCGTACCTATCCTGCAGTCACGCCCGTGCCTATCTAAGGTACGCCCGTGACTAAGCTTAAAAGCACGGGGGTACCTGAAGAACTAGGGTTTGCCACGGGGTGAAAGGCACGCCCGTACCCTCCTTGGGTATGCCCGTGCCCCCCCTGGTCTGCACCGTTCTGACCGACAGCAACTGTGAATCCGTCCAAAAACTCATAAAACTCAATAACAAACAATCTAAAAACGTGTATAGGGTGTTTTCCTACACCCATAACATCTAAACAACCTAACTAACAACAAATTAACATGTTTTGATCCTTGTGATCAATTCTTGACTCATAAGAACATGAAGAACATAAAAACTAATCAAGCTATACATACCTCTACTAAGATGGATTGCTATGATGCTAAATATTGAAGTTGTTGTAATTTAATGTCCAAAAATCGCCAGAAGTCTCCTAGTTGCAGCTGAGTTCTAATTGAAAGTGTGTATGTGGTAAATAGGCTACTAGAAGAACATCCATATGTATATCTATAAGTTTAGCATAATTACACAAATGGTCCCTGGACTTAAATAACATATAATTTGGCATTTAAAGTCCCTCTAGTTTTAAAAACACCTCTAATCTCATAAGGGCAACTTGTATAAACATATAACCCATCCTATTAAGTAGTAATTTTAGGAATTTCAAACCTTGGGTGTTACACCATTCACCGTTACCCATGCCGTCACCGTCGCCGTCACTGTCACCCGTTCACTGTCGCCATTCGCCGTCACCCGTTCGCCGTCACCGTCACCTGTCAATCGTCGCCGTCGCCGTCATCGTCCTTCCTCTTCGATGGTGGCAACAGATTTGGTAGTTGGATGCTAATGGAGTTTAGTGGTGGTGGAAATCCCATCTAAGAAATATGAACCAAACACAAAATGGGATTTTAAATCCCACCAAATGCAAATCCCACCAAATACCAATCCCATTATAAATGCAAATCCCTTCAAAAACAATACTTGAACCAAGCACTCCCTTAGTTTTCATTAACATTAGTCATAAGTATGCAAAACTGCATTCATTTAATTATAATAGTAATTGTTAGCCTTTAAAATCATCCGTATTCATATACATTGACCTCTCAAGCTAGCGTACCCCATATACCTTTCATTAAGACATGAAAATCACACAAGTTTCATTACATAATCTCAATCTTATATCTTTAAATCATTACCAAGCATAACACTTAAATCTTCATTGTACCTCATCTTTACTCATCTATTAGCTCCTATAAAGAACAAGCAAGTAAAACACTCTTAAACAATACCCGTGACAACGATTCCACATATTTGTATCACAACTAGCATAACCAAGAACTATGACAACGATTCCAAAATCTACAAACCCGTATTTCATATGCAAATCTATGACCAATTTGTTGGAATATGCCCACTAACACACACAAATTGGTACCATTGCCGATGAGGCATAGGCCTATTGGGTCACACACCAAGTATTAGTTCCAGCAACATCTTTGAACGAGAGAGAGAAAAACGCCAAAAGATGATTTTGATGTGCTGGGCACGGCCGTGCTTGATGAAGGTACGGGCGTGCCCATCGACCAGGTACGAGCTTAAGACCGGTGTGTCTAGGGCGTACCAAATAGGGCCAGCACGGGCGTGCCTAATGGAGGCACGGCCGTGCCTAGTGCTAAAAGCACGAGCCCAAGTCGGGCGTGACTTAGGCGTGCCCATTGGGATGGCACGACCATGCCCAATGCTGTAACAGCCTCTTTAAATTGTTTTTTTAAGGCTAGTTTAATGGTGGCTTTATGGCAATTTAGCACTGTTGGTTCTATGTACACAAGACACTGATATCGCGTTATTTAGATATATATTCATTGCGATAAATAGCGCTTAAATATTAAATAATGCTTTAAATAATGACAAATGGTACTTAAAGTGTCTAATATTCATACACAGGTCATAAAATACTCAATGGCGAGAGTTTGAGCGGAAAAGACGGAAAAAGACTCGAGAAACAAAGAAAGATCATAAAGTCATGAAATCAGAGAACGCGACGCGTTGGATAGATGAACGCGACGCGTTCTGTTGAAGTCAAGCGATCTTGTCGGGCAAGTCTTCTAAGACGCGACGCGTCCAGGGCACCGGGAATCAAATGGATACCGATAGAGGAACACTTGGTTGTGTTATTGCATCTACTATCTTTAATAACAAGGAGAAACACATCACATGTATAGTATATTTCTTATCCTTATTCTTGTTTCTTTTAGTTGCATTGTCAGTGTTTAGAGTTTGGTCCATTGGGATGTGTATTGGTGGTCAATTTTAGAAAATTATTTTTACCCGTTTCTTACTTCCGCTGTGTTTCTAGATCCCACTGATACCCAACACAATTATAACACAATAACTAAGAATAATATAACCAAGAAATGAACCCAAATATATTACTAACTTGATTTCATATGTAAATCAGAAACCCTAGATACAAACTCATAATCAGAAATCGATGCAAACCCTAGATACGAACCCAAATCTACAATCGATGCAAACACAAGATACGAAACTCGTCAATTATGCGATCAAGAACAAAAAGTTGATTATGCAATCAAGAAAGTGAATCATGACCAAGCTATAACTTGAAAACTGAAACAAAATGTCGTAGATCTAAAACTAAGCAAGGAGCCACTAAAAAGTCGTAATTAACCGATTGTTTACCTAGATGAACAAATCGAGTATTAGCTCTTATAAATAAAGTAATTGCAAAGCAGATTACTTGATGAGTATTAACTCTTTCAAAAATTAAAAAAAAACTAAAAATAAAGTGGGCTATTTTGCATACAATTAATCAAAATTGAAATATAGTTGTATAGCGGTTTTAGTGAAGTTAGTTTTATTTTTCACGCACTTTACTCTTCTATATCATATAACGATTTTATGGATAATTTCATTTATCCAAATTTCCAAATTAATATGATTTATATGTTGTATAATTGCTTTTCTTGTGTGTAAATTAAATAAATAATTAATAGTTCATTTTTAAATTACACGTGTATAGTTACATTAGCGGCAATAGAAAGTAATAGGGGTGACATGTGAATTGTTTGGGTGGGAAATATTTTCTGTTTTTAACGGCTTTAACGGCGACGCAAGCTTTCATTGCTAAAGCTTCATGTCACTGCTAAAGTTTGCGTCGCCGTTAAAGTCAGTAATTCTTGTAGTGCTAGACACCATATATGTAATTTACATAACTTTATATATATAGCACATTATTATTATTATGTCAAGTTGTCAACTATTATATAATAAATATTATTATTATTATTTATAATAAAATCCTCTAATAATTCCAAAAACAAAAAAAGTCGACGGACCTATTAAATATTTGGAAGGCTACATGATAACTAACTATAAAAAAATTAATTGAAACATTCCAAGTTCCACATAATGACGAGGTACAAAATAATTATATATATACCATGACGTTTTTAAAAAAAATTGTCATTTGTTAATTGACACGCATATCCTCATGCACTTTTGTAATTAAAACACTTATCAAAGGGATTATAGTAAGTTGTATGAGCTATATTTGGTGTTTCTCGTAGTTAGGGTTTAATTAAGTCGTGTGATGAACATTAAGGTCTCGTTTGTTTCACAGAATTTGAAGAAATGTAATTGATTTAAATTTTATCTAGTCCACATATTTCCATTACTTGAGGGAATGTGAACATTTAAAAAAAAGTGATTCTATTAAAAACAAGTTTACCAAATGCAACATAACATATAATTAATTTCAATTCCATTCCATCCCTTCAAATACCGCGAAATAAATGAGACCTAAGTGTAGGCTTTTTGTGGGTTATCAGGTCATTTCAAATAGTTACCAATGTCGCATGTTCATCGTCGCACCAACCATCATTATCGGTGTAATTCATGTTTAGTTACATGATTAGGGTTATCGTTTACGTTTAGTGGCTTCGATTGCATGATGGGTTTATTGTTTACATGTAGTGGGTTCGATTTCATGATTAGGGTTATAGTTTTGTTCATCGGACCAACCATCGATCCTGTTCATTAGATCCTAGTCGATTTGTGTTTCGCATGTTTCGTATGTGTCTGTTTTTGGACCAATTTGTGTGGATAGGTTTCATTTTGGTCGCATTCATCTTCTCTACATGTTTCGATCGGTTAGTGTTTCACTTCTTGTGGTGAAAGGAGAAGTCTCAAGTCTCGATGGAGACTGAAGTCCTCACCAAAGAAAAAGGAAGGTAAGTAGGTAGCTCATGAGCTGGTCAAAAGGTCAAAAAAAAAGAAGTTAAATGTCTTAAATCTAGAAGAAGAAAAATAGTTGCGACTTGCGACCTTAAACATGAAATTGCAAAAAAATTAATACTTTTTTATATAATTTTCTTTGTTTTTACTATATTCTGATCCGACGTTCTTACATTTTCTATCACTACCCCCACATAAAGAAAATTACTAAACTACCACTTTCTTATTTATTTAATGATTACTTAATTATTTAATCTTTTACATTAATGGTATTTGATTTCTTAAGTAGTAAATAATGTTTTAATAGGTTTCGTACGCTAACACTCACCCTTAGACACACATTTTCACAAATGCAAATACTTTCAAACCCCTACCCCTCTTTGACACCACCAGCACACCACCTCGTCGTCTTCGATGACAACCATCCTCGGTGACGGACAATTTAGGTGACCATTTTGTCTTTGGGTTGATCTGAATAACACTTCATTGATGATCAAGGCTACAATAAGATGTGGATGTGTGAGTGTGTATTGTGTGGGTTACTGTAACACTCGGATTTTGATACCATTCAATTTTTTAAAAGATAATTACGTTTATGGAAAGGTAGAGAGACTTACACTTGGCTTTCATACACCCTTAAAAAGGAATACGATAGCGCACCTAGGGAGCTTATTTGGAAGACCATGTTTGATCAAAAGATCCCGAAGAGGTATTTCGGGATATAAGAGATATGTAGGACGCTGGCACGCTGCAAAAACTTGAGTTCAGCCTCTTGTGGACTACATGAAGTACTTCTCAGTAGAGAGAGGGCTACAGCAAGGTTCAGGCCTTAGCCCTTACATTTTTGCGGTGATTATGGATGAGCTTTTGTGAGGTATCCAAGGAAACATTCCTTGGTGCATGTTTTTTTTTTTGCTGATGACATAGTGATAGTTTCGGAGATGCTATGTGAGCTGAATACCAAGTTAGAGAAATGAAATATAGCCTTAGAGACAAAAGGGTTAAGAATTAGCCGAGACAAGTCAGAATACAGAAAAGGGATCAAGTTTCTCTAAGGAGCCCATAAAGTATTTAGGCTCCACTCTACATAGGTAGGGAAGGATAGATGAGAATGTGACTCACTATATCAGTGCAAGTTGGGTGAAGTGGAGAGTACCCACTAGAGTTTTATGAAATAAGAAAGAACCATTGAAGTTAAAGGGAAAACTCTACAAGGTCGTAGTTAGGACCGCTATGCTCAATAGAACAATGAAAGGGTGTCGCTAGATACATTTATGTGTGACAATTGAGAGAGCGAGAGAGACGGTTACAATTTTGGTTAAGAGAGAGATAAATCTAGAATCAAGGGCAACATGGAATTAAACAAGTATGGGTTGATACATCTAATTAACGGGTTGTGTTTTGGTTGACTTGTACAACCCTAATAATAACTATGTTATATTAAGGTCATAGGTAAATTTCACAAGTCGGTTCACTTACATGTTTAAAATTTTATATAGATTTTAATACATTTTTCATAGGTAGATCTACTAACCTGATAACCCGTCATTGACTAACTGGCCATTTACGTCAAGTCAACTCACAAATGATATGCCAACCCGTATAATTAAACAGGCTATATGGATCATATTCGTGTCTGACAAATAGTGTTAAGTATACCTCCACCTCGCTCACATAAACATTTTATATTAATATTTCAACTCTTATATACATCATAGGGGTGCAGAGTATAATGATAAATCATGATATCTTCTAATTAAATAAAAGACTAACGTGTATTAAATTTATTTAATAAAATTAATTTAATTCCTTAATCTTGATCATCTATTTATTCAAAATTAGAATTTCAATTTTGACTTTTCTAAGCCAAAATTATTAGAATTTTTTTATATATGTCTCTTTTAAACCTTAAAATATCATATCTACTCATCCTAATCCTAATTTATAAATATCATAAGTGTCCTTTATAATATTTCAAAATATTATATTTAACTAAATTTTAACTTTTATAATTTTAACATAGTTTATAATCAATTTAAATTTCTTTTAATTATAACTAACAAATAATTGACCTTATTACTATAATTATAATAATAATTATCGATAACTTGTAAAAATATACAATCATCTCTCTTCTATAACGATGCCATGTTTTTTTCATCATGTCCATCTTCAATCTCATGTCTTTCCTATTTAATGAGATCCGTTTATATAGTTATATAGTAGTATAGGCCAACCCTACATAAATACACAGGGATGAAAGACATTTTTTAATAATTTAATAAGATGAGACAAACAACGGTTTCACTTTTATTATTGGATCGGATGTTGACGTCGTATGTTATTATTTTTTTAAATTCACGTTATTTTTATATTTTATAATTATTTAATGCATTTTTATTAATATATACTATTTATTATTTTTTTAAACAGTTAAACTAACCCGTATATTATAAAAATATTTAATCTAGTAATAGTTAATAATCTAATCTAAATATCTAATCTAGTATCTAGTAATAATTAATAACTATACCTACAAGCAAAGGGCAGGGAATCATACGTGGCAGCCGGTGGTCCAAGTGATACCCGTGACCAAGAGAGAGAGAGAAAGAGTACAAATCCTACCAACAATCCAAATTATGTGATAAATATTTATGATTATTGTTTATAGGGTATTAGATACCAAGAGTTATACTTTATCTTTCTCTTTTCCTTATCTAATAATACGTCAGTGTCATATTATTCTCTATTTCATTTTTCTTTTTCTACCAAAATCAAGTGTTATACCTTCATTTCTCTTACCTAAACTTTATTTACCTTTTTTTAATATTTTTTTTATTTAAATTCATACGTTAAAAGGGGGGTGGGGGGGTGGGCGCTTTACTCGATCGAGCTCCACAACCCGTTGCCATTACTCAAATTTGCTACCCGGTGGAAGAGGAATGGTGTTCCCGAGCCTACTTGATGCTACCCAAAGCCATCGGGTAGGGTAGAATGGAGGGCCTTAACCTTTTTATGTCTATCCGATAGATCACTTGCTCTATTTAGAAAATCTCAAAGGTTTGTCATAACTTTCATCGTATACAGCAATTTGGATACAATGAGCGTATTATAAAAGTTGATTGTATTATTTTTTAAAAAATAAAGTTGATTGTATATAATAATAATTAAAACAAAATTTATTATATTTTCATACAATTTACCCTATATCTTATATGAATTAATTAATTTCTTATGCCGAAGAATCTGTCTCCCTAAATTATTACATTTTGTCGAATTAGCACACCATAAGAAACGCCAATTTTGTTGATATTAAAACCGCAACAACTTAAATCAAAGTCTTTTATTAGCCATTGACAGTTTGACTCACCTAATAGAGTTTTGTTTCTCATGTTAGAATTCATGTATTATTAGTTATTTATATATATTTTCATTTAAGCGCATGTGGTTTTTGAAATAGATATATACTAAGTTTTAGGTATGCATAAATGCGTACTAATATTTTAAGTTTTATTTTGGTAAGTATAAATAGGATAAATAGTATTAAAATACAATGAACTTTGTCTTAGTTACTATTATATACAATCAATTTAAAATTTTTAAAAATAATACAATTAATTTTTGTAATCTTTTTATTGTATGCAAACAGCTTTTTTATGTGTCTGTTGGTTAGTTACCATTGTATAAATGAACTATGACATAACTTTCATAGTATACAACAAGTTGCATGGAATGTGAGTATTATGAAAGTTGGTTGTATTATTCTTAAGAAAATAAAGTTGATTGTATAAAATGGTAATTAAGACAACGTTAATTGTGTTTTAATGCATTTTGCCCATATAAATAATAGTAAAGTTGGTTATCATTTCATATAATTAGATTTAAATATTATGAATTTGAAAATATAATAAACTTTGGCTAAATTACCATTGTATACCACGAACTTTAAATTTTTTAAAAAATACAACCAACTTGCTTATTTCCTCCATTGTATACAAGATGTAACCCGTATATCAGGTTACAGGTCACTTTTTAATTTTTTGCTTAAATTTTAATTTTTTTATTATTGTATTCATCATCTTTGTTCTTCACATTCCAAAACATTCAAACTCCATTAAAATTCAAGAGCATTCAAACCTCAAATCTGTAACCAAATCATACATCCAAGCAAAAATCACAAGTAACAAAGTCCTAATACATATCAAATTGAAGATGAATCTCACCGTAGTCCAAGAACATTTTTAGATATTGTGTTCTTCAGAGCAAAAAAGCTTAAATCAGTAACCAAATCATATGTTAAAATTTTTAATCAAAATTAGAACATTAAAGCCCCAAACATACACCTTCGACCAATATCTCTGGTTTTGCAGAAAGCCAGAAACCGATCCATTAAGTGATAAATAGGTTGATCTCTAAGTTAACCCAAACCTAGCACACTTTATGCAACTTTCTATCCACCCAATTTTTTAATAAATTTTCCCTATTTGACCCTTTAAAGTAAATAATTAAAAATTACACTTATAATTGGCATACAAGTGATAAACAATACTCACATGCACAATACTAAACTAGTAATAATAAAACCACCCAACCAAATAATTAACAACTATATATACATTCTCATTTACATGCTCCTCTTTTAATTCGTTATATAACATATTTATATTTTCTTTTCTTCATTAATTTACACATTAACGTTGTATTCCCGAGTTTAGATACGAAAGAAAATAATAGAAAAAATTTAAGAACATAAAAAAAGAAATGATAATAGTTTAAGTTTTTTGTGTTCTCTTGTTTGAAAGATAAGAAAAGAAGAAAATGAATTTAGTTTTTATTTTGTATTCTCAAGTTGGAGGGAAAAGAAAAAACGAGTTATATTACAATAATACCCTTATTTTGAAATTATTAGTTGTCATTAGGGGTAATTTAGTCACTAGCAAAAAATTATAAAACATTTTCTTTCCTTTTCACTCATATCTTCCCACTTTTGGGAGGAAAGTGTAGAGAGGCTAATGAAATTTTCCTTCTTAATCATTTATCTTCTCTCCTTGAAAAAACTTAGGAACACGAAATTTTTCCTAATTCCTTTCCCCTTCCTTCCAAATTCTTTCTTTTCGTTTTGAAATAAAACTCTGGAACACGGTGTAAGGTCTAAATCATAAAACGAATCCAACATAATGTACATGACCTTGCAGTTTTGAGCCTTCATTTTCAGTAATCAAGGATTAGCATGCATGATTATCCATGTCACAAAATTGAAAACAATGTCATGTTTCATACGTGAAAGAGGTCAATTTTCCACAAACAGTAGTGAATTGAGGTCAATTTCTGCAAATTATCGATTAAAGTTATATGGATCATGAGAATCTAAATAGCCATAGAAATGAATTCCAATATAATTGTATACTTGTTGGTTTTTCTTCACCCTGCAACTTTCATCCAACACCTAAACTACATGAACCTAAAATTATAGCATATTAGCATCCCCAAACATATGATAACCCTCTCGGTAAAACTCAGGAAATTTCGAATTTCGAGTGGAAAGGGGGACATACGTCTTTGCCGTGCAATAAAGTTTCCTCTAAAGTGGAAACTTGAAAAGATCATCTTTTCGTCTGGGCGTGTATATATCAGCACCAACAATCACACCTATAAGCATTTCATCGAACACATTAACTACATGAAGTAGATAGAATGAATTGAAGTAGATAATGAAGTATAACAATTTTAGTATGCATTTACTATGAGTCCAGATGTGGGTATGAAAAAAAAATGGAGGGATAAAATGGTCAAGTTTCTAATGAATGTGGAAAGATTTATGAAAGGTCTATGGTGTGTGATACTGGGTGTGATCAATGTGAAAATTAAAAATTAAAGATTTTTATGCTATATATACTTCGAGATAATCAAAGGCACTCTCAGCAATATGATCTTTACTATCATATGTGGTATTCAAAGACAGTTACATTTACAACCCTTAACACATGTGAATACCCTCAACATATATGCAGTCGTCTATTCACAAGAACATAAAGAGTCCTAGCTTCAACGAAATTTTATAGCTTGATATAGAATTGGTTACCTCTAGTGTGGTTTAGACTATACATTAGGATTACCATGTGCGCAGATATGATGCGGTATGATCCATGATTATGTGCGGTTGATTATATGATTTGATTTGCGGATATTGGACCCAATCGGTGCTATATGATTTGCAGGTTATCGGGACAGGTCAAATACATGTTGGTACGAGTATGGTATTTACATTAATGTCATATCTTTACTTACAATTATGTTTTTATGGTTTTTAATTTTAACTCATATTGACTCACGAGGCGTAATCTGACATTTGTTCTTTTGAAATGTGTCTTGTAATTGTTCTTTTGAAATATGTTTTTATGTGCTTAGTGATTGATGCCAACGGAAATTTTATTTATTCTATTTACGGTTTTAAACTCTGTAACAGCTTTTGAATAGTTGCGGTAGTAGCACTATGGTTTGTTTATGATTGGTTTCATTTTTCTGTATGGCAATGACAATTAATACTGTTAGTAGTTTTAGACTTCCGTTACAAGCATACGTTATTATTCAAAAAGTTTTTATAAGTAGTGAAATTTGAAAATGACGGTGTTACGTAAGCTCCCATTCCCACCTCTAACAACTCTAAAAGATCATGCTCCCACTCTAGCAATCTTATTGGTTAGGTTGTCATGTTTATACATGTAGCCATGTTATACGCTAAGATATCAAGATCATACAATAGCAATCCTATTGGTTTGCACTTCCGTCGTCAATTAAAGTTTTTAATTTTTATATAAACTAAAACAAGTTGAATTTTTTTTATTTAATGTTACTATGTTAGTGATTTTTTTTATATAAGATTGATTATTAAATCATTATCTCACAAATTTTAATCCGACCCTTAAGCTTACCTTTCATACCCCATCTTCTAGATATAATATTGTCCCATACGGCCATATGCTTATCATCAAGAAGTTGACCTATATAATAAACTAGCTTTAACACAATGTGTGGGGATGTAAATGAGCCGAGCTACTCGTGAGCTATTCCAGCTAGGATTGTTAAAAGCTCGAAACGAGCCGAGCTCGAGCTCCAAAGAGTGAGCTAACGAGCTTAAACGAGCCTAAACGAGCTCCATATATAATATAATATAATTTATACTTTATATATTTAATTTTTAATAATTATATATATCATTTTAATAAAAATATCAAAATAATACCCGAGCCCGAGCTTTATAAATATTAAACAAGCCGAGCTCGAGCTCAACATCTAAAGCTCTAAACGAGACGAGCTCGAGCTTAAAAAATCCTAAACGAGCCCGGCTCGATAAGTGTCTGGCTCGGCTCGTTTACATCCCTAACCATGTGCATAAACACGGAAAACGGTTAAAGTAAATTTTAAATATTTATGGTGTTAAAGGGTATTAACTTATATAGTAAAACAATTGTAAAACGTACGTAGGGATATAAAATCTCTTTTAAAAAGGGTAAATCTATTAGAAATCAGAAACACATACATAACATCATTATCAAATTTTTTGTAGAACCTCTTTATAATCAAATTTGAATTTTTTTAATTTTGATACAATGATATACGTGTTTACATAAATAACCACGAAAATAGGTAGATGTATCTACTAAATGATTTGGATAAATGTTTTTGTTAAGATTTTGAAGTGTTAACAAACTAAATCACATATAGATATCATTTAAGGAAACAATTCATTCGTAAGACATTTGAGAAAATAAAATGGATGATAAGTGAAAAAAATTATAACTAGAATAATGACATCATAATCTATTTTCTATTAATATATATTAAATACTAAAGATAAAGACGCGCTTCATATAAATGTTTAACTAGATAAATCTCATTGACATTTCCTAGTTTGAGCATCGATCGGTTTTCAATATCAACCGAACCAAAACCAATTATAATGGCTTTATAAAAAGCCTAACCGATTTTATTTTTATTTTTTAAACAGTTAAACACACACTCCTTTAAACCTAAACCCACAAAATTTAGTCTAATATATATAAGATTTGAACCTACAACCCTATAAAGTATAAAGTATAAACACCAAAAACACTAAATATCATCGGGCTATAAGCCATTTGGTTTCTTAACAATTTTGAGGGGTTGTTTTAGTTGTTTGACTGTAAGTGGGCTGCTTTAGGTTTATGAAACCAAAAGGCTAATGGGCCAAAGAAAATTTGCTTACTAAAACTGAAATGGTAGAAAGCAAATGCATATTAGACTTTTTGGAACTATAGATTCAACATTCTTTGGCCAGTTCATTGAAAATAAAGGTAAGAAGCCAAGCCATCAATTTTGATTATTTTGGGTCCGTCGAGTTACATCATTTGTTTTGTATTCGGTTTTTCGGTTTAGATGTTCACCCCGTGTTCCTATGTTTTCATATAATTCTTGAACATTATGTTTGGATTGATAATGGTAAATACAAAATCAAGTTTTATTATGTTAGTATTTAAACTTCAAATCTTTTATATATTTGTTATACCCCTTATGTTGCTTTTTTAAGGACTTGATTGATAAAATGAAGTAATTTATAATTTATATATCCTTCTACTTACTATTTTTAAGTAAATTACATGTTTGGTCCATTTGGTATATCACTAATTACACTCTCATTTATTGAACTTTATTTATTACGCTGTTAGTCATTACTATTTGAATTTTATTTCACTGATGGTCTTTGGTCCAATTGAAATGACCAAAATTATCTTTTCACATGAAATGACTATCTTGGTATTTTTTTTATTGTTTTCCTTAGTTCTAAAACTATTTAATACTATTATTAAAACTAATAAATCATGCAGTCCCCCCCACCCCCCATACACACACGCGCGATTTCATATTTGTGGTGTGAATTGGCAGCTGTGATGGTTTAGGGTTTTTTCTGTCACCATTCTTTCTGTAACACCCTGAATTTTAGTACAAATTTAAACTTTTATATTTTAACAAAACATCATCATAAGTGTGTTTGTTTACATCAAAATGCGGAAGCTTGACGGATTTACAAAAGGTGGTGTTACTTGTTGACCCGAATACACGACCATTAATTACAAATAAACAAAATGAGAATAGTCATGTATTCCAAACATATCCATCAGGCAACAAGTGCTCCCAAAAGTGTCTACATGCCTCACATCTGTGGATACAGAACATAAACACAATTTTTATTAGCAGGAGCTAGTGAGTGTGTCAAAACCAGTTAAACAAGTAAACAAGTCATCATAGTTCATAAAACAGTTATGGCATCAGTAACAGTTCACACAAGATGTGGGGGACAGGTCCACTTATACTTGTATGTTCCATAGGGGCCAACCATGGTCAACAAGTCCTCGTGGGGGTGTGTCCACATCTCTCGTCAAGGTGGGGGAAGCACAAAGCAGTCCACCATACAATGGTTCTCTGGAGTGTAAGCCCTGTTCACCAAATCCACTCGTGTTACCCGAGTTCGGTGGCTCGTCAGCCCAGTGAACCCACACGGTCATGATGGCTACTGACATACCCCTCCACGCTCTGCACCGATCTCTCAGCCACCCGTACCTCGCGGTTCCCCCAATTTCCGGAGCCACAGGAACCTCTGTGTACGTCTCAGTGACTAGGAACCCTATGGTACAAAGTTCATATCACAATAGCGGTCCGGACCAAAGCACATATACCCCGAAGGGTTACATAAGCACATACCCCGAAGGGTCACATAATCACTTACCCCTAAGGGTCATATAATCACAAGCAAGTTATACACACAAGGTCACAACTTGCCATAATCAATACATAGCATAACATGCTTCAAAACAGGTGAATCATATACTCAATTGCATAAATCATTATCATAAACATGATAATATCAATAACAATTCACATTGATGCCATACATATACATATACATGGTTCATACAAAAACATTTGATGACTTGCACATTAAAAGCATTTTGGGTATCCGCAGGGCACAACTCACTTGATTGAAGTGATGAGGATCACTTTCACTTCAAAACAAAGCTACAATCACTTGCACAACGATCCTATGATCATAACACAATGTTAACGTAGTTAAGTTAACCATTCAATAAAGTTATACACAAGTGTAGACTCAAAACACGACTTAAACGCTCATTTCGGGTCTTTCGGACTCACTTTGGACTCCCTAAAACCATTAGAAACAATCCACAATCAATTACAAGGTCAAATGGGGTCAAAAACAAGTTTTTGGACATTTCAGGGGGTCTCGCGCCGCGAGACAGGGTGCCTCACGCCGGGAGAAAATCTCTGAAAAAATGACCTTTGCCAAACCGGACCCTCGCGCCGCGACGCGCCCGTGAACAGTAACTCCGGGCCTTATTCTTTGCTGCAGGCCCCGATTTCACCCATAATTACCACCAAAACTTAATGTTTCATACCAAAAGTATAAAACTTCATCAAAACAACTTCCCAACACCAAATATCACCAATTTTTGGTCATTAATCATCATCAAGTCTCTACTACAAGAATTAACCTAATATTTGACCCATTTACCAAGTTTTTAGCACAATTAACCAAGAATCACTTCAACTAACCATATTTTAACAACAATAGTATATAATACCTCAATTAAACTCAAGCATCAACACTTTGAACACACTTGATCATACAAAACCCTAACTTTGACAATTACCCCAAAATTAACCCATTTACTACATTTTTGTCAACATCAAAAGTCAAAAATCATACTAAACAACAATCCAAACTAAAAATCAAGCACCAATTTGAGGTAGAACTTACTTGTCTTGCAACCCCAATTTGATTTCCCCACTTCTTTTGCCCAAAATTAAGCTAAAGTTGAAGAATATAAAGGAATAACACCAAGTTTTTGAACCTAAGCCCTTGATCTTCCACTTTTTCTTGATTTCTTCTTCTTCTTCTTCTTTCCCCAAGTTCCTCTAGAACTCTCCCTTTTCTCCCTCTCTCGTTGGTTTCTCCAGGAAATTTGAGGTTTCTACCTCAATTATTGAGGTCCACTCACATATATATACATATTTTACACATTAGGTCCCTAAGCTTTCTTCCCCTTGACATTTTGTTACCATTTTAAGTTTATAACACACATACACTACTAATAACACATAAATACTAACAAAACACATAACTTTATTAATTTCACATTTAATATTGCACATATATATATTTTAATAATTTTACAAAATCACGGGTTTTACACTTTCTCTCTCATCCCTCCCCTCCACCTCCCTTCAAATTAGGGTTTGTTCATGCTTTTCAGATATGTGTGGCATTTGAGATCTTGTTCTTGATTTGTGTAGATTTTCATATTTTTTCTTGATTTGTGTAGATTTTCCCATGGTGTTCTTGATCTTGCTTTTGATTTGGGCTGATAGAAGGTGTTGGCTCTTGGTGTTCTTAATGGGGGACATTTGGGAAAAGATGGTGGTGAGTGGTTATAGATGGTGGTTTGTGGTGGACGGTGATCAGTTAGGTGGTCGGTGGTAGATGGTGATATGGGTAGAAGGTGGTGACGATTTCAAATTTTGGTAGTGGTGGTAGTTGAAGTATATTGTTTATTTATCAGTATTATTTAACAACATAGTCGATTAATAATTAGTTTTTAATTAAATAAAAGTTATAAAAATAAACATATTAATAATAAAAGGGTATTATTGTCTTTTCAAGTGTATATAAAGTAACCAAAGACTATCACTGAAACAAAACTCAAGCACTAAGGACTACCAGCATAATAAATAAGTTTAAGGATCGAGAATGTAATTAGTGATACACCACAAAGACTAAATGTGTAATTTACTGTATTACTTTACTTACTATGACATATTAAAATCAAGAAATAAAATGAGGAAATAGTTGTGCGGATTATAAAAGCTCTCATTTATAGACAGGAGGATGAAGATGGTGATCTAATAGGAGAAAATATCATTTTCTTTTTAATAAATAACCTTAAAAGTGAAATACTTGAGTGATATTTGTCTAAATTATTCCATCTTTATATTTTTAGTAGTTTACAACTCTAGAGGTCAGGGGCGGACCTTTATAGGGGGTGTGGGGGTACGGGACACCACTCAATTGTATGTGCTTAGTGTAAATTTTGATTTTTCGTAGTGTAAATTTTGATTTTTTCGAGACGGTGTTACCACTCATTTCAAATCTTAGGTCCAGTGCTATCATTTATCTCAAATCCTGGTCCATCCCTGCTAGAGGGGTTAAATTAACACGTGTCTAAAATATGATGGACTTAAGTGTAATATTAAGGAATTAAGGGTAACATATCGTCGCAAAATGTAAGAACATTTACTGAAATACATACATTCCTGCATAGCCAAAGGGCTCAAGAAGCTTTTCCCGATCGTCACTCTGAACACATCAGTGCAGCTATGGAGAAATTGGTGATGATGAGATCTCTCTACCGTTCGATCTCACGGAGATCTTTAGGTTTCGTCACCCCCGCCGTCGTAACAAGCAACCACCAATGCATCCGCCGTGGAATCCACCACTTGCAGCACTCTCCGTCATCGATGCTTTCCAGTAACATCCTTTTTAATCGTTTTCTTTCTTTCTATTTATCTATTCTTGAAAGCTCTGAAAAGGATTACTGATTTGTGTAAGTTGCATCTTCTAAGGAGATTATATGATTTTAGGGCTAATGATGTATGTTAGGAATTTGAAACACTATATTCGTGAAGAATACAGTCTATTTTTGTAGTAATTTGATTGAAAATTAATCTCTCGGGAAGCATGATTTGGAGAAAAATATGAATTTTGATATGAAATTATCAATACGAATATAAAATAGGTCAGATGAAGTGTGAGAACACTAAAGGGACATAGATTGGTATTGGTAATTGGCTCCAGAAATGTGCAAATTCTAAAGAAGTCACGTTAAAAATCTACGCAGGATGCCATTAATTCACAGATTAAGTTATTGTTGATTTTGTTTTCCCCGTTGCTGGCAAATCATTACTAATTATTACAAAGGTTTAGAGATTAATTTGCCTTTTTATGAAAATACATCAAAACATGGGTGACGGCTTGAGCTTGGTTTGAAAAAGCGTGAAGCGCTCTGAGGCGTTAAGAGTCTAGAAGCCGAGGCGTGATGCATGATGCGCTCGCATCATGCACCCGAGGCGTCTGGTATTAAGAAAATGCTTATACTTTAGTTCCACATAACATACTTGACATTTTAATTTAATTCAAGTTTAGAAGGCAAATTCGACTATTGTAGGAGACAATAACTATGGTAGGGAGAACTTGAGGTTGACTTTAAGAGATTAAGTTATGATTAAAAAGCATTTTTCTTTATAATTGGCTCACTCCACATAAAAATTAAACTCAATAGTCCTTTAAAACAGCCCTTTAAAATAGCTAGAAGATAAAAGAAAGCCCAAACTACATGATGCGTAAAAAGCGTACGCCTCGCGCATCGCAACGCCTCACACCGCATCATGGAAAACGCATCGCATCACATACGGGATGCGTTTGAGGCCAGGCCATTGGGCTATGAACTGTTGTTTACTACAATTTAGCAAGAATCTGATCAAAAGGAAAAGGTATCTAATATCCATGTATTCTGCATTCTGCAATAGAAACAATTCTAAACTTTCTAGTAATGGTGACTATTGAGAACATGAATACAAATCTGACTAGTCAACGTCAAAGGATCGAAGGGACTTGATACTAAAAACCCCATGAGATATTACAGGTAGAGAAAATATAAAATCATGGGTGATGGCCTTGAAACCGTGGCCTAGCATGCATAAGAAGAGCAGACACAATCCGAATGTGCTATGAAAGATTTGGATGCTAACCTTCTATTGTCATTATGTGGCTTAGTTTCAATATACATGTATATTGCAGACTACATTATTATGTTTGAAGTTATCTTAAGTTCTCTATACGATGTTCACTCCATAGGAAATTATCTACAGTTTGATGATATTTCTGATATGACTAATATTGATATCTATTATCTAATATCTCCTTTCAACTAAGTTTCTGAAGTGGAAACCAAAAGCTGATTCTGTTTTTCTTTATATTATAGACAGTCGTTCGTCTTTTGCAATGGGAATTGGAAGCACACGTTGTTTCAGTGATGGTTTGACACACTTGCCAGACATAAAAGATGGTGATATTAAGCATGCGTTTAAGGAACTTATGGCTGTAAGCTGGGATGAACTATCAGACACTGTTGTTAATAAAACCAAGCGAGCATTGTCTAAAAACACTGAAGACAAGGCTAGTCAGGAGGCATTAGCCAACCTTTTACGAGCTGCCGAGGCAGTTGAAGAGTTTAGTGGGTTTCTTGTGACTTTAAAAATGGAAATTGATGACAGTGTTGGAATGAGTGGCGAGGTGATATTAGTTTTCCTTATGAATGGCCTATACGTGTTTTTTTCTCCTTTTTGAAGTTTTTATGTCTAAATGGTTTAACTATGTTGCAGAATGTTAAGCCTTTATCCAATGACGTTGCTAATGCATTAAGTGTAGCATTCAGCCGCTACTATGCGTACTTGGACTCTTTTGGACCAGATGAGGGGTATTTACGGAAAAAAGTTGAGAATGAGCTGGGAATGAAACTGATACATCTTAAAATGAGATGCAGTGGTCTTGGTGGCGATTGGGGGAAGGTATGTCTTCTCTCTCTCTTCCTCTCTCTCTCACACACTCAGACTTCTATTGGTAGTTGAAATTTATGTGATTTTGTGTCCAAGGTGAGATGGATTTTTTTGCCTTTAGTTCAAGCTCTTATGTCTTCCAGACAACCCAGAATCTGTGTACATGTAGCAATAGTGTGTGTTTTCTTATTGTAACTTTCATCTTTCTTTGGGTTTTGGAGAAAGTTGAAATAATGTAATAAAAAAAAGAATCGAAAAGATACACAGATAAACCAAATGCAAACTGACCTGTAAAAAACAATTGTCACAACCCGAACACCTTTTGACCCATTATTAGGGTGTAAACGAGCCCAGCCCAAGCTCGCCTAAGCTTGAGCTTGGCTCATTTAACTTCACAGAGCTCGAACTCATTCCGAGCCTTATCTGCAAAGCTTGAGTTCAGCTCATGAGTAAATTTATAGGCTCAAGCTCGGTTCTTACTTGGCTGGTTTTATTATATATATTTATTTATTATGTAATTATTATATATGTGTATGTGTATCAATATTTCTAAATGTATTTGTAAATACAGCTATATATAATTTAATATACAGTAATTATTATTACATATTATAATAGTAGTTAATAGTTTATATCGGCATTATTATACTTATACAAGTAATAGGCTTGTTTAGGCTAGCGAACCTAATCAAGTTCACTGTATGAAGCTTAGGCTCGAGTAAGGATGAGCATAAGGCCCAATAGACTGGAAAAACCAACGAACTGAGCCAAACTGGTCTTCGGTCCATGTTTTTTATAGATTTCAGGTTTCGGTCCGGTTTGGTTTGCTACGGTGTATAAAATAACCAATAGACCGAAAAAACCGACAAACAGAACCATGAGACCAGTTTGGACCGGGTCTTTGGTCCTAGTTTTTATGATTTCAGGTTTCAGTCCGGTCTAGTTTTTGAACCGATCTCACCCCTAGGCTCGAGCCCCTTTATTAAACAAGCTCCAGTTTAGGCTCCAAAACAAGCTTTTATGAGTTGTCAAGCTCGATCCTACATCTTTGCCAGTTATATAACCTTTATGATCCTCCCATATTGCCACCTCTATTGAAAACCATATATATTATTGCAACTCTTTCTTTTTTGAACGTGATTATTTTGCCATATTAGGTTAAACTAGGTAACTCAGTAATTTTGCCATATTAGTAATATTGAACTCAAATAGGTTTTCTTGGAGAAAGATGATTAGGATCCAAGGGTAAGAAGTTAAAGGGGACTAGGTTACAGAAGGAGATGGTTTTATAAATTAATAATTTTCTAACTAAATAAATGAATAGTTAAACTTGATATTAAACCTATATCTGGCTCAACTTTAGAAGTTTTAGTAAGCAATTTATCTATATTATTCCTAGTGAAGAATGTTCAATATAGTCCATAATTAATTCATAGTTCTAAAAGACTAATTTTAGCTTTTGGATCAATGGTCCAAATTAAATTTTAAAAATTTGGGCGGAGTGGCATTTTTGTGATTTTTCGTAATTCACATATGTTTGTATACTGAATCACCTGTGATTGAATATTAAATTTTCAGGACTATATTTTTTAAATAGACTTTATTGAACACTAACTCTATTTCTAGTACTACTTATATATATATACACACACACTACCTTATTATTTTATTTTATTTATTTGATCATTTTAGTTTATTCTTATTGCTTATTATTTTATTTTTTATTTTATAATTTTATAATTTTTTATTTTTTATTTGTTTATTCATTTTTATTTTTATATTTATCTTTTTATTATTGTTATTGTTGTTGTTTTATTTTATTTTTTCTTCTCTTTTTCGCTGCTGAAGGTCTTTCGTGAAGCAATCTTTCTACCTACGGGTAGAGGTATGATTGTCTACATTTTACTTATCGCATACCCCATTGCGGCGGGATTGAGTACTATTGTTGCTGTAGACTTGTAGGTAACTTAGTAGAGCATGGTCAATTTGCAAATGGTAGTTAAAACTATGTTCTACTCTAATTGCAGGTGACTGTTCTCGGAACATCTGGAATTTCTGGATCATTTATCGAGCACAGAGCATAAAAATGGAGTAGCAGAGAGATGCATGATGACCTTTATATTGTTTGTTGTCTTCAGAAACTTTGTTCATATAGCTCCCTTTCTTATCTTTCCTATTGGTGTTTCAATCTGTTTTCTACCAATGTTGGATTGGTTGGATTTTGTTCTCTCCTCATCAAATAATAACCAAAGAACAGTTGGTGTTAGGATTAATGTTTTGATCACAGCTTCTAGTCCTTAGCCGTTTCACGTAGAGACTTGTAAGAAAATAACGACACATCGATGTGTTCAAGTATACCGTGGTTCTATGCATTTCAAAAGAAAAACCAAACATGAACGTGTTGAGTAACGAGTCAAAACGTATAATTTTTCATATGGGTTGGATTATGTTTACGTGACAACACTCTTTTGTTTCTTTCTTTAATCTTAAGACTTTAGTTAAAACATTTATATGAAATGACTAACAAACTTTTCATTTAATGAGTGTATAAATTATTAAATAATTTCCTTATTAAAAAAATTTAGTTGTTGGCAAAGGCTTGTTCCTTGTGTGTTGCTCTGTCAAAATTATTAAATAAAGAAAGAAAATAAAAGAAAAGGCATCATGCACCAAAGGGGTTTATCAGGTCCTCAACACACCTTCCTAAATCCTCTCCCACTGTGTATGCTCTAATCATAATATTATTATACCATACAATTACCAGAATTTTCTTTTTGTGTTTTTGTACATTCAAGGTAAATGGATTATATAATTAATCGTCCATAAGATTTACAAAACGGAGCCTAGAGGAAGTGGTAAGGTAGCGGCATTTGGTGCTCGAGCCTTGGGTTCGAATCTCTGCTCATTTAACTTCATGTTTTTTTTTTACTTTTCTGACACGTGGTTTTTTTAACGGGCAAAACTTTTTAATTTGTTTTTTTTTATTTTGTTCTATCATTATTGTTAGTATAAAATATTACGTTTTGTTAAATATCATCTTAACTATATATTGTCAACTAAATTATTTACTTAGCCTTTTGTTACTTTTTTTGCTATTGCTTAATATTTTGTTACTCTCTTTATACTCCAGCTCTCACCATTTAATTTGCTTTGTTTTTTATTTTTCTATAACAATATTAAAAATTGTTTTGTAAATAACTCTTTTTACATGACTTTTCTATATTATTTTTAAATCTTTAGACTATAAAATCTATATTGTAAACTTTAAGTCAATGATTTTTAATATATATGTATTATGAAAACTGAAAAATATAAAATTAGAACGACTTTATAATATAATTTTTTTGAACTTGATTTTTTAATATAGAAACATATAGTTGTATATATAAAATCAAATGACAAAAGTTTATATAATTATATAAACAAATACATTACATATGTCTTACGTTTTTGTTTTCTTATCAATTAAATTGATATGCGGAAAAAATATGGATAATTAGATTTCTTTCTTTTATTAGTTTACCTATTAAAAAAACACGTTTTTAAAGATATGTTTTTAAATCCCACCACGAAGCGTGAGCTAAAATACCTCGTTTCTATTATATTTTAAAAGTTTTTTTAATTTGGTTTTTTATAACAATAGCTCAAAAAAGAGCTGTAGGAACTTGAGAGGGCGTGGTGGACATTATGGGGGTAGCAGGCCACGTATAACAAGGAAACAAAGATACAAGTAATTAATACATATGTTACAAGTTGATGATGCATAAAGTTGTTATGTAAGGATCACCTTTCCTATTTCAAAGTTGTGGGGAGTGACCATACCATTATGTGTGAAATGATCACATCCAAGATTCGGTGTGGTGGGGCGACTACATATAATATGTGATGGGCTATGTGCTAGGAGTGTGATTGCGACACAAATAATTACTTATTTTAATGTTACCTAACCGACCAAATTAGCTCATTTTCTTTCCTCTATTAACATCCAGTTCTTCCACAACCTGGTTTTTTAAGCTCTAAACACAACATGACATGCGATTGAGGCACTCAAATCTTCCCACTTTGCCTAGGCTTGATGATATTCAAGGAAAACTTAAATTAACAAAGATTGGTTAGAGATATAAGAATGTGAGTCTCCTATAATACAAACTTAACAGAGATCCGCCTGCGGCCTGCTAATGAGCTTGTACTAGAATTTCGACAATGGTTAATTCCCACTTTGTAATCATCCTACGCTCTTGTGTTTCCTGAACAAATTCTGAGCTATTTTTACGTTGTGCCTCCACCACCACTTCAATACATTACTAGGAGGTGATTTATACACAACCAAAATTGATTGATACACAACTTTTCAATTTCCCACATCACAAAAATGCCAAAAATAGAGAGAACTTAACATATATCTACCTCTTTTAGCATTTATGTAAGCAGTTTGGTTACATTTTTTATAGCTAAAGACTACAGACCGGGTAGAGGTGGTTGGCCATGGTTTCAAGTTGAAATGAGTCATTATTTGTTAAGGGTCATAAGTGGAGGGTTAAGTTTAGGTTGAACCCACAAAATCTCTTTTCTCTATCTTTTATAAATAATTATGCGTTAAATTGATCACAAGAACAGCAATAATACTATAATTCTTCGCACTAAAAATAGCCGTCAGCCTATTCCCCTTTACGCTACTCTTGCATTTAACTCTTTTGAGAGAAAAAAAAGTCAGCCCAAACCAACCCACAGCTTATTGGAGGTAAAGAGTTAAAGACCGTAGACACTTGTGCAAAGTACAATTGGGAAAATTTTATGAAAAGCATAGATGTATAAAATTAATAATTTAAGAACCAAAAATATCAAAGTTAATCTTCTAACAGAATTTGACCTGAAAACTGTACTAAATCAACAAGGTTGGACGAACCTAAGGTGGCTGAGTCATCCTGGAGATTTTCTAAGGCGTTGAGCCGTGGCAGAAATGAGAGACCGAAGCTTTGCCACAGCAGAAGTTCTATTTGGTGGGCACTTTGAGAGAGCAACATTCAATGACCGAAAAGCTTCCTCAAGGTTGCCTGCAGCCAAATATGAAAGTCCAGCTTTGTAAAATTCATCTGCCCTTCGAGCATCGTATAAACTAGGGTTTCCACCATCAATGCCCTTCTTGTTCTTGGAAAGTGGGTAAGCTGGAGAATTCAAGTGCTTTGTTGCCTTGGCATACTCTAGAGAAGAAATAGCCGAATTTATCTCAGCCATTAAAGCATCGGGTTTTGAGGGAATAATCTTAATATTATCATAAACACTCCAACCAGGATATCCATTTCCAGAACCCATCTTGGTTGTTTATTTTTGCTTGACGTTTTGTCTGTCATAGAAGCAAAAGAGGTACAAATGAGTGCTTATAGTTCTCTAATTCTTTGAGTACATTCTCATAGTTAAATTTGGTACTTATAAAGGCAAAAGAAACAGCAAAAATGAACACAGATAGACAACTGCCATGGAGTAGAGGTTGCAGTTTTGATCCATGTATGGATAAATGGGTCGATCTTGTTTTTAATTTTTCCTAACGCGTCATATGGGTAAACTTAGAAAGCTTATAGACAAAATGAAGTTGGGTGAAACAGATTGAATAAGGTAAATGAGTCAAAAGTTGCGCTAAGTGTAGTCAAAATGTATAAAACCTCTTTATTTTTCTTAAAAACAAATTCCAAATTATTGTTGTAATAATATAGTTTCGATAATAATATTTAACACAATAATTGTCTATATATAGATAAAGAGAAGACAAAAAAAGTGTTTTCAGGTGACCCCAACCCCTTTCGCCTTGTTACCTAGCGGCCTAGCCCACCCATTTGGCCAACTCTACTATGGAGCTATAATTCATGAAAGAAAAGTGACAACATGTGATGTTTTCAGGATTTAATACTCTATTACTCTACAACCTATCAATAGAATGTCAAACTACTTATGGGGTCAAAATTTCAGGCTTCATAGTTGTGTCCTACTATACCAGACATGAGTACAATACCACAAATGGTCGATTTTCAGTGCTAGCGTAGTGAAGCATGAACCATATGCTATGTTTATAGTGGATTGAATCATTTAACTCACAAATGGCTACAAAACAATTTATAAAGTAATTATAAATTCCCAGTTTCCCATAATGTTCACAACAGAAGATTAACGAAATTGATATCTTGTACCCTGCATCACTTTCATATCAGAGAAAATCTGTACCTCTAGGGATCGAAAACATCTTCATCATGCTAATTGCACTTGCTTTAAATAAGGTTAGGTATGATGTATCATTAGTGATCTAAAGGCTACACTAATCTCGAAAGGAAATCAATAAATCCAGCTCAAACTAGTAGCCATTAACATATTCATCGAGCTAAATCCAGTCTCACATGGAAAATAATCTTTGATGATTCTCAATATATCAATTAAATACTAAAAAACACGGGCCCGCACAGATGTAGGACCAGTAACTAATATTGAATCATGTAATGTGGCAATTTTAAGCTTTTGAAACAGAAGAACCCTAATTGTCAATTCATAAACAAGGAAATCTAACCCTCACTCCAAATTAGAACTCAGAAACAAGGTGTAAAACGATACCGGAATCTCTAAAGCAATTTACAAGGAATATCACACGTCAATATCATCAAAATCAATTTACCTATAAAACTATTTGATATGCGTTCAGATAGATCAAAAGCATTAACATTAATCGGATTGTTAAGCTCTAGCAAGAGGGCGTATAGAATGACTGTGTGTTTGTATGACGTTGAAAAAAAAGAATTTGGAGAAATGATACGAACCAAGGCAGCGGCGCCGGTGGTGGTGTGGCGGTTATGGTGGTCGGTGGACGGAAGAACCGTGTGCTTTCAAGCATCCGCGTGAGGGATCTGTGTGAGGTTGGTTTTTTAAGTTGTGCAGCAACGATAACCGAATTCACTTTACCCTTTTGGCCTTATTCGATTAAATTAATTTTAATGATCTTTAGTTGTCTATCTATTTATAACCAATCTTATTAATTATATTAATTTTTGTCCCACAAATTCCACGCTTTTTTAAATGATTTGTACACAATAATTTTTTTATCATACACAATAAAAGGTATATTTTAGACTATAATACACTTGAATATGTTGTTAAGAAAAATGGTCCTAATTATTATATATAATAAAAAAAGAAGTACTCCTTTTCCTTATCATTAATAAAAATATCGTGCCGATATACCATTTGTTATTAAATTATTGTGTTCCATAAAGAATATGTATAAGTGGTTTTAAACTAATAATTATCTCAAAGGAAGGTAATCCGTATACAACAAAATTTTGTTATATAAAAAGTTATGATTTTTTTTCTTGTTACAGACTTGTAAGTTAACTCTTTTGGTGCACATGTTTAAGATGTTATTCTCCAAACAATTTTTTTTGTTTATGAGAAATCTTTGTTGTGTACAATGATCATGTCTTAGTCGTTATCAAATGCATAGATACTAGTTTCATAAAACGGGAGGTCGGTGATGTTATTCTCCAAACAAAATTTTTTGTTTGTTACTCAGTCATGATAAAACGGGAGGTCGGTGATGTTAGGGAGTTCAGTGTAAGGCTAAAGATAGTAGTTTCATAAGTAACTAATGGAAACAAGGGTGAGTCGTTAGAATCAATGGTGATTATCGGAATAATGGAAGTCTTCACTTTAAACCTGATAGAATTTGTATGCCGGAATGTTGCTCGCCGGAGAGGATGACCGATGGTGATTTATCGATGGATTTGTTGTTTATTAAGAGGGGTGTGTGTTATTGTGAATTTATGAGGAAGTTGTATACTATGATGGGCTCGCATATACGCCTAAAAGACCATATAAGAATTTCAACATTCTAATTCGTATGAATTTATCAAAATCCACAAGCCAAACGGGCTTAAAGCATAGAATCCCGATTTCATTCCTTTGTCAACCAAACAAGCCAAATAACGGACTTTGAGATTCCAACCAAACAAGCCGAAGAACCAGTAGTATAACATTTTCTAGAGGTGAGCATAGAAACCGAAAAATCAAAACCAATCCATTAAAACCGACAAAACCAAACCGATAAAACCGAAACCATTTCAAAACCGAGGGTTTAGTTTTAAATTTTAAAAAAACCAATGGGTTCGGTTTGGTTTTAGCTAGAAACCTCCCCATTAAAGAAACCAACCCACAAATATTTAATATATTATATAATTTTAAAATTTTATAGTTATTAAATAGAAGTTAATGAAGTCTATTAAATATTTCAAAGTCTAATCAGTAATTACTATAGTCAATAACTTTTCATTCACTTTGTCGTTTACCTCTTTTCAAATTGACGTTTATATAATGATTATATAATACAAAATACATTTGTATTTTGAATATTTGGGTTGAAAATGATATTTAATGCTGAAATATGTTATTAGGCATTAAATTTAATGCTAGAAATTAGATATTGTTGCTGAAATTTGTATATAATGTTGGAAAAGTAAAGGTTAGTGCAAGAAATTATATATTAATATTGAAAACCAGGTGGGTTTGGTTTTAAAACCGAAACTGAACCATAATGACTAGAACCCGCTAAAACCAAAACCGATAGAAACCAAAACCATTGGGTTTGAAAATCCTAAAACCGAAATTAGCGGATTGGGTTCGATTTGAGCTTAAGACCGTCCCAAACCGCCCCATGCACACCCCTAAGTCATTTTCTTATGTGGCTTCCACATCTAATGTTTCAATTAGTCGGTGTAAGGAATCACCATTCTCGACCAAACCCGTTACTTGACCCGCCCAACCCTCTCATTTTGTGTGCCAGTCTAGAGATGCACAAAAGGAGTGGGTACTAGGAACCTAGAGACCAGGTTCCTTTTTAAGGCATCTAAAGTACTGTATTCACCCAAACCCATTACTTGACCCGCCCGACCCTCTCATTTTGTATGACAATCTAGAGATTGACGAGAGGAACAAGTACTAGGAACCGAGACCAGGTTCCTCTTTAGGACATCTACATCTACGATATTTTACTTGAAATAAATAAAAAACCGAAAAGTTAAAAACCTAAACGGAATCGAACTGCATATAACTAATATTACATTGAAAACATGGAAGCGGTTTTAAAAAAACCTTACACAAATTTCTCAACCAAATCAAACCTGGAAAGGAACTTCTTATGATTACAATCTAACATTTCACTCAAACTGCAAGAAATGTTCCTCTGCTTCAAAAGCTTTTCCCGCTTCTCGAGCCGCTTCTTCAAACCGTGTTGAAAGAACTCGGGATAATCAGCAGCTTCCTCAATTCGTCGATCCATTACCTCTACCAAAAACCTGATCCTCGGTTCTAAGGAGTTCTTAACACTTTTAATCAAAATAGGCGGATAACGGGCCACTATAGTAGCTATCTGTTGGGAATCAAACCCACGAGTTTTAAGGTAATCAAGATTAGGTTTAAGAATCTTGTCAACATCTCTACACAAAACTTCAGGGAAATTAATTGCTACTCGTTGAAGATCCGGTTTCGTTATACCTAAAGAAAGCAAAAATTCTGACGTCGGGCGTAACCTTTTTTCAACATTGTAACCCATAATTGACGGGTTTTTAACCAAGATTTTACCAATCAACCCTTCTTTGGTCAACCCAATACTAGCAAGAAAGTCAACTACCCCAGAAAGCTTTGAGTCAATACTGTAACTGATGATTCGTGGGTTATGGAGAAGCATTTTACCGAGTTGGGCTCCCGATACCCCAAGTGACTCAAAGAAACCAAGAAGTGGGCAAAGCTTTTCTTCCACACTGTGGGTTAATATGTGTGGGAATTTGGTTATGGCAGAAGCTACTTCATGTGGTTTTGTTCCTAAAGTTGCTAGACATTGTACCATGGGTACGAGTTTTTCGTTTAGATCAAGAGTCATAATTCTTGGACATTTTGTGACAATTGAAGGAAGCTTTCTCTCTTGAATGCCAATTTCTTTCAAGTAATCCCAGTTTTCAGATAAGTTTTCTTTCTGGACACCCTCGAGACGCTTGCATTTCCTAAGCATTTCATGAATATTTTTATCATCAAAACCTTTATGCTTAAAGAACCACAAAATGTTGTTGTTGTGGGTGTTACTGATGTCCATATGCCCTGAAAAATTCAGTAAACATATCATACATTGACATAAAAATCAAACTCAGAATACAGACAGCTGAAAAGTTTCTTGACCATTGTTCAGTATATATCCTATATCATGTTTATGTTTTTGGCATATCCTGTCCAACTATCAATTTGCCCTTGTACCTCAAGTTTCTATGATCATAAGAGAAATATAAGCTTAATTTTGATCATTCAACAATCAATCTACAAATGTGGGATTCAAAGTCAGGAACACCAGGTCATTAATCAGGTACTATTAAGTTTTAATTAACTGTTAATATAATCTTAATTTTAAAAGAGAACCACTACAATCTAGTCTAGATTCGCCCAATTTAACAAGCTTGTAATTCGACTAGGGTATATCATCATCATCGTCATCAAATGCCTAACTTGAATGTCATCCGGCATGATTTTAAGAGTTCTACCAGAGGAAAAAATCATCTCGAACAAACTTAATTGATTACAAGAAGCTTATCGTTACATTAACGGAACAAAATTGCTCATACGGAAATTGCTGAAAACTAATTACAGTTTAACAGAATATACTATACTAATTCAATTTAGTTAAATTTATTGAAACATTTTAGTGTAGAAAGGGGAAGAAAGCACTTACCGGAGATGAGAAAACCGCCGGAAATGGAAATCTCAGGGAGCGGAGACGGCGTTGGTGTGTGTGTGTCCTCCTTATCCCCTTTCACTTCCGCTGCGTTTCTACTTCTTTGGCTGTGAAGTGGGGTGTCTGTCTATAGTGGGACACCTGACCTGAGCGAAGAAGAAAATGTTTTTTTTTCTTTTATCCTCTCTCGCAATTCGCAAATGGCTTTGGGCCTGTATTTCGGGTCAAATCATGGTCCATTCTCCATATAATCGTGGCCCAATTAAAAATTGAAAAAAAAGTATAATATAACCTTTCGCTTCTTAACCCTAAAGTTAGTATAATATCTCTTCACAATTTTATCACACTTTTTATTATAGTTTATAATTATAATATATATTAAGAGACAAGAGGGAAGAGAGAGAAAAGTGAGGTGGGGTGGGCGTGGTGAAGAGTTTGGGTTTTGGGAGCCGATACCTATCAAGTAGCTCGGGTTCAATTGCGGGTGTACCTGTGTTTGAGGATGAAGCAAATGGACCCGATGGCAACCCCAAGCTTAGACTCGGTCTGTTTAGACTCGGGTATTATTTTGAAATTTTAAATACAAAATATGAATTGTGTTATAAATAAAGCTCGTTTAGGCTCGCAAGCTTAAACAATCATACTATTTAAGGCACGAGTTTGGCTCGTTTAATAAATGAGCTTCAATCAAGACTTCGTTTGAAGTTTTTTCCAAATTATTATTGTTGGTTTTATAATATTTGATTTAGACCAGTTGTTTAAAAGGACACCTTATGCATCATTGCATTGGTTGTCTTACAAGTTTGATGAAAGATGAGACAAAAGAAATAGAACTTGGGATCAAATAACATAATTCTGCTCATTTCATCACAATCCACAAGTATAAAAATTCTATATTGACTTCACTGTAACCAATCTCTATTTCAGTGTGATTTACCACCCTTAGCAAAATTTAATAAATAAATAAACATGAAGGGTTCTCAAGAATCATGAGGACTCTAAGCCTGTGTATCTTTATTAATCATTAGACGGATTTTCAAAGAACAAGAACCACAAGGAAGCACGATTGATGATCCCACGTCAGCAGTAACAGGTGCTTCTAACGAGATCTTGTTACCTTGCGTTAGCAACTGAAATCCCATCTCTCCCAACTCCAAAGAGTCAATTGAGAAATAGTCACCACACCGACACTGATAGGAAAGCTCTGTCACATCACCGCTAGTTTCCACCATCAAATCCTCCAACTCAATTTCGTCTGCAATTATATCATCTTGTCTTGAAACCCGAAGCTCCATGTCATATAATGCCCTTGACTTTACATCTCCTAGGATTTCCCAAGCTGTTTGGATTTCAAGAAATCTTGATTCAGAATTTGTGATACTCCATGTTTTCTGCAACTTATCTGGATGGGAACTGAGGAGAGCAGATTTATAGCTTGTACGTATTTCTTCTTGGCTTGCATCTTCTTTCACGTTCAGAATGGTGTAGTGAGTTTGATGAGTGTTTGCATTAATGGCAAATTGCATGTTCAAGGTTCTTCCTGTAAAAAACACATGTGAAATATGACCCCATATATTTTTCCATAGGTTGTGAGCAGAAAAAGAACCTTGGCACTTTAATATATGTCAAAGAATCTGGCCATCAGGGGTTATAAGATAATATTTTTTTATTTGAATAGCATCTATGTTATCGTGTGACATAAAAAACGTCTAAAGATGGCTAATTAATCAAAGTCTGCAACTAACTTCTTAGGGGTGTTGGGATGTGCGATATAAAAATAAATTCTTAGGGGCGTCTGGAAGTGATTCTTTGGATGATCAGCTTTGTTGCAGATGTTACAAAGCTACTCATAACTGAATCTTTAAGAAAAAAGTACGGCGCATTTGATTTGCAGTCATGAATCGCTATGGATATGTATTGGTTTCACAATAGGTCGAATGGGAGTAGGAATGATTACTTGAAACCTGCTTTTTGGTATGTGCATTGGGTTTTGCTATCATTCTGAAAGCTGATGTTGGTTTGTTATCTTAGTACTTGCATGCAGTTTATCTAATTTTTATCATTACTAATATATACCATTTATGGTGGAACATACAAATACTGAAGCTTGAATATTATATATTTCCCTAACATATCCCTATAGCTTTTATTGAAAGAAGAGTAGGTTCAAAGAGTTGAACTCAACCAATATTGTCCGCTTAACCAAGATGTGTCTATCATTTTTACCTTTGGTTAAATGCGATTAACAAACTAATTCATCGATTTTCAAGAACGAAAAGATGATTAAAAAGAATGCACTATATTTTGATATATTAGACATAGAGACAAATCACGTCTAATGCTTCTAGTTGCATGAGTTTGGAAGGTTATCTTTTGTAAAGATTATGATCCTCTTACGGAATGGAGATTTCAGTCTAAAGCTTGTGCAGTTGGCTCTATACTTACTGTTGCGGTGAACTTTGATATATCAAATGAAGAATAGACCTATATTAATGGGAGAACGGATTATACCTATTAGTAATTACCATTTTATGTAAATAATTAAAAAACTAAAAGGGAAACCTAAAAATACTGACCAAGAAAGGGTAGTTTCTACTCCTATGCTAATCTTTAAGCTGTCTACTATTTGAATCTCCAACATTGATTTTTCATATTCTTCTTTCTCATGTGGAAGTAATATAACTCCTAACCACATAACAGAAACATAAACGAAAATCACAGATGTGAAACTTTCAAACAAGATAAACAAACATCGATCAACCTAACATCTTACAGCATAAATCAGTGATTTATCATTTATGTATCATTCTTTGCTTCTACATATCTTTTTAAATGAAATTACTTCATTTATACTAAAAGGGTAACTTGATAATGCTTCAAGAAAAATGAACTTTATATGTGATTGTTATTATATTAATTGCCTAACTGGGTCAATTGCTTTAGCTATTATTCTCTTTAACGACCATTAAAACCAATATAAGAAAAACATAACAAAAACCAAAGCACAGATGTGGACATTGAGTATATTATATAGATAATAGCCAAATGGTGTGACAGATTTTTTTGTGATTGCAAATATTGAAAGAGAAATCTACAACACAAGGATACACATAATCAACAAGTACAATAGACAACAATGCTAATAAGAAGGAACCGGGTAAGTGCATAAATCAGGACTTTGAACCAAAGGAATTACCTTGCTAATTTGAGAGCTATGAAGTTATCGCGGTGGGAAATCAAATAGCAAGGTCCTTGATTCGGGATGGCGGTTATCGCGGTGGGATAGCGGTTTTTAATATTACGTTATATATATATATAGGGATGAGATCAAATAAAAAGGAAATTAAAGTAAAAAGTGTAAGAGGGATGATTATTTGATCATTTTTCGGTATATACATCAACTGATAATTGTTAGTTCATCATCTTTATTGATTAAAACTAGTTTTTCATCGATTTCTTTTTGATGAATCCAACATATTCATCACTTTTTCGATGAAAGCATTTTGTTCATCAACAAATTATTCCAAAATTTTAGTTTCAAAATCTACATTTGAAAATCTCTTTTGCTCTGTAAAAAGTGATGAATATGTTGGATTCATCAAAAATAAATTGATGAAGAACTAGTTTTAATCAATAAAAAGGATTTTTTTATTGCCTCTTACCCTTTTTACCATAAAATCCTTTTTACTTAATCTCTACCCTATATATATATATATATATATATATATATATATATATAAAATTAAAATCATAAAACATTAATTAAAAGCATTGTATAAAACTTAGTACACTAATATAGTAAATAGTAATATGGGAATCGATTGTGGAGTTTCAATTTGTCGACTGTGGAGTGTGAGCTGTTGACGTCCAAGGAAGAGGAAGGCTGGAGCAGTTGACGTTGAAGGAAGACGAAGGTTGGACCGCTTCGGGTGTCGTCAAAGAAGAAGGAAAAGAACGCGACAACTAGGTTTAATATTATATTGGGTTTGGAGTCTTGAACATATATCGGATGGGCTCAAAAGGCTGCCCAAAACAAGTATAATCTCCCAAAAAAAACAAAAAAAGTGCAAACCGCTATCCCACCGGAAAATAGCGCCCAAATAGCGGAAATAGCGACGCTATTAGCGCTTTTGCTATTTCCTACCGCTATTCCCCACCGCTATTTTTCCTAGGTCCACTAACCGCTATCCCACCGCTATTGACTGCATAGTTTGAGAGAAGGAGCAGTGGGTTTAGAATATGCAGTGATGAATCAGTGAGAAGAAGCAACTATCCTAGAATTCCATTCTCCATTTGAAAACCCTTTATACTACTCTCGAGACAGTCCTTAATTCATTGTTCTAATTATGTGGTATGATACTTAACAAAGTAAAATAATGACTTCAATATGATGAAAACAAGAGATAAAGTGAGGATGAGTATCATAAAAAAAGTACAAAAAGAATTAGTGATATCATATATTCACTACCTTATAATTGTTTTTATCTTTACAAAATCAGGATAGGGAGAACCCACCAAATTGTCCTAGTCTCTGACCTACTGAAGAAGGGAAGAAGAAAAAGAGATGATACCTATAACAATCTGGTTTAATACCCTGTCAATCGGCAATAAAAGGAACCAGTGAACCATTGATTATGCCGTTTAAAGCTACTGACTATGGCAATTCAAAAAGCTACTGATCATGAGTGATTGGTACAATTTGATTAAACTTTCGGAAAAACAATGGCAATTAAAAACCCTATGGATTTGTACAATTTGGTTTAATGCAAAAAGCTACTGGTTATGCCAAGAATTGTTAAGCTAATGATCAATAAGGGTAGTTAGTTTGCTACAATTTGGTGTAATACAAAAGATAAACAACTAAACAGAAATCAATGTTGATGGGTATTAAGAACTTACTTGATTCGAATTTTCCTTATCGCTGATGTTCCCTCACTCGATTAGAGTCATGAACGCCGTGAAATCGATGAACGCCGTAGGCTTAGGGTGTTGCAGACGTCGTCAACAACGAAAATGGGGAGTCTGGGCTTTAGGGGTTTGGACTCTAGCCCTTGTGAATCAGGATCGAACCTTTGTATGGGAAAAATGTTTAGGGTGTAGGTGTTTTTTTAAGAAAAAATATACTTGTTCCTATTAAATCTTCATTACCTCTCTTAATTTTGACAGTTATCTTAATCTTATAAATAAAATGATAAGTATAAATATAAAATAAGAGGATATAAAACCTATTTTTTATGAGCTTATTGTTCTAACATATTTTTTATAAATTTCATTTATTTTCTTATAGTAAGTTAAAGTAAACTTAAAAGTTAAATAAATAAATTTAAAAATACTAGCTTATAAAATATGGTTAGAAAATAAGTTTTTAATAAGCTAAAACAACCACCCCTGAGATCAAAGAAAATAATAAAAGTCTTCCCCATGTCATTTTAGCATGTTGCCAATGGCAAGTAATACAAGTTTGTGTTTTTACTATTTAAAAAAGTAAGAGTAAAAAAATATAATTTTAATTTTTAAATTATAATTATAGTGATAAGAAAAGTTGAAATTTAGTAGACTACATTTTTAAAAAATCAAAAGAAAACGAAACATAAAAAATGAAAAAGTTCAAACTAAAAATAACAATAATAATCTAGCAACAATATGTTTTTATTCATAGTCATAGGGTTGTGGTTATTATTATTTTAAAAAAAAATTAGTTATTCAAAAGAAAAATATAAGAATTTTTATAGAGACTCATTTTAAAGCATTAATCTAAAAATGTAGTCCTTATGTTTAAAAAAAACAGAATTTAAAAGCTAAAATCTAAAATTCTGTGTACTTTAAATTTCAAGCACATGTGAATTTTAGTATTCATATTATGGTATCAATATTGTAAACTCTTGTGAGGAGGCTAACGGTGAATTGCCTTGCTAGATTAATCAGGAGCAGACTGATCTAATTTTGCCGCACTACTTGCTAAAGCAACAAACGTCGTTTGACAAAAACAAATTTGGTTTCAAGGGGTGTTTAGGTTCTTAGGAGTTAGGACGAAACAAGCAAGTATCTTTGTAAACGGAAACCTCAAAATGGTTCAGTTCTTTGATACTTTCAGTTACCATTACGTTCTTCGGTTCTTCGCACATCCTAAGAAATCTACTTAACAAACCAACTTCCCAAAATAGTAGTCATAAAATGCTTATTTTAGAAATTAGGAGTGGCAGTAAATCGAAACCAAAAATCAAAAGAACAAAAAGTCACTAAAGAGGGAACAAAGACGAAACTTAGAGAAACCTGAAAATCGATAATTTGAATAAATTCACCCTTATATACTCGTATTAGAGCTATCGTTAATCTGTTTTGTATAATATTTAATGAAATAGACAAAAGAAACGCGTCAAATAGGTCAAACATGCAGAAGTCGGTCCCACCTTCTAAAAAAATGCCTCAAGGATAAAGTAAAGAAGTCGCACATCGTAGTTTTGCTTGTTTATATTCCGCCAATGATGTCAAAATGAACTAAAAGACACCACAAAAGATACAAACAGTAACTACACATAACAGAAGTAAAGAAAACCTAATATTAGCCTCATTTTAATGAATCCAGGATCACCAACTCTTGAAAGTACAAAGTTTAGGAAATTTTTCAACCATATTGAAGTAATGAAACACAAATTACTTTCAAGAAATAATCCAAAAATACCTTGACTTACCCATTTCTGGACCTATAAAATTTCAAATTACACTCAACGAGCAACACCTTTTCGCATTGCCCCAACCATCATAACTTTTTCGTTTTGGCTCCAGTAGTTTTCACTTCAAAAGCACTGGGGCAGTCCACAAATACAAATTAGTTCAACACTTGGGTAAGAAAGCGAACAATTACCAAAACTGCATTGCATTGGATAAAGAGATACAGATGCAAGCATTCAAGATGGTGGTTGAATTAGTCTTCAGACAGGTTTTTAAATTTGCTGCCTGAACACGTTTAAGAGCTTATGACCCCCGAGACCCAAGGAACGAACAAAGGTGCGTTTGGGTGATTTCTTCTGTAGTTATCGGAATATTTATCCTTGAAGTTCACTTTCGGCTCTTCTGCCTGCATACAAGCATAGATATCATTGAAGGGTTGTATTACATTTTCATCATAGAAAGAGTCACCTTTAGATTTCAGAAAGTTCAAAGCTTCTTCTCAGATTTTATTTGGCATAGGTTCTTTTAGAGGTTATAACTTTAACCCATTTATGTGGAAAAAAGGTCCATTTGGGTTATCTTTTTTTTGGTCCAATGGGTAAAATTGGAGTAAAAAATATTAGCTAAAAATGAAACAGGTTGAATAGATTAAATTAATTAAAATTGCCTGCTTATTGAAGTGTTCACATATGTGAAAATGTTGAGACAACTAATAGTATTGCATATTTATTCTTCAAAGAACACATAGTGTGAAAATTTTGACATTTTTAATGAGCAAGAATTTTACACAGCCACTGTAGAATCTAAAACTTTCCATGAAGATCAAGTACTAGTTAGTTTATTTCTTTTCTTTCACATGTCTATCGGAGATTTCATCATGACAACATTGTAGTAAGATTGTTTCGTTTGAGTATGGGAAAAATCAAGATTTCTTTATTTAAAAAAATGTAGAATACTTTTAGCTCTATGTATGTATCGTAAACATCTCTCTTGGAATCAGGGTGTTACACATTACCCATTACCCAACCCAACAGTCCCACCTGACCAACTTTGCTACCGACATGTTTTTTATGTGATTATCAATATTTTTAAAAGATAAATCTTTCCAATTATGAAGTTAAAGGTTATCCTTTTGAAGAAGTCAAACAAAGGGTCATAGTTAATTAGTTACTACTTCTCTCGACCCTGAAAATTGCAACACTTCCCTTTTTTGGTTCTCCGTGACAAATAACAACAATTCCTTTTGGGAAAACATTTTATAGATTTACAGGATTATCATCAAGTGATTCCTTTTCAAACTATCATCCTTGACTTATCCAAACAAATAATCTTTCTTAAAGTGCTAAGCGCTAATGGTTATTCTTGCATCTAAATTTCCATGATCTGTCCAAAACCGCTCATTTATACAATTTTTAGTGTTTTAATCATAAAGTTTTGCCAGACTCATGGTTGGCTTTCAAGAACAAGTACGATGTTTTTTTGAAAATCTGGTACCCTCTGATTATCATTACAAATAAATTGGTAGTTCTAGATACGGGTCCCCTGTTTTGTTTTGTTTTGTTGGAAAGGGTATTTTAGATATTTATCAAATCGTCAATTAATTTCCTTGAAAAACAAATGCATTAAATCAAAAGTTGCAATTGCCAAGGGACAGAAAGAGTACTTAGACACAATTAGAAGTGACAGTTTCAACCCATTTACTATTGTACGGGTTTACTGAGGTTATAATTTATCTCTATTGGTCAACTAGGTAACGTAAAAGATATCATTGAAAAATACAGGTCAAACTGTTAGAAAGGTAACCAAATTGTTTTTTCCTGGATAAAACCTCCTAAGTCCTAACTTGTTTTACTCATAAAGTTAGATTAATATTAGAATATTATATAGTTTGTGAACATATATGACCACTAATTATTTATTAAAAAATTTAATGAACTCTGGAAAAAGACCCAGTTTGTTTCAACTCATACCAAAAAATTACCCAACCTGCACATTTATCCACCTCTAGAGACCATAATATTTCATTCAAATTAAAAAAGATAAGAAATGATGAGCTTACATATTTTAGCCAGCATTCTTCAAGATTGTGTTGGTATATATCTGGGGAATGGCATCCACCTTCAGCAGGGCAGTAAACCCAAATATTACATTTCATTTCATTGGGTTTTGCATTTCTAGCTTGATTTAAACAAGCCTGACAACAATCATACGCACTTTCTTTATGGTGTGTGAGACCCCATCTGACCGCATGACCACCATAATCTGTATGAAGTTCGGCATTACACTCAGGTGGAAGCCGCCTTCCAGCTAGGATGGTATCATCTAAGAAATCAAGTCAATCTAATTAGATAATTGTACAAAGCATTTATTTTTATTTTTTATTTTTTTTAGATGAAATTACCAAAATCATCTTCACCCTCAGGTTTGTCATCATGTTCATTGTTGATTACATTAACTGGTATCCAGAGGCCAATTTCATGTGATAGCTCTGCCCAGTTGAACTCCAAGGCCCTTGCAAGCATACCTATAAACATGTACCCCTTTCATATTTGACTTTTGGATGTCAAATGGATAGTTTTCAAATTCAAAATTGACAAAAAGTGCTTTCTTAGTAATAGATGTATCCATAGCCAAATTTAACTGCGCACAAAGTATTAAGGGGGTGCTTGGATTTGCTTTTTGAAAATGATTACTGATTTCTGCTAAATTCAGTCGCACTTCAACAGTATTTGATATTTGCTTGAACAAATTCTGCTTGTGAAAATCTGATTATCAGTTTTGGATAATCAGATTCGTACCTTTAAACCTAGTTTCAGATACTAGCTGCAAGACAAAACTAGAATTATCTGTATTCCCATTCTTTTAACCTAGTCTTGGAGACTAGACATCACAAAGACATCTTTTTTCACAAGAATGCCCTTTGTGGTCATTTCAGTATTAATTCATAAAAAGCCATAATTTGCTAAGCATTTATTATCTGATTACTACAATTTTAAATGGAAAAAGCAAATCGAAACAGGTATCTCCCTTCAACCCGTGTTATTCGAGCTAATTATAAATTATCTATTTCTGATCATCCAAAATCACATAATCACTTACAGAAAGAATATCTGAACAACCACTAACATAACAAGGATTTGAGGTAACAAATACTCAAAAATCCATGTCAAACTTGAATTCAGCAAGTATTAGGTTTGAACTTTTTTAATTCAAAAGTACACTCTTCACTTTCATGGGGTAAAGGGAGTAGAGCAAAGTGAAAAAAAGTCATAGTGCATATAAAGGATTGTAAGATAAATGCATATAAACTATTGCAAGACCTGCTTCCATGGGTAGGATGGTTGAATTTGATTTCTTCCCACGAGTAACTCGTTTGGCTTCCTTTAGTTTTTGCATCCGCCAGCCTTCAACTGCTTCTGTTCATCAAAAACATAGATAATAAGAACCTTACATGCATTCATAAAGTTGTTTGGATGCGAGTTTTAAAAGTGATTATGTATATTACTTAATCAGGATCAGATAATCAGAAATAATGAAAGGGCTTGTAGAAGAAAGTGTTTCGGATTAGATAATCAAATTGTTTAGTGTTGGAAAAAAAACCTCCTTATAAGGAATACTTTAGTTTTTCGATCAATTATAAAAAAATATTCTTCAATATTGTTTTGATTCTTTAATTCAAAGTTCTGATTGTTCGAGTATATACAATAACAAAAAAAGACATTATTGTGAACAAAGGAGATAAGTTTTGTAAAATGGAATAAAAGTCTCTCAAATTAGGTAACAAAAAGTGTAAACAGGTATTGTTTTACCTTTAGATAATCGATTTATTGCAACTCGTATGAAACTAATCATCCAAAACTAGTTCCCAAATAATCTAAAGTAGAACAAGTTTATCCAGACATTTAAAGCTGAATATTGCAATTTCAAGTCGCAATAATCAAATAATCAGTTACGAAATGCAAATCCAAAAGCAAGAAGTAATGATGAAATGCCATGGGGGGTCATAGAAAGAACACGTGGCTATTACCAATTGCATGCAATAAACGTACTCTATCACATGAAAATTGCAACAAGTTCCATTTTGTGAACTCCAATGAAAAATTAGGACTTCTTTTCCATTTGTGTTGATCTAAATGCAAGCTAAACCGATTTTATGGTAATAGGAGGTATTCTTTATCAATGCGAATTTTTTGGGTACTAATCCCTACATCCAACAAGAATTTCAATGATTCACACCTTCACCATGTAAGTAGTTTGAACAATGTTCTATTATTAATCAAATATCTAATAATAAACGAAAAATTAGGAGAATCATATGGAACAAGTTAATATCATCAGGTCTATGTTATAGGAAAAAACCAACCAACAAAATTGTAACAATAACAAAATAAATTCTTCAATCAACATTCTAAGTATGACCTGGTTTAAATTTAGGCCAGATAGGGAAACTAGAAGAATGTTTGGTTTCGTTTGTAACTTTGTAACATATTATTTGATGATAAAAATGAAAGAAATAGATCTTAAAATAACTAAAAGTAAAGAAACGAGGGATTTAGAGAATCAATTTTCAAAAAGATATATCTGTTAGGTTTCACACCTGAGATATTTGCTATCACACCGTAACTGAAGTTCCAAACGACATAGCCTAGCCTATGCATGTAAAATCTTTAAAAGTGATTCACAAAACAAGAAAAAAACACTAGTGTTTCCGATCTGGTACATAAAAACTCATTGGGTTTCAATATCATATGCAGCCCAAGTTTCTAGAAGTTTCAGCGTCCCCCTGAAGTTCTTGCAGTATCACACATTTGGGATAAAACTAAAAACGTAATTGAATATAGACTAATGATGCTAGCAATTCCAATCATTAGTTTTATGTTGTTAATGATAAGATTGGAATATAGCCTAATGAAGTCGGAAATTTGTAGCATCTTTACACTTGGCAGAAGTGGTAAGATACAATAAGTTATGACTGACCCAAGAAGCAAGCATTATGCTTTGTTATAAAGAAAACTATTGGCAAACATAGATTTTCCTGAAGTTGAAGAATATAAAGTTATAGGAAATGGCCAAGAGAATTTACTTGGTGTAACAAGCATTTTCGGTTTCTTGAAAAGGGTATATGTGTGGAAATATCTTGTTTCTCTTAATACATAAAGCTTGGGTGGGTTGGAAAGAATACTATGTGTTCTCATTAGGATTTAGAACGTTTTGGATGATGTTAATGTAAGAAACCAAATGACGTGTAGATTTTCAGTTTGTATTAATGCCTAATAATATCATCTTTGCTATTTCAAAGGAAAAAACATATCTAAGGGTAACTTCAATTGGATGGAGATTATAGAGGGTAAAAGGAATGAAATTTATATAATGCATGGCATGAGTGACAAGTACAGACAAAAATAGCCAAAATGAAACATTGCAGCATTTATAGTATATGCCAAAATGAAGACTGTTGCAAATTTCATGGGATGGAGGAAGCCTAACTTAATAACTTATACACTAGATTCCAAATATCAGCTAATCAACTAAATATATTCAGTTTTTGCCAGAAAAAATAATAGAAAGTGACTTGGATACACAATTAGACATTGGGATGCAATATTTTCAATAAAGGAACATTGATTTCCTAGAATCCTCTCTATTTTCTATTTTTTTATTTTTTATCCCCTAATTCCTATTAGAACCACATTTCACCATGATTTCCCCTCCATTTAACCACCCTTCACTCATGAATTCAATGCAGTGGTTTGTTTGTAGGTACAGCAACTTTCTAGCACAAATAAGTAAGGAATAGACATGTATTGGTAAAAAGGAAGGAACTGCAATGAACTTATAAAGTTAAAATGATTAGCCTACGAGAAGTATCATCGAACTCACCCATTCAATCAATGTCAGTACTTTACGGGTAAATAATAGATCTAAACTGCTGCCCAGAAAAAGAAGGAAAAAAAATCACATATGACCTGCCTGAGGTATCAGCCATGATTATTTTTCGACAATGTTCATTTACAACTTGTGTTGGTTATATGAGATTCTAAGCTATTTAACGTTACAAAATATTTGACATATATTTTTATCGCCCCATCTGTGACAATGAATGTAAGGAAAACATATGATCACTTTGGGCTACAAAAGGCTCCACATAAGGATATCAAACCGTATTTATTTAAAAGAACATTGCATGTGTGATTTCCAAGCTCATTTTGTTAAATCTTAAGCAAAAAGCACTAGAAATTACAAATAAAATATATAGGTAAGTTTATATTTAGGACGTTTCAAGTAAAAGCAAATAACAAGTATATTTTAATTATATCAAAAATTGATTGATAATAAAGATTTATCATAGAAATAGTAGTTAGGGTATAGAATAATATAATGCATAGACATCATCAAAAGTCAAGTAACTGAACACAAACTTACCATGCTGTAAAGTTGTGTTAGCACCACCATTCAATCCTTTCAGTAGTTCTATGATCTCATTGGTCACCTTCTGTTTCAATGGTTGAGGCAATTTAACCTTGTCCTCTCTATAATCAACTTTTTGTTTGATCTTTTTAACCTTTAACCAATAAAAGAATCAAATTTACAAATCCAATCAACTCATTTATCACATAATCAATTTTTTAACAATCCAACAATCAAAAAAGGGGTAAACTTACTGTTTCAACAAGCTTTCTAGGTTCAGATTCTTTCCGTATTCGCATTGATTCTTCCATTTTTCTAATTTGATCTGGAGTGTAGTTAACGGCTGTACAGCAGTAGAAATCGGAAGTAAAATTACTCATCAGTTTGGAAATCTTCTACTTTCTAAGGACTTATAAACATAGTTACAATTTGGGTTCCCACAAACCCCCATATATATAATAAAGCTTAAATTACCAACACCCCAAGTACCAAATCACTCATCAATTTCGAAAACCAAGAAAAACACAGTCACTTTTATCTACACTTAAAAACTGTGAATAATCAACAAAATGCACTAACAGCAAACTCTACTGCTAGGTTTCATCTAGAATTGAAATTTTTTGAATAATCAACAAACTGCACAAATAACCTAATTGAGAATACAGCCAATTGACATGCTATAGTCAAAAATAAGCGAAGAAACGGTATAATCAGTTTGAATTTCAGAAACTAAATGCTATCATAAGCAACAAAATTCATAATTGGGATAAATAACTGTACCCTAAGTCAATAAATTTATAAAAAAAAATGGAGTAATTACCGCTGTGTGTGTCTTGATACGAGTATGAGTAAAGAGAGGTGTAAAGATTCTGAAAAACATAAAGGGCAACAACAATATTGATGGAACATATAATAACAGTGGTTCTCTTGTAAGAACAACATTTGGGCACTCCTCTTCCACCTCTGCCATTATTAGAACAACTGTGATCTAACTCCAGCCTTGCCATTTCTCAACCCCTTCTTCTTCTTCTTCAAATTCGGTCTTCATTCCATCATCAATCAATCACTTGCTCGCTCGTTCGTTCGAACCTTATTGGGTATTTTTCAAATAAATTTCTGTGTCAGTATATTGTTCAGTTTTTCTGTGTGTGTGCAGGGGCCGGTATGAATGTGGCGGATCAATCAACGAGATGAAATCGCTTTCTGAATTAGGGGACTGGCGAATGGTTTCTTGTCGGGGTCGATTTGGTTCTAAATCTGTGATCATCCAAAGTAAGATAAAAATGAATTTCTTCGACAAAAAATAAAAAAATATATGAAAACGAAATAAATTGTATTTTAATTTTATCTCTTTCTTTTGAGTAAATTACACTTCTAGTCCCTCGACTATGACTGACCTTTATTTTCATTTTTCCAATTTTAGTACAAGTTTAACCGTTGGTCCTTTTAGAATATGTGTTAATTTGCTTTTTGTTCTTTAAGTTAAAATCTTGTAATATTATTTTTTTAAATGAGTTTTTTGCACGTATTAGTCCTTTAATGAAATGGACGTTTATTAGTAATAGTTTGAGGGTATTTTGGACAATTTATTTAAATATATATGATGTGTCTTCCTTTGAATCAATATACTCGTCGTCATTTTGAAGTGAGTAAATTACACTTTGATCTCTCTTGCTTACACTTCACAATCATCATTTGCCCTAGCTCCATTACAATCGATAGCTTAACATCGAAGCTTTTGCAGTGGACAATGGTGGTTCAATGTCATTACATTCTGTCAGACAACAAAGAAATTTATTACAATGAGTTATATGGTAAGTTTGAATTTTCATTTTTGATTGTCATGAATCTTGCAATGACTTTGATTAGAGTTGATGTCGATCCACCTTGCATGTTGTTCTCAATTTTGCATATGGTGAACCTAACCTATTTACTATTAATTTGTATCACGATGGACATTTTACAAAGTTTCTATGAAGAAGATATGTCAATGATAAAGTGAATTATTTAGATCTAGTAAATATTGATTTGTTCTCCCCAATATACTTAGATGAGATAACTTTAGAGTTAGGTTATTTTGAAGGGATGAAAACTTATTACCATTTCATGATCCCTATAACTAACCAAGATTTTAAGCTTAAAGCTCTTGATGGGACTGACTCTGGTTTTTTAAAATTGACCAAATACATTTCTCTTCATAAATGCATTAGTGTTTTCACTAAACATATGATAGTGAATTTACCTATTCAACATGTAGCATACCATTTTTTCCAGCTTTTGCTTTTTAATCTGGAAAAACATGATAAAATTCATCTAGTTCATCATGAACCTTCATCACCACATCTACTAATTGATCTTTTGCTTCTTAATCAATCTTGTTCATCATGAACCTTAATTGATCTGTCTCTAGTCGTTTGCAAATTGTTCGTTCTACAATTTTTGCGATTGTTCCAAATTCAAATATGGTTCAAATGGTTTGCAATTAATTATATGTGATTAATCCAAGCACAATGATCAAGATTAGGGTTCAAATTGGCCCAAACCATTTTGCGATTAGGATATTCCAGATACGATCGATTTAAGCACGATGATTTGGATGCAATAGATTCATATAACGATTGGGATTTTATGTATCTATAATCAATAAGGGTTTGTTCATGTTTGTAACACCCCGTTTTCTAAAACCAAATTTAGTTAAAAAAAATTTGTATCTAAAACAAAATTTTAGTGCAACCAAACATATATTTAGAAATATAGCATAAACAATAATAAAAATCATTAACACGTTTAAGACTGAATCAGAATACAGTACGTAAAAACATTTAGAAACATAAACATTTGTTTAAAGGATAGGGGACACTTGCACAACTAACTTAAGCAAAATGATTGCACATCCATTGAATCCATCCACTGAATCAACAACCACATTCTTCCAACATCTAAAATTGTTAAAAGTATCTGATGAGCTATAAAACTCAACGAATATCTCAAAATCTGAAACTTCTCAAAATATAAATAGTAATTGTCATATTTATTCTATCAATTGAGTTCCTATGAAAATGTGTTTCTTACCTTAATAATATCCTTACAACACTGGATTGTTATTACTACAATCTCTGTTCTTTTGATATTTCTCATTCTATTATTATCACGTCATAATTATACTCTTGATATTATATTAGATTAATTATATATATTCTACATAATTCCATTTATAGTTCAACATCTTAATGCACTTACTTTACCATCATTCAAGTATATCTTTGTCCATATTTTGTAATTTATTTATTAATATCCAAATAATGAGTATTCCTTCTATTCTATCATGCATATACTAAAATCATTAATCCATACGTCCGATTACAAATACTTATATAATCAACCATAAAAAAATTGTGTGGAGTATATTGGTTTCATTGTTTTAAAATAGATAACTATCCATCCCGTGATTTTATTGGGAATTTTTATCTCATTATAATTTGTTGATATTACGTTCATAAATAATCCTTCTTTTATTCGTCTCGTTTTTTATTACTATAAGTAACATCACATACTTACATGAATGTAGTCATATTTATCATACTTTCTTCCATCTCTTTTTATATAACTTATACATGCATTCATTTATGAAAATCATCACAATTTATTTTATATATATATATATATATATATATATATATATATATATATTCCTTGATATATCAATATATAGCGTAATCCTCGTTATGATGTTACTTGATTATACATTCCTTGAAACATCAATAATTCATAATCATGTCCATCAACTCATATTTATATAATCAACCTACATTATAATATTTAAGTAAATTTACTTTGCATATAAATTTCAATATTGACCGTATTATAATATAATAATACTATTTTACACCTACAAGTATTAGTTTTAAGATACTCACTTGAGGTCCAACAATTTAGTGAATTAATATCTCTAAATTCTTCACGAGACCTGTGATATCCTTTAGTAGTTTATATTATTCATTTGTTAAGATTATATGTAACACCGAAAATCTTAAGCTATTTTTTTAAGTCGCTACGGAAGCATTGATCAAAATAGAATACATAACACCTACATATAATTACATGAAGAATGTTCAATACAGTCCATAATTAATTCATAGTCCTAAGGGACTAATTTTGGCCTTTGGATCAATGTTATCAATGGTCAAGATTAAATTTTAAAAATTTGGGCAAAGTGACATTTTCGTAATTCACATGTGATGCTTCTACAAATCACATGTGATTATATACTGAATCACCTATTATTGAATATTAAAATTTCAGGACTACGTTTTTTAAATGGACTTTATTGAGCACAACCCATAATTACATATTATTTACAAAACTACAATATCTCATTTGTGTTACAAAAGATTTACAAAACATGGCTCGTTATCCAAAATAAAATATCAGTGTTGGTCAAGTTTCCTTCTCACAAAACCACAACTAAACAGCTGCACTTACCAACCTGCAAAAACGGGTTAACAGTGGAGAATTAACACAAAGCTAAGTGAATGGAAGCTCCAAACAAACAATTATCTGCAAAAAACCAACACAATCATCAATAGCAATCAGACAATCACATAAATCCAGAGGTTCGGCGGTTCTGCAAAACCTGCAACCAATATGGGCCAAAGCAAAGGTTTATTGATAGCTCTTTGCTACTTGGTATAGTTAAAGCCCCTTAAGTTGCAACAAATGCATCAGAAGGTCTAGAACTGTGCAACCAATAGCAAAAAGCCCAGCCCAATTTCACGCATATCTGATCTCTGCCAAACATCATGTACACATACCATTAACCATGTGTACGGGTCAAACACCATGTGCGCATACCATTAACCATGTGCTTATGCCAAACAACAGACAAACAGTTATCTAATTATCAATCAATAATCATCAGACCGAACAGTTTATCACAATTCCAAGTAACCATATCAGTTACAACCAATACCACTCGTGAGTAAACCTTCACTCACCTCCGTTCTCAATCTATGTACTCAGTTGTCTAATCTCACTAAGTCTTCGTAATTTCTAAGAACACAACAACACTAAAATCAGTCTTTGATCATAAATATATATATTTACACACACACATATATATATATATATATATATATTAAACATATTCATAACCAACCAGTTAGAATCATGTATAAATCAAACATATAACATGCAACACGATCAAACAGGAAACAAAATGTTCCAAGACTGAATTTCCACCGGATGCGTCGTTTCCCAAATAACTGATGCGTCACGTCGCTTCAAGCATAAGTCGTACCACCCAAAACCGGACCACAAAAGTCGGACTGGGGCAGAAGTCGGACAGGAACAAAGTCGGATCAACATGGAACACATCATGTTCCCCTCTTCTGGACGCGGTGCGTTGTTTGACGAATCAGACCTGCAATTTTTGTTTTTGCTTCTGCCTTCTTCCAGCCTCAAACCAACTTCTCAAAACACAGCCATAATTCTGAAAATTGATTTCTAACCGTTCTAAAGCGATAGAAACTCCATATAACATGTTTACAATCAACAAAAACACATCAAAAACAATTAAACTCTCAAAATCAATAAATCCCACTTCACAAGTTCTTAAAAAAGCATCATAACTTATTCAATGGAGTTCATATCTTCTAATATTAAAAACCCAACAATTACATATCACAAATTAATAAGAATCATGATAGAAGCTTATACAAACCTTTGTTTTCAATAAATCACACTAAATCAAAGCTTCAATATTCAATTTCTTCTTGATGTTCTAGGGGTTTTTCTTCAAGCCAAATGAATACACACTTTAAAGCACACACAAGATAAATTTCCCAGAATGAGGAGGTGTCATGTGACTCATATAAATCCAAAGCCCAAATACACAGTACACGTACACCATCAAATTAAACCAATTGATTTTATCAATATGAGGTGGCAACATCATTTAAATATATATACAACCCCAATGCGTTGCACTGCTAATTAGCATACAGTTGCTCAATTAAACGGTCAATCCCAATTAATTAATATGCAATGAGGTATTATCTACGACCCTCGTTCAAAAACGAATTCGTCTATCTCATAAAATCATGCGATAATATTTATTTATTTACATCACATATTCAATTAAATACGTAAACAATCGCAATTTTCTTACCACCGACCCATTTACAACTAGGCCGGGTTTACGGATGTTACATTATATCATATGAAAACATATTATATGTAAGCACACAATCTAAGCTAAATGAACATAAAATGACACTTAATAAAATATATAGTTTTTTGCACGGTCGTGTGGAGTTCTACGGTGTAACACCCAAGGTTCGAAATTCCTAAAATTATATTTAATAGGAGGTGTTATATGTTTATATAAGTTGCTCTTATGAGATAAGATGTGTTTTTAAAACTAGAGGAACTTAAATTGTCATTTTATAAGTTGAAATAGTCCAGGGATCATTTGTGTAATTATGCCAAAGTTATAGATATACATGGTGAATTAGTTCTAGATGATCACATATTCACTTGTACACTTTCAAACAAAAACACAGCTGCAAGCATATGATTTTTGGCGATTTTGAACTTGAAAACACAGCCATAACATCAGTTGATTAGCATCATAGCAATCCATCATAGTAGAGGTATGTATAGCTTGATTAGTTGTTGTGTTCTTCATGTTCTAATGGGTCAAGAATTGATCACAAGGATCAATACATGTTAATTTGTTGTTGGTTATGTTATTTAGCTGTTAGGGGTGTAGGAAAACACCCCATATATGTTTTAGAATGTTAAAAGTTTAGTTTATATTGATTTTGTCCAGAAATACAGCTTCTGTTGGTCAGAGCTGTGTAGACCAAGGGAGGGCATGGGCGTACCCAAGGAGGGTACGTGCGTGCCTTTCGCCCCATGGCAAACCCTAGTTCTTCAGGTACCCCCGTGCTTTTAAGCTTAGTCACGGGCGTACCTTAGATGGGCACGGGCGTGACTGCAGGATAGGTACGCCATGCCTGAGTCAAGCCTGGTCGTGCCTTAGTTGCAGGCACGGGCGTGCCTTTGCCAGGTACGACCGTGCCCTAGCCCCGTTCAGTTTATTTTGATTAGTTAGCAGGTGTTGATTCATACACTATTGATATTATGTTGTAGAAACAAGTTGCGGGCCTATTCACTGAATCATTATCGTTTATGGATCTATTTAGGTTATAAATATCTGAAGGTGGGTCTTCTAGACTTCACTTCATATCAGCAGCATGTGTAGCTTCATATCAGATTACTAACATGCTATGTTATACATGTGTATATGTAAGCGTACTGCTATGTGTAGTAAGGCTCAGATGCGGTACAGTACTGTGACCTATGTTGCCGCCCTGGGTCTAGAACCAGAGGTTAGCTTTGATTGCCAAACATACGTGTATTATCTTCATATGATTGTATACATGTATTTATATGATGTATTGTTTAAATTACTCACTAAGTTCTCGCAGCTTATCAGATACTGTTTTCAAAATGTTTTGCAGGATGCAACAAGGGCAAGGATAAAGCTCCTGTTTGACTACTTTCAGTTTTTAAATGATAAACACTTAACGCCTATTTGTTTAAATATTTAACCTTGACAGTACACTAAGTTTGTACTTGTGGGTGTGTCTTTTGGGTATTAGCACGGTTTTGTTATGAAAACATTTCCGCTTATGAATTTCAAATGATATGCGTGCTTTGAATGAAAATATCCTACTTTTATATCTTTTATTGAAAATTGGGGCGTTACATACTGCCACCAAACACACACATATTTGCTCGTGTATTCTACTGTAGTACAACCGAAGCTATACACGGCCATGTTCAATAAAATTGCACTATGTGTGCAACCTAAAGTTGATCAAAAATGCAATCAAACCCAATATTAACCACATGCAACTGTTTTTTAGTATACTATGAGGTGTGTAAACACAAAGTAAACATAAATACAACACATGCAAGACAAATTTTCGCATTAACAAACTACGCATAACTTTCTCTCATTAGAAACTTGAACACAAGTACAAAAAAGATGACCTAACCTTTTATTCAAAGATAGTAACTTGATTGGAATGCTAGATGATGTTGGAAAGCTGCAAATTGAACTTCAATCTTGACATGCAAACCTTAATCCTTTGACTAGCTTCCTAATTTACACTTTATCTCTCTAGAATCTCTCACACCAATAACATGCACTTAGTGTGTTTTTTTACATATCTGATTATGATGTTGAATAGCTCTTAAAACCTGATTATAATATTGATATAAGCTTAATTTTGCTTAATCTTGTGTTAATCACCAATTTCTCTCTCTAAATTAAGAGTTTTTCTCTTTCTAGCACACACATGTCCATCACGCACTAGTGTGTGCTTTTAGGTATAAATGAACTTTTTATAGTAAGTGTGTTTGTACGGGTACCAATGTCTCTTATTCATTAACGTTTTGATATTCTTAGTAACTTTATGATTCAGACACTTTTTTTATCAATGTAGTTTGACCTATATGGTCAACCCTTATCACTTTAATCTCGATAACATTTTTATTTTATGAATAAAATATTATTTCTGGATTTTGGGGTGTTACAATGTTGGATCTAGAAATCGGGTTCAAGCATGGGAATTGATTTTGTTTTTGTATGATAACAAGCATTGAAATCGATTATAGGGATTTTGTTCAATTATGATTAAAATACGTTCAAGATCTGTGATTTTGTTTGTTTATGATTCAAGCATGGGAATTGGTTCAAGCGTGAAAACCTACTTTCAGTTTTGTACGAGTATTTGTTTGATTTTGTTCATCCATATCTGTTGTTTCGCACGGCTCGATTTAGGGTACTTGATTTATTCATACTTTGTTTGATTTTGGACATATTTCCTTATTCTGGGTTGATATTTTTTTTACTTAGATAATACTTATTTCTCCAAAATGTTCGATTTGTTTGTTTTGCTTAGTTTTATTGTTCAATTTGTTTCTTCTGCTTGCTTATGCTTTTTTATTCTATACTGCTTATTCATGTTTGTTTTTAAGAACACCATGATAAGGAAAGAACATCATGAAGATAACGGCTTTTACCATACCATCTATTCAAGTTCTCGATTGCGTACAATAAACTAAAGGGCAGACCATAAAAAATACATATAATTGTACACAACAATCCTTTTTTTTAATTAATACCGGAAACTTTCAAGCTTGATAGTAGGCCATGAACATCTTCACCCCAACTTCCTTCTTTCTCTATATAACTCAATATTAATAAATTTCAAACTTCAATCAACAGAATGTGACAAGAAAGAAGAGGGCAAAATCACAAAACTTTAGTCAAGGCAGGGGAACTAAAAATTCTGTTTGATCCAAAATTTGCTTCTAACGAAGGTGAAGATCAAAGACGAATGGTTTTGAAGGGTTTAAATTTGCCTTTGTCGATCGTCAAACGTAAGAGAATCAGAGAGATCGGAGATAGTCGAATCAAGGGAACAAGATAAAGGCGCATGGTGTTTGTTTCATTATATTAGTAGACACACCATAGGTCCAAGAGGAGAAGGATCCCATTTTCTGTAATTTAATTTTAAGCCCAACTTACAAATATAAGGTATTTTACAAACAAAATATGAATATTTAACTAAAAATAGCTTCTATGATTTTATTAAAATTTAATTAGGTTATTGTAACACTCAAAATTCATTCGTGACACCTTAAAATATGATTGCTATCATCATTTAAAAAACATAGAACGTTTCTTCATCGTCTGCTCAATTAACTAGCATGTACCATCAGCTGTGACCATATACATCCACACCTAGATATGTCATTTCAATAATTGTTCGACAATGATATGTAATGTTTTTTCTACCTACATTTAATTTTATGTTTATTTTTATACAAGATGAGTATAGATACAAGTTCAAATTTTGTAATATTCAATTCTTAGAAAAGAACTGAACGAAAGAAGTCACAACTGTAACTTAAAAATCAAATCATAAAAAATCCAAACAAAAAAAATCACGGATCGAGCTGGTCAAAACCGAAACCGACTGAAAAAAAAAAAGACTTCTCACACCGATCGGGACCAGACCCCACGTATCCGTTGGACCCGTTATGATTTGGGACCGGGCTTTGAGTGATCAAAGGCCCTCCAGGCTCCAACCCACTTTATCTGCCCTCGACCAGAAATGGCGGGAAACGAGTGTAAGTACTAACTAGGGCACGGCAAAGCGAGGAACATCGCTACATCATATCTACTCTGCTCGATTGATCTGTTCTTCTCATTACTGGTAATTTTCTTTTAAACCAAAATGGATGAAAACGATATCGACGAAGAGGAGTTTGAATTCTCAAGAAACTATTTTTTAGCAAAAGAGTCTGGAAAATCGGGGAAGAAATCAGCTCGTAAGCTTTCCGAAATTGATCTCGTTGATGAACAGGTAATCTAATCTCCTCACATTGCATTAATTTACTAGGTGATGTTATACTACTTCCGTAATACAAGTAACACCACAATTTGATGTTCGGTATCAATTGCAAAACTGAAATATTACTAGTTTCTATAAACATTTAGGTGTTTTTCATACTAATGAAATTTGTACAGATTTAAGATAAAAAAAAAGTAATCCAGAGCAAATACTAAATTCTCTGCATATCTGCAACATCGCAGGCGCTTCGAGCTGAGGTGTCTAATATTGAGCCAAAGCACGAGAAAGAAATTGCTTCATTGATAAATAGTTATAAAAGTTTGTACAATGAGTGGGTTTTTGAGTTGAGGTATGTACATTCCTGTATCAATTCTTTTCTAGTGTTTAGTTCTTTAATTTTATGAAGGTTCATTAATCATTATGTACCCATTGATTTAAAATTTCATGACTACCCCCAAAACAGATTCATTTGGGAATTAACCTATTTCTTTTTGCAGTTCAAATGGACACAAACACCTTTTGCTTTATAACCCCAAAATGTTGTTTGTATAAAAACTTCTAATGGTCCTATATCAATGTTTTTGCGCCAAAACAAACAGTTTTCTTTTTCATTTTTAACTGAAAGAGAACTCATTTGACTCTAAAAATGATTAGATATGGATTTATGTATGGGGGGCAATGTTATTACATGAATGAATACCGATAAATATGTACATCTTGACATAAATGAAACATGGTTCTTTTTCAAAAATATGAATGGCGTTCTCAGAAAAAAGAAAATATAAAAGGGGTTAACCATAATAGATTTAAATGTAATTGAATGAAAGAAAATATAAAAGGGGTTAACCATAATATAAAAGAAAATATGAATGGCATATTATAGGTTTACATACATTGGTGGATAAGTTAATTGAATGAAAGGTGGTTGACCCCTGAAACGTTTTTTTTTAACTTTTGCAACTCTTGCAGGTATGGTTTTGGTCTTCTAATGTATGGTTTTGGATCTAAGAAGACTCTGATTGAAGATTTTGCTTCAACAGCGTTAACTGAGTATAGTGTGATTGTTGTTAATGGATATCTTCAGTCAATCAATCTTAAACAGGTATGCTGTTTATATCTACACTACTCGTCTTTTTTTTCTTTTTTTTTGTATCGACATATGAGAAGATGCAGTCAAGGAAGTTTATAATGTTGTCCAATTAAAGACACTAAACATTGATTAGATATTTTATAGTGCTTTCACATATTTAAATTCCTATATGGCTATATCTCTACAGTCCATTTTTACTAGAATTTAAGCAGTGGCTATAAGTTTTATGACTTCAGATTTCAATTTTATTTATTTCCTCTTAATATGATGCTTACATGTACCTTCACTTATATGGTGTTTTAATTCCTGTGTATTTTACTCGTCAAGGGAATTCTCTCCTAATGTAACGAGTTAAACAAGAAAACTTAAGTTAGCAACCATCAATTGAATAATATACTACCCAATGGCTTAGACTGAAGTATTCCTATGCTTCGAATTGGTTTATGTCAGAAAGAAAAAAAAGAAAGAAGGAAAAGTTATTTTTATTATTAACTCTATGCCATTGTCTCTTACTGTGTACTTGTAGATGGTCAGGAGTCCTGCATATAAAATATCTATTATAACAATCGATAAAATTGTGACCATGATGTCAGTTCTAGTTAATATAAAGACACATGCATGTTAGTAGTTATCAAGTATCCACGTGTTTCACCATAGTTTTCTGTTATCATCATATCTAGTAACATTTTAAACAATTTCCGTGTATCCGGTAATTTGGTCTTTGCAATCAGCCATCAGCAGTTGGTTGGAAGTATGCAAGCATAAAAGATAAAGACACATGGTTATCATCGTCAGAGATTAAAATTTAGCTTAAGTCTGTTCTAACACGCCATCAGGAACGTTACGAATACATTTCATGTCTTTAGCTTTTATTTTAATCTTCTATTATTCTTTAGATTTTGGTGGTTTAATTCAACGAACATTCTTTTTTCTGATGTTTAATGGAACTCAAATAAAAGTGGTCGTGCATATGTGTATGCATCAATAGTTTTGTATCCTTTTCTATCTTCTTGAGTTTTTTTCTGCGAATCTTTGCTTTGAGCTCTACTCAATATGCAATCATTTTATCATTTCCCAATTTGTCTATTGGTAACAAAATCAGCCTCATACAGGAACTATGAATGTAATTAGTTAAAGTCTCTTAATAGACATTATTTGAACTTTTTAGTTGATAAAAAATGGAAAAAAATGCTAAGGTACTTTATCTGTTTTTTTTTGCTATTTTAAAATAAATGACTTATATAGGTTGCCATGGCAATGGCAGAAGTACTATGGGATCAACTGAAAATGCAACCGAGGTCTGCTTCTGAAGGCTTGCTTAAAGATCAAAAACCACTTAATTCGCGGTCAATGGATGATATTATTGCTTTTCTTGATGGGCCCCATGCAACAGAAAATGAATGTGTAGTTTGTCTTGTGATTCACAATATTGATGGGCCTGGGTTGCGAGATTCTGACACTCAGCATCTTCTAGCAAGAATCGCTGCTTGTTCTCATGTTCGTGTTGTTGCTTCTATAGACCATGTGAATGCACCTCTTTGTAAGTGGAATTAATCTAATCACACATCTCTCACACACAATGTTGCAAAAATCGCTAGGCGCTACTCGAGCGGCCGACCCGGGAGTAGCGAGTACTCGGCTTAGGCGGGGAGTACTCGGGGAGTACCGGGATTGGGATTTTTTATGTATAAATTCAAAAATTCATATGTAGTATGTTCGTAAATACTCATATATAAATAAAATTGTTCATAGGGCCCAAGAAATATGTTAGAAACATAAACATCATTGTTAAAAACTTCAAATTGCTTCGTATAGTCGACGGTCATGAAAAAAGTGGAAGAGATACTATTGATTTCGTAGTCGTGATAAATAACGGAAGAGAGGAAATAGATAAGGTTAAAAAATATAGTTACTTGTGTGCCGTATGCCTTTGAAAAATTCAAAAAATTTTTTTTGACTTCGGTTGACCGAGTAGGCCGAGTAGGACCGAGTTTTGACCGAGCCGAGTAGCCCCGACTCGCCTCGGAAGGTGGCCGATTTTCGAGTACTCCACGAGTACTCGGCCGCCTAGGCCGAGTTTTACAACATTGCTCACACATGATATTTTCTTCAAGTTTACCCTTTTTTTAATTATGGTCTAGAACCAGAATGGAAGATATCCGACCCATTTACTTATGAATGGGTCAACATGGGTTGAACACAAAAATTTCTATAAAGGAAAGGGGTCAAATGAGTTGAAGGGGTTGAAATTCGTTGGAGGTGTATTACAGGGCTTAGTAATCATATCCAACACATTGACTATTTATAAGAGATGGAGGAAAAATGTTTTCAGATCAACTCCAACACGTACTAAAAATAACCATTTCAACCCGAATGTGCTTAACCCACACAACCCACCCATATTGCCACCTCTATCTAGAACTCTTGTTAATGGCAAGTTATTCTGCAACTAGTATGCAGTAATTGCCATGGGGGAGACTGGGCAGATGCACATGAAACAAAGATTCATATTTGACATCTGTACTTAAAAGTAGTCAATTTTGACAATATTTTATGAATTTTTATTAATTTAAGTTAATTTTCTTAGTGAATGTCACTTCAATCCACATTGACTTGTTGCCCTTATTATCACCAATGTTCGCATGATTTATATTGTTTGTTAAATTCTCACTTTTCAGACCACTAAATGGAAACTGATAGTGCAACAACTTTTGATGGCAGTGTGGGACAAGAAAATGGTTCATGTACAGTTCAATTGGTATTGGCATCATGTTCCTACATTTGCACCTTACAAAATTGAAGGAGTTTTTTATCCTCTTATACTTGCTCATGGGGGCAATTCTCAAAGTGTCAAGACTGCTTCAATAGTCTTACAGAGTTTGACACCTAATGCTCAGAGTGTCTTTAAAGTTCTTGTAGAACATCAACTAGCCCATCCTGATGAAGAAGGTACACCATACACGTTCAACTTTCTTTTAATGGTGTTAAGAGTGCTATGACTACGGTTAATTGTGTGTTATCTAGAGGTGGCAAAATGGATGGGTTGAGTCGGGTTGGAAAATAGGTAAAAAAACTGTTTGGGTCAAGACCATGCTTTTCAAAGAAAAGATCAAATGGGATGCTAATGTCTTCTGTTATTATTTTCTTTTGAATTTCATTATAACCATATATTGATGGAAATATATACTTTTTCATGTATTACTAGTAATTATAATTTGTAGCAGCTAAAGTATTAAATTAATTACAATGGTGATGTAATTGACCAAAAGTATTAAGTGCTTATAACCTCTCATTAAATTGTTGTAGTAAAACAATGAAATTCTGATTTTGAAAAGGTCAGATGGGTATGCTTATGAAATTGTTGTAGTAACCTCTCATTAAATTGTTGTCAATCCAATCTAATCCCATCCAACCCTTTTGGACCTGTAAATTCTTAAGTGCCTTTTTAGTATTACCCATTAACAACAAAATAGACACAGCCAGTGTCACACATTTCTGGCTAAAGTGACCTTTTTAGTGTTATTTTGAACTGCTTGAAAAAGTGATTTCAGTTACTTCACATGTATATGCTAAGTGGACAAATGAGAGTCTAGCAATTGTGACATGGAATATTGGAATCGAATAATCGATAATGGGGGTCTAGGGACATGTGCACTTTGGTTGTGAGTTATGCGATCTTGTGTTTCCATGTTTTCCGTTGAACTAGTCGGTGGGTTACTGGGTTATCCCCTAAAAAAAGACACGGACAAAAGAACGACTTTATTCCCCACTTACAAAAAGAGTTGCCATCCTTTTACTTCCCAAGTTAGAATCTGTCATAAAATTTGGACTTCTTTTATCTCCAAACTATTTGTTTTCCAATACTCTTATTATAGTTATATTTATTCACCATTGTTCTCCACACAAGAAGTAATCATTCTTCCTCTGAAATCTTGGAATAGAACACTTAGGTTTAGAAAAGGTTTAACTATTTATACAAAGGGCTAATTCCATGAAAAAGTAACCAACTTTAGTATTTCTATATCAAGTAACCATCTTTTTCTTGCCCAGAAGAAATCATTAGACATCCAAAACTTTTGATAAAAATCCTTAAATTTCCAATAACATCGTTTAGCGAGGTCAAATGATGGTATTAGAGATAACTTGTTGGGTAACATTGACTATGCTGACCGTTTTAGATGTAACTTTTAGTGGAATTTTCGCTTGTAAGTGTCCAAAAGTGACAAATTAGATGTATCTTTCTGGACCTGCATCACTTTGATACTTTGATAGACTTCTAGCGATCAAGATGAACGGAATAAGTAAATTTTAACTTTAAAACTTCCCGAGAATGGAAATTTTAAAATTTTCAGGATGAAGGGAACACCTTCTTTGACACCAGTATTCTCTTTTCTTATATAAATCATCATGAAAGCTTTTGTTTGCTTACATTCAGGAATGCCCATTGATGCATTGTTCACAAGCTGTAGAGAGTGTTTTCTGGTGAGCAGCCTTGTCACTTTGAACTCCCATTTGACCGAATTCAAAGATCACGAACTGGTCAAAATCAGAAGGCACTCTGATGGTCAAGACTGCCTCTACATTCCTCTCTCAAAAGACGCTCTTGAAAAAGTGGTGCAGGAGATCAACCAATAAGAGTTTGCCACGTGTTCACGTGGCTTGTTTCCCTAATACCAAAAACTTCATCATAATATCACTTGATTCAGTACGACAAGTCGAGCCATATTTGAAAAATCAGGTAATTTATATGTCATCTTTTATTAAACTTGAACATGGGGAGCCATCTTTTAAGCAACATTGTTGGCAGGTAGGAATTTGTGATATGAAAATATGATGTAATGGTTAGGTTTGATACATATATTGAGTAAGGTTTATTGCACTATTTCATATGGTTACAAACAATGTAGGAAATGTAAGGTCATCTTGTGAGCATTAGGGGGACCATGGGTTGGTTATATTACTACTTTGAACCATTCAATTGTGTGGCTATACTAGAAATTGTCACTATAGACCTTATGGATTGTGATTGATTGACCTGGTTAGAACCAAACTGGGTTAGATTAAGCCTAACCCTTGAACTGCTTTAAGATAACAATTGACTTATTCAACTTGCATGAATAAGTTAGAATAGAGTTATAAAGGATAAAACTGAACCATGTTGACATTTTTTTTGAAAGTTGGTAAATCATTCTTTAAATATAAGTTCAAACTTCAAGTTGTATATATAAAAACTTGAAGGAAAGAGATACAATTTTTAATCATTTGATTTGTTTAACAAGGAGAGTTACTTTTATATACGTCTACTAAATGTTCATACTTATCCTTATACTAATTTGATCAATATTAGTACACTATACATGTCAGTTACTGAGAAGGTAAAGGATAAAATAGAAGGAAATAATTTTTCTTCATATTTGCGATAAGCGGATTACATCTAATGATTAGAATGATGATTCTACACTTGTAAACAATACTTAACGAGTTATTATGGCTTTCGGAGTCATAAATTATCTACATATTTGTTCTAATCACGTGCTTAAAATTTGATTTCACCGCTAAAGTTTATATTAAGTTACAGTTTAGCTATTAATTTTTTCACTGTTTTAATTCTGAAGTTTATATAACTAGTTAATTGGGTTCCCTTACATATTTAACGTGTTACATGTATTTGAAAGAATAATATCAAAGCAAACCCCTCTTTATATCATTGGTACTGCGAACCATCACCATCGATGTTACAACCTTTTGTTCTCTTCCTTCCTCCTCGCTCTTCCTTTTTCTTTCTCCTCTCCCATTTCTCCGACTAAGGGTTAGGGTTTGGCTGGAGATTTAAATATGACACTCAAAACTGTATTGATTCAAACTTGAAAATCCCCTGGTTAAAAATCTAGAAACATCGATTCACATTGACGCATCGAATCTAAACATATAACATAGAAAGAATAAAAAGTAGAACTCAATTGATACGAACCCATCCCATACTAGGCTCGTATCATGCCATAAGCCCAAGTGTAGAACTCATCCCCAAAAGCTAGCTTGTAGGGGGAAGGGACACCTAGACTTATAAGCCATCGACTTAATTTACTTTTGGCCGATGTGGAATCATAACATCAATTTGCAAAACCTATAAAATTTTATGTAATCTTCATCAAGAAAATAGAAAGATTAAAAAGTACAACTCATAAAAAAGTAAATAACCCAATCTGATTGTTCACCTAGAATTTTTTTTATGTGATAAAAAACATTGCTTAAATTCAAAATCAGTTTAGAAAAAATGCGAAAGAACAGGTAGATCTAGAATCCAAAATCTATGTGAATATAAGCAAACCTTATACCTTGGAACAAACCTTGATCGACTTCAAAACACGCCCTTGAAACGAGCAAATTTGGAAACGAAAATTGATTCAAGCCCTAATTTGTTTGTGGAAAATGGGTGTCAAGGATCAAATGAAGATAACACGCAAACCTTCAATTGTTCTTTCTTAATAGGCTTGCATATTGATGATAAGATGAATATGCTTTTGAATGGGTTTGCAAACATTTATCTTCATCTTCATTAAAACAAAATAAAAAAAATAACAAAAAAGTTTAAGAAAACAAGTTTATTACTACTTAAAAATGGTATGTCGTATATAATGACAAATTTTAGAAAGTTTTGTTGTATTTATTTCAAAATTAAAAGTTTATCGCATGCAATAATAATTATGTAAAATTTGTTGTTTTTAATGCATTTTCACTTTTGATTAACTACATTTTTTTGTCACTACATTTGAAAGTTATAGTCCATTTCATCCATAAAATCATTAAAACTAACTAAGGTGTGTTAAGAGCATGACAACCCACTTTTTAACCTTTTTAAATTGTTTCACTTTTGACTATTCCTTGATTTTAATTTTATGTTTATTTTAAAGGTTAATTTCATAGAATATCAATATACTCTCATATTTGTTCAATGTATAAATTCTTTACACATGATCTTTCAACTTTCATATTACCAATGTGACATATTGAAACAGATATAGGGTGCAAGTTAGATATACTACATCACATCTGAACTATATTTTGTGGTAATAATAAAAAAGTTTTAAAATTTCATAAAAATAAATCTTATTAAATCTTGCAATTTTTTAAGAGAAAATAGAAAGTTAATGTTAACTATATTAATTAATTAATTAATTTAGGATAAAATACACAAAAATATATTTTTTTTGTCAATATCGTTATTGTATGTAACTAACTTTATTTTGTAATTTAAAATATATACAATTCCAAATTTGGTTCATTATATACAATATATAGTTTATTGTATACAATGAACCAAATTTATATACAATGAATCAAATTTGTAAGTTGTTTGTATTTTTAGGTACAAAATATCGGTTATTTCTTTTATTTTTAGCCAGGTTACCAGTAAGTTACCTATTGTTACAGGTAACTTGCATATAATAAATCAAAAATAGACCTTTGTTCTGGCTTGAAGAAACACACTTCCTTGGTCATGTTATATGCAAGGATAGTGTTATGGTTGATCTAGTAAAGGTCGAGGCAGTGATGAATTGGGGAATTCCCAAAACCCCATTAGAAATTCGTAGTTTTCTTAGGACTTGCCGGTTACTATCTGCGGTTCATCCAGAATTTCTCTAAAATAGTAGATCTTATGACGAAGCTTGCACGAAAGGATGTTACCTATTCGTGGTCTGATGAACAAGATAATGTCTTTCAGACATTGAAACAATTATTATGTTAAGCTCCAATTCTGACTCTGCTAAATGGGTCAGAAGATTCTATCGTTTGTTGTGATGCTTCTTACATAGGTTTGGGAAGTGTCCTTAGGCAGAAGGACAATGTGATAGCTTATGCTTCCCGCCAACTGAAGCCACATGAGAAGAGCTATCCGACTCATGATCTGGAGTTGGCAGCTGTTGTCTTTGCTCTGAAACTATGGCGTCACTACTAGTATGGCACCAAAAGTGTGGTATTCACTGATCATAAGAGCCTCCAATATGTTTCTACACAAAAGGAGCTCTATATGAGGCAACGCAGGTGGATGGAATTGATAAACGACTATGACTGTGAAATCAAATACCACCCGGGCAAGGCTAATGTGGTGGCTGATGCTTTAAGCCGAAAGGGCTCCACATATATCATTAAATTCATGAAAAATCACTATTGTTTCTGATCTTATCACTCGATTGAATGAGGCTCAGCAGGAAGCCTTAGCAGAAGCTAATCTGAAGGCTGAAGTTATGTCTAAGATGAAGGAGCAGCTACAAGATGACAACAGGGGATTGAAGATGTACAGGTCCCAAATCTGGGTACCTAGCATCGGAGGGAACCGGGAGTTAATCTTGAAGGAGACGCATAATTCTCGTCTATCTGTTCATTCTGGGTGCACGAAAATGTACCATGATGTTAAGGCACTTTATTGGTGGCCTACTTTGAAACGTGACATTGCCTCTTATGTGGAGAAATGTCAGATCTGTGCACAGGTGAAGACCGAGCACCAACGACCCTATGGTAATTTGCAACAATTACCAATTCCAGAATGGAAATGGGACAACATCACCATGTATTTTGTTACTAAATTGCCCTGGACTTTAAAAAGGGGCATGTCATGATTTGGGTGATTGTTGATAGACTCACCAAGTGTGCACACTTCCTAGCAGTTAATGAATCTTTTTCTATGCTTAGACTTGTTCGGATTTGTATCAATGAAATTGTTGCTCGACACGGTATTCCTCTATCTATTGTTTCTGATAGGGATACACGATTTGTTTCACAATTCTGGAGTAGTTTTCAATAGGAACTCGGTACTCGTGTTCATTTAAGTACCGCATGTCATCCACAGACAGACGAACAGTCCGAAAGGACTATCCAAACTCTTGAAGACATGCTACGCGCATGTGTACTCGAATACGGTGGCTCGTGGGATTCTCATTTGCCTATGATTGAGTTTGCTTATAATAACTCATATCATTCTAGTATCGGTATGCCACCGTATAAGATGTTTTATGGTAGGCGTTGTTGTACACCTACTTGTTGCCTTGAACCAGGGGCGAAACAGTATGCTGGACCTGATTTGGTTCGGATTACTGTAGATAAGTTAAGCTTGCACGTGAGAAGCTTAAACCAGCCAAGGATAGGCAAAAGTTGTATGTTGATCCGAAACGCAGGCCGGTTACCTTTGAATTAGGTGATCGGGTATTTTGAAAGTTTCTCCCTGGAAGGGTGTTATTAGATTCGGCAGAAAGGGCAAACGGAGTCCGTGAGATATTGGTTATTTCAGAATTATCCAGAAAGTTAGTAAGCAGACAGTATCTTTGGAGTTGCCTCCATAATTATCAGGTGTTTATAATACTTTCAGTGTTTGATATCTTTGTAAGTGCAAGGTAGCTGAAGATCAGATTCTACCCTTACAAGATCTATAAGTGGATTCTTCTACACGATTTGTGGAAGAACCAGTTGAGATTCTGAACACGAAGACTAAGCGGCTGAGAGAGAAGACTATTCAGCTGGTCTTGGTCAAATGAAAGCACAACCTTGGGTCAAACCTGACATGGGAGACCGAGGAGGATATGAGGGCCCGCTATCCCCATCTGTTCACTTAAAGTAGATTCTGAGGACGGAATCTTTTTAAGGGGGGTAGATTTGTAACATCCTCATATTGGACCTAGTCGTGTTCGAATCTGATACGTTAAAATTCTAATTAAATATTGGATAAAAGGAATTAGATGTGTATAATTGATTATTTGGAAAAATAGAAGAAAATAATAAAGAAATGATAATATTAAAATATTATTGAAAAATAGATAAGAATAATAAAATATTAAATGCACAAAAATATATTTTTTTTGTCAATATCGTTATTGTATGTAACTAACTTTATTTTGTACTTTAAAATATATACAATTCCAAATTTGGTTCATTATATACAATATATAGTTTATTGTATACAATGAACCAAATTTATATACAATGAATCAAATTTGTAAGTTGTTTGTATTTTTAGGTACAAAATATCGGTTATTTCTTTTATTTTTAGTTACCTCTTGTTACAGGTAACTTGCATATAATAAATCAAATTTGTAAGTTGTGTGTATTTTTAGGTACAAAATAAAGTTGGTTGCATACAATAACAATATTGACAAAGTTTGTTAACTTTATTTATCGTGTTTAAAATATATAAGAAAAACTAATCTATATCTATACTACTTTATAAAACATTCAACATTCTCTCTCCTTATCGATAAAATACTTCTTAATTTTCAATTAATACTTCACCATAACAATCCATCTTATCTTGATTAATTACATCCATCAAATTATTAATCTTCCAAAATAAATTAAAATTTTCTAAAAATTAAAACTAATTTTCTATTTGGTATGTACATCCCTTTAAAAATAAATTAGAATCTATTTTAATATTTTATATTTATTACGTACAATTAACAATATCGATTATAATAATCGTCGTAGCATTATACGGGTACTTCACAAATAATTAAAAAAAGAAAGAAAAAAATAAATCTTGAAGGTGAATATTTTCAAAGTCGTGGTTCCACAAAATTTCCACTCCATTTTCTTAATTAAACCCGCATCATCGTCATCATCATCATCCTATGAAGATAGAAACCTACAGTACAAATACTAAAATCATCCTTCATAGCTCAAAATCCTCTCTTTCTCTCTCTCTGGACTAATTCTCTCTCTCTCCTTAAACACAGTTTGATTTTCTTCATGCTACTATCGTTCAATTTCATCTGATAATTTGGTTTGTTAAGAGAGATCAAGAGGGAAAACTAGGGAGAATGTGGGGATTTGGGGGCAGATTCTACTGGGCAAATAGACGAGAAGAAGAAGAAGAAGAAAGAAGAAGAAGAGGATCAAACAAAGGAATTGTGGTGGTATTCGCATGGATGTCAAGTCAAGATAAACATGTGAAGAGCTATGTTGACCTCTACTCATCGCTCGGTTGGAATTCACTTGTCTGCCATTCCCAATTGCTTAATCTGTATGTCTTCTTTAATCCGAATTGATCTTCATCTAGTGTTCTTCCCGATTTACCCGTTCTAGTTTAGTACTCTATTTGTTACAGAAGCTACACTTTGATTTTTCGATATTTGTCGCTTTGATTTCCATTTCGAATTGACTTGGATTGTCTCTTAAGGAAAATTGATTACAAACTTGAATTATGTAGTAAGATTACAAATTGTGTCAATTCTTACATAACAATTCAAAGTGTAGCTAGTTTTTTTGAATAGGAGCAATTCCTTCCAATTTGTGTGAATTTTTCTCCTTCATTTTGGGGATTTTAAAGCTTTGACTTTTGGAGTTTGATGGATTCTTTTGAGTTTTGATTGGCTTGATGAATCTGAGATGTTCTTGAGCTTTAGGAGTTAGCATATAGGTGAGAAGTTAATAATCTCTGACTACCATAATTTATTCTACATGATTGCTCGAATATCCATTTTTTTAACAGAAAGGTATAATTCATTAATAATGAGATGATTTACACAACCAGGCCTTCACCATTGATGAAAGCCTAAAGATGTTGCAAAACCATGAAAAACTGACCCATAACAACGTTATACATATTTGATCAACCCAGCCTAAGCAACTAGATGCAGTCCCAACGCTACAAAATAGACACTGTAACTGTTGTGGGCAGTTTATTTATTTCAGCCACAACTTCCAGCAGCAAGGTATTCTAACTTTTTAAGCAAACTCTGGTTTTCAAGTAAAAGGTAAGTTTTGTGGAGATGATATTGGGGGCAAGTAGGTCATTTTAGCTCAAAAATTACTAAAAATACTGCAATTAATATTAGTGCAGTTTTTATTTGGGTAGATGAAGTAATACTTTGCGTATAGGACTTTAGATCAAACATGTTTCAATTAGGTCATTTTAACTTAAAAAGTTGCAAAAAATGCTGCAATTAATATGGGCCAAAATCATTGCACTTTTCATTTTGGTAGATGGACTAAGATGTTGCTTGTGGTACATTCAGCTGAAACTTATGGTTCATATTCTTTTCAATTATTATGTACCAGCTTCATAATTATTATGCAGGTTTAAAACCGTAGATCAGGCTATCGGTTGTTGATCAATAAATAACAAACCCTATAATAAAAATGGTCAAGAATGGATATTGCTTTAAATATCAAGAAATTTATTTTAAGTTGTTGAATCTCCAATTCTACATTTGCTTTCATCTTAAATGAGTCTTGAATTCTTGATGAATATTCTATTGTTATCAACTACTCGGCTCCATCTAATGAGAGTTGAGGTCTAGTGAGCAAGTTCAAAGAGAGACGATCAATCAATAAACATCTTCTTTTATAATACAGCGTTATTATTTTGTATAATTTCATAATAGAAATATGATTATAGTCTTGAACGGAGGGAAAAATAAGGGAGAGACCACCAAGCAAATACAGAACTGTAGTGAACGATTTTCTGGTAAAGTTAAATGAGTCTAAACTCTAAAGGAGATTCAAATTTGGTTTAAAAGTAAAACAAGCTGAAATGAACTAGTGAACCCTGTTACTCACCATTTTATAAGTACTTTATTTTTGCTATTTGTATTTGGCTTCCTTATGACATGATGTATTTTTGCAGGTTCTTTCCTGATAAGGCCACAATGTTGGCACTGGACGTTCTAAATGAGCTTGTTAAGGTTAATTCTGTAATTTCTTACATAATAGAAAATACAGCATACCATATTTGTTTATGTATTTTGCATGATGACATACTCATTATTTAGATATTTAACTAGGCTTATACTTATTTATGTTCTTTGGTAAATGAAGGAACTAAAAAAAGGGCCATGCCCGGTTGTCTTTGCTTCTTTTTCTGGTGGTCCTAAAGCTTGCATGTACAAAGCGTTGCAGGTAATTATTGTAACTTTAATGCTCACATATAGTGTTATTTTATAATGGGTTAATTACCAAAGAAACTTACGTACTATTTAAATTAAGACTGTCAATTCGAGTCGGGTTCGGAAAGTTACGTGTCGACCCGATTTCGACCCATTTATTTTCCTGTTGGGTTTGTGTCGACCCATTTAGGCCAAATGTGATCGACGAGAATTTTTTTCGGTTTTCAAGCACGATTTTCGAATACGGTTTTCCGTTTCGACTACAATTTTCTTTATCAAAATTTCAGGTTCCATGTTTGTTTTCTAACTTTCTGTAAGAATTTCGAAAATGATTTTTGTTTATATGCTAATCGTTTCAATTGTATTCAAACTTTATATTCGGTATTTGTTTCGGTTTGATTCGAAATTTGATTTTACTTTTTTATTCAACTTATATAAATGAATATATTAAAAAATGTGATGTACTACTATTCTACCAAGTATCAATAAATAATGTCATTAAACAACCAAATAATTTAAAATAATTCATCGTTAAATAGGATTATAAATCGAATTCAAAATACTAAAAGTACCACCTATCAAGTAATCAAATGTCATAGTACCAAAATCATATAGTCAAAATAACAAATACCAAAATGATGTACTATTGTTTTAACTGTAAATCTTCTATTGTTTATTTTGAATTTTTAATGATTAAAGGTTTTGTACTTTTGTTTGGCGGGTTTTATTGCCCTAAGATCTCACCCTCTTATATGAATTCACAATCTCTTTTCAAAATTTAAATTTTAAGCATTGAAGAAAATTTTATAATGTTAAAATTTTTACTCTTAAACGGGTCATATGGGTCATTTTCTGGTTGTTGGGTTGACCCTAACCCGACCCATTTATTTTTGTGTCAACCCACTTTTGACCTTTTTGGGTTCGTGTCACTTTTTTCGTGTCGACCCAAAAAATGCCAACCTTATATTAGATGTTGTCAATTTGAGAAAAAAAATAAAGCAATGTCTGTTTTGTCCAATTTGGCTATATCCTTCTAATATTGACTATTTTGGTAGTGGATTTGCTAGGGGGTGTGTCGATTCTTGTAACTGATTATCCGATCATTGCGAGTTGAAGTCCTAATTATCAGTTTTTAGTGTTTGCGTACACATATTCTTGTTTCACAAAATTCTTGTTTTCTACATCTGGTATTATCATAACTGATTATCTGATTTCGGTGATTCGATATCACATAATCACTTTCAAGACATACCCTAACAAAATCTTTTGTCAAGTCAGAATGTTTTTTTATTTTCCTGACGACTACATTTCTAACTGAAGTTTTTATGAGTTATTGATTGGAGAAGGGAGATATATTTATTTGTCAAGTTTGGCCAAAGTTCCCTTACACAACTTTGGCTGGTGACTTGTATAAATCTGTCTTTTTGGTAATTAACCCTTTTACAAAGGGTTTCATACATTCCTACTTGTTATTTACTTGGCATCTTTTTGTTATAGATAATCGGCTCAAAGGGTGAATCTCATAGAGATCTGGTAAGAGTTCAATCTTTGTTACTCTCTTTTCGTTTATATCATTTTCTTAATATGATTAATCAAACTGTTAGTTTTATAACAAGTTTCATCCTAGAGGTGGCAAGATGGGTGAATTAGGTAAGGTGTCAAAACGGGGTTTTAGTATGGGTCAAATCAAATTTTTTTACCGTAATAATGTATATCTTTGAATAAAAAGGATTTAGGAGGTTGTATGTTAGAATAAATAGGATGTGGGAAACTTTCAACCCATTTGAACCATTTGTCTTATTCCCCTTGTAACTAAATTAGTTAGTTTCACCCGTTTGAGATATAGCTCGTAAAACTACCTAAATTGAACTATTCATAAGTAAATGAGTTGAAATTGCCACCTCTACTTTATTTGGTCAAAAACATCTGTAAGTCATACGATTTGGGTTTGACCTGTTCTTTCTTTTTATTTATGACTACTCTGAAATCTTTTATATTATTCTATGGTGAAGGATGAATATCGACTCGTTAGAGACTGTCTTTCTGGACACATATTTGATTCTACTCCTGTGGATTTCACAAGTGATTTGGGCACACGATTTGCTCTTCACCCGAGCATTCTTAAACTGTCCCGCCCTCCCATAATAGCAACATGGATTGCAAATGGTATATCATCTAGCCTTGATGCTTTATTCCTTACAAAATTTGAGTCACAACGTGCAGAATATTGGCAGACTTTGTACTCAACCGTAGTAAGTTCCCATTAGTTGCTAGTTCTTCAATTCAATTCCTTTTTATCTTTTTTTTATTTTATGATTTCTTACATTCCCAATAATGCAGGGCCTTGGAGCACCATATCTAATATTTTGCTCAGAAAATGATGATCTTGCCCCTTACCAAATCATACGCAACTTCGCTCAACGATTAGAAAGTCTTGGAGGTGCTGTTAAATTGGTGAAATGGAGTAGCTCCCCTCATGTAGGTATGCTTCTATAGCCTCCATCTGAAATATATTGCTTTTTGTTTTTTTTCAATAACTAGTTGCATGGGCTTTACCTTCCATTTATGCAATTTTTAAATATGGACCTGAAAACTGATTGATTTGATCCAATACACTTCTTTGTAGATTTTTTATAATTATTATATGTACTTGATGAATCCATTGTTATTACTAGTACGATAATGGTAATAACCTAAATCTTTGATTAAAAGCGATTTAGCCATTTAGGAGGCTGTATGCATTAGTAGTAGATGTTGGACGCCTTTAAACCCATTTCGGATCAAACAGAACCCCATATTAATTTCTGAGCCATTACCTGACCCCAGTATCCTCAGTCCTCACCGACATTGACCTTGACTTTGGCAGTTTGGCTCATCATGTTGGATTCTTTATACATGTTGAAACATATAAAACACAAGTAAAAACTTTATACCAAAATATTCTATTATGTTTTCAGAGTTGTGCTCAATATAGTCCATATAAAAAACATAGTCCTAAAATTCAGTATACAATCACATGTGATTCATTATACAATCACATGTGATTTGTAAAAGTATCACATGTGAATTACAAAAAATTACGAAAATGCCACTCCGTCCAAAATTTTAAAATGCAATCTGGACCATTGATGCTGTTGATCCAAGGGCTAAAATTAGTCTTCAGGACTATGAATTAAATATGGACTATATTGAATATTTCACTATGTTTTCAATATAAAAAAGAAAATATAACTATGTTACCGAAAGGAAATTCAAGTATAAATTTATGCATTTACAGATACATATTTATACATTTCTATATATTCTTCATGCACCCACATGCACGAGATAGATACATGGTTTTTCTTATAACCCTTATCCGTCCATCTAAATTGGGTTTCAAAAAGTCACCTTCAATTCATACATGTCATGCGATGCTTTTACTGGCCTTGCTAAAAGCCTATTAGTGAGGCTAGGTCCTGCAATTTCAGTACACTGAACTTGGTTTAGCTGTGCTTTAGTATCGCAAATTATAAAAGGTGTGGTATACTACCCCAAACTCAAATAACAAGGTTTTATACTAACTTGGACTCAGTTGACTCACGGGTGAGTGGGTGAGTTGGTTCCAGGGTAGTATAAGACCTAGTTCGCCTTTAGGGTATTAAAATGTATTGTGTCATTATAAATAAAGTAACAATTTCTGATAAATAAATTTTGTTATTTAACTGATATTTTTTAACAAGCATATTATCTTAAAGTACCAATCTAATGGTAACACGATAAGGGGGTGTTTGGTAGAGAGAAGAAATTGGCAGAAATGAAAATGAAAATAGGGGAGAAATGGAAATGGGGAGAAATAGAAAAGTGTGGAGAATTGCAATTGATTTTCTTGTTTGGTATCAGAAAAGAAATGAAACAGAGAAATGGTGGCTCAAGTTGCCAGACGGCGGTTGCGGCGTTGGCCGCCTTGTCGGACGTCGACGATGATGATTAGAATGCCGGAAACACATCTCAACCGGACATCGACAATGATGAGTAGACATTGGTTGTCATTTCTCTCCATTTCTCCACAATTTGTAGACAAATGAAAATACAAAGGAAGGGGAGTAATGGAAATGGGTGGAGAAACCATTTCTCCTCCCAAAACTATAATCATTTCTCCCAAACAAGAGAAACCAATTCTCCCCATTTCTTTTCTCTCTACCAAACACACCCTAATATTAATATATATATTTTTTTGTCTTTGCTGTTCATAAATTATTAATAATAATAGTTTTATAACATTTGTTCCATTGACCTGTGAGATTTATAACTATTATGTCTCTTTTGTTGTAATATTACTTACGATATGACATATCAGATGAACTAATAGTTATTATATGCAACAATAAGAAAATTTTATTCTACTATGCACTCGCGAATTCTCTCATATTAATAAAAGGGTTCTGTATAAACTTAGAAGTGTACATGTGGAAATGCTTTGATATTATATTTTGCCAAGTTAAAATAAAAGTTATAGTGAGTTTATATATATAGCTGAAAATAATCTTCTTCAAGTCTTCAACCATGTCTTTTGAAAAACTGACATCTTGATCTTACTTATATAGTTATATATCATATGTTCTTAATAATTTTTAAAATTTTTTTGCAAACAAAATACGAAAACTTAAAAACAAGGGAATTTGATAAAATGGTATTCATATCTATTTCTATTTACAAAATAAATTCTTTGTTTCAATAAAATTAATATCTAAAACGTGTTATTTACTTCTTTTTATAAAATTAATATTCGAGAAAACGTTGATTTTAATATTCTTCAACTGATGTAAATAGTTTAATTTTGTTCTTTATGCAATTGAAATTTTATATAATATGTCTATTTTATAATATATAATTTGGGAAGGGTTCAAACGAGAACTGTTTTTCGTACGAGAACTGCGAGAACCAATCTTGGCCGTTCATTTTGGATAATGGAATTCATGGATGAAGAGCGTGGGGGGATTGAGTGTGACAGGGTGCATGTAAGGAATTCATGAGTGGACAATCCAATTGAAGGAGGGGGAATTGGACGGCTAAGATTGGTTCTCGCGGTTCTCGTACGAAAAACAGTTCTCGTTTGAACTTTTGCCTATATAATTTATTAAAGTTGATTTATTTTTAAAGAAAATGTAGTTTAGTATCCTAAACTTGGTGAACTAGGTCTTATGCTAGCCTCGAAATTACTCACTACTGAGTCTACCAGGGTAGTATAAGATCTTGTTAGACAAGTCGAGGGTAGTGAAACACCTAGTTAACCAAGTTCACAACACTAAAATGCGTTTCGGCCAAAAAGGAAATAGGGAATGACTAAAATATCTAAGAAATTTGATTAGTAATCAATTCTATTTTATTAGTTTGAGAACAGAGAAATTGCAATTAAAGAAAACCATAAACAAGTATGGAAGTGATCATGAATCTGTAGCTGACAATTATCTGTCAGGATTTAGTTCTGTTTACGTGGAAATCGCCCAAACATTTTGTTGTGTTTACAATATAGGCGGCTACAAAATTGATTTTGTACTAGCTGTAACAAATGATTATCTGATTATTAGACTTTAATCCAAACAGTATTTCTTAAACTCAGTTTTCTCACAGCTGATTATGCGATTGAAATATTCAAAATCACACGAACACTTCAACAAACACGAACAATAGAATATGTAAACATAAGCTAACAATCACTTTTGCAGGTCATTATCGGCTTCATCCTGACGAGTACAAGGCTGCTGTGACTGACCTCTTAACAAAAGCTATATCCGTTTACTCCCACAAAACCCGACAACTCAACGGGTCCCACCATCAGACCCATGAACCATTACACCACCTAAGGGAAGCAGTTTCCAGTTCAAACCAGTACCAAAGCTCCCACAGAATCACTCTTGATTTAAATGACCACTTTGTAGTGCCTGGCTCCGTCGAGTATCATGAGGGTAGAGATGTGGGGTCCGTTCACGACGCACCTAAAGAACGTCTCATCCCACGGTCAACCACCCCACCAAAAGTCAACGCTCACGGGATTCTCGGTCAAATACTGTTTGACGTTTGTGTCCCAAAGAATGTTGAAGATTGGGATTTAAAGTCTTCATCATCATCTTCCTCTTACACATTTGCTTCAGGAAGGAGACAGTCGCATTTCAATCCTATGAAATGCATACGAAGATCGAGACTCTAGATCTACTTGCTCAAAGACTTTGGTGTTTACTTATGGTGACAGAGGTGGTTTAAATAATGAGGTTTTCAATATGAAATGTACATATATGTGCAAGCTATGGAATTTTTTAGACTATTTATAATAAGAATGAAGTTTTGATGACTACTTTGGTTCTTCACACACCGACCTTGTTGCATAAGTAGTATATAATAAGACACTGTCTCATGTTATATTTGTGGGTCTAATGTTTTAAAGGTTCCAACTAAATACAGATTGCTAGCTTTAAGTTAGCTATAATTTGTAGATGTACAGGCCTAGAGAGTCTGGTTCCTGAACCGGCTCTAGACCGAAAACATGGGCTTTAGGACTGGCAGCCGGAAGGTAAGGCTCAGTACCTGGTTAAGGTTAGCGTGATTACGAGACTTACCCCGACTGTCCATTTGATATGCATACTAAAGCAAAATATTGGTTACAAAAAGGAGTTCAACACCAGGTTGCCAAAACCAAAAGTGTGCCCATCAATACCGTTTGACCGGTCTGCAATAAAACATAACCAAAGTTGACCCATCTTTAGATAATCAGGTTGATATGAAGATTGTAGATTATATATATATATATATATATGTAACCAAATAAGTTGACCCATCTTTACAATGTGTGTATGGCAAGATTCCAGGCTTAATAGGTAAGTGCCGAGTTTGAGCCCGAGTATGGTACTTATTGAGTCGGGGACGTTTAGGCTCTTTTAAGCTTGAGCTCGCTTGTTTAAGCTTGGCTCATTTTGGCTAGATATTATTTTGAATTTTTTTATTAAAATAATATATAAATATAAGTATTTAATATATAAAATATAAATTATATTATATACATAAAGCACATTAAGGCTCGCGAGCTTAAACGAACCCACTCTTTGAGGCTCGAGCTCGGTTTCGTTTACTAAATGAGCTTTCATCCAAACACGAGGATTGAGCTTGTAAAGGCTTTGTTCGTTTTGAGTTTTTAACGATCCGAGCTTGTTAAGGCTCGACTCATTTTAAGCTTTTAACGATCCGAGTTTGGGTAGTTCATAAATAGCACAACTTAGGGGTGGAGACAAGGGGCTGAAGGGTGCTAGGCCCCCTTCAATGAGCTCAAAATTCTTAATATTTTAGAAGCCTAAGTCGAGCACATATTTTCTAAACCCCCCTTATATGAGTTAAGCAATAGCCCGAGTATAGCTCGAAACAAAAAGGCGAAGGGAAAGCTCAAATTGGCGATTCGGAATTTTTAAAGAGTTTTCTTAGCAATAAAAATTACGAAAATAAGGCTTCGTAATGGCATGATGATTATCTTTAAAACAGTTTGATTCTTTACATTTGAGAGAGAGATTGATGATGCTTTTTCTACGGACAATATAATAGATGAGTCATATTCAAATAAACAAAGACGTGTCCAACTACAAACACACAAAGTATATATGGTTTTTTTATCGTTATTTTTTTGTTTCATTGAAGTTTTATCAATATCAAGCATTCGAGTTATTGTTTTAGTTAATATTATGCTTCTAACATGGAAATTCATGACAAACAAACAGGCGATCATAAAAAAACTTTGATGATTAATTTTGTCAAAGTTTAAGCGTTATTTTAACACGTAAGTTTCTTGTTTTTAAGTGAACTTTCATAATTAATTTATCTTTACAAATAATGAAACTTTTTTATGTCTTTCATATATATATATATATATATATATATATATGTGTGTGTGTGTGTGTGTGTGTGTGTATGTGTGTGTGTGTGATAAAGTAAAACCGACTCCCGCTATACTAAAATCCTAACTCCGCCCTGACATAACTCGTTTACATCCCTAGTCTCTTCGGCCCAGTGCCGCTGCCTTCCCTCTTTCTCTCTCACCCACACCATAATTTTAATATATAAAAATGGAATAAAAGTATAGTAGCATAAAGATAAGAAAGATAAATAGAAGAAAAGAAAGATAAGTAAACCAACAATAATTCATGTTCGAAGTATACGTTCCAAAGTTTTTAGCAATGTTTCAATATATACAAGAGAGCTTCTATGTCATTCTATAAAGTGTTTATACTCATAAGATCAAGATAAGTGTATAAATTAATGGCGGAGATGAGTAAAGAGAACTGGTATACTGACTGTATTCTACATGTCATCTTTTTATGAGTAGAATGATATAATAGTAAGAAATAAAATTTTCCTATATAAATATGTCATGTTTCTTTCTACTTATCCTCCTCTCTTTCAATGATTGACATGTGTAATGCACTAATTCTCGTTTATCATATCATCCCTTGATTTTGACACGTATCTTGATCAAGTGAGTAAGAGGATAAATAAAAATATATAAAACCTCTTTCGTATTATATTATCAACCAAAGTTTGTATATCTTCTTTCAAAATCTTTCTAAATTATTCTTCAAATTTTAAGATTAACATAAGTGTCAAAATCGATAAAGAAAATGGAAAAAAAAGAACTAGTGAATTATACATGTCATCTTGCACACAGGGCTGTAAATGAACAGAACGTTCATGAAATCGTTTGGCGTGAACACGATTTTGCGTTCGTTTAACTAAACGAACGAACACAAACAATGCTCTCGTCCGTTCATTTATGTTCGTGAACATTCGGTTATCCATTCGTTTATATTATGTGTGTGTGTTTGTTTATTTATAGTGTTTAATAATGTTGGATTTGAATTATAGTGTGTGTTTCTTCGTTTACGTTTGTTTATTATTTATATGAACGAACAACAATACCAATCTTTAAACAATCGAACACAAAATCTCGTTCGTGTTCGTTATTTCTTCGGTTAAAGTTAAATAAATGTACGAATAAGCATCGTTCGTATTCGTTAGATTCGTTTACGGCCCACTCTCACGTATGTAAACACCTGTTGAGTTTAAATCGCATCAAGTATCCAACCACCGTCTTTTAAAATTTAAATCACATCCAACAACCGCTCTGTTTAACGTACTCCGTTATCAGATTTTGTTAGTTGGATTCTCATTAATGTATTTAACGCTATTTATTCACTACTTTGTTACTCCATCTCTCTGCCACCTGCAGCAACCGTAGACTAACGCTGACCGACGGTACGTGAAGTATGAAAGTCTTAGTCACCGGAGCTTCCGGTTTCTTAGGCGGAAGACTCTGCCATGCGCTACTCCGTCACGGCCACTCCGTCCGGGCGTTCGTCCGCCGCACCAGCGATCTCTCCGCCCTCCCTACTTCTTCCGACGGCGGCGATCTAGAACTTGCTTACGGTGACGTTACGCACTATTCGTCACTTCTCGCCGCTTGCTCCGGCTGCCAGGTAGTTTTTCACGCCGCTGCTATTGTGGAACCATGGCTTCCAGATCCTTCTGAATTTTTCTCTGTAAGTTTTAGAAACAGAATGCTAATTTTTCGTCAATTTTTTCCGGATCGTTTTGAAATAATGTGATAATATTGATCGATTAGGTAAATGTGGGAGGTTTGAAGAACGTACTTCAGGCGTATAAGGAAACTGATACAATGGATAAGATTATTTATACGTCGTCGTTTTTCGCTTTGGGATCAACTGACGGATATATTGCGGATGAAAGTCAGGTAATTATTTATTTCATATATATATATATATATATATATATATATATATATAGGGTAGAGATGAAGTAAAAAGAAAATTAAAGTAAAAAGGGTAAAATGGTTTATTATTTGATCATTTTTCGGTATATATATCAACTGATAATCGTTAGTTCATCATTTTTATTGATTAAAACTACTTCTTCATCAATTTCTTTTTGATGAATCCAACATATTCATCACTTTTTAGATGAAAGCGTTTTGTTCATCAACAAATTATTTCAAAATTTTGTTTTCAAAATCTGCATTTGAAATCAAAAAGAAATTGATGAAGAACTAGTTTTAATCAATAAAGATAATGAACTAACGATTATCAGTTGATATATATACCGAAAAATGATCAAATAATCATCTCTTTTACACTTTTTACTTTAATTTTTTTTATTTGATCTCATCCATATATATATATATATATATATATATATCAAGGATCAGATAGGAACACCACAAAACGTTTGCATTTTTACCAAATTTTGCGAACACCCAAAACTTTTCACCAAAAGTCAATTTATTTTATATAGTCAATTATTGTATACTGTGATTTATATATTTATTTTATTATTATTATTATATATTTATTATTATTATTGTGTTTATAAAGATAAGATGCAGTGACTTTATACAAGATGCAGTGATTTTATATTAGATGCAGTTATTTTATGCTAGATGCAGTGGTTTTTAGAACAAGATGTATTGGTTCTTAAATGAGAATATATCGATTAATTCGTGCACGATGAACTAGTTTTAAGAGAATTTCATGTTTTTTAGATATTATGCAATGATTTTATATACTAGATGCAGTGGTTCCTAGAGTTCTCATTTTAAGGGGTGTTCTTATTGGATCCTCACCCTATATATATATATAAGGTAGAGATCAAGTAAAAAGAAAATTAAGTCACATTTTTCTGTATATTTTTCTAGGAATATATACTCCCTCATGATTAAGTCATTACTACCTTTGTGTTCCCGAGATACATCAAGAATAGAAAAGAAAATTGATGGGAGAAAAGAAGAGAAATGAAAGGATAATGATTATGATTTTGTCGGTGTTTTGGAGTTGGAAAGAAAATAAATGAAATTGAAAAGAAAAAAATAAAGTTTGTGTTTCCGAGTGGAGAGGAAGAAAAGAAAAAATGGTCATTTTACGATAATACCCTTATTTTTTAAAATTATTTATTATGATTAAAGGTAATTTAGTCGCTTACAAAAAATTATAAAGATTTTTCTTTTCTTTCCTTTCAAATCCTCTCATTTTTTGGGAGTGAAGTTTAGAATAGAAAGTCGGATTTATTTTACAGAATAATATCAAAGTTTGAAAACTGTTTCACCGAGGTTATTTATGGGTTATTTCACAATGTGAAATATATGGAGAGTGACCGTGGTGGAACAGTTTTCAAACTTGGTTACTATTCTATGATTTTACCCCTAGAAAGTTTACCAAAATTTCCTTCCAAATCAATTCATTTCTCTCTTTAAAATAACTCGAAAACACACAACTTTTTTATTTCCTTTCAAATCTTATCATTTCTAAACGAAATTAAACCAGGACAAAGCGTGCAACGCCGGGTAGTTCAATTTATTTTTTCCTTACAAAGACAAGCTTATTTATTAAAAAAGTGGGTCTAGTAATAACTAATAAGAGTCGTATGCTACAGACAGTCAAGGTGTGTCATGCTGACGTCATGGCAACCATTAGTGCAATACTTTAACAAACACTGAAACACCTATTATTTTGGGTAAAAAGAATGCAATGTGTCTCAAATGTTTGTGCTATAACCAGTCTATGTTCACCCATTCCTCCAGAATCCAATTCTAGCTCTGTATGTAATGGTATAGAAAGAAAAGCTCCCTCTACAACTATATTTGTTATCTTAACTTCAGTTTTCTTAGTTATTCAAATGTTTTCCCGGAAAAATGAAGAATGAATCGGCTACGGGCAACAATCAAGAAGTTGATCATTGTTCATTTGAAGCAAAATTCTTCTCTATTTTCGACTCCTAAGAGTTTTGTGGCTGTTTGGTGATATATATAGATGCATTCAACCAAGTTTTTCTGCACCGAATACGAGAAATCAAAGACTATTGCTGACAAGATTGCTTTAGAAGCTGCAAAGGAAGGGATCCCTATAGTGGTTGTTTGTCCTGGAGTTATGTATGGACCTGGTAAAATCACTGCTGGAAATGTGTTGGCAAGAACGGTAATTTTCTAATAACTTCTTGCTTTTGTGCTTTGTAAAAGCTTCTTAATTACTGAATTAAAACTTGATCATATTAGTTAAACGGCCCGTGTTGCAGTAAACTGGCTTCTGTGCTTTGCTAGATTGCCTAAATCACTCGAGATCATCAAGATTATAGATCTTTGCTTGCGTGCAGCGGTGCAGGGTCATAGTTTTCACTTCTATAATATTGTGTTCATGCAATTAATTTATATGAACTTTCTATATATGCCTTGTATAAAATTTGATGGTTTACAACTTTATAAAAAAGTCTAAAACTGTTTATTATTTCGATGTGATCAGTTAGTTGAACGGTTTAATGGACGGTTGCCTGGGTACATAGGTGATGGAAGCGATCGCTTCTCTTTCAGTCATGTTGATGATGTGGCAGATGGTCAAATGTCAGCTATGGAGAAAGGCCAACCAGGGGAAAGATATCTTCTAACAGGAGAAAATGCATCATTCATGCAAGTTTTTGATATTGCTGCAACTATCACTAACACAAACAGATCATGGATTAACATTCCTTTGTTCGTGATCGAGTTTTATGGCTGGTTATCCGTGCTATTCTGTATAATAACCGGCAAGCTTCCACTCATCAGCCCCCCGGTATTTCCATTTTTCATGCTCTATTTTGCCCATGTTCTTGTAGAATAATGAAAACCCTGTAGGTATTTTGTATTATAATGACAACTATTTATATATTACAAAAGGAGACAAACCTTAATGTGAAACCCTAATGGACTCTAGCCTATCTATACAATAGGACCGGACCATCTTATACTAAACCCTAATCTATATTCTCTAATAGTTCTAGCTAGCTACTTAAATTTCAAACATTATTTTACCTGTTTGGCTTGTTTTCAAGTAAAACAAAAGCGGTCATAACTGACCTTGTTCATATAAACGGGTCGAAATTGCCAACTTCATCGGATAAAATGGTTCATCTTTGGTGTATGATGAAATAATCATTTGTTTTAATTTGTTCAAATTTGAAATTAACAGACAGTGTACTGTCTAAGGCACCAATGGGCTTATTCTTGTGACAAGGCAAGACGAGAATTGAACTACAAGCCGAGAAGCTTGAGCGAAGGTCTAGAAGACATTCTTCCATGGTTGAAGAAGTTGGGGCTTGTTAAATACTAGCAGCAAGAATACTGGTCGATCGATGGAAGCCTTTCGCCCTTTCGTTATGTTATGTCACTTTGAACTTCATTTGAGCTCTGTTTCATTTGTGAGTGAGTGTGTGTGCAGTGTGTGTGAGTAGGTAGCAGGGTGAGTTTGTGTGTGCCTGTTACGAATTATATAGTTTTGGATGGTTAGCATGTACTTTAATAACAAGATGATATGTAGTTTAATTTGGATTGTGAGTGAGTTTAGATTGTATTAAGGATGATATGGATGTACGTGTATGAGAATAAAAGTATTATTCGCTCCAGAAAATTGTTTATTTTTTAACAAAACAATATGAAACGATGTGAAAATTGTCACATTTTAAAGGATTAATTTCAACAACCTTTTTTTAATTTTTTTGTTGCTAAACTAAACTCTTACTTTTGTCCCTCTATAGCGGGTATGAGAAGGTAGCATGTAGGCAATCATACTTCTACACGTAGATAGAGGGTTGGTAACAGATTCAAACATTTTGAAATCACTACTACAAATCACACATTTAGCCTCCGTTTTTTTTTTGCTTTTAACCCCGGTTTTTAGAGGGGGTTAAAGGGGGGGGGGGGGGGGACTAAATGTGGGTCTTTAACCCCGGTTAAAAAACGGGGGCTAAATAGTATTCAACTCCTGTTAGAGATTCCAACCGGGTTTGAAGGAGACTTTCTAGCCTGGTTTTTTAGTTAAAAAAACCGGGGCTAAATAGTTTTAAAAATTAAAAAAAACATTTTTTAACTATTAATTTCCATGTTTCGTGCTCATATTTAGCAACAAAAGGTAACCCAATTAACTACATAACAATTATAACTATGCAAATAAACCATTGCAATTAAAAATACATGAAACTATACAAACCATACAAGTTTTGAATTCTAATAGTAATTACAAGAAACCATCTTTGATTTTCTAACTTATAATAAACTACAAGTGAATGTTCAATACTAACTTCCTAAACGATATCATCAAGTCAATGGAAAAATCAAGAACAAGCAATAACCCAATTGTTCGTTTGAAGACTTGAATATGCTCCATCGTTTCAAATCTTCTACAATAGTTTCACAAACTATCAATATAAACAAAAGGAGTAAAAATAAGTTCCATATAGATATACAAACGTTTAAACAAAAATAGTTATCTAACAAATGACACTTTAACGCAATAGACAACATTCAAAAAGATTTTACAAATTACTTACTTCAGCTGGAAATTAATTGAAACTGATAAGTAAAGATAAATTCATGAATCCAGCGCATGACATAGTATCCCCACTCCAAACCACCGCTTTGTTGATTGCACTAAATTTTAATACCAAGTTATACATTTAACAAACTTAAGCATGCACATAAGTTTAGTAAATATGCAAAATATGACAATTACTCAAGACTCCGCAAATGTCCATGATATATGTGTCTCCTCGGTATCCCTTTGTTTACATTCTATGATTCTTAGATGAAATACATATCAATTTGAGTGTTCTTACGTTTCTAGATGTTTTGTAATGTGGTAGCTGTATGGATCTTTTCCATTCTTGATTGAATCCAATATGAATCCCTTATGTGCGTAAGGGAGAAGTATAAATAACGTCCAATGTTCACTAATAATATATTTATACAATTAGTATAATACACATATGAATCATATAATAATCAAGATGGTAACATATAATACCCTTGCCAATACGGCGCGAGGAAAAAGTTTTTATAAACATGAAATTGCAATGTATCGATCAAGTAACGTGTGACCTCATCACCGTATTTCAAGCATTGGGAAGAACGAATCATCTCCTGATTAAAAAAAGCACAATTAGTCTTCTTATTATGCATCATATGTAATGATCTACAAACATATATATATATATATATGTATATATATAAGGACATGAACACCAAATGTTGTGCTTATTGTAATATAATTAACAATAACGTACATACGTACCTTACAAACCAAATCATGAGAGTCATATCAATCCAACTACCCGCCATCATATCTACTATATCTACGGGTTCCAAAGTGAATTCATATCCATTCATCCCAAAGATACCGGGCTCAATAATAGCAACAAACCATTTTGTAGAGTCAGCTCGTGACATAATCTTCTTATAGGGGTTAGATATACAAGCTTTATTTTTCATAATTATTGCTTGTCTACTTTTCAAATGTTTTATGTTATCTTCCTTTTCATCTTTTTTCTTGTTTGAAATACCCTTCAAAGGTGCCGACACTACTCCTTTTTTTACGGGTAATGTTACTGATGCTTGTTGGTTCAATGTGCCCGTAGACTTGGAGGCCTATTAAAAACTTAAATTTTCATGTCATTAAATCATGCTAAAATATTACACAAACAAAAATGATTAGGTTTACCATGGAGAGAACAACTCCACCCCGTGACCATTGAATAAATTTATTGTTTGCATCTTCAAGTGTCTCTAGCACTTGAGTTTTCACCGGAAGCTCAAAGTCAAGATAACTTTGCTCTACATTATCCACTTGCACCTTCACATGTCCATGGAGTAAAGGAACACCGTGTAACAACCCATTTCCTTTGGGATGTACCATCCCCCTACCACATCTAATTTTCTTTTTGGAATGAGGAAGAAGCAAAAAGCAACCCACAGGCTCCTACAATTTTAATTAATATTGTATGTAAGTATACACAATACAAGTATTGTATCATAAATTAAGGACATAATTACCTGTATCTCATCCAAATTATCATGAACTATGTGTTGGATTGAGCCAACACTACTTTTCCTCATCCCTGGGTTGTCACCTCGTAAGCCTTCTTGATTTCATAACATCTCTTCTTTGAATGCCTGCATCTCTTCCCTAAGTTGGCGTTGAAAGACGGCTTGAATCTCTTCCCTCATTTTGCGTTGAAAGTCAGCCCATATCTCCTTTATCAGTAGCAAAAAGCAACAATTTTTTTTCGCACGCTCATCTTCAATCATATGGATATTTGAGCTTAAATATGAATTCTTCTCTTTTTCCCATGTAGATAGATGTCCAGGATACCCAATTGGGCCTAATCGAGCTGGATTCACATTCTTCTTTGCATGTTCCTTAATTTTTAAGCGTTATTCTTATACTTAGAAATAATAAACAAATTAGAGTAATGTGTGTGTATATATATAAACATACATGCATATATATATATATATATATATATATATATATAGCATAATACCCGTGCAATGCGGCTGTAACAGATAATTTCTACTCGTTAACATGTCCGTTTTCAAGACGTACGGAGTATGGTACTCATGTAATACAGTAACAACAAATAATTTTCGTTTGATGACATGTCTATTTTCTTTATCTTTTTTCCATTTCCTTTACTTTTCTGTTCTCCATAATTGAAAAAAATATATTATGAAAATATTTTTTACTAATTATATTAATTTGTATTGGCTTTGACTTTAAAAAAAATTGTATTGACTTTGATTTTCTTAAGTATGTAAATTTAGTTATTAAAATGGAATATAAGAATCTTATTAATTATATTTAATAGTTACTCAATTTTGCTTATATAAGGGGTAATTTAGTAATTTCAAAACACTTAAAATTTAAGAGTTTGGAAAAGGACTAAATGCTTTATAATATGATATAGATAGTATAGCTATGTGTGTGTGTGTGTGTATATAGACCGTTATGAAGTCACACATACCACCACTTTATCTTTTTTTTGTAACTTAATAAACATTTTCCAATCTTATTGTGATAAATATTTATACTCTTTACATGCATCTTTTCCTTCATCCATTAATATTCTAAGTGTTTTTTTGAAGTTTTTACAAGAGTGGTTACACTGTTGAAGCACTTGATTTTTTTGTTTATCGTCTTCAATATTCCAACGATGTTGTTTTTTTGGGAAACAAATCTTATTAAATTCGATTACATATAATAAATAAATAAATAAAAACACACAAAAAGAACATTAGATATTATACCTTTATATTTAACCATAGTTGGTATTTTTCTTTTTGTTCCACTTTTTTCCAAGAATCAATGTTAATAGAAATCATGCTTCTTGTAGTAAGGCCTACATATGTTGCGAATCTCGATTGCCGCTTTCCAACCACTTGATTATGCTCGTTGAATTCAATATCTAACTCTGTTTCTAGGTCTTGTAAAGATGTCTTCCCTATTTTTTCTTGATTTTTGGTTCTTGACTACTTGAACTATCCGAGGAAGCCTATAATAAAGTAAATAAAATTAACTATAAAAACAATACCATCCACGTTGATCTACTGCAATTATTGAACTCGTATAGTACTTAGCACAAAGGTATAATGAATGACTCATAACTCAATTCCCAAATCTCCTCAATGACCCCATAATACGAGCTTTTCGCGATCCTTGACCTTTCTTCATGATTTAAACCAGAATAGTTTGTCGTTATGGCAATCACTGTCACCATACTATTCTATAACGTGCCTTTATCATCTTGTTGTTTGGTGTAAAATATATATCCATTAATGTCGTAGGCTTGGTATTTTGTAACAACACATCGTGGACCGTATCCCAAATGTACTACTAATTGATCAAGATTATCGTCTCCAAGATTTTCCCTCACCTTATTCTTCAACCATTGTGAAAATGTTTTGCTATGCTCAGCGGCCAACCATTTTTTGGTTCACTTACTATTATTTTCTTGTAACATTGTCATGTGCTCCTGTACATATGGAGCAATGACTGACATGTGTTGTGGGACTGTAAAATGTGCATATTGGATATCTAATGGATTAAGTATCTGTGTTTTCCTCCCAATTGTCCCAACCCCTTAAAGTCGACCCTCGTGTCGTGATTTTGGAACACCAATAGCGGAAACATCTTTCATGTAGTCGGTGCAAAATTCAATCACCTCTTTGGAAACGTATCCTTCAACAATACTTCCCTCCGGTCGATATCGATACCTCACATAACCTTTTAAGAAACCCATATATCTCTCAAAAGGATACATGTACCGTAAAAATACAGGACCGCAAGCCTTTATTTCTCCTATAATATGAGATACCAAGTGAACCATAATGTCAAAAAGGAAGGTGGGAAATACATCTCCAGTTGACAGAGAGTGACGATAATATCCTTTTCCCATAAATCTAACATCTCGGGATCGATCACTTTTGAATGAATCATGTTAAAAAAACAAGCAGAGTTTAGTGATTTTGTGGCGGATTCGGTCCGGTAATATTTCACGAATTGCAATAGGAATCATTTCTGTCATTAAAACGTGACAGTCTTGAGACTTCATACCACACGATTTCAATTCTTTCATCGAAACTAGTCTGGATATGTTGGCAGAATACCCTAATGGAACCTTAACACCATGCAAGCACTTGCAAAATTCTGTTTTCTCCACCTTTGATAAAATATAACATGCCGGTGGCAGAAAAGTACGTCTTCCCTCATTCTCTATCGGAGCTAGCTCGGGACGAATTCCCATTTCAATCATGTCCCTTCTTACATTAACTGCATCTTTTGTTTTGTGTGGAATGTTCAACAATAAGCCTATTAAACTATCGCAAACATTTTTTTCAATATGCATAACATCAAGACGATGCCGAACTTTCAAATGCTTCCAGTACGGTAAATCCTAAAAAAATAGACCTTTTCTTCCATATATTTTTTAGAGGAGAAGCACTTTTCTTGCCAAACTAGTTATTATACCTTCAACTCGGGAAAATGTAGATTCTCCATCCAACGGCCGTCTAAGTACTCGTTTCTAAGTTTTACCATCAAACTGGATCGTGCGGTTACGGTAGGGGTGTTTCCTATGAAGTGATCTTCGATGTCCCATGTACACCATTTTCTTATAGTTTTTCAGCCATAAGTAATGTGTGTCATCTTCACAAATAGAGCAAGCCTTTTCTCCTTTTGTACTATACCCTGACAAATTGCCGTATGCTGGAAAATCACTTATAGTGCAAAAATCATTGCCCGCATAAGGAAATTCTCCCTCTTGTATGCATCAAAAACTTCAACACCGACACTCCACAATTCTTTCAAGTCATCGACTAACAGATCCAAATAAACATCAATGTCATTATCGGGTTGTTTTGGACCTTAAATTAACAATTACATCATGACATATTTTCGTTTCATGCAAAGCCAAGGTGGAAGGTTATATATAAACAAAAGAACCATCCAAGTACTATGTTGACTACTCATGTTTCTGAATGGATTAATACCATCTAAACTAAGGCCAAATCTTATATTTCTCGACTCTTCTCCAAATTCTATAAATTCATGATCAATATTTCTCCATTGAGGAGAATCGGCCACATGTCTTAGTTTTCCATCATTTTTACGTTCCTCTTTATGCCAACACAATAACTTTGCATCTTTGGGGATTGCAAATAATCTTCTCAATCTTGGCACGATGGGCAAATACCACAATAACTTCGTAGGAGGTCCATTCTTTGTTACATCGTCATTGTTTTCATTTACTTGTTTGTTTTGCTTGTACCTAGATGTACCATATTTAACACATTGATGCAGATTTTCATACTCGTTTTTATATAATAAACAATTATTTGGACAAGTATGTATTCTTTTGATTTACAATCCCATTGGGCACATAATTTTTTTTGCTTGGTATAATGAAATTGGTAATTCATTGTCATTTGGAAGCATTTCATACAAAATCTCTAATAAACTTGTGAAACTTTTATCACTCCAACCATTTTTGGCCTTTAAATGGAATAATTTTAGAACGGCGGAAAGTTTGGTAAATTTTGTACAACCGGCATACAACGGTTTTTTCAGAGTGCTCAAATAATTGTTGAAATTTATCATAATCATTTTCAGCCACATTATCATCCAAATCATGAAGCATGTCTTCTAAATTATCACAATCATTTAAGATCAACTCTTCGTTATCATCGTTATTTAAATGGGGAAGAATCATGTTACTATCTGATAATAATTCACCATGATGTGACCAAGTGGTATACTTATCAACAAACCCATCCACTATCAGATGCCCATAAATTTTGTTAGAATTAGAAAACAAAAAATAATTTTTACAAACTTTGCAAGGACACAAAATTTCACGCTTTCTTTCCATGTCCTTATAATCCTCAAGAGCTTTCATGAAACTTGACAAATAATCAAGATATATTGTTGAACCACATGTTATCTTGTACATCCATGTATCACGATTCACAGTGGGGAGTGCCGATCCTATTCGTAAAAAAGAAAGATGAGATGTTTATGATGTATTACGATTCACAGTGAAGAACAAGTATCCATCGCCAAGGGTTGATGATCTATTTAATCAGTTGCAGGGAGTGATGTGTTTCTTCAAAATAGATCTACGGTCAGGGTATCATGAGCTTAAGGTTTAGGAGGAGGATGTAGCAAAAACAACATTCTGAATGCGATATGGTAATTTTGAGTTCATAGTCATGTCGTTTGACCTAACTAACGTGCTATAAGCTTTCATGGATTTAATGAACCGGGTTTGTTGACCGATGGTCAACAAATCAATGATAATGTTCATCGAGGACATCCTTATTTACTCTAAGACTGAAACTGAACACGAGAGACATCTACGTGAAGTGATCGAGACCTTGAAGAGAGAGAAACTATATGATAAGTTTTCAAAATGTAAATTCTTGTTTGAAGAAGTACAATTCCTTGGACACTTAGTGAACCGAGAAGGACTCAAGGTAGACCCAATGAAAATAGAAGCGGTTATGAAGTGGGAAATGCCAAAGAGTCCGATAGAACCACTAGCTTTTTGGGATTAGTCGGTTACTACCGGAGGTTCATTAAGGATTTCTCCAAGATAACAGTACCACTAACTAAGATGACAGAGAAGAGTGTCTGATTTGATTGGGGAGTGGAGCAAAAGAAGGCATTCGAGACTTTTCAAAGTAAACGGTGTGAAGCCTCGGTAATGGCACTACCAGAGGGGAGAAGACTTGGTGATCTATTGTGATGCGTCGCATGTGGGGCTCGGTTGTGTACTTATGCAAAGGGGGAAGGTAATTGCTTACGCATCAAGACAGTTGAAGTCACATGAATGTAACTAGTCGACTCACGATTTGGAGTTGGCAGCGGTGGTGTTCACGTTAAAGATATGAAGACACTATTTGTATGGCGTCAAGTGTACCATTTATAATGATCACATGAACCTTAAATATTTTGCAGATCAAAGGAGCATGAATATGTGGCAACAGAGGTAGCTGGATTTGGTAGAATTAGGATTGCGAGAACTTGTATCACCTATGAAAAGCTAATGTGGTGACGGATGTGTTAAGTCGAAAGAAGAACTATTTACAAAGGAACGTGAAATGTATGAGGATGACAGTTATGACTTCTCTTTTCAACTGATATACAATACATGTTCTTGTATTTTTTATCGTATAATATATATTTATTTCACGATAATATCTATATTTTTCGAGTCAAATTATAGCCTAAATTGTCTTCAAATATGTACTTAATCAAAATTTGGCTATTTCAAGGTGGAGATGTTCGAAAATGAAATAAAAACATAAAAGTCTTTGAATTAAGCACAAGACAAAAGCTAAGAGTGATTGAGATTCACACTCGTTCAAAAAGGTTATTCATATGTGGAGTGAATTGTTGGACTCACATACAAAGAAAAAAAAGGGGGGGTGTTGAGAATTAACTATATGTTTGATTCTTGTAAGTTACATCCGGTTAAAGATTCACTCATTTAATATGTTTACTTTCAAGTGAGTATTCTACAGATTGTAACATGTTTTTAATGAGGATTAATTATGCATTCTATCTATATCGGTGATTTAATTATTGAATTACTAGGTAAACATTTGGGATAATGTTTTAGAATAATTCATTGGTAACCTAAATTTTAAGTTAGTGTTAATCTATCAAACGGGAGTTAGTATGTTAAATGACGATTCGGTAGATGAGTCTGCTATTGGAGTGTAAACAGAGTATAATTGGTTAGACGGGTTCAGAAAGGGATTTCTCACCCTTAGTTTAGTTGATTATTTAACTTGCCAATTCCGGAGATGAGTTAGGTTTCCTGTTAGAATCATAACATTCATAATTCATGTTTCACAATAAATCAAGACTAGGTGGATTCGACTCTAGGTAAAACAAATCTTCGATACTGTTCCTAGTCAGATTCCTTTATATTCCATCGTTCTTTGCTCGTTAATTTTATTTAATTAGGTTTTATTATCATTCAAAGGATTGGACACCCGATGATGAAGATGTAAGTCCTTCAATTGTTGATTTTATCGACTCTAATTATATTTCAATTATGCAGGATGAGTCTTACGATAAGGTGGAGGTAAAGCGGGAGAATTACCCAGATGATTCACCCGTGTTCATCGAAGTCATACTCCAATGGAAAGAGTATTCACAACTCGAGGAGATTCCTATATTTCAAAGTACAAAGGAAACTAAGGAGGAAACAAACGAGCTGGAATGTAACAAGATATAACCTCCCAAGCTAATCGTAGGTAACTCATGTGTACCGGGTATGTATCACTACTACCACCCTCACTTCAATACAAGTGTTGGGTAAGATGCCTTAATTTCAAGTAAATAAGGACAAAGTCAAGCTAGAGACTCGGACAAAAACAAGCGCTTCTCGGGAGGCAACCCATGCTTAGTGTATATTTTGACTTCTATTATATTTTCTATTTTTATTTCTTTTACATATAACACTGTGAGCGAGTTTACTAGAAATCCTCACGAGACTATAACTCGTCCACTCGGGCTACCAAGGGGTTTACAAGCTTGTTGCATACCTAAATGCAACCGTGATTATATGAAAGCGAATTTAGTTTTTTTGTTCATATTATAGGTTGATGTTCTTTTTTTTAGTTTGTTCTGTGGGCGAAAGTTGTGGTACTCTACTTTGTGCAGATTGGTCCTCCAAAAGTTGCTATTGTTTTCTCCTTATTCAACAATCTTACCGTTGATGGCTCGGTTAAACCCAGGAAGTATCTATTCTCTCTTACTTTTTACCTTTACACATTTCTATACTTATTATGTCATTGCATTGGGGACAATACAAATTTCGAAGTGTGAGGTGGGGGTTAAGTTTCATTTAAGCTTGAGTTTGTCCTTGCATGTTGTGTGAAAGTGCTTAAAATTAGACCAATTTTTTTTAGAATTCTTAGTCCATCTACATGAAAGTGATTGAACTACATGAATTTAGTTGTTTTCTATTTTCTATACTAGAGAGTAGTTAAGTGTTAATGAAACGGTATGACATATCATACATATAGCCCGCACTTACATGAGAGATTGAGTCTGACAAATGTCATTCATGACTCTGTATTCATTTGTTGTGAATATGTTTGAATGCATTCGTTCTAGAACTTGTGTTTAAATGCTTGTCGAAACCATCATAACAAATGTACTAGACTATTGCACTTAGAAAGGCTATCATTGTGTTTAGCCCTTTTTTGTTCGTTAGATACTCTTACTTTTAGGCTATATAATTAGTCCTACCCTTACTATTCGTAGTGATCATTTTTAGCACTCGAAACCCTAATTAGCCGTGTCGAGATTAAGCTTTTTTCGTTTTCAACCTAATTTTTTTAGCCTTTCCATTTATTTTAGCATCCGTGAGTTCAATAAAAATATTTTCCCTAAACACTTATGTGAAGAGTGAATACGTGGTGAGGATATAAATTCATGTGCAGTTTTAGAAATGCTTAAGAAATCTGATTAAGATATAAGGTTCAACTTATTCGTGTGGCTTACATCACTTGATTGTGTATGGGTGGGGATGATAAATTTAAGTGGTCTTGTTTGAACGTTTTTCATCATGGTTTGCTCGGAGACAAACAAAATTTAATTGTAGGTGTTTGATATTGTCGTATTTTAATATATAATATATATTTATTTCACAAAAATATCTATGTTTTTCGAGTCACATTATAACCTAAATTGTGTTCAAATGTATACTTAATCAAAATTTGGCTATTTCAAGCCGGAGCTGTCCGAAAATGAAATAAAAACATAAAATTCGTTGTATTAAGTATAAGGCAAAGATGAGAGTAATTGAGATTCAAACTTGGCCAAGAAGTTGTTCATATGTGGAGTGAATTGTTGTGCTTGCATACAATAAAAAGAAGTGGTTGTTGAGATATCTAATATACATAAAAGATTAATTTAATAAAATTTATTAGACGATCTCAAACATTCATTTAAAAATCTATTTTGACTTTTTAGAGTCAAAATTATTTGAGATAATTTCATATATGCCCTTATTAAATCATATAAAATCGTATTTACACACCTTAATTTACAAATATCATATTTACCATTTATAATATTTCAAAATATCATAATTAACCAAATTCTTAGTTTTATCATTTTAAAATATTTTATAATCATTTTAAATTCTTTTTAATTATAACCAATAATGTTTAATTTTATTACTCTTAATTGTAACAATAATGATTGATGACTTATATAAGAAATACAATCACATCTCTTCATATCATGATACCACGTTTCTGCCGTCAAATCTGCAATCTCACTTGCATCGATGTTCCCACTTCTGGTTGGAGTATTGATGTCGTACATCGTAATTTTTTAAATTTTCATTTAATTCGCATTTTATTATTATTTAATACGTTTTTATTAATATTTAATATTTATTATCGTTTAAACCAACCCGTGTATCACACGAGCATTTAGTCTAGTTATATATAAAAGAATAACCTACGAGGGCAGCTACATTCTTTATTGACGACGATGGCATAAAGAAGAAAAGATAGCATCCAAATTTTGAAATTGAAAAACATAAATGAACAATTGAATTTTATCAACAAAAAAATACGGCGGCATAATTCAAGATTAGTAGCGGAGATAGAAGGGGGCTGAAGGGTGCTTGGCCCCCTAACCCCTAATTAGCCTACAGCCCTTGTATATTATAAGTTAAGTTGACCAATTTTTTTATTAAATTCATCCCCAAATAAAACTAAATACCCAATATAATAACACGATAAACAATCCCAATATAATAACACGATAAACAATGAAGGCCGAAGCCGCATTCTACCCTTAAGGATTTGAATGTTTTATTATTTTATTCATTTTTCTCGAAATGTTTTTCATGAAATTTTACTCCGCTTCCAATTCGTCGATTGATATTTTATCTTCTGTTTTGCAATTATACCTTTACAACGTTTAATTTAAATGTAAATGTTGTTTTTGATTATATCAAAACCAAACTATCAAAGAATCTGCAAACTAGAAGAAATGAGATTAACGTATTTCACTATCTAGTTTATAGTTTATAATATTGAATTATAAAATTTAGTATAATAAAGAACATTCTGTTATCGTGAGTCAAGAGTTTGTAGTGAACAATTATTTTTGTTATTGAATCACAAATCATGAGTTAACGTTATCAAATTAAATCGTTATTATTTTAATTTTTATGATCCGAAATATTTTTTATTTAATATTTTGTAACAAACATGTTAATTAATGACAAAACGATTGATTTTAAGTGTTATTTTAATACGTAATTTCTTGTCTTTAAACGAACTTCTATTATTTATTTATCTTACAAAATAATAAAATTATTTATGTTATTTGTATATTATGGGTATTATTAGTATACGAGACCCCCTATTTAGAAATCTTAGCTCCGCCCCTGTTCGAGATACACAATTAATATTCATTAAAATACATTGGCGGCTGCATTTCTGTTAGTCGATGGTGGAGAAAAAAAGAAGCAATGAAGTTTTAGACGAGATCAAGGGGAGCGGTCTATGAACCAATGTTTGAAGAGAGTGATCGTGACTTTTATGATATTAACTTGGTTTGTTTATCATCGGTATATAATGATTTTTAAACTTGGTTTTTCTTTATATTTGTTGTTTTTTAGCTTGTCTATGAGTTAGAGCTCCTATTTTACCTAGATTAAATGAAACTCATGGATTGATTTATTTTTGTTCGTAAATTATGTGTTTGATTCTTGTATATTACATCCGGTTAAAGATCCACTCGTTTAATATTTTTACTTCCAATTGAGTATTCTATAGATTGTAATGTGTTTTTAACGGGAATTAACTATGCATGCTATCTATATTGGTGAATTTTTATTGAATTACTAGGTAAACATTAGGGTAATGTTTAAGAATAATTCATTGGTAACCTAAATTTTAAGTTAGTGCTAATCTATCAAACGAGAGTTGGTTGGTTAAATGACGATTAGGGAGATGAGACTGCTATTGGATTGAAAACATGTTATAATTGGTTAGACGAGTTTAGAAAGGGATTTCTCACCCTTAGTTTAGTTGATTATTTAACTTGGCAATTCGGGAGATGAATTAGGTTACACTTTAGAATCATAACCTTCATAATTCATGTTTCATAATAAATCAAGACTAAGTGGATTTGACTCTAGGTGAAACAACTTTGATACAGTTCATAGTCGGTTTCCTTTATATTCTAAAGTTCTTTTTGTCGTTAATTTTATTTAATTAGTTTTTGTTAGTATTAAAGCAAAGCCCCTTTTAAATAATTTGTGTAGGTTAGTTAGTAATCTCTAGTTAATTATTATAATATTACCTTTCTTTGTGGAAACGATACCCTACTTGCCAGGCTATACTATAACACGATCCAGTTATACTTGCCGGTAGTGCGTGGTGAAACTTAGGTGATTTTGGACTTTAATTTAAAGCATGATTTTTACGAATCTATTTTTTGGCGTCGTTGCCGGGGAGACAATACCTTACTTGCCTAGGCTATACCACAACATGATCCGGTTATACTTGCTGGCAGTGCATGGTGAAACTTAGATGATTTTGGACATTAATTTAAAACCCGGTTTTTACGCATTAAGTGTTTTGCGCCGGTGCCTGGAACAATGTTTATTTTGTTTGACTAGATTTTATTAGTTAATCGATTCTTTCCCAAGATTTATTCATGTGAAAGTTATTTTCTCTATCTTTTTTATCTATTATTTGCTTTGATTATTTTTCCTTTTCCATACTACTCTTGGTTTCCTTTCGTGTTTCATTATCAAGGAACTCCGTTATTCCCTTATAGAGGAGGCATGCCTTTTGTCAAGAGGTGTGCGATAACCAACCGATGTTCTTACCTGGGGATGATGGAAAACAATATTGCTATATAAAGCTAATGACATACCAATGTGGTCAGCTAAAGATAATGAACCAATGTTTTCAAGTGGGCATAACTGGTCGGTAACACCATTTGTTGATGATGACATGTCCATGCTATCACCTTGGGAGGCTTATCCCATGATCCAACAGCCCCTAGAGATATCTTATTATGATCATTATGCCTATCCTCAACTAGTGTCACGACAAGAAGAGAGGAAATCAAATCTTTAGGATCTAATAAGGAGATTCATAGAGACTCAAATTGCGTGTATTATACGGATCCAAATTAAACTTGAACAATAGCAAGCCCTTAATAAACGTATTCAAATGGAGTATCAAGAGTCAATCTAGAAACTAGAAAGGGAGGTTGAGAGGATTATTCAGCTTGTTCCTGAATCATCCTCAATTATGTAGGACGGGTCTTATATGATGAGGTGGAGGTAAAGGAGGAGAATTCCACAGATGATTCACCCGTGTTCGTCGAGGTCACACTCCAATTTAAAGAGAATTTGCAACGCTAGGAGAGTCCTATATTTCAAAGCACAAAGGAAACTAAGGAGGAAACAACTGAGCTGGAATGGAACAAGATACAACCTGCCAAGCTAATCATAGGTAACTCATGTGTATCAGGTATGTATCACTACTACCACCCTCACTTCAATACAAGTGTGGGGTGGGATGCCCTAATTCCTAGTTAATAAGGACAGAGTCAAGCTAGAGATTCAGACAAAAACAAGCGCTTCTCAGGAGGTAACCCGTGCTTAGTGTAGGTTTTTACTTCTATTGTATTTTGTATTTTTATTTCTTTTATGTATAAAACTTTGTGGATCTGTTTACTAGAAATCCTCACGAGACTATAACTCGTCCACTCGGGTTACCGAGGGGTTTAAAGGCTTGTTGTATACGCTAAATGCAACCGTGATTCCTACGAAGGTAAATTTTGTTTTTTTTGTTCGTATTATAGATTGATGTTCTTTTTGGAGTTTGTTCTGTGTGTGAAAGTTGTGGTACTCTACTTTGTATCGACTAGTCCTCCAAGAGATGCTATTGTTTTCTCAAGATCTAACAATCTTACCGTTGTGGCTCAGTTAAACCCATGGAGTATCTATTCTCTCTTACTTTTCACCTTTACACATTTTATACTTACTATGTCATTGCATTAGAGACAATGCAAATTTCTAAGTGTGGGGTGGGGGTTAAGTTTCACTTACGCTTCTGTTTGTCCTTGCATGTTGTATGAAAGTGCCTAAAATTGGACCAATTTTTTTAGAATTCTTAGTCCATCCACATGAAAGTGATTGAACTACATGAATTAGGTCATTTTCTATTTTCTATATTAGAGAGTAGTTGAGTATTGATGAAACGACATGACTTAGCAAGCTTATAGCCCGTACTTACATAAGAGATTGAACCTGACATATGTCATTATTAACTATGTATTCATTTGCTGTAAGTATGTTTGAATATATTCATTTTAGAACTTGTGTCTAAATGTTTGTCGAAACCACAATAATGAGTATACTAAACTATTGCACTGTGGAGGCCATCATTGTATTTAGCCTTTTGTTTTTAGCCATTTTTTTCGTTAGATAATCTTACTTTTATGCTATCTAATTAGTCCTACCCTTACAATGTGTAGTGCTCATTTTAGCACTCGAAACTCTAATTAGCCATGTCGAGCCTAAGCCTTTTTCATTTTCAACCTATTTTTTTAGCATTTCCATTTACTTTAGCTTTCTTCTTGACCATAGCTTAAATTCAGTTTGGCTGAATATGTTTCATGTTAGTGTTTTCTTATTTTTAGTGTTATTTCAATTTGTGAATAAAAAAAATAGATAAGCCGAGTCTTGATAGTTGATAATTTTGGCTTGAATCTTGCAAGTCGGTGCACACAAAAAATGCAAAAAAAAAAAAAAATACAAAAAATAAAAAAAGGGAGCAAAAAAAAAGGAAAATAAAAAAATATATGGTTGAAAAAAATAGTGCATGCAAGAATCCATTTTATGTTTGAATGTTTTGTTTATCTATTAGTTTTTACTCATTATTTGTTTGTACTCGATGTTTATGTTTTGCCATTCCAGTTTGAATGGCGGTGTGCATGTATTATTCAATGTAACGCCCCAAAGTTCAAAAGTTGTTTCAAAAGTTGTTATTATTAAGTATTATAAAAGATTAGAGGTGTTTATTAAAATAGAGGGGTTAAAGTTGTCATTTTGAAAGATGATAAGTTCAGGGATTGTTTGGTAATTCTTGAAAAGTGCTTATATATGTGTGTTAGTTATTTGACTTGTGATTGTCAATACTTTCCAAGTACACAACCACATTCATAGAGCAGCCAATTTCTTGGTTTCTTTTGATCAAGAACAAGAAATCCAGAGTGTAGCATCACATCCAAGTAATCCATAGTAACAAGGTATGTGTTCTTGAATGAGTTTTTGTGTGTTTTGGGTCAAGAAAGTGATTTCAAAGGTGAAATTATTGATTGTTGTTAGTAGTGGTGTTTTTAGTTGTTGTTTAGTAGTTTCAGATGTTGTAGCATATTTTGCAAGCACCGGAAAATACTTGTAATAAGATTGAAACCAAGAACAACAGTTGTGTTCTTCATAGAAAGTTGCAAGTCGGTCATGTACACGGCCCATGTAGGGGTACACGGCCCGTGTACATGTTTTAAAGACGGTGACAGGCCATGTAGGGTTACATGGTCGTGTAAAGTGTAAGGTACACAGCCCGTGTAGGGTTACAAGACCCGTGTAGAGGTCAAAGGCGGTGACAGGCCATGTAGAGTTACATGGTCGTGTAGCATAAGAGGTACACGGCCCGTGTATGGTTTTTGTCAACACCGGCCATTTGGCCAAGTGAGGTCGTGTGGTGTGCAGGGTACACGACCCGTGTAGGCTCCTTTTTCAGCACAGTTTAATCAATTTACGATGTTTATCTTATTCTTTGGTACATGAAGGTGCCTGGATACTTGACAACACCTGTTACTTGTTTAGCATATCACCCGGTTATCACGTGAGTATACTATTCCTTTAGTATGATTAGCATATGTGTATGCACAAGTGAACAGTATGATATATGTATTTTGTGATATTTTTGTTATGTAAGATAGTTTTGATATGTATATATTGTACAACATTAGTGTATAGCTATGCAGGTGATATAACTATGCATAAGATTAGTATCAGGGTACATAGTTATGTACCTGATTAGTGAAAGGGTGTACAGCTACACTGTATACCAGAACAGTAACAGTTTATGCAGGTTTGCAGGTGTTACAGCTTGGATGCAAGACATCCTGGTGAGACTTTACTTATGTTTTAGGATTATTTATGTTCAGATAGTATGTTCACTAAGCATTAGCTTATGTTTCAGTGTCTTATGTTGCAGGTGGCATAAGTTCAAGCAAGGGTAAGGCCCAGCACGGTGTTCAGCCGGATAACTCCCGGTGTTCAAGAAGCAAACGTTTGGACACTACTTTTGTAAATGTTAGCACATGTATGTTTAGAAACTGTATTTTTGTGAAACTTTGATAGTTTTAGGTGCTAACTCGTAAGATAATGTTTTTAAATTAAAACTGGAAAAGTGGTGCTACATCCAACTAGATTTGAGTTTGATATATTTTAGTCGCTTTAAATTTCCGTGAACACTACAACCTCAAAGTCCTCTCGAAAGTCTTAGGGGGCGCGTGGTTAAATAGAGAGAAATGAGATTGGCAAAGGGTAAGTATATACAAAGAAATGCAATGAGCATTTTCTAATATTATCATTACCATTGATATTTCTTGGTTAATATAGGTAATCATTATATACATATGTGTGTGTACACACACACACACACACACACACACATATATATATATATATATATATGGGAATAGTGCACCGAAATGTAATGAACAATACCCAATTTAATATTGTGTGTAACAAACTAAACTTTCTTCGCTAAAATGCATCAAACTACCCGAAATTTGCAATTAATGTAATGTGACCTTCTATAGAAGGTTTCCAGGTCACCCTAATTTTTTTCTATTTTTATTATTTTGTTGTCATATTTTATTATTATTATTATTAAAACCAAGAAAATTAATTATCTTGTATGAATATGTTCTTCTTCTTCATCGATTGGTCCAGATGGGTTCAACCACCACCACCACCGCCGCTACCTCCTTTGTCTTCAACTACCACCACAATTTTAGGGTTTTCTTGGTTCATCTTCTTCATTTTAGGGTTTTTTTATTTAGTTTTCAAGTTCGATTCAAGAAGATTTTTCAGGGTTTGATTTTTGTTCTTGAATATATTTTGGTCCAGATGGGTTCAACCACCACTGGCGCCACTGCCATCTCCTTCGTCTTCAACCACCACCGCCGCCGCCGCCACCTTCTTTGTCTTCAACCACCACCACCGACGCTACCTCCTTTGTCTTCAACTACCACCACAATTTTAGGGTTTTCTTGATTCATCTTCTTCATTTTAGGGTTTTTTTTATTTAGTTTTCAAGTTTGATTCAAGAAGATTTTTATAGGGTTTGATTTTTGTTCTTGAATATATTTTGGTCCAGATGGGTTCAACCATCACTGGCGCCACTGCCATCTCCTTCGTCTTCAACCACCACCGCCGCCGCTGCCACCTTCTTCGTCTTCAACCACCACCACCGACGCTACCTCCTTTGTCTTCAATTACCACCACAATTTTAGGGTTTTCTTGGTTCATCTTCTTCATTTTAGGGTTTTTTTTATTTAGTTTTCAAGTTCGATTCAAGAAGATTTTTCTGGGTTTGATTTTTGTTCTTGAATATATTTTGGTCCAGATGGGTTCAACCATCACTGCCGCCGCTGCCATCTCCTTCGTCTTCAACCACCACCGCCGCCGCCGCCACCTTCTTCGTCTTCAACCACCACCACCGACGCTACCTCCTTTGTCTTCAACTACCACCACAATTTTAGCGTTTTCTTGGTTCATCTTCTTCATTTTAGGGTTTTTTTAGTTTTCAAGTTCGATTCAAGAAGATTTTTCGATTTTTGTTCTTGAATATATTTTGGTTCACCTTTTCTATGATATAATATTGTACTTTTAAAGATCAGTTAACTTGCAGATCTTGTTCTTGAGGATGATTGCAATCTTGAAGCATGTTCTTGATGATAATAATAATAATTATTATTATTCTTAATATAAATAAAATGGTAATAAAAATAAAAAAATAGAATATAAAAAATAAAAAATCAAAGATTACCGGGAAACCTTCTATAGAAGGTCATATTACATTAATTGCAAATTTCGGGTAGTTTGATGCATTTTAGCGAAGAATGTTTAGTTTGTTACACACAATATTAAATTGGGTATTGTTCATTACATTTCGGTGCACTATTCCCTATATATATATATATATATATATATATGTTTGTGTGTTGTACAGGTTGATGGCGGTGGCAGTAGTCGATAGTGATGGTTGTGATGATGGTTGTTAGTGGCAATAGTAAGTGTGTTAGTAGTTGATGATGGTGATAATAACCATTAGTGCTAATAGTTGGTGGCGGCGATAACAATGTTGGTTAAGGCATCGATTAATCTCAATTAGCGGCGGCGGGTGGTAGTTGATGAAGACGGTGGTTACGACAGTCGATAGGCGGGTCTAGTGGTCGATAGAAGTGGTGACATGAGGTGGAAGTGGTGGCTTCGGTGACAGCGGCAGCGGTCTATGATGATAGTAGAGTGTAGTGGTGACAGTGACTTTAGGAGTGGTTTATGATGGTGGTAGAGTGTAGTGGTGGCGGTGACTGTTGTAGTGGTCTATGATGGTGGTAGAGTGTAGTGGTGGAGGTGGTGATTGTGTGCCGAGTTGCGATGGTGTAGTGGTTGTGGCCGGTGGTGGTGGCGGCAAAGAATGGTGGCAGCGATATCGGTGATGGTAGTGTGTGCGACTAGTTATGATGGTGTGGTGGTTGCGACCGATGGTGATGGCAGGAGCGACGGTGGCGGCAGTTGGTGGTGGTATCAGAGCGACGGTGGCGGCAATTCGTGTTTGTTGAAAAAAATATTAATATACAATACACGGTCGCAATTTAAAAGAATAACCTACGACGGCGGCTGTATTCTTTATTTACCATGATGGTAGAAAGAAAAAGACAGCAGCCAAATTTTGAAATTGAAAAAGATAAATATACAATTGAATTCTATCAACAAAAAAATAGGGCGGAATAATTGGAGATACACAATTAATATTCATCAAAAATACATCGGCTGTTGCATTTCTTTTAGTCGACGGCAGAGGAAAAAGCAGCAATGAAGTTTTAGAAGAGATCAAGGGGAGCCGTCTATGGACCGGTGTTTGAAGAGTAAGATATCTTTTTTATGGGATTAACTCGGTTCGTTTATCATTGATCTATATTATTTTTAAACTTGATTTTTCTTTTTATTTATTGTTTTCTAACTTAGCTATGAGTTATGACTCCTGTTTTACCAAGATTAGATGAAACTCATGAATTAATTTATTTTTGTTCATGAATTATGTGTTTGATTCTTGTATTTTACATCCAGTTAAAGATTCACTCATTTAATATTTTTACTTCCAACTAAGTATTCTATAGATTTTAATGTGTTTTAACGGGAATTAACTATGCATGCTATCTATTTTGGTGATTTATTTATTGAATTACTAGGTAAACATTTGGGATAATGTTTAAGAATAATTCATTGGTAACTTAAATTTTAAGTTAGTGTTAATCTATCAAACAGATGCTAGTAGGTTAAATGACGATTCGGGAGATGAGTCTGCTATTGGATTGTAAACATAGTATAATTGGTTAGACGGGTTTAGAAAGGGATTTCTCACCCTTAGTTTAGTTGATTATTTAACTTGACAATTCGGGAGATGAGTCAGGTTACCCCTTAGAATCATAACTTTTATAATGTATGTTTCATAATAAATCAAGACTATGTGGATTCGATTCTAGGTGAAACAAATCTTACCATTGATAGTCAGTTTCCTTTATATTCTATCGTTCTTTTGGTCATTAATTTTATTTAATTAGTTTTTATAAGTACTAAAGCAAAGCCCGTTTTAAATAATTTGTCTAGGTTAGTTAGTAATCTCTAGTTAAATATTATAATATTACGGTTCCTTGTGGAAGCGATACCCTACTTGCCTATTCTATATTGCTATATGATCCAGTTATCCTTGTTGAGAGTGCGTGGTGAAACTTAGGTGATTTTGCACTTTAACTTCCAACTTGATTTTTACACATCATCGACTCACCTAGAGCGGCTTAAGTTGCGGCAACAAAGGAAGAAAACCATAAAGCAGAAAAAGCGGAAAAAGTTGAAGGGAAAATGGCTTTGATGGTAACGGAAAGCCACGGGATGTTAATTTGCTACGCGCGAATCTCGGTACTGTAAGTGAGAGGCGTCCGGGATATCATATTCAATAAGGCACATAAATCAAAATTTTCGATTCACCCGTGAACCACTAAAATGTACAGGTACATAAAGATGGATTATTACTAGCCGGAGATGAAACAGGATGTGGTTAAATACGTCGAAAAGTGTCTAACATGTCTACGAGTTAAAGCAGAGCACGCGACTACACGGGAAGCTACAACCATTAGAAATACCTGTATGGAAATGAGAAAACCTGACCTTGGATCTAATAACAAAGTTACCTAAAACTCCGAGGAATTCAGACACAATTTGGGTTGTTATGGATCGGTTGACCAAGAGTATGCACTTCATACCTATACCAAAGGCTTTTTCAGTGGAACAAATGGCAGATATTTATGTGAAAGAGATAATCATGAGGCACGGAGTACCGGTATCTATTATTTCTAATCGTGATGTGCAGTTTAAGTCCAAGGGGTAAGTTTAACGAGGATTTGGGTACGTGAGTCAATCTCAGCATGACATATCATCCTTGGATAGATGGGCAAAGTGAAAGAATGATTCAAACACCAGAAGACCTGTTAAGAGCCTGTGTGATTGATTTCGGGAGAAGCTGGGATTTGTATCTACCACTAGCAGAATTCTCGTATAACAACAGTTATCATGCAAGTATCGGCATGCCCCTGTATGAGATGTTATGCAGGAGAAACTGTAGAACCCCCATTTGCTAGGAGAAGTTGGATAAAGAGAACTAGGCCGAAATAGTACAGAAAATATATGAGTATGTACAACAGGTTCGTGAACAACTAAAAGCCGCTCAAACCCAACATAAAAGTTACGCAGACAAATGGAGATCATTACTGAAATCTAGGTCGGAGATTTTGTGCTATTGAAGGTATCCCCATGGAACGGGGTGATTTGATTTAGAAAACGGGGAAAATTGAATCTGAGGTTTATCTGGCCGTTCAAGGTGATTGCGAGAATCGGAAAAGTAGCCTACTGGTTGGAATTGCCTGAAGAATTGTCAAACATACACAACACATTTCATGTGTCGAAACTTGCAAAAGTGTTTAGTTGAAGACAGCATTTGTGCCCTTAGAAGATACTGAACTATATCAAGAGACCAGTCGCCATCATTGAAAGAAAAGTCAAACAATTGTGCAACAAACAAATTGGGATCATGAAAGTACAATGGGAATACCGGAAAGGCTCAGAATGGACATGGGAGTTAGAGGAGGAAATGAAAAGGAACTATTCCGCATTATTCGAGTAAAGCTTTCGAGAACGAAATCGTAACTAAGTGGGGGAGAGTTGTAATACCCATATTTTGTAATATGTAAAAATTAAATAATAATAATATTTCAATTTCATTTTTAAAGTTATCATGGTTATTTATATACTAGATTAAGAGTTGAAGGACTAATGTTGCCATATTGAGAATGTGGGAAGGTTATTTAACCCAAGTTAGGGCACAAGGCCCAAGGTTAGATGATTTTGAGCCGTCACCGTGAAGTGTGTGTGTGTGGTGTTCGTGAGCTGAGGGGAGGAAGGACCTAAACCAACATCATTTTGCAAGAAATCAAAAGGGGATCAATCAAGTATGAGTTCTCTATCTCCATTGAATGCTTATATACGGATTTCATAGCGAAATGGGTAGAGATTTGTGATTTTTGTTGTAGTTCTAGTTGTGTCGTTTTAACGAGAGAAAAAATTGGGTTTTAACCCATTAAAACTTGATGAAAATCTAATTAACTTGGTAGGGTTTGTTCTTAGATATGGCTCATAGATAGACGACTTCCGCTGGATTTATTTTCATAAACTAATTTTTGTTTACTTCAAACGATACAAGAGATATGATTTGAACAAAATTAGAACATTACCCATGTGAGATGTAATTAAGTATTTTGAGAAATATTGTATGTGTCGTTATGAGTTGATATTTGAATTAGATTCATTTAATTTTTTTTGGGGCGCTACAAGTCTTTTGAACAGTGAGCTGTCTATACAGCAGCGAAGCCTTGTCACAATCATTTCCTAAAAAGATGTGAACAACGGTAAGCATAATGCTTAGCGAGGACGTTACTCACATACCATACCAGCTTGACATATATCATTCTCACATGACAGAACACATAAGTTTCTTATCATTTCTTGCATACCCGCTACCGAAGTAGTGGGCCTTTACTTACCTATATGCTTAGGACAATCTCATCATACCCGTTGTATTAAACGGTCTAGCATACCCGATACCGTAGTGACCGGTCTCCTCATATCTTTCACATAATAACAACTATCATACATTTACACGTCCTTATACATCATCATCAATAGGTCACCTACATAGGATGCAAGTAAGAGTACTCACCTGATTGTCGTTTAAGTAAAAGCAGTGACAATTGAGTACATATCAGAATTACGTGTCTATCGGTAATCACCTACATAATAGGTTACCATCATATTAGTCACCCACTAAAGTCACATCTAGGTCTATACTTGACACTTGGTTACTCTAGTTTTACACTCTGCGATTCACTTTAGTGACCCATTTCACGATTTCAACACTCATTATCCTTTTTACAACTTGAGAAACATTCTAGTTTTTGATTCCCTATGGAGTCTTGATTTTTGATTGGGTAATTTAAGTACACTTGCGATTCATCCATTCAAATCCAAGTTATGAGTACATTGAGGTTCAATTTGTGATTCACCAATTTACGGTTTTATGTTAACTTGATTTGCGATTTCAAACTAATCATGACTTGCGATTCCCGTCCTTTACATGTTATACGATTCATAGCTGTTTCCAGGGAGATTTACGATTCCCATTCAAAACTTGATTTTCGATCCATGAGTAACATGGTTTACGATTCCCGTTATTTTACGATTCTGATTTTAGTTTTGCATTTTGACTCGGCATCACCTCACCGATTTCGATTGCATTGCTTTGTTAGGTTTTCAATTCCCTTAACATATCTGATTTACGATTCCCTTTGTGCTCACATGAAATTTGAGATTCTAAACACGATTCGAAGCTTCTAGGCACTTTTTGATTGGGGAATCCCCATGGGACTTGACCCATAGATTTTTTATTTAACTCAATATGTCATTTACGATTCTAACTTGGTCAAGATTCAAGATTCATACTCTTTAAATAGTTTTCGATTCTGGTTCTTAAGAACATTTTCGATTCAAAACCATAACCGATCTCAATCACCTAAACTCATTCGAAACTCAATTAAATCATCTAATTCTTATTGTATTTAGTTGTTAAACAAATCCCTAGTAATTAATTGTTTCCTCGTCAATCTTTGAACATTCGAAATTCCCATTTAGTTCTCGGTTTAGCGTTAGTGACCGACAGTTCAGAATCGGCCCTAATACTTTATTAGTACCTAATCAATTTGCATAAAAATGATATGAAATAGATCACCAAGTTATAAGGAATCTTACATGATACTTTCCAAAAAGAATTTAATGATTTGGTGCGCTTTTTCCAATCCTTTCTCATTCTCGGTTACACCCATAATACACATAGTGCACATAGACATTCAATGCGGCTACAATACTGAGTTATGGGGTATTTTGCCCTACATTTGGGCTTTTATACCCTTCCCCACTTCCTAATGTGCCATTTTTAAGTCCTTTTATTTAATAAAAATCCATTTCATTCCCATTTACTTTGACATATTTAACACCTCATCTATTTATACCTTATAAACACTTTTACATTCGGATTTCGGTTATTGCATTGGGCTTGTCCAAAACTGAACCATTTAAGATTTCATGGAGAATTTTGAGTTCAAAGTCTCGCAGCACCTTACTACAAGTATTTCAAAACATGGTAGCAAAAAAAGGTCTTTTTTATCAACTTTTATCCTTTTACTTAATCCTGTTAGGGAGATAATCACTTCACCTTAATAAATCAACTCTGCCTATTTTATTCTATAGAATTTGATGGTAACCAAACCCTACATTCAGTATGACTTAGAAAGTATTCAAACATGTGTTGTTTGAATCAGATTGTTGAAATTTTGCTAAGTATGAAAAGATCAGCTGAGAAGTAGCCCCTACTCAAAGCATAAGCCGAAGGACATCAACTAAGGAACTTCGGGATAAAAAGACAGGTGTAAAAGACTATCGGCTGAGGAAAAACAACCATCAGTTGAGTGAAGAAATTTGATCAACTGAGAGATTCATAATCATCAGCTGAGTGAGAAAATGGATTAGTTGAGGCCACATAAATCAGCTAAGTAAGTCTTTCAAAACACAAGTCTTCATGATACATAAACTTATATATTTAAATGATCAACTGAGCATATTTGATCAACTGATCATGTAAATACATAAGCTTATGTTTTTCTAGTATGACTGTTGATCATTTGAGCATCCATATGATCAGCTGAGCAATAGTTATCAACTTAACCTTTGTAAAAATTGATCAACTGATCATGTCCTTCAACTGAGTAGTATTATTTAAAAGAATTCAGTACTATCTGTTAGCTGAGTCAAGCAAAATATCAGATCTGCTCATTGTATATCTTTGTAAGCTTTATAAGTAAAAGACAGAACATGTGTTGTTCTATTATGCCTTTAGATCCTTGATTGTAAAAGTACAAAGCACTTTTTGGATCAAGCATGAGACAAAAAGGATAGATCTTATCATCTGAAAAAGGAGAAAGGTACATTTGAAATTGAAGATCTCGAAGATTTGCAACCTCAACAAGTATGGCCGGCAATTCTATATTTGATAAGGTTAATCCTGAAAGAAGAATGAGTGTTGATAAAAGTTTAATCATGAAAAACGAAACTTAAACTTCCAAGACAAAAAGCACAAGGGATAATATTATTTTAATGTTAATGAGCATTGCTTTTCTGAAAAGCAAATTTACCTTACGCAATCCTTGATTAAAGTAAGTCTACTTTTCACTCACTAACTTTACAGATATTATATTATTTTCTTTAGCTCTTTTGCCTCTTTCCTTCGACCAACTGGACACGCCAAAGCTTATATAAATACCTATGCATGATGGACATGTAAAATACACTTCAACACAACAAACAATAATCTCATTAGTTGAGAAAATTCGTAGAGTTTAGCAATTTGTGTGGAATCAAACTTGTTCATGTGTTGAACATTCTTAGACATTAGTTGTTCTAGAGTTAGCTTGTTTATGTGTTAGACAAATTAGTTGCCACCTTTTATTATACTTAGAATTTCCGCTTCTAGAACATGTAATTCTTGATTCATCATCAATAAGAATTATATAAAAATATCATGGTGTGTATTTAAATTTTAAAAAGCTAAATTTTGTATTCAACCCCCCTTCTACAAACATTCGTTGTTATGTACTCACTCTAGGACTAACAAATCCCTTTTTATAAATTATTGTACGTAACGTTTTTACCTTTCAAAAGACGCCAAAGAATTTTTCATCAAGTGTAGTTCAAGAAATCACTAATTAAAGTCGGAGATGTCCTAAACCAAACCCATTCATCACTTTATTGATATTTCGACTCAACTTAAACTTCAATTTAGACGTCTTTTTGCATTAGTTTAGCCACTTGATTACCTTTCCATAAAATCATGAATAATTACTTTTCATGAAATATTTATCGAAAATTTTGATTTCAAAATCTCTATTTCATTAGTGTTATAGGTGAAGATGGGCATGATGGAGGAAAGATGACCTACTATAGTAGGTTAAAATCAACAAAGTTAACATAATAACATAGTTTTTGTGAGTTTGTTGGCTATATGTGTAAAAAAAGTTAACGAGCCATAATAAAACATTAGAAAACGAAAGTATTATTTAATAGATTTACCCCTGTCTAATTAGGTTGTCATCAAAACATAATAAAGTTGAGATCTTAATAAGAGTAACATTGTCTATTGACCAAGAGAAACATTAGTTTGTAACATGGTGACTATAATGATGGTTTTTAAAACGATTTAATTGTGTGTCTTATTTATTAAGTGTTGCGTAATAAAAGTGTCCCAATTAATGACGTTTGTAAAGAATAATAGTAAAATTTCAACTTTGTCATTTTATTTTCGAACTAAGCAATTTAATTAATAAAATCCTTAGAAATATCAATTAGATTACTCTAATGTCTAATAAATAAAAATAATTATCGACTTTGAAAATTTATTATGTGAAATGATAATTTCTTATTAAATAAAACACAAGCAATGTTATTATAACTCACGAGTTAAAATCAAATTATCACCTTAATAATTACTATAACACAACCATAACTTTTTATTCTATTCTAGCTTTAAAATTATTATTTGATTAATAAGTTGAAATTTTTTGAAACCTCATCTCTTTGCTTTATTTAAAGATGACAAGGAAGCGTTTGGTTTCTTTAAGTATTTGAAAGTTTTATGTATGTATACTTCTAACATTTTTTATTTAATTTTGATATATTTAAAGTTTACTTCTGTAATACTCATGTGTACACGGATCTATAAACTAGTTACTATAAACACAATTACACACGTTTATGTGATTTGCATCTTTTATTAGAGATGTTTATGTTTATGTAGTAGGACGAGACGAATAGTGGAATGTTTAAGAACCGTATATATAAAACATGTACCTGTTTAACTACCCAAAATTAAACTGAACCGAAAATTTCTATTCATAAAAATCACTTCTATAATTTGGATTAGATTGACCGACACGAAATGTATGGTCATGTAACAGATAAATAAATAAAGTTGTTCAATTGCGTTTGTCTTTATCTAGTAAAAACTAGTGTTATACTCGTATGGTGTTCGAATACGTGAATAAAACTTTTATATTTCTTACTTTTTATATATACGCTTTTTAAAAAAATATAAAATTATACTTCACCACTAAAAGTTTTTAATATAATATTAATTTATTTTTCATGTTCGAGCTTTCTTCCGATATTATAAAAACACAACCATAATATTATTATTGATGTTATACCATAAAGAGTTTAAAAGATATTTTTACTAGCTAATTCTTTTCCCTATAAATAGAGATTTTATTATAACAAATTATAAACAAAATTTTATTTTATGTTTCAAAAAAACATCAACTTGATGGATAACCGGAGAGCTGTGACGGTGAAGTATGAAACTATGAAAGTGTTGGTGACTGGTGCTTCCGGTTACTTGGGTGGAAGACTCTGCCATGCTCTACTTCGTCACGGCCACTCTGTTCGCGCGTTCGTCCGTCGTACCAGCGATCTCTCCTCCCTACCTACTCCCTCCGATGCCGAAGCTCTAGAACTTGTATACGGTGATGTTACGGACTATCCGTCACTTCTCGCTGCTTGCTCCGGCTGCCATGTGGTTTTTCACACAGCTGCTCTAGTGGAGCAATGGCTTCCAGATCCTTCCAAATTTATATCCGTAAGCTAATTCAGCTGTAAAACTGAAGTTACTTTTCATTAGTACAAAATTTTAGTTCGTCTCGAGTTGATCTGATTACATTGGTTAGGTCAATGTTGGAGGTTTGAAGAACGTAATTCGAGCGTTTAAGGAGACGGATACAATAGAGAAGATTATTTATACGTCGTCGTTTTTCGCCTTGGGATCAACCGATGGATACACTGCAGATGAGAGTCAAGTAATTACTTCACTTCTGCATATTTTTTCTGAAATCACATTTCGTAATTATTAGAAGAATCTATAGTCCCCAATTCAAGTGAAATTTTGATTTTGGAATTCAGACTGATACTTACCGAATTAGAACAGATCTTCTAGGTTTTTGAAATACTTAAATGAAGGTTATCAAGATCAAGATTTTACCTAGGATCGTTTTCGTCTTTATAAGATCGGATCGTAAGATAGAGATCGAGATTTTAAGATTCTACCACAAGTCACTAAAGGTTTTTTTTAGTTTTTTATATGCTATAAAAACCAATTATACAATATTTTTACGAGAGAATGAAACATTAAATTTTAAAATAGCATATATCAAATCGTTCAAATTTTAAATATTAAGTGCATAGATAACAACTCACCATAATTCATTAGTTTGCATATCATAAAAACATTTAATATATGACTCTTAAACACAATCAATAAATCTAGAGCTTACGATATGTGTACAAGTAAAACTCATAAATCACAAGTAAAACTCATAAATATGAATAATCTATAATAAGAATTTATAAACATATATTTTAAAAAATTTTAAATAGCTCATATAATTAATAGTTTCAAATTAGTTTACTATTTTCTTAATCTCTTAATTTTAAATAGTTTCAAATTACTAATTTACACTCGGTATTTTCCTGCAATTTAACTTATTTTATAAGTAAAGACTTTTTTTCTTATTTAATTGTTCTCAAAGTTTATTTAAAATAATAAAAGAGTTGATTAAGAACAGAAAAATAAAGAAAATAGACATGTTACCAATGTAAAATTATTCGTTGTCACCGTATTACGTAAATTCCCAAAACGAACAAGTTATCGAGTAGAAACTATTTGATGCCGCCATATTGCGCGGGTACCATGCTAGTCTTTTTTATTAATACGTTTCTATAAAATTTTCAATTCCTAAATCAAGAGTTAATTTCATAAATGGTCCTTTAACTGACCACGAATTGCAAGTTTAGTCCTTTTTTTGAAAAAGTTGCAAACTTCGTCTTTTAACTACCATTTTGTTGCATGTATGATCCATTTTAACGTTTTTCGTTAAATAAGTATGTTAAGTCGGGGGTAGTTAGGTCATTTTACATTTTTTTAATTTTTTGCTAGTTATAAGTAATACTTAACTTTTTTAAAAAAATAAATCTCACATTTATCTAGTTTCCTCTTCCCACACACACACTTTTTCTCTCTTCTTTCTCCACCATCCCATTCTTTTACCCAACTGCCACAACCCACCTCCACCACCGCTGCCGCCGTCATCACCACCGTCACCTCCGCCGCCGTCATCACCGCCGCCACCTCCGCCACTGCCATCACCACGCCACCTCCACCCAAAAAACCACCACCACCTACCTCTAATCACCATCACCAACAAACTCCAAAAGCACAGTTCTTTCTCTCTTTCCATAAACCACCAAAAACCCAATCACCACCGCCACCACAACCACCAACCTCTGCCGCCTGTAACAGATCTAAACATACACACACACACCTTGTGACAGATCTAAACACACACACACACACCACACTCTCTGTGACAGATCTAAAGGCACACACACTCAAAATCGAAAACCTAAACTTTCAAAAAAACACCCAAGAATCGAACCCCTTAAAAACCCTAAATCTAAACACACACACATAAGCAGATGGTGGTGCACGAAGGTGGCTCTGTCGTAGTGGTGGACATGGCGATGACAATGGTGATGGCGACGGTGACGATGGTGGTGATGAGAGCCACAAGCAGATGGGGAGCCAGTTGTGGTTACGATGGTGCTCTGTCGTCGGTCACAGGTGGTGTGCGATGGGAGCGCCGGTCGCGAGTTGTGGTGACACTTTGTCGCTAATGGTGGTGTACGATGGGAGACTAGTCGTCGGTGGTGCTTTTGTTCGGAGATCTATGAGTTCTTGGCGACGTGGTGCACAATGGTGGTGATGGTTGGATGAGAGAGAGAACGAGATGATGTAACACCGCAAATCTCAAGCCATTTTTTTTAAATACGCCGCGGAAGCTTTTAATCAATATTAAGCATAACACATTGTATTTACAATTATCAACCAACACTTGTTCACCAAAACAAATCATCAAACAACTTGGTGTTACAAAATACACATGGCTCGTTTCCATTTTAAAACACTTATCAGAGCAGGGTCAACTTTTCCTTCCACGAGCACCATCAAAACACAAACTTGCAAAAACCAACAACTAAGGGGAATTAGCACAAAGCTAAGTGAGAGGATACTACGACACATCAGCAAATAGCATGATTAGTGAACAATCACAAAAACTCAAGCCAAACAGTCCAGTAAACTCCAGAGCACCGGCAGTTCTGCCGAACCTACAACCAATGCGGGCCAAAGCAAAGGTTTACCGATAGCCCACCGCCAATTAGCACAGTTAGATCTCCTCCAATACAACACATGCATGAGAAGGTCTACAACTGCTTAACCAATGGCGATCAAGCCCAGCTGAACTACTCGCTTAGCTGACCTCTACCAGCCGTACTACTCGCTTAGCTGGTCTCAAATACAGTCTCTATCAGCTGTACTACTCGCTTAGCTGATCTTAAATCACAACCGAAAGCTCAACAATTAAATAAACACGAACAATCTATGTATCATACAGTACTTCCATAATAATCTATTTCCAGTCAAACAATCAATCAACGCGGTCACAAGCATCAAATCAATCACAATCATAACTTTTACCATCCGTGAGTTCACATCCACTCACCTCGTGGTTTCAAACGCGTAACTTAGATATCTAATTTTACTGAGTCTTGGTGTTTCCTGAAAACACAGTAACAACAAAATCAGTCTCGAACACATAATTATATCTGTCCACATATATTTATATCTCATTTTATAACATATATAGCTAACAACTTCAAATCATCAACAAACAAGAACATTTCCTGAATTTAGGTATCGAATCTCACAACCATCGGATTTCACTTCGTCGGATTCCCTACTCTCGGATTTCAGGTTTGTCGGATTTCAAGTTCTGGATTCAGAGTACCGGATTTAAGTGTCGGATTTCAAAGTATAGTATTTCAAAGTATAGGATTTCGAAGTGTAGGATTTCAAAGTATAGGATTTCAAAGTGTAGGATTTCAAACTATAGGATTTCAAAGTGTAGGATTTCAAAGTATAGGATTTCAAAGTGTAAGATTTCAAAGTGTAGGATTTCAAACTAGAGGATTTCGAGTCTTATCGGTTTTAAGGTGTCGTTTTTTTTCTCATCATCTTCCCCAACACAAAATCTGTCAACCTCAACCTCCATGGATCAACTTTCAGGTTTACAAATCTCATCAAACCTTAATAATAACACGTCTAAACATATAGAAACATGTATACATGCATCACAAATACTTTTTAATCACATGAATCATTAAAACATATAAAACCCACTTAAACATGATTCCTCAAAACCATCCATGGTGTTTCTTCATGTTTACATGTAACTCCATAGAAAAACATACCATAATGATTTTAATCATGCTATAAACATAAACTAACCTTCACTTTAATTTATCAACCAATAATTTCTTCAATCCAAAATCCAAGTTTGCAAGTTTGGTTTCTTCAATGAGAGGTTTTTAAGATTACACACACAAACACCTTTTTTTCTTTTTTTCTTTTCTTTTTTTGAAAATGAACAAGCAGAGGATTTCTATTTTCCATATTCATACACACGTACACATATTTACAAAATCCAAGCAGGAGGTGTACTTGCCATTAATCCTCTATTTACATACATACCTTTGACCATACATACATACTACACATACATGCATACACATTAATTCCTTTTCTTTTATCTTCGAGTAACCAATATATATATTCACATATATATTTTTAATAAATTAATTAATTCAAACCAATTATTTTAATTTACCACATAATCAAATTAATACAAGTAAACACATACCGTTAACCCGCTAATCTACTAGCCCAGATTCGCGGGTATTACAGATGATAGTGACAACGATGGTGGTGGTGGTGGTGTAAATCCACCGGTGAGGCATCGGTGGTGGTTGGCTATGAGAGGAAGAAGAAAAAAGGGGGAAGAAGGAGATGTAGAGAGGAAAGAGATTGAGGGTTTAATAATAATAATAATAAATAAATATTATTATTGTAACACCGGAAAATCACAAGCCATTTTTTTTTAAAATACGCTGCGGAAGCAAATTTCAATACATCTTCATAACATAAATCAATATTTACAATTATACAATCTTATTCAAAAGTTAACATCATCAACTACTATTGTTTGGTGTTACAAAAATATCAGGCTCGTCTCTTTTTCAAAATAAGTATCAGGTCAGCTCTTCCTTCTCTAACTCAAGCACGAACCTGCAAAACATCAACCGAGGGGAATTAGCACAAAGCTAAGTGAGTAGAAGCTAAAACATCAAATGCAAACATTCACAATTAACATCAATCATGTAATCACATATCTAGAGAAGACCGGCGGTTTGGCGCAGAACCTACAACCAATGTCGGCCAAAGCAAAGGTTTACCGATAGCTTTCCACTGAATTGGCACAGTAAACTCCCCTCTGAGCAACAGAAAGGCTACTACTGTTCAACCAATCAGTTAGACAAGCCCAGCCCAAGTCCACGTATAGCTGACTTCTCAACGCAACTCAAAATCATCCTAAGAGCGCGTATCGACCAAATAGTCATGCAGCAGTTATCAACAATCAATATCACAATCAGCAGTTCAATCAATCCAATCTCAATCCACAATCATGCATTACATCAACAATATTAACTGCAATCTTTACCATCCGTGATTAACGTCCAGTCACCTCAATTTCAGCCTGAACTCAGATGTCTAATATTACTGAGCTTTTGGATTGCCTGAAAATACAGCAATAACCAAATCAGTCTCAAACTCATAAATATATATATATATATATACATATATATATATATACATATATTTATAAATCATTCATCAATCAATAACATAAACAAATACAAATTCAAACACAAAGTGTCGGATTCTTCAAAACTGTTGGATTTCTAGAAATCCGATACTCAGTGTCGGATTTCACTATCTGTCGGATTTCCTCACAGTCTCGGATTCTACTTCACTCGGATTTAGGAGTTCCGGATTCACATGTATCGGACTCAAAGTGTAGGATTTTACATGTAACAATCGGATTTGGGTTTGTCGGATTTCTATCATCTGTTTAGGGAATCCGCCAAACTTAAGTACCGGATTCTGACTTAACATTTCCAAGTATAGGATTTCAAGTCTATCGGATTTAAGGTCTTGGTTTGCAACAATCGGATTTTGAGGTTCCGGATTACAAGTATCGGTTTTCCAAACTATCGGTTCTCACCTTCTTCCACTAAATCCGACAAGTTCATAGATTCACCCAATCCGCCATCTTCATAACTCAAACCCAGAATTCATAAACTCATCTAAACATTTCAGAAAACATGCTTTAAACACTTTTAAACACATATTCATGCATCAATTCATCTTACAAGCATATAAACTATAAGTACACATAAAACTTCAAAAATTAAGTTTCTATAAAATTGATTCTTATGATTTTCCATATGAACATGATATTTCTATTAGAAATCATAACAAGTAATCATTTAAACATGTGTAAACCCAAATCTAACCTTAGCTTGATTAAATCACCAAAAACTGGAAATCCGATTCTTAGTTCTTTCTCTTCGGTTTCTTCTTCTTCGGTTTGTTTCTTTGGCAGAGAATAATACACAAACACACACTTTCACTTTCTTGAATTTGAGATTATGCATGCATAGTTTCACTAACCCCCACGTATACAATCTTAAAGAGGTGGCATACACCTTCTTAATACACATACACGTGCACACACACACATAAATACATATACATGCATTCGGTGACATACATACATATACTTAATACATGCATATAAATATATATTAACATTAACACATAATAGAATTAATTCAATTAGCCATTTAATCAAATTTAAAACATTTAAGCACGTACCACAAACCCACTAATCTCCTAGCCCGGGTTTGAGGGTGTTACAATTATATTCTTAATAAAATAAATAAAAAAATAAATAAGGGTAAAAAAGTCAATTTATAAAAGTTAACGGACTTATTTAACGGAAAACGTTAAAAAGGACCATACATGCAATCAAATGATAGTAAAGGACGAAATTTGCAACTTTTTCAAAAAAAGGACTAAACTTGCAATTCGTGGTTAGTTAAAGGATCATTTATTAAATTAACTCCTAAATCAAAGTTGAATTTAATGTATTTGACTTAAGAAGTGATGAAATCTATCTTGAAGCTGATAAGGTTGATAGATTAACCTTGATCTTAAATACTTAGGATATAATTATACTTATGTTTATTATTATTATTAAACATTTTACAGCCCAACCCCCACCGGCGAAGTAACTGCCGGCGGCTAAAGCCAATAACCGTCGCCGGCGGCTAAGGCAAAATAACCGCCATATGTATGTCTATAAATACGAATGTATAGAAATATGTAATCTATGATGATGAACACGTTGTAAAACTTCGAATATATACAGAGAAGTTTATATAGATTTCTTGATCTGAAATTTTGGTATGAACAGTGTGTTATAAATCGAGATTCGATCCAACAAAGGTTTCTTTCTGAAGTAATCATTCATACAGATGTTCTTCAAATGTTAATTACCATGGGTGCAGTTCTTTTTCTGTACTTCCCGTTTCAAAGCACAACAACATTTCCCTTTTGAAGTGCTTGTGGCTATGATAGTTCAAATGCATGATCAGTCATTGGTGTTGTAGTGGTAATTAGTTTGTTGCTAAACACCACATTACTTGTCTACTTGAAGCTAATCTATCTGGTGACTTATTGAAATTTGTGATTAAATATAGTTGAATTTGGTAATAGATGCATTCAGCCAAGTCTTTCTGTACTGAGTATGAGAAATCAAAGGCTGTTGCTGATAAGATTGCTCTAGAAGCTGCAAAGGAAGGAGTACCTATAGTGGCTGTTTATCCTGGGATTATATATGGACCTGGTAAAGTCACTGATGGCAATGTGGTGGCCCGTTTGGTAAATGTTTAGAATACTTACATGCTTCTTTGCTTTTTAGAGCTTGTTAGTAGTTGTTCCTAACTTACAAAAAGTCTAAGATCACTTTATTTGTTCTTATCAGATTGTTGAACGATTTAATGGACGTTTGCCTGGCTACATAGGTTATGGAAACGACAAGTTCTCTTTCAGTCATGTAGATGATGTGGCAGATGGCCACATTTCAGCCTTAGACAAAGGTCAACCAGGTGAAAGATACCTTCTTACAGGTGAAAATGCATCCTTCATGCAAGTGTTTGATATTGCTGCAGCTATAACCAACACAAAAAGACCTTGGCTTAACATTCCCTTGTTCTTGATCGAGGTTTATGGCTGGTTATCTGTTCTATTCTCTAGAATAACCGGAAAACTTCCTCTGATTAGCCCCCCGGTATTTCCTTTTTCCCTTTTCAAGCTTTTTTTTACATATAATAGATTGGGAAGGTTGTTTAACATATCAAACGGCTAAACGGGTCAGGTTGGGCTGACTCGACAATACTTTTTATGTTAAACTTTTTTACAGATAACTGCTAATGTGTTAAATATGATTTAAAAAACTAAATATCAAAATAGTAAATAACTCCTTACGAATAAACAAAAGGGTCTTTTGCCTAGCAGCATCAAGGTGTTCCTCCCTCTTAGAGGTTGAGGGTTCAAGTCTCATTTGAGACAAAAGTGTATACTTAAGGTGTGTGTGAGTTTGCGGTACAAAAAAATCCTATGAATAAAACCATGTAGGATGCTTTCAGCATTTGCATACACGTTAAATGATTTTTTACTTCATATATGGCTTGTTCCCTTTTAGCCGACTAAGGGGTTGTTTGTTAAAGCAGAAAGATTAAACACTGAATGATTCTGTGGTCTGAATAAATCAAAAGCTCTGTATGAAACTGGCTTTGAATGTGATATGTTGTTTGATAAAGGTTCTGAATAAACAATGTGAATAATGCAAATTATCATTTTAACCTTAATAATGATATATTATATAATAAGATATGATTGTTTAGCAAGGCAACGCGTGAAAAAATGAGCATTAGGGTAAAATATTTGGTACTTAATGATTAATAATGTACTTTAAGGTAGAAAGATTCAGCAATATTCTTCTATTTCATTAGGCACAATCTTCATTCAGAGGCGCAATCACATACGCTGAATGTTGAATGATTCAGCATTCAACGCTAAATGATTTCATTTAGTAGCAACCAAACAGCCCCTAAGGCCCAAAATAATAAACACATACCTAATAAATCAACCTAATCCATTCAATGTTTGAAATATGACTTAACCATTCATGTCATTCTTAGGTTGGTTTATTAGGCCAAGAGTATCACTCCCACCCTTCTCAAACCAACCTAAATGTCACATCACTGTCACATCAACTTTTTTTACTTTTTCTTTCCCAACCCAAATCAACCTAAAACCCAAGTAGCACCATTCCCAAATCAATTCAAACTTTTTCCCACTTTTTTAAATTATTTAATTACACATTTACATATTAAACAAAATCAAATATTTAAACAATTCTATAAAAAATAAAAATATAAATAAAAAGTTCATAAGATTTTAATAAAAATATTATTATCGGAGAAAACCTTTTTTCCCTTGCGCGTCCCATCCATCTCTTAAATACTCGTACTATGCTTCTAGATCATTAACGATTTGTTCGAATAGCGAATAGCCGTTTGCTCATGCGGAACCGCCGTCTAAACATCTTCGCTGAATAGACAGGGTTATCGCCAAAGTAGTCATTTAACAACCGCTCGTTTATAGCTACCCGACCTCTTTCTATGTTTCTGCTTCTAATTCTACTCGACGACTCTGCGGTGCTATCATAAAGCAAGTTTTCAGCCTCTCGATGCAACTCTACAAAAATTTCTTCTTCCTGCCGGAGCTGTTCGTCGGTTGATACAGACTCCGACGAACCGCAAGATGAAGCATGTGGTGGTGATGCCATATTTTAGAGGAGAATTTTGGATAAAAAGTGTTGAGGGGTGGTTATATATTTATAGGACAAGTAAAAGTGTTGGATGAAAGTGTTAGAAGAGTTGGATGAAAGAATAAAAAAAATAGAAGTTTGGTATTTATAGGAGAAGTAAAAGATGCAAGTTTGAAATTTTTTTAGATGAAAGAATGAGATAGAAGTGTTTGGTATTTATAGGAAAATTAATATATATATATATATATATATATATACAACGGATATATATCCGTTGAAGTTGAAGTGTACATTTTAAAAAAAAAACTAGACGTTACAGCATCGAAGAAAAAAAAAGCTCAGTTTCGATCGGTTTGAGGAACCCGTAGCCCGGACCCGTATTGGGGGGGCGTAGGGGTGTTCCCGAAGGAACCCGGGACCTTCGGGTAATGCTTTACGCATGGACTTAGGTTTTTTAATTAGGACTATGAATCGTTTTTCCTTTTATTAAATATATAATTACCCTCTTTGACTTGTTATGTGGATAATACAACCCATATCGAGTCATTGACATGTTTTTGTATTGTGGCATTCATGCTCCATTTTGCATCCAATATAACAATGTTTGTTCTAATTTGAAACAGACTGTGTTCGTTTTAAGCCACCAATGGGCTTATTCTTGTGAGAAGGCGAAAAGAGAATTGAACTACAAGCCGAGAAGCTTAACAGAAGGTCTAGAAGAGGTTCTTCCTTGGTTGAAAAACTTGGGCGTTATTAAATACTAATAAGTAAGAATATAAACCGGGTCAATCTTACTTGGGTTGGTATTGTTCTAGTTCAGTTCCAAACTAGACCATGAACCGACTTAATATTAGCATTTTATTAATTTATAAATGAAAGGTATTTACGTCATTTCAAGAAAGTACAACACTACCTAGCCATCTATGTTTGGTAGTAGCAGCACGCTGGCACTTATTTTTTTGTATAATAGTAAGGGATGTTTATACTTTATATAGAGATTATCTTAGATCTTCCAAGAACAAATCAAGTGAGCCTTGAGTGTATCAAACTTTTAAAAAATGTATTATTGTGTGTATTAAACTTTCTATTGTATGTATTAAACTTATACCTTTTTTGCTTTTTTATGTAATCAAAATACGTAATTTAATACATCTTGAAAAAGTAAACCTTAAAAAATATATCCAAGTTAAGGTTGGTGATTATAAACACTGAGTTGTATTCAATAGAGTCAATGTAAAAAACATAGTCCTAAAATTTTAATATTCAATCACATGTGATTCGGTATACAATCACATGTAATTTGTAAAAGTTATCACATGTGAATTACTAAAATGTCACTCCGCCCAAAATTTTAAAATGCAATTTGGACCATTGATCTAAAGACTAAAATTACTCTTTTAAGACCATGAATTAAGTATGGACTATATTAAACATTCTTCTATAATAATTATTAAAGTATACATTAATTATAAAAATTATTTGGTGAGAGACAATGAAAATGACCTTGGCCGAGTGATATCAAGGTGTGACTAAGGTGTCCTTTTCTCTTAGAGATCGAGTGTTCAAGTCCCGTTAATAACTTAGGGTGTAGATTAGATGATTGTATGTGTTTACCATTCAAAAAGGAAAAACATTGAAAATCTTGAATGAACTACGATCCACGCCACTCACAATGTATCCTTCACTCATTATTCCAAGATTAACAAAACAGGGATAGAGTAAGGCTATTGAAAACTCTACACTGCTTCACTTTCACATACAAAAAATTGATCATGAGACATGGTTGTCAATGCATGAGAGGGGAAGGAGGTAACCTACACCACTCGTGCATGTGCCATTTTAAGTCCACTTATTTAATTAAACCCATTTCATTCCCATTTACTTAACATATTTAACACCTCGTCTATTTATACTTTATAAACACTTTTACATTCGGATTTCGGGTATTACATTAGGTATATCCTAAACCGAACCATTCAAGTATTCATGGAAAATTTTGAGTTTAGAGTATCGCAACACCTTACTGCAACTATTTCGAAAACATGGTAGCAAAGAAGGTCTTCTTTACTCAACTTCTATCGTTTTACTTAATTCCTTTAAAAAAATTATTGTACGTAACCTTTTTACCTTTCAAAAGACACCAAGGTCAAAAACTTTGTATCGAGTGTAGTTCAAGAAATCATTAATTCAAGTCGGGTATGTCCTAAACCGAACTCATTTATCACCCTTACTGTTTATTGATATTTCGACTCAATTTAAACTCATTTTTAGACGTATTTTTGCATTAGTTTAGCCACTCGATTACCTTTCCATAAACTCATAAATTATTACTTTTCATCAAATATTTATCGAAAAATTTGATTTCAAAATCCCTATTTCGTGAGTGTTATAGGTGAAGAAGATGGGGAAAGTTGACAAGTTATAGTAGGTTAAAATCAACAAAATTAACATAATAACACAATTTTTGTGAGTTTGCCGACCATACGAGTAAAAAAAGTTGACTGGCCATATGAGTAAAAGAAGTTGACGAGCCATAATGAAACATTGAAGAAACGAAAGTGTATTTAATAGATTTTATCCTGTTTAATTAGGTTGTCATCAAAACATAATACAGTTGACTAGTTGAGATCTTAATAAGAGGAAAATTTTCTATTGACCAGGAGAAACATTAGTTCGTAACATGATGACTATAAAGATTGTTTTTAAAACGGTTTGATTGTGTATCTTATCTATCAAGTGTTGTGTGATAAAAGTGTGTCTGAATTAATGGCGTTTGTATTGAACAACGAATTCGAATTCGCGTGTTGCTGCGAAACAATAGAAGATAATATAACTCGTAATGGTAATAATTCTTCTTTGCTAGTTAAAATATTTTTATCTTTCAATATAAATAAATACTAATTATAGAAAAGTATTAGACAATCTGAACCATTTATTTAACAAATAATTTAATCTTGATCATTCATTTGTTTTAAATTAAATAATCAATTTTGAATTTTTAGAGTCAAAGTATTAAAAACTCATATCAAAATAACTATAACTATGATCTTATCCAAATTATTAAATTACATTATATGACATTGTTATAAATATAATGGAATTAAAACCAAAATATCAACCTATTCGCATGGAATAACTATATTATATATTATATATTATTTAATATCATGTAATTAAAATAAATATCATGGAATGTCATTTGCATAAATATCATATAACTATATTATATATTATTTATATATAAGTTTTAAATCTTATCCTACTAATTTATATAATATAATTTTTATCGTAATTAAATTATACATCATTTTTAAAATTGTCCGGATTGAAATCTTCTTTCAGTCATAAAATACAATCATATATTTTGCTAAATGAATATAAAATAATACTTTCACATATATAATTTGACTATCCGAGTATTTACACGAATATCTAAACTAGTTAAGCTTAAGCTTATGTAAGAGTAAGAAGATTCATGTCATATGTTATGGTTTCCATCTCACCCATAACATGATTTATAAGTATTCTAAAATAAATTAAATAATCTAACATTAATAATATTAATTAAGGGTAAATTACCGGCAAAAGTTTAAACGAGAACTATTTTTCGTACGAGAACCGCGAGAACCAATCTTAGCCGTCCAATTTCCCCCTTTTCAATTGGATTGCCCACCCATGAATTTCTTACATGCACTCTGCCACACTCAATCCCCTCACGCTCTTCATCCATGAATTTCATTATCCAAAATGAACGGTCAAGATTGGTTCTCACAGTTCTCGTACGAAAAACAGTTCTCGTTTGAATCTCCTCCTATATACTTATATGAAAATTTGTCAATAAAGATAAAAAAAAATTTATTAGCCAAGACAGATGGGGAAAAATTTAAAAATTATATATACAAAATGTATAACCTGTTTAATTACCCAAAACTAAACCGAACCAAAAAATTATATTATAAAAATCACTTCTATAAATAGAAATTTTTTTGGATGACACAAAGTGTATGGTCATGCAACAGATAGATAAATAAATAAATAAATTTGTTCAATTGCGTTTGTCTTTATCTAGTAAAACTCATAATACATTATAAACAAAATTTTATTTTATTTTATGTTTTAATTAAAAAAAAACATCTACTTGATAGATAACCGGAGAGGGAGACGGTGACGGTGAAATATGAAACTATGAAAGTGTTGGTGACTGGTGCTTCCGGTTACTTAGGTGGAAGACTCTGCCATGCTCTGCTTCGTCACGGCCACTCTGTTCGCGCGTTCGTCCGTCGTACCAGCGATCTCTCCTCCCTACCTACTCCCTCCGATGCCGTAGCTCTTGAACTTGTATACGGTGATGTTACGGACTATCCGTCACTTCTCGCTGCTTGCTCCGGCTGTCATGTGGTTTTTCACGCAGCTGCACTAGTGGAGCCATGGCTTCCAGATCCTTCCAAATTTATATCCGTAAGTTAATTCGGCTGAAAAACTGAAGTTACTTTTAATCAGTACAAAATTTTAGTTCGTCTCGATTTGATCTGATTACATCGATTAGGTCAATGTTGGAGGTTTAAAGAACGTAATTCGAGCGTTTAAGGAGACGGATACAATAGAGAAGATTATTTATACGTCGTCGTTTTTCGCCTTGGGATCAACCGATGGATACACTGCAGATGAGAGTCAAGTAATTACTTCACTTCTGCATATTTTTTCTGAAATCACATTTCGTAATTATTAGAAGAATCTATAGTCCCCAATTCAAGTGAAATTTTGATTTTGGAATTCAGACTGATACTTACCGAATTAGAACAGATCTTCTAGGTTTTTGAAATACTTAAAACTTTTTTATTAATACGTTTCTATAAAATTTTCTCTTCCTATTTCTCCTCTGATTTGTGGACACCTGTAGAATTAATAAGGGGGAAATGATCAATCAGCATGGAACATATTCAATTTGCTTCAACCAGAATTCTAGTCTAATATAAAGTTGAATTTAATGTATTTGACTCTAGAAGCGGTGAAATCTATCTTGAAGCTGATAAGATTTTTTCTGAAGTAATCATTCTTACAGATGTTCTTCAAATATTAATTACCATGGGTGCAGTTCTTTTTCTGTACTTCCTCTTTCAAAGCACAACAGCATTTCCCTTTTGAAGTGCTTGTGGCTATGATAGTTCAAATGCATGATCAGTCATTGGTGTTGTAGTGGTAATTAGTTTGTTGCTAAACACCACATTACTTGTCTACTTGAAGCTAATCTATCTGGTGACTTATTGAAATTTGTGATTAAATATAGTTGAATTTTGGTAATAGATGCATTCAGCCAAGTCTTTCTGTACTGAGTATGAGAAATCAAAGGCTGTTGCTGATAAGATTGCTCTAGAAGCTGCAAAGGAAGGAGTACCTATAGTGGCTGTTTATCCTGGGGTTATATATGGACCTGGTAAAGTCACTGCTGGCAATGTGGTGGCCCGTTTGGTAAATGTTTAGAATACTTACATGCTTCTTTGCTTTTTAGAGCTTGTTAGTAGTTGTTCCTAACTTACAAAAAGTCTAAGATCACTTTATTTGTTCTTATCAGATTGTTGAACGATTTAATGGACGTTTGCCTGGCTACATAGGTTATGGAAACGACAAGTTCTCTTTCAGTCATGTAGATGATGTGGTAGATGGCCACATTTCAGCCTTAGACAAAGGTCAACCAGGTGAAAGATACCTTCTTACAGGTGAAAATGCATCCTTCATGCAAGTGTTTGATATTGCTGCAGCTATAACCAACACAAAAAGACCTTGGCTTAACATTCCCTTGTTCTTGATCGAGGTTTATGGCTGGTTATCTGTTCTATTCTCTAGAATAACTGGAAAACTTCCTCTGATTAGCCCCCCGGTATTTCCCTTTTTCCCTTTTCAAGCTTTATTTTACATATAATAGATTGGAAGGTTGTATAACATATCAAACGGCTAAACGGGTCAGGTTGGGCTGAGTGGCTGACCTGACAATACTTTCCATGTTAAATTTTTTTACAGATAACTGCTAATGTGTTTATTATGATTTAAAAAACAAAATATCAAAATAGTAAATAACTCCTTACGAATAAACCAAAGGGTCTTTGGCCTAGCGGCATCAAGGTGCTCCTCCCTCTTAAAGGTTGAGGGTTCAAGTCTCATTTGAGACAAAAGATGTAGTTTTAGGGTGTGAGTGAGTAAAAAAAATCTCCTTATGAATAAAACCATGTAGGATGCTTTCAGCATTTGCATACATATGAAATGATTTTTGACCTCATATAGTCATATATGACTTGTTCCCTTTTAGGCTTTTAGTTTTAGCTGACAAAGTAATAAAACACATACTAATAAATCAACCTAATCCATTCAATGTTTGAAATATGACTTAACCTAACCCATTCAATGTGTGAGTTTGCTGTACAAAAAGGAAAAAAAAAACTCCTTATGAATAAAACCATGTAGGATGCTTTAATCATTTGCATACACATTAAATGATTTTTTGACCTCATATATGACTCGTTCCCTTTTAGCTGAGTAAGTAATAAAACACATACCTTATAAATCAACCTAATACATTCATGTCATTCTTAGGTTGGTTTATTAGGTTGTTTAATTAGGACTATTAATCATTTTTCTTTTTTAAAAATATAATTACCCTGTTTGACTTGTTATCCAGAAAATACAACCCACATCTAGTCATTGACCTGTTTTTGTATTGTGGCATTCATGCTCCATTTTGCATACAATTTAACAATGTTTGTTCTAATTTGAAACAGACTGTGTTCGTTTTAAGCCACCAATGGGCTTATTCTTGTGAGAAGGCGAAAAGAGAATTGAACTACAAGCCGAGAAGCTTAACAGAAGGTCTAGAAGAGGTTCTTCCTTGGTTGAAAAACTTGGGCGTTATTAAATACTAATAAGTAAGATTACCAACAAGGTGAATAAGAAAGTATATTAGATGCAGTATAGATTTCATTAAAGAAGAAAATGCATATGATGTGTACAAGGTGAATGAGAAATTTGAAGCAAAGTTGAAAACAAAAAAAAAAAGAGACACGGGAAGTTAAGCTAAAAAGTGAAATAGAAAATAACCAAAAAACCGGGCCAATCTTACTTGAGTTTGTATTGTTCCAGTTCAGTTCCGAACTAGACCATGAACCGACTTAAGATTGGCATTTTATTAATTTATAAATGAGAGGTATTTACGTCATTTTAAGAAAGTACATCACCACCTAGCCATCTATTTTAGGTAGTAGCAGCACTCCGGCACTTATGTTTTTGTATAATAGTAAGGGATGCTTATACTTTATACAGAAATTATCTCGCATCTTCCAACAACAAATCGAGCGAGCCTCGAGGACTTGTTCTTTCTGTTTTTGCATGTCTGATTGGAAAATTGGTGAAAATGGGTTGGATGAGGTTTGGCTTTGGTGGTTTTGTTGTTTTGATATTTAAACCAAGTTTAATTGGAAAATTGGTGAAAATGTTTTTGTATAACAGTTTAGCCCTTGATTGGGTGATCACTTCGTGAGCATGGTGACCACTTCAAGCTTCCAAATTAGTAATGAAAATATGACATTGTAATAAAGTTATGACACTAATGTTATATGATAGCATGAGATCGAGTGATCTTAATAACTTTATCGTGATCGGTTAGTTATTCGGTTATAATGCTCTCATCTACTGTTAACTTGTTAATTTGTTATTATCTTTTCACTCAAAATGTTAAGCCTGTCAATTTGGGCCGGGTTCGAGTTATCGCGTTTGTGTTAGTTTGTTCTCGACCTATTTATTTTCGTGTTAAATTTAGGTCGTGTCACTTTTTCCGTATCGGTTTGGGTCGCGTTTCGTGTCTACCCATTTCACCTAAATGTATTTGGGAATTTTTTCGATTTTTCTAGTTCCTTGTTTGCTTCGATATGAATTTTGAATATGATTATTATTTAGATTTTAACTTCAATATAAGTTTCGATTGTATTTAAACTTTGGATACGGTGCTTGTTTCAGTTTAAATCGAATTTTGATTTTATTTTTTATCCAACTTATATAAATGGATAAGCTGAACAATATAATCTATTATATTTCTACCAATTATCAATAAATAATGTTATTAAACAATCACAATAAAATTAAAATAATACATCATTAGATACAATTAGGAAGCCAATTCAAACTATTATAGTACTTCATACCAAGTAGACAAATATCAAAGTACAAAAACAATATCGTTATAATAACAAATACTGAAATGATGTAATATTCTTTTAGCTTTAAATCATTTATTTTTTATTTAAATTTTGAACCTTTTTAAAATTTTATATTTTTGTTTGTTGGGTTTTATTGTCTAAGATGTCACTTCTTTATTTGAATTCATAATCTTCCTTTTTGAAATTAAAATTTTTAAGTATTAAAGAAAATTTTATAATTTTATAGTTTTATTTTTATACGAATCACTTTTGGGTTGTCGGGCTGAACCTAACCCGACGCATTTATTTTCGTGGCAACTTCGTGTCAGCTTGCTTTGACTCATTTCGGGTTCGCATCACTTTTTGTGTCGGGTTCGGACCGTGTTTTGTGACGGGTCAAAAATTGCCAGCGTTGAAAAATGTACAAAATGTAGAGTAAATTTCACTAATCTATGTTTTTTTTAATATATATAGGGTATGGATCAATAAAGAAATATCCTTACATGAGGAATAATTAAAGTGATGACATATGATAGTTTGAAGAAGGCTAAAACAGGAAAACAGAAAAAAGAAAAACCCATGCGCATTGTTGCTCTCTACCTAGACTTAACATTTTTTGACAAAAAAACCGTTACTACTTTAATTAACTATATCTTACTGTTTGTTTAAGATTTTTAGCAAAAAATTATATAATTAGATTTAGTTTCATTTGTTTTTTAATTCAAGAGTAATTTGACATATTTCTAATAAATTTATATTTAAAAATGCATCTCGAAAATGCATATAACTTCTAAGATGCATATCATCTAAATTAAAAAACATAAAAGATTTATGAGTAACCCATGAAGATGCTTTTCATGAAACTAACATGTCTACTTATAAGGCGTTAGGCGTGTTTGAGTTTTGATTTAAAGTTTCATAAGTACCCCTCTCAATATAAATATATCTTCTACAAGTCTACTTTAATTACAAAAAATGTCATATTAAATCTTAACATTTATCTAAAATGTCCAGATCTATTCTTTAAGGATGTGTTTGTTGGGAGAAAATGAAAGGTGAGAATTGGAAATAGAAATGGGGTAAAAAATGTCCTTGTTTGGTACCATCAAGAAATGAAAACGAAAAATGGTGGCTATGGTGACCGGAAACTCGTCGGCGGCGACGGCGACACCGCTTTGCCGACGCTGGACTACTCATCATCGCCAAAAATGTTGGACTACTCATCATTGCAACCACATTGCAATATTGCAAGAAACGATTTAGGGTTCAATCGAACCACACATTGGTTGCGGCCTCGCCGGAATCACATTGTAACAGTCGACGGCAGCAGCGATTTAGGGTTCAATCAAACCGGACATCGCAACAGACGATGGCGACGGTTATTTAGGGTTCGATCGAACCACACATCGCTACAGACGACAACGGCGATTAAGGGTTCCGTCAAACCAAACATCGCAACGGACGATAGCGACGGTGATTTAGGGTTCAATCGAACCAGACGTTGCTACAGACGATGGTGACGACGATTTAGGGTTCAGTCGAACCAAACATCGCAACAGACGACAAACCAGAAATCGACATTTCTCCCCTTTTCTCCACAAAATGGAGAGAAATGAGATTACAAAGGAAATCGGGAAAGAGAATTGAAAGGAGAAACTTATTCGCCCCAAAAGCTCCCAAACAAAAAAAAACCTCCATTTTCATTTCTCCCATTTCTTTTTCTCTCTACCAAACACACTCTAAGTTCTCTATATAATCATAGTTCTATATTGATCCTTCCCCCCCCCCCTCTCTCTCTCTCTCTCTCTATATATATATATATAGTGTATATATATATAGAGGGTTTATTTAAGAACCATACTTATTGCAAGTACCGCGGGAATCAATTTTAATAATTGATTAAACTAAATCAATGACTAATAAAAATGTCGCCTCATTAATAACGTATTATTAATGGGTATTTTGAAAAAAATCAAGTCTCATTCTTTAATAATGGTCTATCCGAACGCAATTCACAATCGTGAAAATATACAACAAACCAAGATATCCTTATTAATGTGTCATTAATGAATATTAATGATGCTTACAAATAGTATTCATAATAAAAACATTTTTAAATGAACTTCTCTCTCCCTCCCTATATAATTATTCTTTTTTAATACAAACTTTGAATTTTTAATTTTGTTTTAAGATAGTAATAATTAGTTAATTACATTTCCACCAGGCCACCATATATAAAGCCCCCCTGGTTCCATTTCAAACGTGGAATGAATTCCAACGGTCGACTCTGAGAGAAAAACTCAAAAACCCTAGTCACATTCTCTCTCTAGAATTCAACGAAGAAGAAGAAGCAAGAATATCAACAATGGTGGTCTCAAAGCAAAACTATGAGGATCTGCGTAAGCAAAGGTTGGAAGAAAACAAGAAAAGAATGGAAGAGCTTCATCTCCCTCAGCTTACTCAAGCACTCAAAACCGCTCACTCCCCTAAGCCATCACCGGTTCATCCCTAATCTCTCTCTCCCTCTCTCTCTCTCTCTCTGTCTATCTGTGTGTGTATGTTTATTGTCTGAGATTCAATTTAGACAAACAGGCACTCTTAAGGTTTTATTACAAGCTCCTCCATGACAAAATGAAATTTGTGTTTGGATCGATTTTGCCAATAGTCATAATGATTATGATATAGATAGGGATTAAATCAGTGTTATGTGTTTGTAGCAACAACGGGGAAATGGAATGAACGAAATCACTAGTGATTTTAGGAATTTGTTTGCTTTAGGTTTTGTTTTATGAAATAATCACAAAAGGCAACGTATTAGCTGTATTAACAGTTTAACACAAGGAATGGTTTCAAATGTTGCTACAGATTCAATTTTATGTTAATCATGAGCCAAGTTAATCTCTTTGTTCTCTGTAACATTAGAAAGAAGAAGCACACGAAATCTCAAGCAATTTAGTAACATGTTTGGTTTATGTTATTATCTGCAAAATCATCACAGGAGAGAAGTAATGAAATAATCCTGATTAAATGAAGAACAATGTATAATCTTTGAGATTGGAATATTGTTATAAATAATGAGGTAAACTAGGTTATTTATGTTTTGTTAACAATGGCAGATGAAGCGTACAAAACCTCGTGCTATCGGGACAGAAATGGTGGAGGTGAGAAGATCAAGCCGAGTTGCAAATATGCCTGCCCCTGTATACAAGGAAATTGTATGTTTCTTTAGTTTCCTCTTAACTACATGTGGTTTTAAAGATCTGTTGATACACTGAAGTGCAGTCCTTTTTAGGCCTTTTTTGGCATTGTAGATAGATTTGGAAAATGTTGAGAAAACAAATCTCATTTATCTTTTTGGGGATTTTGTTGTAGGTGATTTATGAGCGAGTCGACTTACCAAGAAGGTAAAATTCTTTTAAACCTAATGAAATCAGTAATACAGTAGCAACTTCTGGTTATCCCAAACATGTTGTCCATGTATGATTTTTCATGTCCCATTGAGTTTTTCTTTTACATCAATGTTTGATAGTTTCTTTTTACTACATTTAAATTGGTAAAAGTTAGTAGAATAAAGACATTCTAGAGCACATAACCTAGAAATAATGCATGTAAATCAAAATTTTACAAAATGATGTAACTTTTTGAAATAAAAAGCGTGCGCGCTATTTTTTGGGATGAAAATTTACATGCGCAGTTTTTATATCGTGTTTGTGCAGTGGAAGAAAGTTCAGCTATTCACGAAGGGACTTGGCAAACCGTGTGTATGCATCTAATGAAGCTAGGGAATATGCTACAAACAAAGCCGAAGAACTCGAAGCTAATCTTGAAGGTGATCGTCCTTCATTTGTCAAGCCCATGCTTCAATCACATGTGACTGGTGGATTTTGGCTGGTTAGTTTTTTACTTGTGTTTTTTCTCATTTTTACAAGAAGTTTACTTTGATGTTCATATGCATGTGAGATGTTAATATGATTGATGTTTATGGGTATGAATAAAACAGGGTCTCCCAGGTCATTTCTGCAGGAAATACCTACCAAAGAATGATGGAACTGTTACCTTAATTGATGAAGAAGGTGATGAGTTCCCAACTGTTTACTTGGCCCGAAAAGCAGGTCTTAGTGGTGGATGGAGAGGATTTTCCATCAGTCATGAATTAGTAGATGGAGATGCACTCGTTTTCCACCTAATTGAACACACGGTCTTTAAGGTTTGATCATTTTAACTAGAAAGATCTTCTAACTTATCCTAAAGTACCAGTTTGAAATTCTTGAATTTTTTCTAAATATGTTCATCACCTTGTTATGAAGAATCTTACAGAGCATGTTTTTCCCTTTTCTGTCGAAAGCCAATTATTTCAGATTATTGAAATCAATCATTACCTCAAACAAACGACATAATTCACTCTTTCCCTTTTATTTTCAGGTGTATATTATAAGGTGCAATGGCTATGAAAAGGGTGAAAATGATGATGCTTCGGATGCTTAGGTTTATGCACAAATTGAACAAATTAGCGTAGGTAATCCTTAACTCATGTTCTACGTACTTATCTTAGATAGTGTATGTGAATTCAGCAAACAAAATCATATAATGCCTGTCTTTGTTACTTCCTTAAGCAATAGGTTTGACTTTGACCTTTTCATGGTGCATGTAATAATTGCACATGCATTTTCATGTGGAGTGGTACATAGAGAGCCATCCTTACAGGTTGTTTCAATATGTTACACAAGTATAACTTTACTATGTGGGACTTTTTTGCTCATTATTGCAGTTTTGATACACTGCTTTCAAGCATCAACATGTTTCTTGGGTTCTGGGTAGAGTAACATTCATTGACCATATGCATGTTTCTTGGCTAATAACAAGGAACATTAAGTTAAAGTTTGAGTATCAGATGCTATCTATGAAAAACATTTCTTGGGTAGATAATGCCTGTGTTTGGGTCAAAAACGGGTTGGGATGACCCGATAACATTTTTCACCTTTTTTTTTAATAATTTCATAAATGCCTATGTTAGTTACAGTTAAAAGAATGATTCAATAGCTAATTAGAAGCTTGAGCATGCTATTCTTTCCCTTTTAGAGATATGATATCACCCATTTAATCACCATATTTTGTTAGCTGTCATAAAGAGAGATTGTCATTCACTATGTTGTGTCGTTTTCGACATTTGAAGCTTGGATAACGAGTACTAATTTCCTTTTTTTTCCTTCTTTTTTCCGCTTAGGTTATCAATATTAATTAGCAGAATCATATTCAATACAGCACATTTTTGGCGCTATTCGATATTTCGATGGAGTGCTGTATGGCTTTTCTGTCTTTGTAAAGTGTAGGACTAACCAAGATCCAATTACTTAAGGTAAGGGGTTTATTATTCAATGTATGTAATCTTTGAACGTTGAAAATCCAATATTAAGAAGACATTTTCTCAGCATGATATTATAATCTATGATCATATTATAATTAGAGTTGGAATCATTCAAATGTTGCAAGGATCTTAAGGAATTTATTTTTTTTTTGTTTTAAAGACCTTTGATATCAGACTAGGGTTGTAAAAGAGTCGAGTCGAGTCAAGCTAGACAGGGCACAAGCTCAGCTATTACTTATAATTTGACATGGTCCAAACTCGGGTGGTTTGTAAGGATTGAAGATCGACTTGAAAAGCTTGAAAGTTTATATAAAAATAGCTTTTAATAACCAAATAACGTCAAATACATCCAGGGGTGGATCTATGAGCAAGCCGGTGGTGGCACGGAACACCAATTAATTTTGTCCACGTAGTGTAAATTTCAATTTTTCATAGTATAAATTCCGATTTTTTCAAAACAGTGCTACCATACATTTCACATGGTGCCACCATCTATTTCAAATCCAGGGTTCGCCCCTGAATACATCTTAAAGGTATATAAAATAATAAAACTAATTTCAATACGTATATAATTATAACAAAACTTGATGAGTCAATAATGTTTTCAAGAAAAGTTAGTTTATATATTGTTATATGCATAGTTGCATACAAAGTTTGAAAAGCTCGATAAGAATTCGAACATGACCTCATAAACTCGAGATTGGCTTGTTATATATTTCGACACTCAAGCCGGACTCTTATGAACCGAGCATGGCTTGATAAAAATTTGACTCGAGCCGAGTGTAAATAGTTCGATAAAAGTTAAACTCGTTCGTAGCCCTGTCTTAAACGTATCACTTTTTTTCTCAACATTTCACCACACTATGTTGAACTTGTGCATTGTGCAATAAATTATGTACAATGCTTGTAGGTTGTGATTCAAGTGTGGATGATTTGATAGCCCTGAATCAAAGGCAAATCTGTTTGAAAAAAATGGTTAGAATTTGAAGGTCAAATATAAATATGTGTAGTGGTTGAGAATGAGTATGATTGGGGTTGGGGTGACAGGCTGTTTGTAAGACTTTGTAAGATTGTTTGGTTTATAAAAATAAAGAGATGGATGGATGATGGATGGAGGGAAAATGAGTAAACCATGGTCCAGCTTGGAATATCAGAAACCCACAAATTACAACTTTACTCCACTCCAAGAGTTGATGATATGTTTTTTTATACTATAAAATGTTGTAAATTGTATATTATATTCTCTTTAAAAATTTTGCCAAATCAAGAAAACTTGTGGACTTGTGGTACATGTTCACAATCATACTAGTATTGTGGTAAAAAAAAGTAGTTAGACTAGTATTGTCTGTAAAATAAGATGGTAATGATAATAGTTTGTGTTCGATAACATATTCAGTTTTAAGAATATTATGTAGAGTATGTGTCGAATGTGGTGCCAGAACTACATATCCATTTTCTTTCTTCTTTTTCTATTTTTCTATTTCTCTTTTTCCCAATCTACCCTTTGATTAGTTTTTGATAAAAATATAATAAGAAAAAATATATTATTATTAAATAATTAGAGAGAAATATAATCTAGCTTTAAAAAATGTATTGATGTAAGTGATTTAACCAAAATTACTTAAATAATAGTTTTCATGTTTAATGATTTATTAAATTAGTTTGGTTCTCAAACCAGTAGCGGGTCTCCTTTTTTTTCTTTTCTTCTCTCTTTCTCTCTCCTATTTAATATATATTTTTTATTAATATTTGATGTGGGGTTAAAGAGGGTTAGATGTGAGGTTTATGGGGTTGATAGTGTTGAAGGTGGGAGATGATGTGAATGCTGATGTGATAGTAAATTGACAGGATAAGTCCATGTTGGATGTTGATGGTCTTACAAGGAAAGAAACAAATCAATTATTTTATGCAAATACTTAGACCAGACGCATTGGAGCACCAACTAGAGCTGGTTGGCCTTCAACCCAAGCTAGAACACCATAAAAGGGCATAGGATTGGCTAGCTGGTTCTTAAACCAGCAATGGGTCCTCCTTTTTTTCTTTTCTTCTCTCTTTCTCTCTCCTATTTAATATATTTTTTTAATTAATATTTTATGTGGGGTTAAAGAGGGTTGGATGTGGGGGTTTGTGGGTTTGATAGTGGTGGAGGTGGGGGATGATATGGATGCTGATGTGGCAGTGGGTTTGGTAGGGTAAGTTCAGGTTGGATGCTAATGGTCTTACAAAGAAAGAAACAAATCAATTAGTTTATGTGAATGCTTAGACCGGGCGCTTCGGAGCACCAACCTGGTTGGCCTTCAACCCGAGTTGGAACACCATAAAAGGGCATAGGGTTAGCTAGCTAGTTCTCAAACCAGCAGCATGTCCCTTTTTTTCTTTTGTTCTCTTTTTCTCTCTCCTATTTAATATATATTTTTTATTAATATTTGATATTGGATTAAAGAGGGTTTGATGTGAAGATTTGTAGGTTTGATAGTGTTAGAGGTGAGAGATGATGTGAATGCTGATCTGACAGTGGGTTTGGCAGGGTAAGTCTAGGTTGGATGCCGATGGTCTTAGACCACCCGCATCGGTTGATGGGGTTCCTTATAGGGTTGATGGTGGTTCCCCGTCTAGAGCTAGAACACCATCACCCCTCATAGGGTTAATGGTGGTGGGGTTCCTTAACTAGTTTCCAAACCCACCACTGGTTTCTCTTTTTTCCTTTTTCTTTCTTCTCTCTTTCTCTCTCTTAATTAATATATATTTTTTATTAATATTTGATGTGGGTTAAAGAGGGTTGGATGTGGAGGTTTGTAGGGTATAGATGATTAAAGGTGGGAGATGATGTGGATGCTGATGTGGCTGTGGATTTGATAGGGTAATTGTAGGTTGGATGATGATAGTCTTAACATGTTACTGGTTAATTCTTTAAATTATTTATTTTTCATGTTTTTGTGTTCTTAAGACTATCTTCATGTGTTTTTTATATGAAGAGATGAAACCGGAAATCAAACAACCATGGAATGGAAATCAAACAACTATATGAACAAGTGTTTGCATAGTCGCACACAAGGACTAATAATCTAATGAAATCGAACACCACATAATAATATAAATGAAACTGAACATAATCCAAGAGAACCATATAAAGTATGAACAATCTGGAAAATTCATCTATCAAGGAAGTTTATTGTTTCAACACATTTGAATAATCACATTTGAAAGTTTGTCTAGAAAGTTCTATCGTTTGAATACATATGAAAAATCCTTTGAACAATTCGCATCCGAAAGTATATCTGGAAACACAACCGAACGATTTACAACTTGCAGAAGCAACCATAGATCTTAAAATGTCAAGCCCTTTTTTTTTGAAACAAATCATTGATGAAGTCACATAAAAAAACACTCTTTTCTAAATGAAAAGGCGATTCTTGAATATATCGCAACTGAAGCTTAGGCCTCATAAGAGGCAACATTCATGAACCTAAATGAAGCAAAGGTGAACACTATTTTTAGAAGACTTATCGGATGAAGCTCATGCGATATATAAAATGAACCCAAATTTTTTAGGAGTTAGTCTCCATATCAGATTAGACTAATTTTCTTTGAGAAAATAATTTTTATTGACTTTAAAGTGAAGAATACATTAATTATGACAACTCATTGTTATTTCTAGTAAGATATTGCGAAAAATAGTAATTTGTAAACTTTTATCAAACCACCAGACACTTTTTTAGCTTAAATACCATTTTTAACAAGTTTCTATAGAATCCGACGAGTTTACATGTAAGAATGTCAACATGTACTTTATCAATATAAAAAAATGAAACCTAACTTGCTAAATGTGTAAACTACACTAAGAGCATCCGCTATCGTGAGGATAACAAGCTCGTTAAGAGCAAAAATCACCACCATCACGAGCTTGTTGCTTGTTATCTCTATTGCCAAAGGGGTGCAGGGGCGGACCAAGTATACCTTGGTGGTGGCATGGTCTACCAGTCAAGTTTGTAATCAGATTAGAAAATTTTAATGTTTTCAAGTCGGTATCACCGGTCAAATTTTAGGGTGTCATCAGTGATTTTTTTAATGACACCAAATCAAAGAAAAATGAAAAAGAATATAAAAAATGATAAGATATAGTTCAATCTTCAATTTATACCGTTAAAATACTTTAGTTTACCTTAAAAATAACAATTTAATTAAAGTGGCTTCATATAAACTGTGTTTTGTTTTAAAGTTTCACCTAAAAATACCGGAACAACTGAAAACCTCGTTAATCCGACCCGATCAACTGAAAACCCGAGAAAAAAACCCGAACAACATTCTCAATTTTAACTAATTTTATTTTTGTCATTATATCGTACCACCGGTCAATAAAAATTCTGAACCCGCCCCTGTCACTGGCTCGTTAACCATGTGCTTGTGAGAGTAACAAGCCAAGGTGCTCGTAATGTATTTTCTTTTTTTCAATCAAGTGATGGTAGTAACAATTAGTTATAATATTACGGGTGGTTATTAATATATTAGTGTTTTTAACTTAACGATTAACGATAACAGTAATACTAGTTATGATTACAAATACACTGGTACAACTTTTTAACTCTTTGAAAAAATCTTTATAAATATATGCGTAGTCTAGAAACCGGAAAAAAGAAGACAAGAAAAAAGAAAGACAACTCACGACGCAGTCACAGCTCAGCTCATGTCGAAGCCGGCTTTTGGAACCGAAATCGGTGCATTCGCACATGACTGACGATGAAGAATGAAAATAACCCAAAATTTTAAAGAAAATTAAAAATTAAAAATAAATAAATAAATAAACAAAATCAACAGACGAACACAAATCCATTTGCATCCTTTCTTCTCTTCTCTCTCTCGCGGAATTTTTGCTTCGAATCTAGTTTTTTTTTCTTTCGAATTTTTCGCTTTTTTTTTGTCGGCAACAATCCATCAAACCTGCCATTGAAGGAGTTTCGCCATCTACAAGGGGTTTCTCTCTCTTTTCTGTATGTAATTTGTTTCTCTAGATACGTTTCATACGATTTGCTGTTCTTTTTCCTTTTGATTATCTACATTGTTCGTTAATCAGGCTCTCTTGCATCAATCTACGTCTTCCGCGTGTTTGATTTACTGAAATTTGTTAATTATCAAATATAAGTTCGTTGATTTGAAATCTGATGTTTATTGATCTAGGTAATGCGATCCTTTCGTAATGTTTGATTGTTCTGTAATTTGTAGGATATTGTTAATTGGAGTTAGTAGAGTTGAAGAAGAGATTTTCTATTGTCTATAAATCTGGATTTTCGAAGGGACCGAGGAAATGTCGTCCAATAAAGGCGATCATCAAACGGTCCCGTTGTCGGTGTTGTTGAAGCGTGAATTGGCGAACGAGAAGATCGAGAGGCCCGATATTATTAGTGGTCAGGCCAATCAATCGAAGAAAGGGGAAGATTTCACGTTAATTAAGAGCGAATGCCAACGCGTTTTAGGCGATGGTGTTACTACGTATTCCGTATTTGGGGTATGATATCTCACCTCACCTGTTTCCTCTTTCCAATTGACAGATTGATGATTGCATTTGACTTTTGGTGTATTTTACAATTTGAGTTTGGTGATTTCATGTGAATTTGGAAATATGTTATCAGTGATCTTTAATTTTATATCAGTATAGTGATGTTAGCAAACTTATTATTGCAGATACTTGATGGCCATAATGGGTCTGCAGCTGCTATATATACCAAGGAGAACCTTTTAAACAATGTTTTGAATGCAATTCCTCCAGACCTTAACCGTGATGAATGGATCGCAGCATTGCCTAGGGCTTTGGTGGCCGGTTTTGTGAAAACAGATAAAGATTTTCAAGAAAAAGGTATCAAAAACTCTGATTAAGTAGACTTCTAACGGTTAAGGTATTCATGTAAGGTTGTAGTTTATTTTGTTGATCGTTGAATATCTAATATGTAATGAAAATCCTATTTAGGAACATATTGGTTTCGGGTAGTTAATTAACTGTTAAGGGAATCCACAATGTTAATGAATTTTCTCTTAGTTGGGGAAGTATAAGTCTTTATTAGTCAAGCTAATAATAAGAGTAGTTTTTGGCATGCAGTTATATCATTTATGACACCTTTTCCTAGGTCTAGAACTCTTTACCTTTATAGATTTACTTGCCTTGATTTCAGTAATCTTTAAAAAATCTTATTTGTATGTTTATAAGCTGTTGCATATTATGTGTGAACATGTCTTCTAATATACGTATGTGTTACTTTCATGTTGTCATGAGTGTAGGTCAACTGTCAGGAACAACTGTAACCTTTGTAATTATTGAAGGACTCATTGTTACTGTAGCATCTGTTGGCGATTCCCGCTGTATACTTGAATCTGCAGATGGGAGTCTCTATTATCTATCAGCAGATCACAGATTTGAGGACAATGAAGAGGAGTAAGTTTCCAGATCTCATAAAGTGTTCCACCTTTTCTTGACATTGGATGAAAAATATAAACCTTTTTAATGTATTTACGGTATATTTTTAAAAAAATACGTGTGCACCTTAAGCACATTATGATTTTTGTATTTTTTTTTTCTAATCTGGCAGGACAGAGCGTGTCACTGCATGTGGTGGTGAGGTGGGGCGACTGAATACTGGTGGTGGCACGCAGGTATGTTATGATTTGCGTATTGTGCTCCTTGATGTCAGTGTTTATGTTTTGTCTTCATGATGTAAACATAATTATATCGTCATTAAAAATATGTGTAAAAAACAACTCATGGATTTGGCGTTTTAAGCAGATGCTTATGTGCTCAATGTGAAAGCCTAAATTAAGTTTTCAAATCTTAGCAATTGATATAGGTAATAAGAGCAGCTGTCTAGATATTACAGAAATAAAAGGGCTCCATAAAAATAGTTTAATGAACCACATCATATTGCATAGCTAAGGAGTGCTTTCCAAAAAAAAAAACCACAATTAAGAATGACTTAAAATGTAACAAGTCTTTGACGTTTTTTTGCTGAGCTACATAATTAACTAGATAATTCCATGTTGGTGTTCTTAGGATATCCTGTAAGATTTTTTAGTACGCTTAGTAAGTTTATCGTATTTTGCGAATGTGTTGGCAGATTGGTCCTTTGAGATGTTGGCCTGGTGGTTTGTGTCTTTCGCGGTCTATTGGAGATCTAGATGTTGGGGAGTTCATAGTCCCTGTTCCTTTTGTTAAGCAAGTGAAGGTCAGTTATTCATGTGCTTTTTCCCCCTAATTGTTCTCTTTGTGTTTCTTTAAATGTCCTATAGAACATAGTCAAACATCAATATATGTTGATGGCTATTAGAACTTTAGAAGTGACATTTTTGACCCATTCACATAAGAATGGGTCGATTTGGGTGGTTGTGCTTTATCTCAAATGGGTCAAACCAAAATTTTAGCTGTCGAATTGGTTGAAACTCTTTCAAGGTCTTTTTAACTAACGCATACAACCTCCTAATTCTTTGAAGATTTAGATTACTTTTGTACTGCTAATATCTTTTTACTAATCATAGTCTGAAAGCATTAGTTACGTATGGGTCAACCCAACCAAACCCAACCAGAACTCGAACCGTTCATCTTGCCACCTCTTATGGCTTATCCACGCCTGTTCTGGCAATTTAAATGCAAAGGTATGACTTGTAACCTGCAGCTTTCCTCTGCCGGTGGAAGGCTTATCATAGCAAGTGATGGTGTCTGGGATGCTTTATCTGCAGAAGCGGCTCTAGAGTGCAGTCGTGGAATGCCGCCAGATGCAGCAGCTGGACAAATTGTTAAAGTAAGGTCGTACTTAAATACTTTAGGGTTTGTGTTCTGGAACTGAGTATTGTATCTTCCAAATGCATCCAAACATCCTTTTAGTTACTAGTGTTTAGCCTTGCATGAATATCTAGTTTTAATCTTTTAGTTCCATTAACAGGAAGCTGTACAACCCAAAGGATTAAGGGATGATACTACGTGCATGGTAATTGATATTCTACCTGCAGAGAAGATAAATCCTCCTGTGCCACAACAAAGAAGGATGACAAAGGGAGTATTTAAAGTCAAAGCCATGTTTAGGAAAAAAAGTACAGAGTCAACATCCCAAATCGGTGAAGATTATCTCGAGCCAGATGTGGTGGAACAGCTTGTGGAAGAAGGATCTGCTATGCTTTCCCAAAGGTGAAATGATCTTAAATTGTGTACAACTTTTTACTTCAAATACGGGATTTATATGTAGGATCTGAATAAGGTTTCTACTTGCAGGTAGCATTTTGACCGGTTTAATTAGAATGGGTCACTTTGGGTTATGTTTTATCTGTAATGTGTCAAATATAAAAAAAAATTGGCTTAAATGGAAATAGGTCAAATGGGTTGTACAGGTTGAAAGTGTGTTTTTGTGTGCGTAAAATCATATATGACAAATTATGTACAAATAATGTATATAAAAGAAATCGGACAAATATTGTTTTGGAACCACCCAAGCCAACCAGCAACAAAAATTACCCATTTTGACAGTTACACAACCTGCCCGTCTTGCCCATTACGTCACTTACCTTTTCGACACATTAGGTATTTGAGAGGGCTATCCTTTTGGAGCAATATAAAGGTGTTTTTTTTTCTTTAATGTTTTCCACAATCTTATATCTAGAAACTTTTCAGTTGATATTTTCCATCTGGTTTCAGGTTAGATACAAAATACCCGCTTTGTAACATGTTCAAATTATTCAATTGTGCTGTGTGTCAAGTCGAAATGAAGCCCGGGGAGGGTATTTCAATACATGCGGGATCATCATCTAATACAAGGCATTCAAGGCCATGGGATGGCCCTTTCCTTTGTGTAAGCTGCCAAGAGAAGAGAGAAGCCATGGAAGGAAAAACTCATTCTCAAAGTACGATCTTTCATAACCTCACCCTTTAATGTTATCAAGCTTTTCAGAATTCAGTTCAGAGCGCACTTTTAATTTCATCAAGCTTCTAATTTGGGTTTTGTTGGGAACCAAAAACCAAAAGGGTCAATTTGGTTAAGCAGGTCGAAAGTCACTCCAAAGGTCAAATGAATCAGTTTTTTTTTTTTTAAATATAGATAATGATTGTAATAATGTGGTTTTGGGAATCATAGTTAATTTGTCCAAAAATTTCAAAAAAAAAAAAAGAAAGAAAGAAAAAAAACAACAAAAAGGTGTTTTCGGGTCGGCCCAATGTTGCTCAACCTGTAAAAATGACCTGTTTTGAGTTTTGACCCATGGCCCAACCCTTCTGGCCCTTTCATTCTGCGACCCGTACATATGAATTCAGGATCCCTTATTAAGCTTCTAACATTGACAGACGGGAGATACAGCAGTGGAAGTGAATAGCAAAAAGCTAGTTGGTCACATTTATAGCCTAAAGCACTTGCAATTGCTTAGAAGCCGAGTATATATGCAAAGATCATAAGGTTTCTTTCAAGATAAATTCCTTCTTGAGCTTCAAAGTTTCATTTTTCTGGCCTATGAAGATCATACGCTCAAATCCTCCTTATAAAAATCGGATTAGAATCATAGTACGTAGTTCAAATCTTTCCCTAACTCCGTGTTGATATAACTAAGATACCCAAAAATGTGCTGGGCTCAGATTAAGTTATTAGAACATATCTCAACAGATCCGGAGGTTATTTGTTTGTATACTAGTTTTCCTTTTTTTTTCTTAAGTAGATCTAACAGCTAGAGTGGAAAGAGTCTTGGTGACATTGTTATATAGTAAGCTCAGGGTGTGAGCTAGTGTATTATTCTTGGGAGTTAATTTATTGAAACTAGGAACATTGTGATTCTTATGTTAGCATAGCTCACACATGTAACATTATTTGATTCTTACTTGTATAACAGTGAAAACATATGCTCTATTTTTGATCTCATTTCACCATTACTTTCGTGTATCGAAACTTTTAATCGTATTTAGATGGAGCAGCATTTACTCGAAAGCTTAGATTTGTGGGGATCTCGGTCATTGCAGTTATCTCAAACCAGTTTTTTGTGCTTATAATTGGCATGTCTTTCTTTTTTTGAACGGCGTTTTGTTTCCATTATCTTAACTCAACACAATACAGGGAAATACATCTTCAAATCTGCTTAACAACATACGGTAAAAAACCATTCCCTCCGTTTTCACTAGCCTTCGGCATTCTTAAACCTGTTTCGCAACAGGCTCTTTCCTTTCAACTTACAAGTACATACATTCGACTCATGTTGCAAACTGTTTGCATTTACTGTTTTATAGGAAAGCACAGATCTCAGCTGCAATCCCTCTTTACTTTTCGTTGTTAATTATATGAACCAAAAGACCAGAACTTTCGACTTCAGCCTGCGAATATATCATTAGAACTTTCTTTGTTATATCCTTCCTGAAACTGTCTTCTTCAAACCACTAACTTTCTCTTGTCCAATTATGTTGTGATGATAATAGTATAGGGACTATAAGTGACAGAAATTAAACTTAAGAAGTACAGGGGCTGAAATGGCTATTTGGTCATAGTTGTGTGCGTGTTGTATCAACATAGTCTCTAGTATTATCCCTCGCCCCCAAAATCATATTCTTTCCTTTTTTTTCCCTAAAATCTTGTTCAGATAAAAATGATGTAAATTCACATGTTTCAAAATGATAACAATAACCGTATATAGTGGTACAGCCTTATAGTTTACATTGCACTGATACAGCCTAGAGCTTTTATTTAACTATTATGTTTAATAGTATGCTCACTAAGTAAAAGCTTACTCTGTTTACTAACATTGTTTTAGCATGTTGAGTAATTAAAACATGATAATCTTTTGTAAAACTACAAACTTCTATATGATATATGTAAGAAACATGGAACAAAACGAATGAGTTCTTTTGTTTATATATTGAGTTTGTGATATAAAAACGGTCTTTACATTTTACTTTTATATGGCTTGTTACCTAAAGCTAAATCTTCCTCTCCTCTACGAATGCAAGAGTCAACTTTGTTGAAGATCATGGATTCACTCATCTCTGAAATATAAAAAATATTATTTTAAGAGAGTAATCTTCAAACTCATTCATATATTAAACACCCTTAGACATTAATTGTCTTTGGTAATGTTATTATGTGTGTTAGACTAAATTAGTTGTCAATCTTTAGTATAGGAAAATTTTGCTTCCTTGTACTTGTATTCTTTGATTCAAAAGCCTTAGGTTTGTATTGAACTCCCCTTCTATAAATACATTGTTGTTTAGTTCTTAATTTAGGACTAACAGGGAGTAGGGAGAATGTTAGAACAGGTAATCGGATTTCTTCTACAATTGTGATATTCACTTTCCAAATTCGATATTTTGACCATTTGTGTTTGGATTACACAAAATCCGAATTGGGTTAATTGTAAAAGTATCAAATCTTGTTCTTGGCATAGAAAAGATTTAGAAAAAACTCGAGAGAATGCAGAGAGTGTTTTTCAAAATCGTATGTTTCAAAAACATCCGTTTTTTTCATAAAAACTGTAAAACGGGGATTACAAACTTTGTTTATTTATAATGAAACTCCTCTAAAATCGAGAATATTCATTACAAACCTTCTATAATACATTTTTGGGCCAGGACCCCCATTTTTCATTCAGCGGGCGTTGCCCCCTGCATTTTACCGAGACCAACCTAGACTAATACAAGCGTGTATTTCACACTCTCCATACCTGTTTTAGAACAAAGCTTAATCCCTTTGAAACACACGTGTAAATTCTATTACATAAAATCAACTAGTAACACTAAAATCACCAACACAGAAGAGATGGGAGAGAGAAAGAAGAGAGAGAGAATTGGACTAACACATTGGTGGTTTTAGGTGATGTCAGACAGCGGAAGTCGGTGTTTTTAGATGGTGGGTTTCAATTTGGGTGGTGTGGGGTGTGTAGGTTTTGATTGTTATTGGTGACTTTTCAACTTTTTGGTGGTGATAGGCGGCAGTAAATGATTTCAGCTAGTGGTTGTATATGGTGGTGGTTAGTGCTTTATGAGTTTACTGTGGTTATATATGGTGATTAGGGCAGAGAGACAGAAAGATTGTGGGAGTGACAGGGTTGAGGGGTCACATATGATGGGTGGCAGCGGTGGTCTTTTCCGGCGAGGTGAAGGTGAGGCGGTGGTAGGTTTGAGAGGGGGAACGAGCAAAAGGAAATGGGGTTCTTGATAGAGAGAAAATAAATAATAATAGTTTAATAATAATAATAATAATAATAAGGATGAGGATAATGATGATTTTATTATTAAGAAAATAAATTAAAAAAAGGATTATAAGAGTAAAATGGTTATTTTATAAAAGTTAATTGACTTAATTAAAAGAAAACGTTAAGGACTTCTTCCGCACAAAAAAAAGATTAGTTAAATGATAGAGTTTGTAGCTTTTTTATAAAAAACGAACCAAATTTGCAATTTGTAAATAGTTTAATCATTTATAAAAATAACTCTTATTTAAATTGAATAATTGATTTTATGTTAGAGAATTTAATTAAAGTATTCGATTACATTAGATTAGTCATAAACACCCTACCAATCTACTCTTAACTTTGGTCATCCAAGCATTCCTAACAAAGGTTTTGTTCTTGAATAATAGCAACTCTCCTATGTAGAGTCTAAGTTTATCCTCCTCCCACCTCAGAGGTTACGTCCCTGTTTCACAAACGAACGTTAACGAACAAACATAACCAAACATTTACGAACTTAAATATACAAACGAGATCATTGTTCGAATAATAGTCACGTCCTTGTTTTCGCCGAATGGTTCATTTACAACCCTCGTTTTTATTGATGAAATTATGTGCCATAATTATAAAATTTGTCATTAAAAAGTTTACTCAAACGAGAACTGTTTTTCGTACGAGAACCGTGAAAACTAATCTTAACCGTCCAGTTCCCCCTCCTTCAAATGGATTGCTCACCCATGAATTCCTTACATGCACTCTACCACACTCAATCCCCCCACACTTTTCATCCATGAATTCCATTATCCAAAATGAACGGCCACGATTGGTTCTCGCAGTTCTCATACGAAAAACAGTTCTCGTTTGAACCATCTCCTATATATATATATATATATATATATATATATATATATATATATATATATACATATACATATACATATACATATATAGGGTATGGTTATATATAGAATCACCCTTATTCATAGAACTTATAAAACTATTATGGTGATGACACGTGTCATCAACGAAAAGAGCAAAAAAGAGATTTAGAAATGTATGGGAGGTTGGATAAGGAAATGGCAGAGAGATAGGAAATATCAATTTGATTCCCAAATTACCCTTATATATATATATATATATATATATATGTAACCGACGCTAGAATTATTAGATTTGTAGATTTATTTTTGTTTATAATATCAGCCATCGATGGAGAGATCTAACGGATGATATTTGTTCTTTAGGTTCTATATATATATATATATATATATATATATATATATATTCCAATAGTATGTTACATAGTTTGATCTAAATTTTTAATAATTTAAAATGCCAAGGTTCCAAAAGCATATGCAAGAATTTTGCTAATTTTTTACTCGATAAAATCAACTAATTATAACTTTTTTGGCATGTAATATCATTTTATTTTATTTTTTGTTATTTTAATGGAGTAAAAAATGAGGTCACTAGAAACAGAAAGTAGACAAAAGCTGCTTGCATTTTTAAGCAATTAGGCCAGTAATTTTGAGAAATAAAGACCAAAATTGGGTAACAGAAAAGAAATTAGTAAGTAAAGTATGACAAGATTGGTTAAAATAAAGCTAAAGCCAGCATTGATTTAATACAAAATCTCAGAAACACAAAAGCACAACAGAGGAAGACACCATGAACATATAGATCAAGATCAAGAACCCAAAATGCAAAGCCCAATTCCTCTTAAACTTACCAAAATAAGTGTCCGGTGGTTCTTGATAATGAATCTCATAATCATCCCTCACAACATCTTCACCACCTCCTGAAACCACACTACTACTCATTCTCATCCTGATCTGCCTGAGCCGCTCGGTGGCTAACCCAAGTGTTAGCTTGTGGCATCTCCTCTGGTACTTGAACCCGTTGATGCACCGAAGGGTCTGAGCCACTGACACATAGAAGATGAGGTGGGCAAGGGAGAGTAGACCGATGGGTACCCAGCAGTGGTGGCACTGGAGCCGTGGGGACTGAACCTGGGCGGCAAATACAAGAGCCAAGAACAGGAAAAAGAATTGAAAAAGCTTCCATAGCTCCTTTTTTTGTTGATCCACGGCTCGTTTTTTCTCTAGGGTTTTCTCGAAATGAAGCTGGATTATGGTGTTTAATGCTTGTAGGGCGGTTTCTTTTGGTATGGTGTAGTTATGGTGGCTGCTCTCGTATTCAGCCATATTTAGTATGAATGTAGAAGAATATGTTGATGTCGGTTCTTGGTCAATATACAGCAGTCTGGGTCAAAAATATAAATGAGTTTCGGAATTGGTTTTCTTATTTCTTGACAATAATAGCATAAGTCAAAGACATATGGACAACCAAGATAAAGTTTATATAGTTTACAAGAACCTTGGATTTCATAATTGAATGCAACATAAGACTAATGAGATGGTTAAGATTAAACCCGAGCCCAAAATCAATTCTTTACGGGGATGTTTGGGTTAACGTGAAGGGTTTGGGTATGTTTGGATTACGGACATGGTTTTGAAGGAATGAGGTTGATACCCATGAATCTGGGAATCCTTCATACCCACCAATAAAATTGGGTTGAGAAATCCATACACATCCCATTCCACCCTATTATCAAATGCATACTTAGCGATTCCTGACGACAAACCAAATGTCACCAAACATTACAGAAAGAAACTCTGCATTACGGTATTACCTCTGTCCAAATAAATAGACCATTCGAACTTAGATTCTTTTCAACTCAAGTTACATAGGCTTGTAGATTTTTAACTACATAACATTGATGTCTATATAATTTAAAGTCGCATTTATGCTCACAATAAAAATAGTAATTGAAAATTCTGAACTTAAAAGGTAACATGCCAACTCGGTTGATATCCAACATCCAAATCCGGACCATTATCTTTGTACTAATAAAACTAAGATCTCTAAGTTAAGCTCAGAATATATATTAGCTGGTGAGTCATAAGAGGTGCATTAAAGGATGAGCAGACATAACTCTTTTTCTACAAATCACTTTTGATTCCTTAAAGTACCACGACTTTAAATAATTGAGATGATAGGGAAGTAAAGAAACTACACCTATAGAAAAAAAGAGTACTATGTTTATTCCAAGTAAACTACAGAAATATCAATCCCCTATGTCTTATGATAATACAATCTTCCTTTCAAACAAAGTTATAAGCTAGGATCAGTGACATTTCCATCTTTGTTGCTACATTTCATTCGTGTACAAGATCCATTCATCATTTCAGATCATATCTTACGATTGATTGCACCAAAATGCAACGTAGTTTCGTTTTCAGTCATTGCATACATCATACTTTTATCTTCTTTTTTCCACAGTAGGAACTTGCTTACATTTTGATGCAATTGTATGTAATGATGTTACATTAATTGGTAAGAAAAAAATGAAGGGATATATCATATATGCCCCTCTTAACTTGCAAAATACCTTATATACCCAAAGCACAAGTTTTTGATGCATAAAGTACAATGGTCTTAAAGCATGCTTTGGGTATATAAGATATTTTGCAATTTAAGAGGGGCATTTATGAAATTGCCCCAAAAAATGAAAGTATGTTCAGTATAGTCCAATTATTGCACATACAATTGTGTTAACATGTATGTTACATACAGTGGAAAATAACAAGAGTTCTTGTACAAAATGATAAAAATGTGAAAAGGAAGTTACATTTTGGTGCAATTATCCCTAATGTTTACTACTTTAAGGTTTGAAACTACTACTAATTGGCATATGATTTTAACAACCATTGCAATTTTCATGAGATAATTCTAGCTAGCATGGTATTCCAAAACTTAATTTAGAATAATAAAATATAAATGATCATTCAATCTAACAAAGTGTTACTGAGCACACCATCAGAAATCAAGAGCTTTAGCACCACATAACTGATCAATAATACTAACATCAGCTTTAACTTCACACACAAACCAACATTCTATAAACTTGAAGAATCACAAAAACAAGAGTTCAAATTTAATGAAAATAAAAATGATAAGTGATCCAGATCATACCTAGTTCCAATCGTAACCTCGGGAACCCAATTGAGAACTACAAGGTAGCCCTTTCCTGCGGAATCAAGATATAGAGTTCATTTATATGAAAATGTATAGTTATGAACTACATTCATAGAATCCCAAAGATCCAAAGTTTCAAAATTACTAACTTATTGATTCATCAAAAACTGTAGTCTAAGTGAAAAGTGTAAAATGAATTCAAATCAAGTCCAACTGGACATGAACCCATGTCATCATGCATCATCTGTAGAGGTGTCTGTGTGTCAGAGAGAGAGAGAGAGAGAGAGTACCAGCTTACGAGAGAGCAGCTGCAGCATGTTGATAAAGGCGAGAGTGAGAGTGAGGGTGAGGGACTGAGGGTGAGGGTAATGGGGTATATACGAACAAAAAGCCCTAGTTTCCATTTGGGGATATCTTTTATTTAATCCAAATAATTTTTTACCTCAACAAGTATAGTCCCTGAATCATGATGGTATATTCAAGTTTCGTCCCTCACTTTATCTCGATGCCCAAATTTGCTTTTTTGATATAGAAAATGTTAGGATTGAGATCCTATCATGAGTGATCAAACATAGGGGTGTTCAAATAAACCAGAAAATTGAAGAATCAATTTGTCTCGCATGAACAAAAATCGAAAAAATCGATATCCGTAAAACCCGTAACCCGAAAACTAGGGTACCTGCTAAACACGGGGCAAGTTCGGTTTTTAAAATTCGATATCCGCGGGTACCCGCCCAGCCCCGTATGCTTTTAACTTTTATATATATATATATGTTAATATGAAATAACAAAATCATTAAAAAACTCAAATTCCTAAAAACTACCCAACTTACTTCTAGTAGCCCCTACCGTTTTCCCCAATTCTTTTTTTGAGCTTCGATATCGAGAGTTTGCAAGCCTGCAATGATCTAGAGTTCAACATGGAGACACTGAATCGATCAACAGTACAAACTTTAATCATATCGGTTTGTTATTTCTGCGAAGCTCTCATCGAAGATCTGTTTGATTTCTACTATTGTTGACTTGTTTCTACCATTGTTTATTATTTTATTATGAATATAAACTTCTTAAAAAAAACAAAAATGAAAAACAGTTCAATTTTAGGGTACCCGTGACCCTAACCGTGGATACCCGCCTCTCTTCGGGTACCCGCACAACGAGTACCCGCTGTTTGCGGTTCGGTTTCAGTTCCCAAAACTAGGCACCCGTCCAGCAGTTGTGGTTTGCAAAAATTCCACTACCCCCCTCACCCCGCCCCGTGAACACCCCTAATCAAACATGATTAGTTGTGTTTTCATACAAATATAAAAGTAAGATCTTATCCTAAAGAAAAATGATATATCTTTTTACTATTTTTTCATACTTCATTCTCCTACTCACTACAAGATGACATGTGGGTCCATAAATTCTCTTTCTTCACATCCTTTGTTGATTTTGACATTTGTATTAATCTTGTGAGTAGAATAATAAGTAGGATGATATATCATATTATCACCTCTCTATTTTAAATCTAGATACGACCACTTTGTAGGTCCACTTTCAAATCTTATGTTTATAAGAGAATATGACTAATAATGTTTGACCAAACATTAAATAATCTCGATCCAAGAAGTTTAGGTCATTAGTGATTTAGTTATTTTCTTTATTAGTCGTAAAGTGTTAATTAATAAACACTATTTATGTTTAATATAATTAGGACAAATTGTATAAAATGGTACTTTAAGTTTTTTCAATTTCTTGTTTGTGATAACTTTTTTATGGTGATTTAAGGTATTAAACTTTACTTTATATATAAGAATTTTTTTTTTTTTTTTTTGGTTTTAGAAGATGAGTGAGCGTGTGCGTGTGTGTGTGTTTGGATTTGGATGCGTGAGCGTGTATGTGCGAATCCTGCTATTGGTGTTTATGTGTATGTGTTGAATCTAGATGTTGGTTATATGTTCGTTCGAATTTGGTGAGGATATAAGTTGTAAAAATTTCAAGGCGTTGAATAGTTTTTATGATGACTTTAAAAATTTTTAAAGTTATTATCTTCTTAACACACTTAGAAAGATTATACTCTTGTGTACAACGGGAGCAATTATATAATATCAACAAGAATATAAAAGTGCAATTATAATCTTGTGTATAACGGAAGCAATTATATAATATCAAACAAAAATATAAAAGTGCAAGTATGTAAAAGTTAAGGGAAGATAAATGATAACACCAGAGTATAGTCTTAGATTGGATGTTAACGAATCCAACTTATATCCGCTCCTTGGCCTTAGATCCAAGAGTTATCTTCACAGTCAATAACTCTCTTAGCCAGAAGAGGTTATCGTCATAACATATCACTATTTTCCGAAGGAGGTGTTCACCTTAAGCCCTTGCCACTAATTTCTCAAGATAGTGACTACCTTAAGCAAAGCTCTCAACAAAGTTTTTCACAATAACTTTACAACACAACTCACAACTAAGTTTTTCACCAAGAACTAACACATCAAAGACAACTCTCAACACCAACAATTATTTGTACAATAAATAATGTTCTTCCATCACAAGCAAATAACAAAAGAAAATTATATTTGTAAATAAAGTTCTCTTTCTCTTGTTCTTCCCTTGCTCTTGAGTTATTCTTAAATAGATTGATCTTTGTCAACAACTCATGAATCACGCTTAGAAATAGAGTGAACTTTCTATGCAAAAGGTTGCGTTTATGGGCCCAAATATGCTTTTTATAGGACAAGACACAAGAGGATGAAATGCTCCAGTTGGACTGACAGTTTCAGCCTATGGTTCAACCGTGAGCCTCGACCTAGGAGGCCCTGCCCAACTCATTTTGATCTTTTGAATTATGAACGTTTTGTGTTGTCTCATCCTGATTTTTCTTCCATATTTTTAGTTGGATACCCATTAAAGTATTGTACATACTCCATATGTGTAATATTCATCTAGGCTATGCGAGACAAATTTGAATTTTAAATCTTTAAAATCATGAGTTTTGAAGGTGAGATATGGTTCTTAACGTAAGTGGCAAGACACAATCTTCCAATGGAAGATTGTATGGGATTATTTTCACTTATGGAAAGATTTGTCTAGATCTCTCACCAATATTTTAATCAGTTTGATAAAGATTTTCGGTTAGCACTGCTTAGATGAGCAAGCGCAACTAAGAAATCATTTGCTCAGTTGTGTAACACTACACTGATAAAACTTATCAAAGTGTTGTGTTGTGAAAACTATATTTATTTTGTAAAAGTTATTCGGTGAAAGCTGAACGTGTGTTGTTCATAATAGCCTTAGATCTTCTCTATGTAATGTACCAACACACTAAGTCTTGTCAAGTAAGACTTAAGTGGATATAACTCAGGATATCATGGAAAAGGATTTGAATTAAAGAAGATAGAAGATCTAGATGATCTTGAAGTGATCGAGTAATGGAAAGATATTGAAGAAACATTAAGTGCAAGATCCTATGCATTTAATGAGAAGATTTAGAGCTCAAGTGTATAAGATACGATTATATTATTAAAAATATACGGGGTTAGCGTGCAATAGTACGATAAAGTAAAAAACATGGTTAGCATTTGACTATGTTTGTCACAAAATATGCACTCACGTACATGGAAGAACAAAACTCGTAGATTGTCTTCTTCTGCAATCACATCAAACAAGAAGCAAAACAGTTGTTACAAGTAATCATGTCAAAATATCAATAAATTAAGAGGTGATCATTTTTAATCAGTTCCGAATATACCGAAAAAATAAACAGACTGAAAGTTAACTAAGTTTTAAATCAGTTCTGAACGTGTCCGTCTCAAAAGATCCGAGCAAAAACGAGAAACAGCTACAAGATTGATGGGTCGAAAGTTTTTCTTTGTATTTAGAGATTTAGAATATCATGCTATAAAAAAATGTTATCTAGTCAAAATTCTGGGTCAGCCCGTTTTGACCCATATCAACTCCCAACCTGACCCGTTTCGACTTATTATCCAATCAAAACCACTTTCGACATGTTTATCAATCCACCGCCTAATTGCTCATATTGCCACCAATGTAGTTAAATATGTCGATATAACAAAAACCTAGAAATGCAGTAATGCACAACTCTTTTGAAAGAAATGTATGTTGCAGAAAAATTATGTTATCCACAGATGATCATAAGTCCAAATTTCTTGTACTTGCAGATAAATATCAACCCTTCATGCAGCAAATGTATTCAATGCACTGAGTTATGTTCGTTTTAATGCAATCGACACCTTCATGTATATCAATTCCGTTATTTGACTTGTTAAGAATTATAAGCCTCCAAATTCTTGTTCAAAAAGAAGATCATATGTATCTTTATCCTATCTTTAAGAACCATAAGGACTAGAAACAATAGGACTAGATATCTACATTATAAAGGCCAAAATAACCAGGTTTCCATCACACATCAGAAGAATCTGGAATCGGGAATCTGAGTTGTTTACTGGGAAGGAGATAATTATTGAAGCCGTTGTTGCTGTGACCGGGTCATATAAGTGCCTTCAATGTATCTTGTAATCAATGAAATACCATAATGTGAGGCACTTGATGCAGCATAATATGATGTCACACTGAGTTGAGTGAAGTTTGGAAGCCCGTATCCTGCGATTTTAAATATATATATACACACAAACATCAAAACAAAATAGGAGTCATATTTGGGTTATTTTAAATCTCAAATGGGTCAAATAAAAATTAAGCTACTAACGAAACATGTCAAACAGGCTGAAAGACGCATGAAGTGTATTCTTAATGCATACAATCTATCTTAAATTTACTATTATGGTAATAATATTGTTTTAAAATCATGTTTAATGCATTCATTGCATTGACCCAGAAAAAGGTGTCTTCTGAGTAAACAGAACCTAACCCAACCTGTATAGAGAAGGGCGTGTTTCAAGTTTCAACCCATCGCTACCCATCTTGTCACCTCTTTTGTAATCCAGTTATTCATGACTACATATCTTTTAAAAACCAACTAATAGCACTACACCTCATTCCCTCCTTGTATAAATTCTCTTCTTCAATTAAGTTTATTTGCCATAAACTCTTTACACAGTTAGTAAAGAAGATCATGACAGCCACAAGGGGATTAAAGTCCAAAAGGCATTTACTATAACTAGTACAGGGAATTCATAAATAGAACAAACCCTTACCCAAAAACGATGCAAATTATTATACGCCAAACGACAGGATATATGACCCAGTACTTACTAAGTGCTACTAGCTTACTACCAAAAAGTAGGAGGAGATATACATGGAAAAAGAAAATAAGTCGAAGTTAACAATAGCACATTTCTTTATCCCAATTTTTATGTTCTGGACAAAACTATTAGACCTATAAAAATTCGTTTTCATTATATTGTAGAAGATTTGCAAACCATCACTAACTGGTGCTTATAAAGAAGCACCCCAAACAAATTGACCTTTCTTTATGTGCCATCAGTTACAAACATAATGGAAAAATTATGACCCCTGAAGAGATAATATATAAGCAAAGTACATCAGTCTCTTAAAACTGCTTCATACTGTCAATGAGAAAACATTGAATCCTTTTATCACATTCATTCAATAATTGTTCTAGGGAAGTACAGACTACATATAACAAAATGAAGTACCAACATTAATTACCATAACCATGAAAAAGACTGATACTGATGCAATAAATAAAACTACTTTTTTATCTTTAAGGTCACAAGAATGAAGGAAATAGATCAGCATAGCGTTAACCTAATAATCATCACATCATCTCAACAGGCATGGAAAGTACATCAGTCTCTTAAAACTGCTTCACGCAGTCATTGAGAAAACTTTGAATCTTTTTATCAGTCATTAACCATTATTCTAGGGACTTACAACCTATATATAACATCATGAAGTACAAACATTAATTAGTTACTTATCATAAAAAGGCTTATACCAATGTAATCAATGAAACTACTTTTTATATTTAAGGTAACAAGAAATCAAGAATGAAGGAAAAAGATCAGTATAGTATTAACCTAATAATTATTTATCATATTTCCTCAACAGCCATTGCCGACCTAATTTATAGAGTCGTATCTAAGTCTAATCTTGTCCATCTTCATTGGCATTTCTCATACACTAGCATCACAAGTGCTATCTTTTCGACCCATAAACCATAGGCTTGTAGATATAATGGAAAAGGCACAAAAAGGAAAATAGTATCATACTAGTTAAATCATGCACATATTACTTAAAACCTTGTTGCATACCTCCCAATGCAGCATTGGAAGCAGAAAACATTAGCAATGGAGGAATCTGTCAAAAGGAAGGAAGATATCTGAGTGATAAGATAAAGTTGAACATACGACACTTCCATAAAGAAAGTGGGGAAAAAATACTAATAGCAGATAGCAGTAAGAGGAGTACCCCTATAACGAATGGAAGCCATTTTGGTCCTTTGACATGTTTCTGAAGATACGGCATTCCTGGAATGAATTCATGTTATGGGCTATGTAGACTTACTACCTCCCCCTGCAACCCTCCCCCCCCCCCCCCACCCCCCACCCCACCCCACCAAAAAAAAACAAGAACACAAAAAAACCCAAAAGAAAAAAAATAACAAACAAAAATACACACACAGGGTTCAATGCATAAACATACCTGTATTCAGACCATAAAACGCACTAAGCATTCCACCTAAACCACAGCCAGCCTATTGAATTAAGCAGACAAATGAAATCAGTCGGTTACATGAAAGTGCATATAACTTGGCAAATCTGGTAAGACAATGACCGTTATTGACACTACGACAGCAACCTATTCATAGTTTATAAAAGTCATGGCAAAAAGGTGTGTAATATACCACCTCTAGCACAAATGTAGATTTAACTAAAACTGGTAACTGCAGACAAATTTGTAGTGACAAAAAATCTGTTTCAGTTGAATAATATAGTAAGTAGAAATGTAGCTCACTATTTTATTTTAACTAAAACTGGTAACCACAATTTAACTAAGAGCATATGAATATATGGTCGCATTCGAGTTCATGATGATTGAGCAAAGAAAAGGTTAGAGAATATAGCCCTTTCTGGTAAATTTAACTGCTCTTTATAACTCACTCAGACCCCCAGCAATCTTATGCTAATTTGTGGCAATCCTCCAGCACCAATCGGTTGAAAAAAGAACAAAATATTAAATCCAATTGTACAAGCACAATATTAACCTATATTACAAGCTAACGGGTGTGTGGGACATATATACGGCAGTCAAACGCTTCTTAAAATAATAGAGGATATGTAGACTGCCTTTCTATATGATAAGTATATATGTACAGGTTTAAAATGGAAGGTGCTCGTCTACAATGTAAGGGTGAATTTTCTAGTGGAAGTCAGAAAAGAAAATTCCAACCATCTTTTAAAACTAATCAATCTAAAGGGCAATCTTCTGTGGTTGGAAAATCTGAACCAATCACACTGGTGTTTGTCCGAAAACAATTGCTAGATGCTTAAGATGTGGGCGAAAGGGGCACGAACCAGCAAAGTGAAAGTTCAACGAGAATGTTTGTTACAGGTGTCATAAGCCCGGACACCGAATTTTTTAGTGTCCTTCAGGACCCAACTTTAGAGTCGAGAGGTCATCTTCAGGGCAAAAAGGAGATGGCGCTCCCCGGGCAAAAAGGAGATGGCGCTCCCAGGGCAAAAGGGAGAGCCTTTCAGGCTTTCAGCATGACTGTAGAGGAAGCCAAAACAACCGGAGACGTGATCACTGGTATTTTTCTTATTAATTCTACTCCGGCATGTGTATTATTTGATTCGGGGCTACTTATTCTTTTGTATCTGTAACATTTCGTGATAAACTTCAAGTACCTGTTTCTGTATTAGCAAAACCACTTAGTGTGGAAGTTGCTGATGGTAAAGTAGCCCCGTTTATTGCTAGTGTTCCTCAAGCTTCTATCGACATAGATAGGAATAGCTTTCGTATTTCCTTTCTTCTTATGCCCATTGCGGGTTTTGATGCTGTTATTAGAATGGATTGCCTCAACAATCAAAATGCTAAGATTCTTTGTTCTAAAAAGATGATAAAAATTCCTCTACCTAATAGGTCACATGCTATGGCTCGGGGTGAAAGACGGGACACTGAGATTCCTATTATCTCCGTAATCTCAAAAGTCAATTGCTAAAGATTGTAACTCCTATTTGGCATATGTAATTGATGCAAAAATGGAGAAACAAACGATCCAAGACATCAGGGTGGTTTCAAAATACCCCAATGTGTTTCCTAAAGAATTTCCCGGTTTGCCCACTATAAGGGATATTGAATACCGGATTGATCTTGTTCTAGGGGCTACCCCAGTGGCTAAAGCCCCTTATCGCCTTGGCCCTTTTGAAATTCGTGAGATGATGACCCAAATACGGGAGTTACTAGACAAGGGCTTTATACGCCCAAGCTCTTCTCTTTGGGGAGCTCTAGTTTTATTTGTTAAAAAGGACGGATTTATGTGCATGTGTAATGATTACATGGAGCTCAATTCCTTTTGGGTGAAACGCTTGTTTAATGATTAAATGAGTGTTCACTATTTGAGCTCGGTCTGTATCATATCCCTCTGGTTCCATTGACTTGGTTATCATTCTTATGCATTGATTGACTTGGAGTCGGTATTGGGTTATTCTCTGTTTGGATATTTGTATTCTTGTGTGTGTGTGTGTATATATACATTATTCTTCGTTTCCGTTTATCCGCGCACTGAGCATTTGGCTCAGCCGCATTTTTCTTTCTATGCGGCAGGTAAATAGGTAATCAGGGGGATACGGGACGTGCAAGTGAGAGTTAGCTTAGAGTCGGCCAAAGATTAGATTCACGAAGAAGAATTTATTTCTTTTAGTCATTTGATAGGATATGCTTATGGTCATATTAGGTTATTTACATCTTTAAATATTTGAGACTTGGAGATTCTTATTAGTTTGGTTGTCATTGGGTCAAATATTATTTATGCTCCATTATGTATCGTATGCATAACCTCCGCGTTTTTGTTTCAGGACCGGGGTGTTACAATAATGATGAATTATGATATAAGTCTATAATTATGTGTTTTTTTATTTCTGTTTGTATAATTGTAAACGCATATTTATAATTTATATACAAAATTTTGCCCTAAATCACGCCTTATAAAATGTTTCAAGTTGGAATCCAGTATGCAAAACCGAAGCTAAACCTGGTATATATGATATGACTTGTTAGAGCTAACAGTAATGTCTATAATTGGGTATCTACTATTAAAGCTAAAATTAGCGCCTGTTTAACAACCGAAACCGCACAATTTTCAATCTACTCACTTGCACACACATCTACACCTTCATGTGTGCATCACAAGATATTTAGTGATCAAAACTACCATCAGTTGCATAAAACTTTGAAAAAACTGGATCAAAATAAGGGAATTACCACAGCGGTGGCGTCATGTAACACCGGCGTGATGGTCCATTCTCCTTTGTCCTGCATCAACCAGAGCATTCGTATAAACAATCAATCAGCTCAAATTCAACCATTATAAAAAACAGATCATCAAATTGAATTCGTAAGGAATGGATGGGTTTAAGAAGATCAAAGAACGCAACGCACCGTATCCGAATCCAATAGAGAGAGACAACGAGGGCATCGAGGAGTACCGAGACCAGGTTTAATGGTGGGCTCGTGGTACAGATTTCCCGTTCGTAGCTTCTCTTCGTACACCTCTCGAGTCCCCATCGCAGACCTGCCTTTCACACAGTCCCACACAGAACTGCGGGCATCAGAATTAACACAGTCGGTTTTTGTATTTTTAAGTTTTAATCGGGGTGACCATGGTACCGGAATTGGTATCGATTTTACCGAATATCGATTTGATTTACGGTATCTAATACTGTACCGAGTATTTTAATACGGTACAGATGTTGATGCTGATACCTATTTTACCTAGTTTTTTCGGTACTAGTCCCGAATATCGATTTAGCAATATTTCAAGTACCGGACCAAAACTCTAACCCAGTACCGGTATCGGTACGATTCGGTATTTTTGATACTCATGCTCACCCCTAGTTTTAACCATGGAAAGAAAAGAATTCAAAACAATCTAATGTTACAGGTGGTATTAAAGGGGTGTTTGTTTTATGGGGGTAGGATCATCTCATGTTTTGGTCAAACATGATTGATCATGTTCTCTCACAAGCATGAAAGTGAACTCTACAAAGGGGACCCATTTTTGACTAAAATAAAGGGCCCACTCTCATGTTTATATGATAGTTATATTTGACCCAAACATGAAAAGATCTTAAGACCATGTGTTACGCCGGACTCGATAGGAAGCGGGTACCATCGGGAACACCACTTCGGGTGTCCCGGGTAGGCCTAGCGGGTACCCCCTCCGGGTTTCTTTACTCGGCGAGAAGCAATCAATTCCACCCCCCCCCCCCACCATATAAATTTTTTTTTAAAAACTACCGTTTTCCAACGGTAACTTTTTTTTTAATTCAACAATTAAATCACTATATATATCACCTTTATTCACCATTTTTTACTCTACTTATTCACCATTTTCTCTCTACTCTTCTCCAACTTTTATAAAATATACTTCATTTTCTACTCATGGATCCTCAACCAAATACCCCTTCATCCGGACGTAACCGATCAAGGGTTACGAATTCCACACCTCAAAGGCCCGATAATCCGTTTTTTATAAACATTCCGCCACCCACTTACCAACCAAACCCGTTTTTTGCCCCACCACGGTTCACTTATACGGGGATGCTCAACCAAACCCAATAAATTCTTTTCTCACATCTTGGCTACCTATTTCAACAACAACAAATTCCACAAACCCAAGAGGACGAATACTATGATTATGTGCCCGAAACCCAACAACAACAACCTCAAGAACCATCACAAATTCCGGAACCGCAACCGGAAACACAAGAAGAGGGACCTTCACAAAAGAAGAAGGGCGGGACATTTTTCAACAGAGCTAAACCTATCTCGTGGACAAACGAGGAAGAGATCGCGTTGATCACGGCATGGGTTAACATTTCGAAGGATCCCGTAGTTGGAAATGCACAAAAACAAAGTATTTTTCTTTATTGCTTATTATTATTTTTTCGTTATTATTTTTATTATTATTATTATTATTATTATTATTATTATTATTATTATTATTATTATTATTATTATTATTATTATTATCGTTAGTATTATTATTATTTTCGTTATTGTTATTATTATTATTTTCGTTATTGTTATTATTATTATTAATATTATTATTATTGTTATTATTATTTAGTACTAATATCATTATTGTTATGTGTAGAAAATTTTTGGAACCGCATCTTGGAGTCGTTTCAAAGTCAACTCGGCAAACCCGCTATTACCGAGTTCAAAGATATTAACTCTAAAGTAACAAAGTTTGCTGGAATTTACAACAACCTCTTCAATACAAGAGGCAGTGGAATGAGTGATGGGAATATTTTAAAAACCGCGCTCAACCGTTACCGAGACGATAATCATGGCACAGCTTTTGGTCATGAAAAATGTTGGGCAATTCTTAAGAGTTTTCCAAAATGGCACCAAGTTCCTCCCATGGATGCCACCCTTCAAAAAGAAGCAAAACTTCGGAATCCAATCCTCGATCCACTACGGGATCTTCCGATGCACACGCTCCTATCAACCTCAACGAAGACGATGACGAAGGAACAAGAAGACGAGGATGTTGAGCCAAACAAACCTATACGACCCATCGGTAGAAATCGGGGGAAGCGGTTGGCTTCGGCATCAACCGGGACCGGGTCGAGGGAAGAGAGCATCACGTCGTTATTGGATGAACTAGCCTCGATAAATTCGAAGAATGAAGAATTTCTCTCGTATCGTAAAAAACAATTGGAAATACAAGTAGATGATCGTACTTTTAAAGATTACGAATTTTACATGAAGCCGACGGATCATCTTTCAGGAGGTGCGTTGGCGACAACGCTAATGTTAAAGGAGAATATACGAGCCAAGCACGGATGACCTTCACTTGAATAAATAATATTGTTTACTTTTAAGTTTAAAAATACATAATTTGTTATTTCTATTTTACAATTTTAGATTTTAATTAAGTTTTTATTATTAGTATTGTATTAAAGTTTTATTAAGTAATGAATGAATGAATTTTATTATTTATTTAAATAATAAATTTTGTTAATATAAAAATAAAAAAAAAGTGGGGAAAGTTTGGGTAGAAAAAGGGAAGGTATAACACTTATTTTGGGTAGGGTAAAAGAAATGGGTAAAGGAATGATGTGGCGCTGATGTGACATTAGGTAAGAAAAAGGTTTGTGTAAGGTATAACTTATGGCCTAACCCGTTTTAAGGGATTTTTTTTCATACTAATTTTTATAAGTTTATTTTTTTGGTTTATTTTTTATGAGTCTGACTTATTTTCTTATAAGCTTAAAAATTAGAAAATAAGCCGAAAAAAATTAGCTTATAAAAAATAAGTCCGGAAAATAAGCCCTAAATAAGCTAAAACAAACACCCCCTAAGTTAAAAAAGCCTTTAAAATAAGCTAAAACAAACATCTTCTGAATTAGCTTTTCATTCTTTGTAAACTTGAATCGACTTTTTCTTCTCTTTTCCAAAACTAAAAGAAATTCTCTAATGTAACCATATCATTTTTAGTCATTTTATAATAATAAGTTAAACCAAATACTATTTTAAAAGAAGCTTCTTAGCTTATAAGTCATAAGTTAATTCAAACACTTTTTTACACTCATTAACTCATAAGTTAAAAGGTTAAAAAGCTTAAGCTAAACAAAATTAACTTACCCAAACACCCCTCAAGTTAACTTATCAAAAGTATCTGATTTTTATTAAAGATAAGTCTATAAAGTTTAAGCTCATAAGGTAAGTCAAACATAAAAAAAAGTTCATAAGCCCAAAAATAAGCTAATAAATTTATTTAAAAAAGCCCTATGGATTCGACAAGAGTCTCAGCGAGAATAGGCAGCTTTAGCATCAAGCACATCATCATACCGACAGTCATCCGAACGAGAGTCTCCCATTTGAATTCCCTGAGCAAGCTCTCCTCTTCCACGTTGCTGGAAAGGGCTTAGCCGCCTTTGGACCCTTGGACCATTTACCCGCTATAACAAACCCCCCATAATATTTTACTAGTACCATCTATCTTATATGTTTCTAACTCACGAACATTTTTTGCATGGGATATATTAATTATTTTATTATTTACCCATTTAAGTGTTTATGAGTGTTCACATATTATTTTCCCATTTAAAAAGTTGTGAGTTATATTTAACATACAAAAAGAAAAGAAAAGGAAGACATTTGAAGGATAAGTTTAGTTTTTCTTACCTTAATTCTTATTCTTTGAAAAATAAGACAATTTGGAAAGAAGGGTTTACTTGATTAGACAAAATGGATTGAAATAGACAAAAGAATTAAATGGAAGAGATAATTGAATGAGTTATGATCATTCATCAACATACTTGGTTGCTTTGTCGGAATAAAATGTATCATTATTAAATGATGTTTGATAAACAGAAATAAACATAGTAATTGAATAAAATAAATTGTAATAAAAAATTTAAGGAAAAATATTAAACTGTAGCAATTCATTCCATTCCGTGAAGGAACGAGGAAAAAATACCATCCTCCAAAGAAAGAAAATTCTTAAACAGAAGGAATCACATTCCGTACGTAATGACCCATTCTATTCCTACATAACCAACAAATATCTTCTAACAAGGGAATAAAATAATGGTTTCCTTTATGTTCCCCGTTCCACCATAACAAACACAACTATAAGAGTTAGGGATGTAAACGAGCCGACCTATTCGTGAGCTATTTGAGCTCAGATCATTAAAAGCTCAAAACAAGTTGAGCCTTAACGAGCTCGAGCTTAAATTAAAGCTCATTTAATAAACGAGCCGAGCTCGAGTTCTAAAGAGTGGGTTCGCGAGCTTAAACGAGCCTAAACGAGCTCCATATATAATATAATTTATATTTTACATGTTTAGTTTTTAATAATTATATATATCATTTTAATAAAAATATCAAAATAATACCTGAGCCTAAACGAGCCTATCTTAAACGAGTCTAAACGAGCCGAGCAAGGATTCGACTTAGTAAAAGTTTTATTTTTTTCTGCAGCAAGGATTCGGGTAAGTTTTTGGGCCGGACCCTGGCCCATACACTAATTTAATGGGTTGGTCCAACAACTTAGTCAAATGTAACTCGCTTTTGAATTCATCGATTTTAGTATTTAACAAGATAACATGTAATGAAATTGTGCATTTGTTTTGTTGGAATCTTATAAAATTTAATCGAATTAGAATTAGATTTTTTATATTCTATGATTAGAAAATAAGAGTCAAATATTGAATCTTCAAATTTCACAAATGAAGAAAGTTTACAATACTAGGTTTAACTCAAATAAACATCAAAGTAGACTATCGCCTTTGTCTGCTTCGAATTGATCAACACCACCATCATCGTCGTCATTTGCTTCAGATTGATCTGACAACACTATCATCATCGTCATATGCTTTCAATTGTTAGATTTCTATAAATCAACGCAATAATAGATAATAAAAATATGTCTAGAACAGGATCATGTTTGGTTGTGCTACAAAAATTTATACAAAATTGAGTTCCCTAGTTTTTATAAGAAGTGAAGAGAAATGATTTATAAAGAAAATTTGATTAATTTCCAACTTTAAGGTGGGAAGATTGGACGGAAAGAAAAACATTTATGATTCTTATATTGTGTAAATTACCTCTAATCATTACTAGTGATTTAAAAAAGGGAAAATTGCGAGAAAAAATAATCTAAATATCGAAAATTGTTAATAAAGGAAACGTTCAATTTTTTTTGTCGAGAAAGGATTATAAATTCAATTAGTAACAAAAAGGGGTATAATAACCTCTTAGACCTAACAAAAAAAGATTATAAATTCAATTTGTAACAAAAAAAGGTATAAATTTCATGCATTATACCCTTTTTTGTTACAAATTAAAATTTATAATCTTTTCTCGGCCAAAAAAATTGTACGTTTCCTTTATTGGAAAATTTTGATATTTAAATTAATTTTCTCGGCAATTTTTCTTTTAAAAAATAACAAGTAATAGAAATAAAGGTATATGTTTAGGGGTCCAATTTTTTTATTTATATAGGGTCTCAAAAATTCACAAGACGACTCTGTTTGAGGGGAAATGTAAAATTAGGCATCCATTTATAAAATCAGGTATTAATGATTATTTGATTCGAATTTTTAGATACATAATAAGTATCTTGAAAATGCACATCAATCTACCTTTGAATACCAATGTTTGTAGCAAGTCCTCTTCTGTTTTCCAAAACATGTTATTTTGATTCTCAAAAGACCTCTAATTATCATAACGCAAACTAAACTTGTTAAAAATGCGAAATAATAACCAAATTAGACCATATTTAACCTTAAATACTTTGTTTAAACAATTCAATCCTAAAGTTTTGTTCTCGTAGTATCTTAACACTTAAACAAGTTTTAAGCACTTAAAACAGTTTAACCTTCAAACTTTGATCGAAATAGAGCACAAAATTTGAGAATTAAATTAAGTCTGAAAAAACTCAAAAGGTATTGAGTAGAGTTTTTTTTAACGTTTTCTCGATTTTATATTGGTTTCTTTGACATCAAGTACTACTTTTCGAATATGTTTGTTGATTAATAGTTAATGAGGGAAGTATTGGTCTATGACTCTTGCAATAAACAATACAATATATATATATGAACTTCAAATATAAAGAGTTTAAAGTAAGAGATATGTCATCATGTAACACGCAAATGTAGATGTTGATTAGTTATTTTTTAATAAACTTTTTGACTTCAATAACAGTTTTCTGCATTGCTTTTTAAAAAATGTGTTTTCTTCACTAATTGTCTATTGAAAGACAAAAAATAGAAAAAAATCTATTTTACAAACTTATTCATAATGTAAGTTTGTGGGAGTTTGTGGGATTCCAACTCAAAACCAAATGGTTATGAGAGAAGTAACCCGTGATCCTTATTAAGCAAATTACAAAGTGATTTTTCATCCGATGTAGTACATTACTCAACACATAAATGTAAAGTGTATCCCTTTCATCCGATGTAGGACATTACTCAACACATAAATGTAAAGTGTATCCCTTTCATCTGATGTAAGACATTACTCAACACATAAATATAAAGAATATCCCTAATTTTGACAGGGATCACCACATGATATAGTCTCTAGTCTTGCTAGAAATCACCAATACAATTTCTTCATAGTTTTCATAGGATCACCACCAAAAAATTTAACACTTGATTTATCTCCTACTAATCTATCTTATAATGTGAAAAGTGTTAGAAGATTTATATATTATTATTTTTGAATATGTTTAGAAATTTGTTTTTTGAAGTGTGGAAGAGGATAATTTAAATGAGGAACCAAATGCTTTTAAATAATCATAAATGAAAATCTGAAGATGCAAAATGGAGTGCATTTACATCGTAATGTTAGTTTTTTCCTTATCACATTAGTAACAACACATCATCACATTGAATTCGTACTCCATCCTACCATTACACATTCACACTAACCCAAAATCTTAACTGATATATAAAAAAACAAAAAAAAACCCACCCAACATCAAACTCAATGGACGTGCATAAGAAAATGAAATCGTAGAAGTACAATCGGTGATGAACAAGCGAACAATGTTGAAAATGAAACTGGATAAGAATACACCCCATTCAACGCTATCAACGAAATGAAACGGATGAAAATGAAATTGATGAACGACGATGAAAATGAAACCAATGAACAATGATGAACAATGAGCCGAAGAACAAGAAACCCCAATCAATGCCATGAAAGAACAAAAATGGACTTCACTAGGGCCCATGAAAGAACTACAAAGAAAAAGGTATGATGATTCTGGCGCCATGAAAGAACTTCAAAGAAGCAAGTATGACAATCTTTTACTCCAATCAATCGTAAACTAAAATGAAAAATAAAATAGAAGCATATAACAGCCTCGCACCTTTCATCGCTGTGATTCTCCCCATGATGGGAGATTGTGCTAGGGGATCACACCGATTTGGTAATGCCTTTACACAATCACACCATTACTTAAAAGCCTCACGCCTTATGGTGAGATTCACTCCTCCCCCTTAGAAGATTCCTTATAGTTGCACCAAGAACATATCATACCTCTCATAATACCGTGTGGTACCTATGTTATAGTCGATAATCTAGGTTAATCCTACTTTAAAGCTTTATTTACAACCTATAATACTAAAACATGATTTCCCCTCAAAGATGGTTTTTGACAAAATCCACCAAATAAAGTGTATACACGGTTAATATAAATGGGTTTATACCTTTAACCCTATTAAGTTAGACGAGGTATCTTTTGACACGTGTTTTTTTTGTGGAAATGTTATTTCGAGATTTATTTGATTTGTACAACGTTATAAGAGCAAGTATGGTTTGTTATAACATTAGTCTTTGCAAATTGGTCTTTATTATATAACCTGTTGATATAAATTTGGTCTTTGCAAAACATGTTTCTTAAGAAATCTTAAATTATAGGGTTTGGTATCCAAAAGTGTATCGAAGTTATCACTTTTTACTATGCTATTGTATATACCAACTTCAAAAACTATCATTTAATGTATCCAATTTTCTAAAACTACCATTTAATGCATTCAACCTGGTATTGGAGGTCATCTGCTGATGTGGCGCGGTTTTGATGACGTGGCATCTTAGTTGGATGCTGACATGTAAATTTTTGTGTAAAAATAACTGAAAATAAATAATAATATGAAACCAGTTGTTGGGCGACTTACCTTCATCTGCATCTGCTCAATCGCTTCATCTTCATGAACCATTTAAGAACACCATCAATTGTGTCATGGTGGGTGACTAACCTTCATATGCGATTTGGATAGTGTTGTTAGGTGTTAAAACAATCGATTCATCATATGTTCATCTACGAGGGTTTTGAGCTATCGATTTAGGGTTTATTGTTTCATTGAGGGTTTCTGATTTGGGTTCATCGATTGAGGGTTTTGAGCTATCGATTGAGGGTTTCTTTTTTCGATGATTTCTCGTTTTGAGCTGTCGATTCAGGGTTTCTTGACGGTGACTAGTTCTACGCCGATTTAGGGTTTCTTGGATGGTTCTTCAACACGCGACATGGCATCGACTTGTTCTCCGGCAATTAGGGTTCTCTCCCGACTTGATTCCAAGTAAGTTTCGATTATCAAACCCAAATCTGGTTCGATAGATCTGGTTCGTGTGTTCGATTATCAAACCGAGATCTGCTCGGTTTTCACATCTACTTATCATTTTAATTGGTTTAGATTCAAATCTAAGATCTAGGGTTTAGATTCACATATCTTCATCTATTTCGATTTCTTTTGCTCGGTGATTGTTATCAAAAGTTTAAAAATATGGATTGTTCTTGTGAATTTGATTGGAATGTTCTTCGTAATATTTGATTTTGAAAGTTTAGAAGAATAAAGATGTTTGGCGTTTTTATTTGTTTGTCGGTCATTAGTTTCTAGGGTTGATTATGTATGATTAAAATGTTCTTCAAATGTTCTTCCTGACAATTGAAGATGGTCATATGAATGTTCTTCATATGCAAAAAATGATAGTGAAAATTAATTGATGATGTAGAAATTAAAAGCTGACATGGCAATAATAAATAAATGAAAAACAAATGAATTACTACAATACATTATTTGGTAAGTTTAGAAAGTTGGATACATTAAATGATAGTTTTTGAAGTTGGGTATATACAATAGCAAAAAGTGACAACTTCGATACAATTTTGATACTAAACCCTAAATTATATTCAAACACATTTGTGGAAAGTTCTCAAAAAGTTGCCCAAGTGTCATCCTTACCTGTTTCACCAATATGGACCTTTTATCACATTTTTGGGTGATAATGTTTTGATTGTATGTATTTGATGCATGGTATCACTATTGTGTGTATTAAATTTTCTATTGTATGTACTAAACTTGTAAGTTTTTTACTTTTTTATGTAAACAAAATACACACAATAGCAACAAGTTAAAAGTATGATACACGTAATAAAAACTTTTAAAGTTCAATACACACAATAGCAAAATATGACAACTTGGATACATTTTATTGAACTAGACTCTAAGATAATTAGTCAAATTATCACAGTGGTTTGATCCATTAAGTGCAACAAGAAGAGTGGTTTAGGTTGTGTTTAGCAGAAGAAAAAATTTCCGTTTTTCTGTGAAAACTGGTAGAGTTTTCATTTTTTGAAAAAAAAATAGAAAACATGTTTAGATGAACAGGTGAAGTTTTTTTTCAGGAAAAAATGAAAAACATCTTTGGTTGAAGTGTTTTTTGGAAGAGTTGTTTGAAAATTATTAGAGTTTGAAAAAATTGAGGAGTTTGTGAAAAAGTGAGGGGGTTTTTTGTTTTTTTAGAAAAATGTGCAAGTGAACATGTTTTCTAATTTTCATTTTTCTTAGAAAATTTTTCTGAACAAATGAAGGATTTTTCTCGGAGTAAACGCGACCTGTTATTTGGTATATTTTAGTTTGGTGGTGGGTATGTTCCGTTCATACTAACACTGTAAAATTATCTTTACTTTTAGTGTATGTGATTGTTGTTCTAACAAAAAACTTATTTTTCTCTTCTTTCTACTACTTATAGCAAGAAGAGGATATTTTGATATTAACATTAAGACCCTCCATATCGGAGAGGATACTCGAGATTGGGTTCAATGGGGTATTATGGGAACACCATAATGACACTTTGGGTTTTATTGGGTTTTCAACCCATCTAGTCCTCCAACCCGATGCATCTCTCTCACATTTAATATATTTAATATATATTTTTTATTAATATTTGATGTGGGGTTAAAAAGGGTTGGATGTGGGGGTTTGTAGAGTAAGTTGGGTTGAATGTAAAGATGATGTGGATGCTGATGTGACAGTGGGGTAAGTTAGGTAACATGGGTTGGATGCGGATGGTCTAACATTAACATCTGGTTCTCAAGTTTTTTTTTAGCAAAGAAAAATAAAGGTTTTGAAAGGAAAATTAGAAAAGTTATGTTTTCGAGTTTCATTAATAAAGAAAAGAGAGAGATCTGAAGAAGTTTAGACTTATTTTGCTTCGTAACTTATCCTCAAACAAATGAGAGAATTTAAAAGGAAAACATTCCTTTTTCTTTATTTTCTTCTATTTCTTTAAATCGAGTCTTAAAAAAATTACAAGGAATTAAAATTATATGTAAAGTTAATTGGATAAACATTTTCATCACGGCCCAATAATCCAAAGCCCATTAAGCCCAAATGAAAAACCCTAGCAAGTAACCAAACATCTCATCTCATCTCATATAGCGCGCCTCCGTTTCATAGTCGATTTCGAGTGTCATTCTGGGATCGATCGACAGAAGGAAAGATGCCGGCAGGACATGGATTACGATCGAGAACCAGAGATTTGTTCGCAAGAGGATTCAGGAAGAAGGGTACCATCCATCTATCCACTTACCTCAGAACCTATCACATCGGAGATTACGTTGACATCAAGGTAAACGGCGCCATTCATAAAGGCATGCCTCATAAGTTCTACCATGGCCGCACAGGTCAGGTCTGGAACGTCACCAAGCGCGCCATTGGCGTCGAGATAAACAAACAGGTCAACATCTCTCACTCGATTCATGCGTCACATGAAATGTTTGTATCTGTTTAAATGTAGATTTGCAAATTGATGCAGTAATTGATATAGGAAACCTACATTACATTTTGATTGTTTGATGGAATTACTTGATTCAATTTTAGGGTTTTTGATTGACTCTTTGTTTAGTTTTTGCTTGTAATGAGTATTAATTTAGCTGTTAGGTGCCTGTCTGATTTGAAAGCTTTGATTTTTCACCAGGAAATGTAATTTGATTTAGAGCTAACATTCTTATATCAGCTTCAAATTGGTTGCTAATTGTTTACTTCATTTGAAGACTGAGTTAGTGTTTTGGTGATTTTTTTCTGAAGTATGCATGTTTGTGATCTAGTAGTGATTCTCACAAAAGAATATGGTATGAAATACTTCTGGTGAGGAAATCTTGTTGGGGCTGTTTTTTTTCAAGATTTATGCAGTCAAAGCAAGGAATAATAGATTAGTGTGTAATCTTTTTCTTAGTTATGTTTTTTTGTGCTCTTTTTGACACATTAGGGTAAAGAAATCAATAATCTTTCTAACTGGTTTAGGGTTATAAAGCAAAGGGGTAAGCACTAAGCAAGAAAAGCAAGTTGGTTGGACAGTTGACTGAATGAAACATTACAGTTAGCTTGTTTGTGATTTCATTATGACCAAAGATGATACTTTATAGCATAACAATGTACCAAATGACTGAATCTATTTGCACATGTAATAATACAGGTTGGTAACAGAATCATCAAGAAGAGGATTCATGTCCGCATTGAGCATGTGATGCCATCCAGGTGCACCGAAGAATTCAAGCTAAGGGTTAAGAAAAACGACCAACTAAAGGCTGAGGCTAAGGCTAGGGGTGAGGTGATCAGTACCAAGAGGCAACCGCTTGGACCAAAACCAGGGTTTATGGTTGAAGGTACCACCCTAGAGACAGTAACTCCCATTCCTTATGATGTTGTCAACGATCTTAAGGGTGGATATTAAGTTTAGAGTTTGTTTTGAACCTATTTTTGTCGGTTTTTGTTTAATGACTTTGAGATATGTTTTATGCTCCTCTTCTTCAATCTTGACTGAATGTGTTTCTTATTGAAAACGAAGTATTTGTGTCAATAATTAATGTTCTCGTAGCGAAGAAGCATTTTTACAGCAACCACAGAATGCCTAGTAGGAGGTAACGATATGTGTCGTTCTGTAATGCTCTTTGCATATATGGTGAACTGCGAAGGTAAAAGATACGTGCTTGCGATTTGTTAAGATCTGTAAGTTGGTGATGAAGAACTTACCGCCACTTGTATTTGACCAGCATTAGCCATTGATATGATACTGGCTGTAGTATGGTTCAGTAAGATGTTGCATACTCCTTGCTTTCATTTTAAAGTAAAACTCGGTAACAGAGGTGTCATTTGTTTTTCTAAAACACCTCGAATAGCTTCTAATCTGAATCAATAAGATGTATTAAGACGAAACAATGTTTGCTTTTGTTTTACATTTAAATCTTGGAAGAGTAATTACATTGTTGGTCCTTGTGGTTTATCCCTTATTGCATCCATAGTCCTTAAACTTCATTTATTACGTTAGGAGTCCTTACTGTTTGGACTTTGTAACATTAATAGTCCCTAATGCAGTTAAAAAGGACTAAAAAGTCCTTATCTTTTTACTTAAACTATCATAATACCCCTTATCCCCACTTTTTTCTTTATTTTTAGAGTTAATTACAAAAATGGTCCATGTGGTACTTTTGGTCCTTTAACTTTAAAAATTACGAAAATAGTCACTGCGATTTTTACATTGTTTCACTTTTGGTCCTTTATACTAACTTTAGTTATCTTTAACCGTTAGTCAAAGGGTAATTTTGTCATTTTATCTCCTATCCTTATTACCAAACAAGTTAAGCCTATTAAAACCGTTTCCAAACACACTTATTAAAACTATTTTTTTCTATACTCATTTCCTAACATAAACTTTCTATTTCCCTTTTACTACCCACCCCTCCCCCCACACACACACACTCTCTCTCTCACTAGCTCATATCTCCCCTTTTGAATCTGAACCCACCTCACTCACCACTCCTCTCCACCACATATGGGTCACAACCACTGATGTTATCTCTCCAGCCCCCGCCGCCGCTATCTCCGGCGAGCACGTTATCTACACCTCCACAGTCGACACTGACGTTATTTCTCCCTTGTCTCTCTCTCTCTCTCTCACTTGTCTGCCAACATCCGCTAGATGCATACAGATCTGAACCACCACGACCTTTGCCGCCACCGACGTTATCTCTCCGGACGTCGCCGCCGTCGCCAACACCACCACCAAAAGCTCTTTCTTTCTCTCACCATAAGACCACCAACAACCACCGCATTGCCATTACTGAACGACCGCCTCTAGATCTGAAGCACCACGACCATTGCTCGCAAATCTTGACTTCTGCCACCGCCTCGTCATTAAGTTCAGATTTGTTTCGAAGCAATATCGAGAAGACCACCATCACTTATGTTTTTGATTCTTTTTTAATTTGAACAACTTCAGATCTTTGGATATTTGGATGTAAATCACCCTCTTGGTGAGTTCTGAATTAAAATTTTTATTCTACAATTATTCTTGGTTATGCCATTTATCTTATTTTTTATTGGGGTTTGCATCTTGTTCTTATTAGGTTTCTTTGTGTGTTTACGTTTATGATATACATAGAGAGAATGAAGATTAATTGTTTAATATTTTAATTTGGTGTAAATAATACTAAATTGTGTAGTTTATTTTACATTTATGATCTAGGGTCTTATTTTTTTATTTTCATCTTTGTGTTGTGTTCTTGGAGATTTAAAAGTGAGATTGTTATGTATTCTTACAGATCTAAAAACTCTATATTTGTGTGTGTTTGGGTTTAATTTTCATCTTTGGGGTATTTTGCTCAAATTTTTTATTTTCATCTTTTATCAAGAACAGATATATACAAGGTTATTTGGAAAGTTAATTGATTTATTATTAAGGTAATAAACAACGTAATTAACAGGTTAATTTATAAATAATCTGCATTTATTTGTGTATTGTATTAACCATTAAAAATAATTAAAGTAATTAACAAGTTAACTTAATTTTGTTTGAATATAATAAAAGAAAGTAAAATAATAATAAAAGGAAAAGAGAAAAGGTAAAAGAATGTTTGGTAACATGAATAAAATGTCAAAAAGACAAAATTACCCTTTGACTAACGGTCAAAGATAACTGAAGTTAGTTTAAAGGACCAAAAGTGAAACAAAGTGACAACCACAATGACTATTTTCGTAATTTTTAAAGTTAAAGAACCAAAAGTGAAAATCAGTGACAACCACAGCAACCATTTTTGTAATTAACTTATTTTTAATTTAAAATTATTTTAATATAATAAATAAATAAATTAATAATATACATTAAACAAATCCCCTCCTTTCTTCTTCTTTTACCTCCCCTTTTCCCTATCTTCTTCTACCTCCGCCCTCCTCCTCCATCTTAAACCCCAGACAACCACCACCCCCTTTATCATCACAGCCGCCACCCACCACCCTCTCACCGGAGAAGACCGCTATCGCCAACCACCTCCCCTCGTTGCATCGCATCGACTGCTACACCCTCACCCCTATCTCTCTCGTTCTCTCTCAGCCCTAACTGTCGCTCGCCACCTCTCTCTCTCTCTCTCAGCCGTAACCACCTCCACCCACCACCGCATAGACCCATTGTAAAAGGGTTTTTTGCATAAGAACATCAGATCACACATTCAGGTGTGTGAGTTCAAATCCGTCGATGATAAGCACCACCTTGTAAAAGGTTTTTTTTTTTGCATAAGAACATCAGATCACACATTCGGGTGTGTGAGTTCAGATCCGTCGATGATAAGCACCGGTCCACCATCTGTTTAGGTCTGTCGATTTATTCAGATCTCTCTCAATGACAACCACCATCAGATCACCAAAACGCCCCGTCGACATTTCAGATCTGCCAACGACGTCAACCATCATCGACGACACTTCTTCTATTCTTTCTTTTTCTTTTCATATATTTTCTTCAGATCTGTGTATGTGTGTTAATGCGTTGTAGACGGTGGTTCTTGATGGGGTAGACGGTGGATAGTGGTGATTGTTTTTACAGAGGCACAGAGGTGGTCGGATGGGGGTGGCCGGTGGTGGTTGATGGTGGTTAGATGTGGTGGTTCAAGTTTTCTGGTAGTGGGGTATGTAAAGTTATTTTAATTTTATTGTAATTAATACTTGACTTTTAAAATGAATTTAAGTTATAAAAATAAGAAATTAATAATAGAAGGGTATTATGGTCTTTTTAAGTGTTTAAAGAGTGAGAAGGGACTATCAGTGTTATAAAATCGAAACATTAAGGACTCCTAGCGTAATAAATGAAGTTTAAGGACTGTGGATGCAATAAGTGACAAACCACAAGGACCAACGATGTAATTTACTCATCTTGGAATTATAAAAACGTCTTAATAACCTCTAAATCGAAAACAAGCTACCGATCTAGCGCCTTCCATGCATTTAACCTCATTGCCACACAAAGGTCTAAGGGGTCGTTTTTTTGAAAGAGGTATTAAGATGCAAAAGCTGTTTGTTTTTTATTTTTATTAAGATTTGAAAATCTCTTAAAACCTCTTAAGGAATCAGATATAAAATTACCTCTCATAACATTTTAACATAATTTATGTTTCATTATTCTATAACAATCAAACTATCTGCTTCTCCACTACTCTACATACATGGACATCTTTCACGGTTATCGTCGGCCGTCGCAAGCCATCACACATCTTTTCTATATATTTTGATTTTAATTTCCTATATTATTATGGTTTGATATTTGTTATTAAAATATTTTACTTTATAATTAGAAAAGTTTAAATTTAGTTAAATATGTAAAAGTTGAATATAAGCTATTATAAAACGGATAATTACAATAATTCAGATATTTTAAAAAACAAACAATAAAATATGAACAAATATTCAGACGTCAGAATCACCTCTTAACGTTTATACGTGGTATTCAGATTACTTATTTACATTTTTTATATTTACTTGTCATTCATTTGATAGTAAAATAGAATTTCATCTATACTTGTATACAACACGTTTATAGCAACATTTTTTATGGTGACAAATTTAAGGTGTTAAAATGAGTTGAATCTTATTTTCTTGTTTGTGGATGTTCTACTGATTTTAGTGTATTTTCTTATTTATCTTTATTTTTTTAATCTTTTACCTTGAAAATGTGTTAACTGATTCGGATAATCAAGATTAAATGTCTAGTCGTATAACTTCAAATATGTGTAACAAATTTAAAATAAAATTTATCTATTTTTAAAAGGATATGCATACCCAATATAGAATAAGTTTTGTTTTTAGAAATTCTTAATATATTTTAGAAAGTTAATAATTTGACAGATGTAATTAATTAAGATAAAATGATGGTTAGGATATAGTTATATTAAAAACTAAGAACTCGTAAAATTGATAATAAGAGAGAAAAGTGTATGTTATATATAAAGTAATATAAGATTCACCGATATATGATATGCATGCGATTATTGTCACGGAAAAGTGAATACACATTTCTTGATAACTTCTCTTCAGAAGACTTTCTTAAGGCGATAATCTTGAAAGTGCCAACTGAACTAAAATCAGTTTTTTCCGGGTTAGGGAATGGATACATTTGTGTTCGAATCTAAGATGTGTTGAGCAATATCAATTTTGGCAATATCTTTTGCTAACTTATGATGTATGTAGTATGGGTACACAAGTTTGAATCATGTTCTAGACTCAAACCAACAAATTTGTGAAACATCAAGTAGTTTAACTGTCATCTGTCTTTGTTGTGGATTACATAGGATTTAGCAAAAAAAATGTTGTTCGATATTATTTATGTAGCATGTAAACTCAAACCTTGTAAATAAAATGTAAAATGCATTTAATATAGGATAACATGACTAGAAAGAAAATGAGATTGGTATGGCCATTTATAAAGCTATCCCACATTGGTAGAAAGAGGACATATAAAAGAAAAGGAGTTTGCATAAAAAGGGAAATATGGAATTGGGTTACTCACTTACCTGGATGGGGTCAATGGGTAATCAAGAAGGCCCATGGCCTAGGTTAGTGATCTCCATTGCACTTGGGAGGGGTGCTACCCTAAGGTCGGCTCAAGTAGTCGAGCCTACATCATAATTTGTGGTAGTGGGGGCTTGCGTTCGCGCAGCCCCTACGTAATATTTTAGTCTAAATTTCAATTTAAGTTTCTTTGTTTAGAACTTAGTCTTTAGATATCTGAACTTGCCTAAAAGGCTAAAACCATTACTCTAGTTGGTGGTCGCCAATTTGGACCCACCGTTGAATAAAAGGTATGACTTATTGATTCAAAGACTTCACAAAAGGTTACCCAAACCGTTAGGTATGGGTTGAAATTACCACCTCCACATAAAGTTTTACAATACATTCTTGAATTGAGTTAGTGACGACCTCAATTTCACATGAGGAAAGGGGCTTTGGTCGGCCTAAGTGATTGAGTCTACATCATATTCTGTTGCAGTCTACGCACTATGCATATTACTCGAGTCTAATTAATTGCCTTACCTAAATTGTAAGCAATAATTTGCTTGGGTTATGAGCACTAAACTAGTGAACTATATTGGGTTGTGGTTGGCTACTATCCATGGCTGGAACAACCTAGCTTGGCTAGACTCATTAGTCATGGATAGTTTGCTTCTTTATCAATAATCACAATGACCACTGGTGTTCCTTCTCCACCCCTACACATAGAACTTTGCTTTTATATCTCATACAATACATGATCCTATTAACTACTTCTGTACTGGTAATTAATGAGTCAAATGAATTTGGGCAAAAAAGGGTTAATTTTAAAACACATCAGTTTTAGCTGAATCACCAGCATTTTGCCATTTTCTAGTCCGTTTTTGTTATAACGAACCACGGTGATGAGCCTCACAATGACAAACCCAACAATGAACAAACCGTAGTCATGATGAGCCCAACAACGAATTGGAAATGCAGATGACGAGCTCGTTTTCGTCCCACTACAAGTGGTCTAAGGTTTCACTCATCAATATGCAATCAATTTCAGCAGTACCTTTAGCTAATTTTTGATATACATAGCATGGGTTCACAAGTTTGAATCTTGTTCTAATTTTCTTGGTGATTTTTTTCAGGGATGAAATTTCCTTGGTGACTTGACTTAAACTACTCATGAGCTTGTGAAACATGCAGCTAAAGTTACACCAGAGTTAAAGCTAAGCTGGACATGTAAGTCTATTTTGTGTCAAATTCGATCGCTATGATCGCCATATATCTTTATCGTGGATCGCATATGATTTAGCATCCGTTATGCTCGATATTAATAAGCAGCATATAAACTAAAACCTTGTATATAAAATGCATTCAATATCAGAAATAGCCATCCCACATTGGTAGAGAGAGGACCTATAAATAGAAGGGAGTTTGCATAAATAAGGAAAGATGAAATTGAGTTACATACTTACCTGGATGGGGTCAATGGGTGATCAAGAAGACCCATGGCCTAGGTTAGTGACCTTCATTGCACTTAGAAGGGGTGCTACCTTAAGGTCGGCCCAAGTGGTCGAGCCTACATCATAATTTGTGGCAGTGGGGGCTTGCGTTCGCGCAGCCCTTGCATAATACTCTAGTCTAAATTCAAATCTAATCTCATCTTAAATCCTAGTGTTTAAATAACAAAATTGGCTACAACCATAATGGTTTCAGTCATCCAGTTTTTCATTCTCAAATCATAAAACATGTAACATTTTTTTTTCTTAATTCACACAACACCTAATCCTTAACGAAATCGGGGGTTGTTAACAAATCAAAACGGGTCTGGTTTAAAAAAATTAATCGTAACACAATTACACAGGCCTCTTTAGTCGTTTTCATAAAGTTTTACAAATAGCTCATATATTTAACCTCGTTTCAAAACTGTAGTAAAATCTACTTCCGAGTGAGAAATTTTCATACCTGTGGATCTGTTATAATGTTCGACGTCAACAGTGAAATTGATTTTCTTATATTTAAGGTTATTAATAACACAGTTTATGCATGCCGTAGCATCGATCAAAATGTTCTACAGTTAATAGGAGCAATGTAGCAACTCACAACAACTACTGATTTTATACAGCAATGCATCTGATATGGAACACTTTTGTGGAATGCTGAGTTTAAATGATGGACAGCATAGAGCAGTGGTGTACCAATGGATAGAGGGCCCTCTGAACCGCGTACGGAGAAGCAGTATATAAGCACTTGTACGTCGAATTCAAACATAGAAATAATCACAGATGGTTTAGGAAAGAAAGTAGGGGCTGCAGCCTATTATAAGGATATATAAGATTTGTGTAAATAATGAAACTTAGCATTTACAAGTCTGTCCCACATCGGTTGAAGGAGGAAGGAGAATGAAACAGGAACGTGAATAAGTAGGGAAAGATGGAACAGGGTTACTCACTTACCTGGATGGGGTCAATGGGTGATCAAGAAGACCCATGGCCTAGGCTAGTGACCTCCATTGCACTTAGGAGGGGTGCTACCCTAAGGTCGGCCCAAGTGGTCGAGTCTACATCATAATTTGTGACAGTGGGGGCTTGCGTTCGCGCAGCCTCCGCACAATACAGAATTTTAAATCTTACGTTTTTTGGTTATTAATCAAATCATGATATGTAAATCTTGTTTTTTTGGCTAGTAATCAAATTCTTAATTTTTCTTTTAATTACTGTGACAAACTCAAAAGAAAATGCAGAAGTAAAGTCAATTAAAACAATATAAGTAATGACTTTTGATGGGTATAAAGAGTACATTTGCATTAGAATCAAGATGTAAAATCAATTTCACTGATACCTTTAATTAGGTTTTAGTATGTGGCATGGTTTCTCAAATTTGAAAGCAGTCCTAATTTCCTTAGTGTCTTAATACGTTATTAGTGAGCCGTTATTTTTACTGACCGGTGATTTATTTCAATCACTGGTGATTGATTCTCGTTGTACTCGCAATAAGGATGATTCTCAAATGAATTCTCCCCTATATATATATATATATATATATATATATATATATATATATATATATATGGGAGGGTTTATTCGAGAACCACTCTTATTGTGAGTACCACGAGAACCAATCTTGACCATCATAATCAATGGCTAATAAAAATGATAGTTCATCAATGACTCATTGATTGCTTATTAGTGAGGCGTATTTTGAGAATCAAACATCGCTCTTTAATAACGGTCCATCCGGACCCAATTCAAGGTTAGAAAATATATAAAAGACCAAAATACCCCTATTAACAAGTCATTAACGAGTATTAACGGTTGTTACAAATGGTACTCGCGATACTCAAAATAGAACATGGTGAGTATGAAGCTGATTCTTCTACTACGTAGGTGTTTTCGGGCCTAGACCAAGTCGGTCTCGTCAGCTTGGGACCTAATTTGTATATGTTAAGAATGGTTTTAAATTGAATTGAACCAAAGCCTTTTTTTTCTTTTTTAAAACATTTGTGTTACTAATTTAGTTGTATTAATCTTTTCAAAGAAAGCTTCAATGTATATGATTTGTGTACAATCCCCAAGTTAAACCCAAAGAAATTTTGACAATTAATATAGCAATTGTTTGGTTCTCCTGATTGCAAGAGTAGTTTATTTTTAATTTAACATTTTTTATGATGTGTAAAGATGTCATCAACATGTGTGGCTATATAGTAGGAGTACCAAGTATCTACTAATTGCAATACTCAATAGGTGCTTTGATATGCCATATAATTAGGTTTTTTCTTCTGGTAAAAGATAATTTTTTAAGCATATCCTAAAAAAAATAATAAGTGAATGACCTATAACAAAGTTCAAACGAGAACTGTTTTCCGTACGAGAATCGCGAGAACCAATCTTAGCCGTCCAATTCCCCCTCCTTCAATTGGATTGCCCACCCATGAATTCATTACATGCACTCTGCCATACTCAATCCCTCCACACTCTTCATCCATAAATTCCATTATCCAAAATGAACGCCAAGATTGGTTCTCGCAGTTCTCGTATGAAAAACAGTTCTCGTTTGAACTCTCTCCAATGACCTATTATGATAGTAAAGTTGCATTCCAATAAGTTCTTTTTTTTAGGGAAAATGAAACCTTTTTAGTTTTTATGTGTTTAAAGGATGCATGTGTTTTCTTTACAACAAGTAGTTTGTACTTTTGTTTTGAGTTTTATTGTATTGATTTGAACATTGATGGACTAAATTTTGGTGCTGGCAGTATATATCCAGATTCAGTTTACCTTATCTTAATGACTAGCACTTATGGTTCTGGCCAAGGATTGATGCCTGCAAGTTTCAAGGTGCAATACTGCACCACTTGATGGTGATGATTCTGCAACTGAAGATATGTTGGATCCTAAGTTTGGTGAGGTTGCCATTGGTTGTGTGACACCGCTTGACTCTGGTGAGTGCAATCAACTTATTTACAGAGGTTGTCATTTTGACCCGTTTACCAACAAACATGTTTATTCGTCTTATATATGGTCTTTAACAAGTCAAACAACTTAAACTAAAAGATATAAAAGAAAACGAAGCAGCTCAAATGGGTCAGAAGTCATAAGTGTATTCTAATGAATGAATCCAAGGTTTCCATATGATTAATTTGTTTGTTCCATTTTCATCAAATAACTATTCATCTTATAAAGGTATTGACCTAAAGTTCTTATTTTTACGAACACTGCTTATTATGATTCTCATTAGTTTTCTAATTAATGCACTGTGAAATTGGCCGAACAAGAATTACGGCAATTGGGGAAAGGTTTGATCGGTATTTTATCGGTTCAAGATGCAGATGAGAATATATTAATGGGTTCTGTGCTAACGCGGGTTGATTTTATTTTATTTACTTTTTTAAGAATTTGCATTTAGCAGATCAAATTCTCACAATTACGATAGGAAAAGTTAACAAGAACATATATACATGTGTAATTCATAAAATATTTTGCCACTATATTGGGGCAACACGCGGGCTTTAAAATACCCGTTAAATATCATTTTGTTAACGGCCAAATTTGATTCCCCATTAATTGAAAATAATGATTTTGATAGGGGAAAAAACTAATCAAGTCAACTTTTAACTCAAGTTCGAGACAAATGAGGCTAAAAATGCCACTGCAGGGCAGCCCAAACATTTCTTGGTCATAAGGAAGTTCCAAATTAAAAAAATTTAACCGATATAAAAATATTCGAAAGCGACCATGAGTTAGTGCCCAAGACGAATGAACGTCATCGATGAGTCTGCACATTATTGTTACAATTAATATTAGTTAAAGATCACAAAACTAGTAACAACTATGTATAATTGTATAAAGAAACCATAAACACTATTCAAAATATACGTTTTTAGATCATTAGTTAGAAAATTTAGATACATATTTATGTTGCGATCTTGAGGAGTGTAAGAAGGAGAAGAATAAAAAAAGAACGGGATTTATCCTGCCAAATCCTCACTTTTGGAAGGAAATTATTTATGATAAAATTAGTTCGCATCTTCGCTCCAAATGCTTCAATTTCCTTTTATTCAAAATGAATACGATAATGAATTTTTTAATTTCTTCCAAATCCACTTACTCGAGTCTAATTAGTCATGATATTCCGTTGATTCATAATGATTTTGTGGAATGCTGAGTTTAAATGATGGATAGCATAGAGCAGTGGTGTACGAGGGCCTGTGAACTGCGTACGGAGAAGCATTATATAAGCACTTGTAGTACATCGGATTCAAACATACAAATAATCACAGATGGTCTAGAAAAGAAAGTAGGGGGTGCAGCCTATTATAAGGATATATAAGATTCGTGTAAATAATGAAACTTAGCATTTACAAGTCCGTCCCACATCGGTTGAAGGAGGAAGGAGAATGAAACAGGAAGGTGAATAAGTAGGGAAAGATGGAACAGGGTTACTCACTTACCTGGATGGGGTCAATGGGTGATCAAGAAGACCCATGGCCTAGGTTAGTGACCTCCATTGCACTTAGGAGGGGTGCTACCCTAAGGTCGGCCCAAGTGGTCGAGTCTACATCATAATTTGTGGCAGCGGGGGCTTGCGTTCGCGCAGCCTCTGCACAATACCGAATTTTAAATCTTATGTTTTTTTCTGGCTAATAATCAAATTCTTCTGAATTTTAAATCTTATGTTTTTTTGTCTAGTAATCAAATTCATGAAATGCCTTTTAATTACTATGCAGAAGTAAAGTCAATTACAACAATATAAGCAAATGCATTGGAATCAAGATGTGGCATGAATTTACACTTGTCAAAGATACAATATCAATTTAACTGATACCTTTAATTAGGTTTAGGATGTGGCATGGTTTCTCAAATCTGAAAAAAGTGTTAATTTCCCCGTTTTCTTAACGATTCCGTCATTTTTATTAACCATTGATTTATTTTAATTAAATATCAATATTGGTTTTCACGGTACTCACAATTAGTATGGTTCTCAAGTGAACCCTCCCCTAGATACGGGTCCATTAACAAATTTAACTGATACAAAAAAATACTCGAAAGCGACCATGAGTTAGCACCCAAGACGAACTATCGTCATTGACGAGTCTGCACATTATTATTTGTTACAGTTAATATTAGTTAAAGATCGTAAAGCTAGCAACAACTATGTATAATTGTATAAGGAAACCATACACTATTCAAAACATACGTTTTTAGATCATTATTTAAACATTTAGATACATATTTATGTTGGGATCTCGAGGAGTGTAAGAAGGAGAAGAATAGAAAAAGAACGGGATTTTCCTGCCAAATCTTTTCACTTTTAAAGGAAATTATTTATGGTAAAATTAGTTTGCATTTTCGCTCCAAATGCTTGAATTTCCTTTATTTAAATGAAACCGATAACTTTTTATAAAAAATTTCTTCCGAATCACTTACTTTTCCTCTTTAGAAAACTCGAAAACGCGGTGTTAGCTTTGAAAAGTTATAGTCATGAGGAGCATAACTCAATCTATGATTCACTCCAAATTTGACCAGAGTCAAGATTCTAAAACTGGAATGCTAAAAGAACATTTTGTTTGTTTAGACAAATACGCGACACCCAATTCGATTACTAATGGAAAACCCTAATGCATACAATTCAAAGTGGTCAAACCTAAAACGAAATAGGTTTAAATAATAAGGTAATCTTCAAAAACACATGCGCTTAAATTCAAGTTCAAAAAGGATAGATTTGTTCTTTGGTTACTGTGAACATAGAGAGAACAAGAGAGATAAAAGTAACAACAAATAGTATATTCGAGTAAATAGAAATTTTGGAAAAGCCTAGTAGCTAGTCCAAAAAGGTCAACTTTTCATATGTATCCTATCTTACCATTGTCGATGATTCAACCTTATTATAGCGCACGGAGCAGTAGATGACAAGCTCTTCATTCTTTAAAATTTGCTTATCATCCTTCAAAATTTGTTCATCTTGTTGGTCATGCTACTCGGCCATGCTAGTCATATCCGATGACGCCGATGAAGATATTTTTTGTTTTTTTTTTCCAACCTATGATTTGAAACATATTAATCATCATAAGAACATTAAGAATTAAATTGTTCAGCTATATACAAGTCTATTACGCTTTAGCAGATAACTAAGGGAAATAATTTAGGGAAAAGTAAACAAATTCCCCATAAATTTCTCCACAGGCTGGCTGGCAGGAAGTTAACAATTTCAGGGGTGTCGTAGCAGCACACGAATCATGGGCTAACACATTTACGTCTACCATTCCTCTATAACGTGTTCCAAAGAGTTGTGTACACCCAGCCGTTTATTCTAGTATATTATATGCAGCTGCAGATTTGTTTGTTATGTGTGGTTAAATTGGTCTGAAATATATGACATTAGAGTTAGTTTGCTTCCTGCTCGAGTCATTGACCTTACCACAAACTCACAAAGTGTACAATAAAAAAACATACGAGTATAGCTCTCCCTAGATTCTACATAAAAATTAAAGGTACTTACTAGGCAGGCAGGGGCGAAAGAAGAGAACTCGGCTTGTCGGTATTTGAATCACTTACACGGAAACCAACCTGTACACAAAGATGAAAGTAACAACAAATAGTAGATTTGAGTAACTGATTCGCTGAAGTCGAATTATATGTACAAACATCTTCAAGATCATAGACTTTGCGTAATCAAACTCCGTTTGACCCATTTCAGTAAAAAGATCGAAACTCCCATATGAATTCATATTTAAACAATAGGTAGGATTTCAATAAATCCTACATGATATGTGATTAGTCTGATTTTTGTGAGTGTAACTTTGCCGAGTGTGTTTTATTTTTGTTTCTGTTTTTCATGATTATCTTTGAGTGAAACATGTTAGTTGCTTAGAAGACTGCCATCTATTAACCAAGATATATATGCAAAGAAATTGATGGTAATAAAAAATACTCTTAAATTTATTGGAAGAAATATGCAACTCTTGTCTTGTATTATTATTTTCTCAGTGAATGATGATATATTGATATCTATGATTTTGGTTTCTTTAGTCCATGATAAACATCTTTTACATAAGAAACAACCAAATTTTATCATACCTTTGATTGAAACCTGCTTCGCACCCAGCCCCCTCTTTTTTTCATATTTATACATGTAAGAATATATAAATGTCTAAGAAATTGAATTAATGCCATCCGGTTTGTTTCACTTAATTACAATTGTAGTACATGTGATGGAATCGTAGTTAATGCGGTCTGTTTCAATACCCTAATTGCTATAAGTTGCTAACTCGCTACCCTAATTCATCACCATACGCTCCACAAGAATTGATATAACTGTATAACCCTTGTGTAGATCCATAAATGTATTTTATATGGAAGTGCTAGCAGCCCCATTATAACACTAATCTAAATCTATGCGCATTTCTATGACTTAAGTTAACATCTGTAAATAGTAGCTATGTGGCAGTAGCTAGAATAGCTGAATTTTATGTACTTTTGTTACTTGGTAGTGCAGAAGATAATACCAACAAAATCTATTTGAGACATGATGGGCCTGAATGAAATCATTAATATCCGTAATTGAAATTACGGATATTAATCTGAAAAGCCCTTTTAACAGATCATACCTGACCAGCGATTAAAGTGGCTCTGGAAATCTCAGTCATGGTGCTCACCTTATAATTCAATGACGTCCCTATATCAGCAAAAACCTTTGTTTACACACCATGAATTACACTAATTTGACGCTCTAATTCCCGCAAAATGAGACCCTAACTTCAGATGCTGTTGCTCATTTACATAGTTAAGGCATTGATGGGTTCCAAAGAATATCATGCCTTAGGTGTTCCAACTAACGGAACTATGGGATAACCATCACTCCCTGGTTGCTCATAGCCGCTGCAGCTTGAAAGATTTCACCAACCTGCATCTTTCAGAGCTAGGGGTGAGCATGAGTACTGAAAATACCGAACCGTACCGGAACCGGTACCGAGTTAGAGTTTTCGGTCCGGTACTCGGTACTTGAAATAGTGCTAAATCGGTATTCGGGATTCGGTATTCGGGACTAGTACCGAAAAAACTACTTAAAATAGGTACCGGTACCGTAGTATGAATACTCGGTACGGTATTCGGTACCATCTTTAAACCAAATTCGGTATTCGGTAAAACCGGTACCAGTACCGGTCGGTACCGGTTCCGGTACCATGCTCACCCCTATTCAGAGCTATGGATATGAAATTTCGAGCCTCATATCATACAGCTAAGCCTGACTTGTAATTCTTTCAATAAACAATGAAATGTGTCTAATAAACCAAGTGTATGGACAAAAAAATGTTTCCTCTTTCTTTTCACTAAACAGGAACATCATACGTGTAAGTAGGTGTTCGGATTTGTGTTCTGGAATTGATTCTATTATTGATCAAGGGTTAATCAGTTTTGGAAAATCTAATTCTCAAAGTACTCAAGACTGACCCTTTCTCTTAATCTAGTTTAAGACAATTCTACTCTTATTTAACGAAAGCTGTCTCCTTTTCGGCTTTTCCATAAAAGATGTCATTTTACCTAGTAAACCCATAAATATATGAGGGATAGACGTAGACAAATTATAGAAAGTCATACCATAAGACACTAACAGACGTAGGTGACTGCATTTAAAGAAAAGCAGAACTTAGATATGAACAAAATGAGACAATGAAGACACAAAAGGCATAGAAGGAAAATTGAAATCACTCAACACCAATCTTAACTAATCACTATACAAGACAACACAGGATTAGGAATTATCATTGCTAAGTGATGGATTGACAAATGCTCAAATGCTTCAAAAAGTGATGAATTGAAGAAAATTGAAGAACTCATGACCAGCCTACTCCTATAACATCATTGCGCTCATTGAATGACACGAAGGGAAGTAACTACCAGGGCCTTATTTGAAGGAAAACACTGAAGTTCCCAGCCACATAAGCAACTTTGGAGAATTGTAATCTACGAATTTGGAATTAAACACCAACAGTGATGCCAACTCGGCAACAGCTTTGCAAATGTTTGTTTTCCCTTTACCCATCCCATATTACCTTGAGGTTTTAAGGTATAATAAGGTACATCTTAACCAGAGTTAACCATTGGGTCTCCAGAAATCACCAGTTTAGAAGTAGGTTGCAAAGCTTTAGAAAACGATTTGAGTTAATCTCTTTCTGGAAATTTACTATTGAAAAGAGACCCTATTCAATCTATCTTGAGAGAGTTGCTATCAATTGAGGCCTACATGTTTTCGCAAGTGCAGTAGAAACTTTTTTCCAAACTTGAGTCACTAATATCATGTGCTAATCCAATGAAATATTGGTCAGAGTAACAAAACTGGTTTTACTATCTGTTTCAATGTTTTAGCTTTTCATACATAATGTAATGAATCAAGTTTTACATTAGCTTTATGTAGCACGGAAGTCTTTGAAATCCAGGTTTGACGTTAACCAACAAAAAATACGCCAACCAGAGATATATTTTCTACCCTTGCCTCACAAACAGCCAAAAAGACGGACCAGAGTTAAGCTAAGTGGACATAAACAGACCTCACGAGACATAAACAGACCTTGAAGGACCTATAAAAAAACAAGAGGACCAAAATTATCTAAGTTTAAGTTTACAAGAGATAAAGAGGACAAAGAAACAAACTAACCATCAATTTTACTCGTTTACATCCTTTGTTGTCATCAAGAGAAACACGAGACTCTGATTTTTTTGTCTGATTTCATTGCCAGAGTATGGAATCAAATTAATTTGATGAGTAAGCAAAAAAAACCACACATCATCTTTATGTAATAAAATCATAACTGAGTACCTGCTTTGCAAGTCAACTTTCTCTTCTTTAAGCGTTTTGGAAAGTATGATGCAGCTTGATGAACCAAAGTAAGCTATGTTCCCCTATAGGAACTTCGACCAATAGTAGTGCGATTGACAGTTGAAAACACCCAAGGGGTAACTAAAGCATTTGGTATCACAATCCTCAATGGATCCCCAGATTCAAACCTATGGTTCGAGTGCATGTGGCGATGGAATGGGATCCTGTGGACCTAGTCAGACAAATGGTTGAAGACCATGATTTCCAAAAAGGCCAGCAGCGATCATAACAATGTGGGTAATTATACTTAAATCACCAATGATCTTTGCACGAACAGACACCTGCTCCAAAATGATGGAACCGATACGAATCTCTGACTATAATAGACCGATTACATATCTTTGATACAAACTTTATCCAATTATGGCAATCATTGCATACGCGAAGATTCTTCATAACACGCAGAGGAATCGTACTTGACAAGGTTAAAAGCCCAAACGTAATCGCTAACTTCTCACTGTGAATGCATGTAGAGGGGTCCTTCTGCTCTTGCTCCAAATCATTCAAAAGACTGTATCGATCTTGTACATATCCAATATCAGCAGCCCGTTTATTAATAACCTCCAAATATTCATATATCTCACCAGCTAGTGGGTGGAGACGATCACCAACATAGAATGCATGAACCGTGTTTTTTACCTCAATCCAGCTACGACCCGGTACTTTCTTCACGCCTCTATCTTTCATTAACTTTCTTGTTTGGTTTCTATCGTCCCATTTACCAGAAACCGCATACATATTTGACAATAAGACATAAGTCGCTGAATCTTCTGGTTCTGATTCAAGAAGGTGTTTTGCAGCGATTTCTCCAATTTCTTTGTTTTTATGAACCGTACAAGCACTCAAGAGTGTCCTCCACATCATCGAGTCTGGTTTAATGGTCATAGAATCAATAAATTCAAGTGCACGGGTCAAAAGACCGGACCGTCCAAGAATGTCTACAACACACGCATAGTGTTCGGCTTGCGGGATTAGACCATAATCTTGGCTCATGGATTTGAAGTATTCAAGCCCCTTATCAACTAACCTAACATGGCTACAAGCCGTTAAAACACCCAAAAAAGTAACATAGTTTGGTGTGTACCCGAATGTTTTCATTTCCTCGAAGAGTTCTATGGCTTCATCTCCACACCCGTGTTGAGAATATCCCGTAATCATCGCATTCCATGATACCTCATTTTTATCAGGCATTTCAAGAAACTCTCTTTTGGCATCATCAAGGATCCCACACTTCGAATATAATGTTATGAGAACATTTGAAGCCTCGGGTTCCAAATTGTAGCCGGTTTTTATCATCCTTCCATGGATTTGTTTGCCTTGTGTTATGTTTGTTGTGTTTGCAGCAGCACTAACCACAGATCCGTATGTAAACATATTTGCTTCAACTCCATATTCATCCATTCGAGAGAATACTTTAAGTGATTCCTCGTAATTTCCACTCTGTGCAAATCCCGACACCAATCCATTCCATGAAACGTTATCTTTATACTTAATCTTATTAAATGCCAAGTATGCTTCATCTATTGAACCACATCTAGCATAAAGACTAACAAGTGCATTCCCAATTGAAAGATCAGACGAATACCCACAAACGACCGAATGACCATGAATTTGACGACCTTGATTGATTGCTTGAATTCCCGTACACGCACTTATTGCACTTGAAAATCCAATGTTATCTGATTGGATTCCTTCATGAAGCATCTCATAAAAAGTTTTAAGAGCTTCATCAAATAAATCATTCTGAGTGTATCCTGCTATCATAGCTGTCCAAGAAACAACATCTTTCTCCTCAAGTCGTGTGAGAATTTTCCGTGCGGTGTACAAATCTCCATGCTTGGAGTACATGTCGATAAGCACACTGCAGACATACACATTCAACTGAAAACCTGTTTTAACGACTTGTGAATGGATCTGCTCCCCGAGATCTAATGCGCCCAGTAAAGTACATGTTCTGAGTATACTCGGATATGTGTACTGATTAGGCCTCAACCCCTCTGTCTGCATTTGCGAGAAGATACGGAATGATTCATAAAGATCCCCTAATTGTCCATAAGCCACTAACATCACATTCCATAGAACCACATTTTGTTTTTCAGTCGTAAGAAAGAACTCATGAGAGGTTTTGACATCAGAACATTTTACATAGAGATCAAGTAAAGAGCCTTCTATGATTATATCTGCACACATTCCTGCCTTTATTGCATAAGAATGTAATTGTCTTCCCTTAATGAAATCCCCAGTTAATGCACAAGCACTTAAGAGGCTAGCAACTGTGACAGAATCCGGTTTCAGGGTATCAGACTGCATTTCTTCATATAACTGTAAAGCCTTTTCACTTAGTCCCTTTTGAGCAAGACCCGAGATAAGTGTGTTGTATGATACTCCATCCCGACGTTTCATTTTACTAAATATTTGTTCTGCCGATAACAAATCCCCACAACGTGAATACAATGTGAGAAGAGCATTGCACACAAACGTTTCAGATGACAATCCCCGTCTATGAATAAGGGCATGCAACTGCTCTCCTAGCTCAAAAAATGCAATTTTTGTACAAGAGCTTATGACACTGGAGAAAACATATGGAGTGGGCAAAACACCCGAGTTATGCATCTCGGTAAATAGCAAAATGCTTTCTTCTTCATGTCCATTTTGAGACAATCCAGAGATCATAGCAACCCAAGTAACATTATCTCTCGTACTCAGGTCTTGAAAAACATATTTTGCAGTATTTATATACCCCTTCTTTGCGTACAAATCAATCAATGGGTTACAAACAACAGAATTTGTACCAAAACCATAACGAATGATCTTGGTGTGGATCTGCTTTATATTATGAAGATCAATATTACATCCGTTACAGGCTCGTAAAACATTTGCAAACGTTACTTCATCAGGGTCAACATTTTCTGCCATCATTTTTGAAAACACTCCCAACACCATTGTCGTTAACTTCTTTCCAATCAAACCAAAAATTAAGTTATTCCAAAAAGATACATCTCTGTTAGGCATTTCATCGATTACCTGACATGCATAACTTAAATCACCATGAGCAACATAAACATCAGCCAGCCTGCTACAAATTATGTTGTCCCTATCAAAACCTGATTTCAAAATCCTTCCATGAAGCTTCTTAGCATCTATGAGAGATCCAGAATGCAGATATCCTTCTAAGAGCCAACAGTACGTCTGATGATTAGCAGAAATTTGGTTGGAATACCTAAGCCCCTTCTTCTCATAACTTTTTGGGCTTCCTTCATCTTCTTCCTCAACAACTACAAAACTCGCACAAGTACTTAAAGCAGCATCTAATCTCAATCCACTCAGCTTCCCACAAAAATACTGCAATAAGAACAGCACTATCATCAATATTATTATAAATCACAAATCCATTGGGGACAAACTCTATAATAACCTGAAACTATACGATACCTTGGGGAAATTTGCTGCTGATTTACATGGGAAAGGTTGAATTGGGGTGTTCAATAACGAACCACGTACAAATATCATCTGCCTGTAGCAAAAATTATAATCCTCCCTCAGTGCACCGAAACTGTCAAAACCGTGTTGGCAACACTATAATTTCAGGTTTTCAATGCTTAAAATTCAACAATTTTAGTCACGATTTACGATGATGATAACTTGCCCGCACAAATAAAAGAACCTCATTCTGATACAACTCTTAGCATTTGTAATCTGTAACATTCATATCATCATAGTTGCATGTGTGATATGCATTAATGTTTTTAATCATTTACATCAAACCTTCTTTACAAACCTTCTTTAGCCAGAAAAGTTCATATCTTTACATTAACAATACTATAGTTTTATGTCCTTATCCATACAGGGACATAACTCTATCGGGGGAGCATAAACGCCAGTAACTTAAGTTGCCAGTTCAGTATGACTTGTTATCTACAAATCTGTGATGGTCTCGTCAACTCTGGTAATTTACGAAAATGTAATTTATTGTTTATTTCACAGTCAAATCTTGGTAATTCTCATGTTTCATTCCTTCCTGCATGGTGTGTATGGATGAGGTAATTAGGTTAAAATGAAATACAACTGTCGAATTCAAGAAGCACAAAATTGCGATCATGTTTAGAAAATCAAACTGAATAAAAACCAGCAAAATTGGAAAATTAGAAATTCATTACTACTGACTTACTGTCTAAGTTCAAAATCACAAATTAGCAAGTTACGAATTACATTACAAAATCTACAATAGCAATTAAAAATCCCAAAATAGCTATTGCCTGTGCTATGTCGTAATTCGTTTACGTTTAGGAAGTTAATGACTTACAGTTTACAAGAATGGAGTCGAGTACTCAGGTCTCAAGAGTCAGAGGTCACAGGGTGTCACTGGTCAGGATGGTAGTAGTGGCCGGTCGGACTTCGGTCAGAGGAGGGCAGGAGGCCGGAGGGTTGTCGCCGGCGGATTGACTTCTGATGTTTGCTGGAGTCGCCTTCAGAAGATTGGCAATTAGGCAGACGGTCATCGGATACATACCATTGATTTTAGGCCAACCGCTTATGCCTTGACATCCACAGTGTAAACTATGGTTCAGAGCAAAAATTCTAACCGAAAAATTTAAGTTGTTACTTTTAACAATGTACTATAAAAATGTAAATTATATGCGTTGATATTTTTAAAAAAGTACGGATGATATTTTGTGACATGAACCCTTGTTTATACTAGATAATAATAGGGGTGAGCATGGTACCGAAACCGGTACCGGTACTGGTTTTACCGAATACCGAATTTGGTTTAAAGATGGTACCGAATACCGTACCGAGTATTCATACTACGGTACCGGTATCTATTTTACCTAGTTTTTTCGGTACTAGTCCCAAATACCGAATTCCGAATACCGATTTAGCACTATTTCAAGTACCGAGTACCGGACCGAAAGCTCTAACTCGGAACCGGTACCAGTTCCGGTATGGTGCTGGTACGGTTCGGTACTCATGCTCACCCCTAGATAATAGTAGGAACGAGGTATTTTAGCCAAGCTTTGAGGTGGGGTTTAAAACATATATTTAAAAACATGTTTTTCTTAAATGGGTAAATTAATATAAGAAAGAAATTCAATTATCCATGATTTTTTCGCATACCGATTTAGTTGATAAAAAAATAAAAACGTAAGACATATATAATGTAGTTGTTTGTGTACTTATATAAACTTTAGTCATTTGATTTTATATATACAACTATATGTTTCTACATTAAAAAATTGATTTGAAAAAAATATATTATAAAGTTATTCTAATTTTATCCTTTTCGGTTTTTATAAATACATTTATATTAAAATCATTGACTTAAAGTTTACATATAGATTTTATAGTCTGAATTACAAATCATATAGAAAAGTCTTGTAAAAAGAGTTGTTTACAAAATAATTTTTAATCTTGTTATAAAAAACAAATAAAATAAAATGGTGCAAGCTATAGTATAAAGAGGATAACAAAATACAAAATAACAGTATTATAAAAATTGATTATCTAGCCTGATGTTGAGCGTTTCTTCAACTAATGGTGGAATTCATACACACCTTTGATGTCTATAGAAATCAAATACAACATTTACATTTTCTTGGACTCTTGGTGAGAGTTGCCATTGGATGGTTAGTGTTTGTCAATATTTTTTCAAGATGACCAAAACAATCTCAATCAATTGCAAATACTCTTCTGTCTTAGACTAAATATAACCACTTTTTGGTTAAGCTTTAGTCCTTGAGCAATTTACATGTGGTGTTTTGTGATAAATAAACATTTGTCTTTATATAAATATAAAAAAAGATGTTCTATTTCTGTAAAAGAAAAACAATGTCGATACTTGACAAGAATTTATAGGGTTTTTTTAGCTAAGAGCACACAGAGTAGCTTGATGGGCATCTATTATGCCACTGTTATCCGTCAAAGATACTCCGCCTCTTCTACGATGCTGACCCTTCTTCGGCCCCATGACAAGCATCATGGTTTTTTGTTTCTTTTTAATGTTTGCAAAACCGAATAAAAATGGGGCTTGGTTATAATAGTGATGAACAATTATTACTGTACGGGTTTAGTGATAGATTAGTAACACTTACGTAACAGTGAGTAATGACGATTATTATTGCGCTCTAACAATGAAATACCAAAAAAGAGACTTAAATTTAGAGGAACATGCTAAATTGCTAAAAAAATTATTATTAATTACACGTTAAACTAATTCATCTAAAAAATTTATTTTGTTAAACATAATAGATACATTACTTTAATTAGTGAGTTTTGAAAATAACTTAATTTTAATTTTAAGAAATGAATTTGTTAAAAAATAGTTAAAGAGTGAATAAAAAATAATTTAATCTTTATTTTTAATCTAAAAAGGACAACAAAATAAAAAAAGAAAATTTTCATAGTATAGTGACCAAGTTTGAAAATTTTTCATTATTTGTAATGGATACTGCTAAGTTTTTGAAAAAAAATAATTGTTGTCTGTTGTTCTGTTGAATCGTGTTTTCTTAAAGACTATCACATTGAAGTTTTTTTTGGAGCTGATGAAGACTGTTTTTATTATTCATAATTAAAAAGTAAATAATGAAAACGATGAGTTTCTTAGCAAATGTATATGTGAAAAAAAACAAAAAAGACAGTTGCTATATGTGAATCGTAGCAGCTTGAATAGCGTTTCCATGACGGAAAACAAATATAACAAATAAAGAAGACACTGAAAATGATATGTTATGATGTCATTTTCGAATATTGATTCCCAAAATAAAATAGTATGACCTTAAGTGACCAATGTTGATAATTATATACTTATTTGAACAAAGTATTATCTATTAGATCTGACTAGAATCAACGAAATCAAGAATTCATCTATTTGAATCGAGTGTGACTTTGATAAATCAAGGTTGACAATGATTAACATATTTGATTTCATGTGCGCGTGATTGTAATAGACCAATATTGATCCTAATTCACATATTTGAATTAAATGAAACCATCGTTCACACATTTGAACAAAGTATGATATTAATTAACCAATATTGACCATAACCGAGTAATTTGAATAAACTATGACCTATTCAAATCAAGCGTGACTTTGAATGACACATTTGAGCCATGTTTGACCTATCGACGACTATGATTAACCTATTCAAATCAAACGTGACTTGAATGACACATTAACCTGAATGACATGGATTGATCATTTTTTTTCACAAATGCTTTTATTTGAATAAAGTATAACCTGCGTTAACCAATAGCCCTTCTAATAAATCTTTATATTATTGTATTTGTGCTTTATAACTATTTTATTAATTTTATAATTTGATTTTGATGCTTGCTAACTGAATAATTAGACGATTAAATTAAAGTATGAAATAAAATTAATATAAGAAAGTTTTACATGCAAATTTTTTTGAAAAATAATTTGATACAAAATCTTACTTGAAAATTAAGATTTGTTAACCGAAAACACAACTAGAATTTTATCTCCAAAAAATGAGTCAACACAAAAACACGACACAAATCGAACATGAATTAAGTGACACAAAACTAAATTTGGTCAAAAATGGGTCAACGTGAAAATAACACGAAAATGCTCGACACGAACCATTTAACGAACACAACCCGAATTACCAGGCCTAAAACTCATTAATAATCTAAAAATATCTAATAAACCTAATCGGAAGTCCATTCGATTTCTATATCCTCTTCCATTATCTTTTAATTGTTTCACTTTGAACGTAAAATCGATTGCACATTAAATATTTTTTTTGAACGGTGGAACACACTTTCTATACATAATCATAAATCTATATATTTATATCTATCACAAGACTTAACCCACAACCCTGCAATTTATGCCATTTATGGAGGAGGATACTGTTTAAGGGAAAAGTTCAAACGAAAATCGTTTTTTATACGAGAACTGTGATAATTGTTTGTAACATCATTAATAACTCATTGACAAGGGTATTTTGCTCATTTATATATTTTTCCCAACCGTAAATTACGTCCGGGTGGACCGTCATTAATGTGCAAGACTTGATTTACCTAAAATACCCGCTATTAATGTGTTATTAATGAGCCGTTAATTAACCAATTGTTAGTCATTAATGAGTCAATCGTTAGCCGTCAAAATTATTAGCCATTGATTTATTTTAATCAAGAGTCAAGATTGCTTCTCGTAGTTCTCACACAAAAAAGTGTTCTCATTTGAACTATCCCTTATTGTTTAAACACTTTTTTAACAATTAAATGGAATAGAACACTACCGGTTTGATGGTTTGGTGGTTTGGTGTATTAGACATGAATTTATTTTACAAAATAATAACTAAATTTATAAAAAAAAAGTAGAAATGATTTTGATAAAATATTTTTTAAACTTAATTAGTATCATCAAGAAATAATTATTTTAGAACTTGGTTACTATTATTTATAATATTTTTAGGGTTTTTGCTTTTGAGACGGTTAACAAGAAGAATATAGGAGATGACAATTATGTCCCCATGCTCCCTCCTCCTCTACACATAACTCGAACCTCCATCAAACTACATATGCTCTCCATCATACAATCCTTCGACATTTCAAGAAGCAAAAAAAAAAAAAAAAAAAAAAAAAATCCAATAAGAAGCCAATTCGCAAAACAACGGTGGTTTCTTCAATCTCTCTGTTTTTCTTCTCTCCAGGTCCGAATCTTGGCCGCCCATTTGCATTTTCTCCTTATTCCACTTTTCATCCTAAGGAGAATCGGGAAAAACAGGGGAGGTGGGGGTGTCGATTTCAGGGATTGTTTCATCAATCGGTGATCGTTTTATAATAAATTTGAATCTTATGCTAAAGAATTCACAATTTCCATATCTATAAACTGCATTCTTGATATTGCTTTTCGTTTGAACAATTTTACCCATTGAGGTTTTTTGTCGAATGGGTTGTCTGCATGTATCTAAATATAGGAATTATTGATCGTAAGTTGTTCATCTTTAGTCCTTGTTATTATTCGTTTGAGGTTTTTAGTTGTTTCATATAAATACCTTCACATTTGTGCGGACCAATCAGTGGGATGTTTTGAATCTTGATATAATCCACTATCACGTGACCAGTTGCCAAATTCATATGGTTAAGAATTGTTATACCCACCTGGTTGAGCAACAAGATTTGGGTGTTTATTGAATCTCTCTGATGATGTGATCTTGGTGTGTGAACCTCAACCTCAAAAACCTCCTACTTTGGAGAAAGATGTATGCTGTAGGTAGGCTAAGCAGCTATATCACTCGGGGGGTTTCCACGGTTTCTGGCCCATTTCATCCGTTTGGTGGGGCTGTAGATATAGTTGTGGTTCAACAACAAGATGGTAGTTTGAAATCATCTCCCTGGTATGTTAGATTTGGGAAATTTCAAGGAGTTTTAAAGGCAAAAGAGAGAGTTGTTGACATAAATGTCAATGGGGTTGAAGCCGACTTTCATATGTATTTAAATCCTAAAGGGGAGGCTTGCTTTCTAAGGGAAGGCGAGGATTCCGAGTCGAAAAATGTGGATTATAATTTTGGTAAGTGTAATTCACTTATTGATGCCAATAATGGTAAATCTTTTTCTAGGACTTTAGGGTTTGTTCTTGATAGAAAAATTATAAATGATGATAACCTATCAAATGAAGATGATAATTCAAAGGTCAGTAGGAAGTCTGCTGAGATTGCAGCTGATCTTTTGGAAATGAAATGGTCTACCAACCTTTCTACTAATACTAGTGGTAGACATCTCGAGGAACATAATAAAGATGACGGGGAACTTACTAGTGGAAAACTGGAGTCTAGTTTGGTTTTGCATGAAGAGCACTTCGTACATAAACCAATAGACAACGAAACAAAGTCTGAAGTTGCTAAAGAGGCTGATAAAGTCACCATAGCAAATGTTGATAGTAATGGCAATGTAGAAATCTATGAAAAATGCGGGGGTCCAATGGAAAACAGTGTTTCAAAAGAAGAGAGCCTAAATATCGGATCGCCAAAAGCTGAAGAACCTTTAAAAGTTGTCGATGGAAGTTACACAGAAGTTACATGTATTAGACAAGAAGATGTGTCTAAAGAAATTCAAGATGACAAGTCCAAAAGGGGTGCAGATGAAATCAAATTTCGATTGAAGTCAAATGGTCAACTTCAAAAAGGTTCTCTTTTGACTAAAGAAGAATCAGAAAGATACGTGGAAGAACAGTTCTTGAGTGACCTTGATAAAAGAAACCCACAGGTCGACCATGGGTCCATGGATCCAAATCATGGGTCGGATTCATCTCCTTGTACATTTGATCAGGATATAGTTGAAGGTGAAATGGAAGGGATGAAGGGTAATATTAAAAAATTTCCAAGTGACATTGATATGGTTAAGAGTCATAAACTTAAGGAAGAGCAAAATGGACTACGTTCTAAGTCTCTTCCAAATATTTTCTCTCATTTTGATGGATTTGATCCAAATAAACTCGATGATTCTTCATATTATCCTCTTGATTCCAGACAAAGATTCTCTAAGTGGGACATGCTCAGAAAAGATACTTCATGGATTATAAAAGAAGGCGTTAAACAACTGCCTGGTTCTCAATCAACAGATATGAAGTCAAAGAATGGTAATAGAATTATTTCAGTCAACCTTGTGGTTGTCAAACAAATTATAATAGCAATAATAATGATGTACCGTTAGATTTTCTAATGTCAATTGAACCAATTTTTAAACCTCAAGGTCTTTAATTTTGTACAATCTTCCTAAAATGATACTAATTATGAAATTGAAGATTATTTGTATTTTGTCTTTATCTTGAAAGACAATACGAGTTTGTGAATGTGATCATATGGAAGTAAAATTTGTGCTATATTTGTGAAGTTAGAGGTGACAATATCAACCCGTTAATAAAAAATGTGTCAATTTGGGTTATGTTTTGCTAATAACAAGTCAAACAGGTCAAATGTAGAAAAATAGCTAAAAAGCGAACAGGTCAAAAGAAATAATCTTACTATTTTATATTCAGAAACACAAAATGGACAAAGAAAGTGCAGCCATCAAATCTGTTCCTTTACCAACCCGACCCTTTTACACCCACACCTTAAATCATCATATTTGACACTTCCCCAATCTGCCTAAATCACCTGGTTTTCTACTGCTAGAGACAATGCTAACGTCTCTTGGATCTTCTATTTCAGGCATTGGATCACACATGGCTGATGACACCTGTAAAAGCTGGAGCCTTTGGCCCTTTACAAGATCAAAAACTAGAAAGAATTCTCAAAAAGAACAATTGTGTAAAAAAGATTCTGATCTTGATAGTGGGTCAGAAATGGATGGAGAAAAAGATCATTTAGCAAAGTCAAACAAAATTCATAAAGAGCTTACTCCAACACCAAAACAGCTAGAGTCTTTGAATCTTACGGAGGGGAAAAATACAATAACCTTCACGTTTTCAACATCAGTCCTTGGGCATCAACGGGTTTGTAATCGTTTTTTTGTCATTGGGTGTATTGCAACGTATGTTTTGTGTTATGTTGCTCATACTATGCAGATACTATTCAGGTTGATGCCAGAATTTTTTTGTGGAGATGGGATACACAAATTGTGATCTCAGATGTTGATGGAACAATTACCAAGTAAGATGATATTTTATTATATAAAAATTAAATATTTAGATTTAGATAATCAACTGTAATGAATCAGGTTGTAGGAGATATGTTTGGATGCACTTCTGTAGTTTGAAGTTGTAATAACAAGCTTAAAAGATGTTTGAGTGTTGGAACTTCTGATTATTTCAGAAATTAATAGATAAAATGATCTAAACTATTGGAATGGCCTCTTATGCAATAGGGGTAAAAGTGGGTTGCTATGTAATTTTATTTGACCGCCAAATAATCGAAAGCAAAATCTCTTTATCTAAGCAGTAAGCATTATCTAAACGTGTCCTTAGTTTATATCTTTTTCATCTTGTTTTACAGATCTGATGTTTTAGGACAATTCATGCCTTTGGTTGGAAAAGACTGGTCACATATTGGCGTAACACATCTATTTTCGGCTATTAAGGTTTGTTGCAGAGATTTTGTTCCTCTTAAAAATTTTAACCACATCTAGATCATGTAGGTATGCTTATATATGACTTTGCAAATGTAGCTTCTTTACTCCTATATATATGTCCATATTAATCATTAGAAAATATCCATGACCTTAACATTGATCCACAAGATTGCCCTTGCTTTAATTTTATAAGGGTACTTGTGATGTTCGACTAATAGTCAATTACTTCTACTAAACTATGCATTTGGTCAAAATATACAATCTTTTTGGGATATAGCAAGCAATTGAACTTGTGTAGATTTAACAATTTAAACCTATATACAAATTAATGGGTTGATTCTGGTTTTATCTTTTTTTTCTCTAACATGTAAACCGAAATAAATTAGCTAAAAAGAAAGACTCAAATGAGTTGAAATTCGACGAAGGTGCATACTTACATAAAACCTCCTTCATTTAGTTATTGAAATACTATAACTTTTGGAATCATATTTTACACATGTATTGTTTATATAGAACCTCCAAATTTTATTTGCTCACTTTGCCACCTCTACTTATGAAAGATCATGGTTTCATTTGCTTTTTAATTCTGTGGTATAGGAGAACGGATATGAAATTCTTTTTCTTAGTGCTCGGTCAATTTCTCAAGCTGATATCACTCGACAGTTCTTAATCAACCTTAAGCAGGTAAAGTGAAGAGATAGTTATTTATTTAATTTCCTTTTTCTCTTTGCTCATATACTAAATCAAATTGCAGGATGACAAGACTTTACCAGAAGGACCTGTTGTTATATCCCCTGATGGACTTTTTCCATCACTGTTTCGTGAAGGTAAACTCTTTAGCATCTCTCATTAACCAAAGGATGAAATTAATCGGAACCACAAATTAAGAAGCTGACAATACAATAATGTGTCAAATGAGTTCTTTCACTTCAAATCTTGAAGTAAGTTATTTTGTTTGTGTGAAAACGTCGATAACCACATTTTGGTACATCAGAAATTAAGAAGGGGTTGGAATAGAAATATGTTGGAGTTGAAAACTAAGTAATCTAGGTCGATTATGAATTTGAATTACTCTGGTTTTTTGCAGTTATTCGAAGAGCTCCTCATGAATTTAAAATTGCTTGCTTGGAGGTTGGTTCTTCTTCATTAGTTACTGTCTCTAGAGATGGAAAGATAGTCTGATTTGATAATGGGTCAAACCATGATTTGGGTTAAATGGGCAAGTTTTCAGAATGGGTCGGGTTAGGCCGACTTCCTGAAGTTGTCTTCATTTTATATATAATAATTATGATCACATGAATAATATTATTATTTACAATAATAATCTATATATGTGAATAAGCAATATAGGAGGTAGTAGCAGTTAAATATATACTATGGCAATTTTTTACCCTGTTTGACCCCTTTGGTTTTAGCTAACCTTTTATTTCGACCATTCAAGATCAAACACAACCCAAATTTATCCATTAGTAAGTAAATAAGTTGAATTGTCACCTCTAACCTATACCCCAAGAAAGCTTGTAAGTTGTAACTCTCACACGGTTTTTAAATTTCCAGGATATCAGAGCGTGTTTTCCAGCTGATTGGAACCCGTTCTATGCGGGTTTTGGAAATAGAGACACCGATGAGTTTAGCTACCTCAAGGTTGGAATACCAAAGGGCAAAATCTTCATCATCAATCCTAAGGTATGTATAACCTTTATCACTTGATGCTAATAAGTTTCCAGTTTGTAAATATGATCACTACTAAATGTCACTATGATTTTTTGATAGGGAGAGGTTGTTGTAAACCATTGTAATGACGCAAAATCATATAGTTCTCTTCATACTATTGTCAACGGAATTTTCCCACCCAAATCTGTGAACAAGGAGGATGACACGACTTAAGGTTCTGTTATTTTCAAAACTCACACAACATCAGAACTAACCATCAAGTTAAAGGTGGAGATCTCATCTAATTTATACGGAAACGGGTCAATTCAGGTTGTTTTTTTATAACATGCCAAGCGGGCATATATAAAAACTAGCTAAAATGGAACGGGGCATATGGGTCAAATGGGTAAACAAGTCCCCTTAAAGTGTATTGAGATGTAAAGGACCAATTTTGCCATTTTATTAGTTAAAAGGATCAGGATAGTTAAAGGACCATTCATGCAATTAACTCTCTAAATTATTTGATTAACTGTTACCATAATCAAATTTATGTAATCATACTTTATATTTTTAGTTATTAACAAATCCAAGAACAGGCAGAAGTGTTGGCTGGCCCAAACCAACCCACACATTAAAATACGAGTTTATCCGAACCCAATCCTCTAGACTCAACCATTTTGCCACCTCCAAATCATATCATACAACATAATTTCTAATCATATATATGTTTGCAGGGGGATTATGACTAGTGGAACTTCTGCCTCACCCGAGACCCAGTGCACTAGGTTCTCGGTACCATATGGTCAGATGGAACGATGTATCCTGCCCGAATGTATTGTATAGAATCACAGAGAAACGAAAAGAATGTAATTAACACTCAACAACAGGTATGTATATACATTTTACAAATAGAATTGCCAACATCCAAATATGTTCATTTGATATTAGTTGGTATACAATACATTGGAGTAAATTTTCACTTCACAATTAATTGTTTATTCTAAAAATAGTTCTTTACTACCTTGACATAATATTTCTTCATTTCTCTGTTAGAAACTTTAAGGTAGCGTTTAGTTTCTGAAATCACTCACTTTTTCAAATAACTTCTCCAAGAAAACCGAAAACATGCTTAATTACCACAAAACTCACTCATTTTTCCTGAAAACCCTGCTTCTAGAAAAAACCGCATTTTCCACACTATCCCATCCCAATCCCAAACATATATAATATAATAAGAGTAAATTACATGGTTGATTCTTTATGCATACCCTAAATAACCCTTTGATCCTTTTCTTAAAACTTCATGAAGGTTCCAAAAACACAAGTATCAAAGACTGAAGTTGACTAATACACATAATATGGTAGTAAGAATGGTGTAGAAGATGAAGAACTTCAAGAACACATGAAGAACAGACACTACACACTTAAACACACACTAATTCACTTTTAACGATCTGAATATATTGGAAAAGCTTAGGGTTCAAGTTTGACACTTGAATCCTATTTATATAAAGAGAAATGACTATACTTGCCCACAAGAATGGGTAAATAATAAAGAAGGCCTTTGAGCTTTGACTATATATCATAAATAGTCTAAACCAGCCTATTATAAGATAGATACACAAAATGTTGGAATATTGAACATCACAAAATATATTTCTAACATTCGTCTCCTTGGTGTTCAAATGACAAATATCACAAGCATGACCAATCTTTCTCCGGAGACTTAGCCCTTGCTTGTATAATCTTCTTATACCTCCTCAACATGTCTCGTGCAAGCAACCTTTTTTCGATATGTTCAAGTGCAGAAACATATTTTCCTTGTTCTGCAGATCTTCTTTTCGTTTCTTCTGACTTCTGAGGTGGTACTTGATCATCTTAAGAGTGTTATCGTAGTACCTTTCAATCTCTCTAAATATGAGGAAACGTTTTTCTTTATGAATGTTGTAGTATACCACTCCACCATCCTTTTCACAAATGATATAGTATAAGGAGAAAGTTTTTCAAGATTTGGATATGCTTTGTTTGGGGCTAAAGTGTTCACTTTCCTCCTTGCTTCACATGCCATCTGAAAGTCGTAGGTGCGACCGGACACCTACTCAAATCTGCCTTTTGATGGAGGTTATAGCACATCAGGTAGCAAATCTCTTTATACACATTGACTATGAGTTATTTGTACATAACTTCAATGTCAAGATGAACTGGAGGTCGAATTCCTAGTAGGTATACGAATTGTAATCTTGTATTCGAACCGTGATTTCCGGATCCCACAATGTAGTGAATTTCTTCATGTATATGTCAATAATGTGATTAATCCGGTGTGGGGAGATTCCGGTTTGGGACCAATGACGATTGTTTATCCGAAAGATATATTCCTTGTGAAATTTAAGTTCAAGATTAGTGATAAAAAGCAATTTGTCTTCGGGTACTTCCTTCACTATCTCTTGGTACATGAAAATTTTCATATCCTCCAATTAAGGTTGCTTGTATTGAGTTGTAATGAAAGAACCAACAACCTTCTTGTGTGATGCTCTCGACTAATCAGCAACCCGATATCTTCTTGAAGAAGGAGTTGGATCAGGAGTTAGAGTCGGTTGATGAGAAGGTATAGGTTGCTAAAAAATAGGAGGTTGAAGGCTTCAGGAGTTGGTTTAGTCTCTAGAAAGATGTCATCTACCTTTATGTTCTTCCTTGTTCCAACTGACTCTAGATTTATAATTTTAGGTTCTTCTTCGGAGTCAGATATGAAGATGAGTAGGGTATTCACATATGGTAGGCTATCAAATTGATCATTTGTGGAGGTGAAGTAGGGAACGAGATGCCTATTTTTGGCAATCTTTGTGATATGGTGTCATTTGTAGTAGCTTCAAAATAAGATGTCCCGTGCTTTTCAACCGTCATTGGCACGAGTTTAGTAATGGTTAGGGTATCAATGTTCATTGGTTTTGGCTCAGAGTGTCTAGGATTTTTAGCTTGACTTTGATAATGTTGAATTTGGCTAGTTTGGATTTCAAATAGTAGGTTACATGGTTTAGCTGCATGTGGTGATTCTGTCTTTTCTCTCCCTCATGGTGATCATGATTGGGGTGATCACGACCATTATGCTTTCGTTACAAAGACCCGGCCTACGCTTTGCAGGTGTTTTCAAGTGATTCAACTTACTTCGCAAGGAAGAGGACACTCAGGCTAAGAGATCCAACAATAATGGTGAGTCGATCAACCTTGGTGGTGTTGGTGTTAACCACGGTTCTAAATAACGTAAGGCGTGGCGTGGCAATGAAGTCAAGCCTCAAGCTTTAGGAGCCATGACGTTTTTAAGACACGACTTAAGTCGGAATTTTGTATATATCTTATTGCTATATATCCAATTTATCATTATTAATATATAAATTACACAAGTTGCACAAATGAGGGGCAAAATAATATATACAAATTACAAAATACAATTTATAAAAGTTCAATACATGCAATCGCAAAACGTATACAAAAAAGTCCATTTTTTTAAAATATGTTTTTCTGCACGTCACATCTTAAAAAACTCGCCATTTGGTGCGTAAAGGCGCGCCTTGGCAAGCGCGTCATGTCTAACACTCATGGCTAGGGCCATTTCTAAACGGTGGAGCCACGTCTCATGCCTTGACGATGTCATGGCGCGCCTTTTAGAACACTGGTGTTAACCATGTCAAGAAGAACGTTAACTCTCGTTGTGAGTAAATCAAGTTTCTCTTCGGATGTGGGTAGTGGTTGTTTAAAGGCTCGGGTGGCATGGGGAATATTTAAGAAGATGGGTTCTTCTAAGAAGTCTATAGGGTTAGGTAAATAGTGGGAAGTTTATGACGTGTTCTTGGGGAGGGGATTTGGGATGTGGTGAAGCAACGGTAACTAGTCTCTCGCCTTCGGCTCGCATAGTACGTTTAATCCCTTTGAGGGTGTAAACCACATGCGGTGTTGACATAATGTTAGCCCTTCAGGGTGTAAACCACACGTAGGCATTGTCAACGGATAGAGGTTCTGGCCCATATCACTAAGATAGGCATTGTCAACGGATCGTGTACTAACAATGATAAACTCAGTAAGTAAATCAAGACTCGAATTGTCTGGGGAGGCTGTGCACTTGTTTCAATACCACCAGCCTCCGAATGAGGTGGAATGAGGTGACAATAGAGAATGTGTTATTTCTCCTTGTGAAGATGAAACATTAGCTTGTTGAGAAGCCGCTGAGTGGATGAGTAAGGTTTGGGCATGCGTTACCGGACTGGTAATGGCTTGCTGAGGACTTAACTCACAAGTCTTGCATGCAGATGGGGGTGTCCGGTCAGAAGGGGGTTGGGAAACTACCTTGGGTGCAATCTTATGGGCATGATCAAAATGACATACCACACGTCTATATTGACGAGCACATATTGGCGGTTGAAAACCATTATCAATGTCATCACTACTATCGTGAGTAGAAAAACTACTAAACACACTACTACTATTATATCCATGATGCTCACTACCGGCATCACTTTGTCCTTCCTTTCACTCAGGACCCGGGTTCCTTGTTCTGGTTGACCCATAGGAGCTTGTTCTAAGGGCTATTAATCAAATACTGGTGATGGTACAACTAGTGGTCCAACAAGAGCAAGGATAATTACAACAGGTTCAACTTCCTATTGTGAGGCAACTTGAGTTTGTATTGCCAGTTGTTGTACTTTCGGAGCTTGTTGAGGCCATGATTATTAGCATGATATGTGATAACGGGCTAATGGCTTGGTTTTGCTGAATGACATAAGAAAGAAGTTTCTCAGGGATTTGTTGTGCAAGAACTCCAGCAGATATTTCATTTGTTTAGCAACAACGCCTCGTCTGTACTGAGGACGTCTTCAATGATAAAAGGAAAGAGCAGTTATATGAATGCGGTGAGTCTTCCTCTGATTGCAATCTTGAATGGAATATAAAATGTCATCCCAGATTAGAGCAACATAATCATCGTGGCAGTTGAAGGCAATGCCATGAAATATATTGAAGATATGAATATTGCACTTGTCAAAGTAGAATGCGTGGGACTTACACAATTGTTGATAATGGAAAACAGAGTGATGGCTCATTACGCGATTTTCTCCCTTGACTTGAATTCTCTTCAATTGTTAACCGAGATCACCAAAGAACCATCTCTTTCCTGCCAACCTCCCCAATGAGACTACCTCATACAAACCACAAAATCTGAAACCCCGTCATGATATTTCTCAGGAGACCAACTCCATATGTGATGCCTTGACTTCGTCCGATCAATTTTCCACTCCAATGACAGTACATGCAAACCGTCTAACATCCGTAGGCCTCTGATAAAGCTTATCACCCAGCTTTTCCCATAGACCGGCAGCCATTGTTTGATCTACCTCAGTGTACACACCTTATGTGTAAACCACAACAATACCTCACAACCCACTTTTTCCAAAACATCTCTCTTTACATTTTCTTCATATCCCTTGAAAGTTTATCTTCTCCTTTTAACGCCGTCGTGTAACCTTGGTGAACCAGAAAAGCTCTCATCTAGCAAAAACGCACAACATGCTTTTGTCTGAGATCTTCAATCAATAACACGCGAGCCAAAAGAACATGATACCACTTGTAAGGATCAAATCACCACTTGTAAAGATCGAAGTTGAAATCTTAACAAGAATACGTTTCAAGTGCAGATAACATAGAATGATAAACACACACCGAGATATAACATGGTTCGGTCGTCGAAGTCACGACCTACATCCATGGACAGGAACAGAGACCTCTTTATTACTAAAAGTGTTTACAAGATGTTACTCTAAGACGCATAGGTATGAACCAAAGGTTGAATGACAAGAAACCCTAGCTACGATATTTATAATAAACAACTAGAAGCCCTAATTAATTAGATGGGCTGCCTTACGCGTCAACCACCAAAACTAGGGATGAGCAAAAAACCCATTTGTCCCGTACCGAACCGGACCAATTTATACACTTTTAGGTCGGTTCCATCAGCGTCGGTTGTTTACCCGGAATCGATGGAACCGAACCGTAACCAGAATTGATTAGGAACAAATGGTTCGGTCCTCGGTTCTTACTTTAAGACATTTTCGGTTTTGGTTTTTTCGGGTCCGGTTCTGTTTTGGAACCACGCTCATCCCTAACCAAAACCACAAATTGGATCAACTTCAATGTTGCGCGTAGTGCAACATATGCACACACTATGAAGTCTTCGTGAAGTTCCATTCCCCATGCCGTGCACCTCTTTCTTCACCATAAACAAAAACTAGCTAACGAATGCTACATGTCATGTTCTTCTTGGTCAAGCTGAGCTCCCCCTGAATTAGATTCAAGTCTAATCATTACGCTAATGAAGTCATTCCTAAGAGGATGTTTTCTCAAGAACACTTGTTGGATCTTTGATTTGAAGCAAATGATGTAGATAAACAAAAACTTTAATCCATCATCCGATACCAATTGAAGGTTACAAACACACAAGCATTAAAGATTGAAGCTATCTAATATGCACAATACGGTGGTAAGATTGGTGTAGAAGATGAAGAACTTCAAGAACACACACTACACACTCAACCACACACTAATTCATTTTTAATGATCTGAATATATTGGAAAGCTTAGAATTCATGTTTGACACTTGAACCTTATTTATACGAAGAGAAATAACAATACTTACCTACGAAAATGGGTAAATACAAAAGAAGTCCATGGACTTTCACTATCTATCACAAATAGTATAAACTAGCCTATTATAAAATACAAAAAATATTGTAATATTGAACACCACAAAATATATTTCTAACACTTATGTACTATTAATCCTTTAAAATAGTTTCATTACACGGTAGGTCCTTTAGGAATTTCATAATGTGTCTGTATTCGTTTGTGTGTGTTTTGCGATGGCGATGTTCAATTTGTTTTTTTCATGTTATTCTGGTCGAATTGTGTTGTTCGAATGCCTTAAAATCTGACACACGTATGAACAAACACTAATTGAAAGAGATGGAACAAAGTTAACGGTCTATTAAATAAAGGACCTATAATTTCGAGTAAACTTAGAATATCAAACTAGTGATTACTCAAAAAGAATGATCGTAAACAAGTGTAAGTGTTGAAAAAACAAAAGAAAATTAGAAAAAAAATAACGTGACGTTAATATAACACAGAAAGATATGAAAAGTACAAGATTATGTATACCGTAATACCCATATTCTTAATATTCTTAAAAGTAAGTTGATTTTTGAATAAAATCTAGTGTTTAATTCATATCCAACTTGTCAAATTTTCTATTGTGGATATCAAACTTTAAAACTTTATACTGGGTGTATTAAACTTTTAGGTCTCGTTTGTTTTGTAAAATTCGAAGGAATGAAATTGATTTAAATTTCATCTAGCTAATTATGGAATAGACTTTCCATTACTTAAGGAAATATAAACATCCCAAAGAATGAGATTCTATTAAAAAACAAGTTTACCAAACACAATATAACATGAAATTTGATTTCCATTCAATTCTTTCGAATTCTGCAAAACAAACAGAACCTTAATTAGTTTGTTGCTATTGTATGTATTTTGTATATATAAGTATGCAAAAGAAAATTTAATACATACAACAGAACAAAACTAAATGTTCGATACAGATAATATAAAATTTTAAAGCCCGATATATACAGTATAAAAATATAATAAATTAAATATATTTTAATAAACTATAACATTAATCCCCCTTGGTGTAGCTGTAGCATTTGTTCGATCATTTGGCATCCTTCTACTTTAATTTTTAAATGAAGACTGGAACCAATTCATCTTCGTATCGATTGTTGAATTATTTATTAGTTGTGAGAGGAAAAGAATATACGATTACATCGATAAATGGATGAACTGTTTTGCACTAGTGATTTATTTTTTATAAAAAAAAAATCTGCTAAAATATAAAAAATTAATAAGTCAAAACAGCGTCCTGTTTGATTTCACGGTTTCTAGAAGTTGGAGATGCTTTTAATAAAGAGATTAATAGATTTACATCACGTGCCATCCGATCACATGCATCAGTCATCTTTTTGTCATTTATAACATGGATGGTTCTAGAAAGTATGTTTTGGTAAAGAGTTAAATCCTTTCGTATCGATCATGTTCTCTAATAAGCATAAGAGTAAACTCTATAAAAAGGATCTATTTTTGACTAAAAAAAGAACTTACTCTCATTTTTGTGAGAAAATATGATTAGTCATATTTTACACAAACATGAGAGGATCCTAACCCTTTGGTAAAAGCTTGGGTTTTGAGTATGTAACTATGATATGATTTAAGGTTTGGACTTGAAGTTTGGTATATATTAAGGTTTAAGTTGATACGTATTTATGTGTTATAAGCCGTGTTTTTTGAGAAATGTTAAAGGTATTGAACTATATGAACCGAATATATATTGTTATTTAATTATAAGAATGGTTGAATATACTGCAAATAAAGAAAATGGTTTATGAACTACGTTATAAACATATAATTATGTGTGTTTTTATTTTTGTTTGTATAATTTTATATACATCGTCGCCTTAAGTTACGTCTTGTAAAACACCGTGGCTTCTAAGACTTGAGGCTTAACCTTGTCGTCACGCCACGCCATGCCTCACTTTAAAGCCGAACTTGTCATACACAAAAAAATGTACGTGTTCACATAATAATATTCTTAAATATGTGGATAAAAAAATAATTATAATTTTTGTAATGGTAAAAAGTAATTATTATTGTGTACAAATTATCTTCTTTTATAAATCGGTACATGTATATAATTTTAAATGTTTATATATACTCTTGAGGTATATTACAAGTTAGTATAACATATATTTTCTAATGCTTATGTGATACAACTTTGTATAAGAAAAAGAAAAAAAAATTCCAGATGTTGTAAACATGGTAATGTTGTTCAATATTTGAAGCATCAATAAAAGTCTAAAAATTCTTCAAATTTCTAATATCAATTTCTCCCAATTCTACATAAAAACTGCAGAATTAGGATATTATGAGATAATAATTCTAGAAATTTAAAAAAATAACAGATACGTTAAATTACACTTGTCGATTATTTAAACAATTTTCTAGTCTTTTTCATATTCTGTATTGATATTGTTCTTTTACGAAATAAATCTTGAGTGCAACTTCAACAATTTTAGGAGTCAAGGAACTCTTCACATGATCTAAAACTCCTTGACTAATGATAGAGACCAATTAAGAAGCCACCATTGAGACACAAATCACTAACAAGTCTCCTGCCATTTAAGATAGAATTATGAATATAGAACTATTCACTTTTTATCATTCAACATTAATATTAAACTCAACATATATAGAGGAATAATATTTACATTTTTTATTCAAAAACTTTTCCACTCACTAGTTGATTCAATGATGTTTGTTCTCTTCTATATTTCCCTAATATAAAAATTGAAGTACAAGACTAGCTACATAGTACTAGACTTGGAGAATAAATCCTCACATCATCATTATATAATCTATGCATAAGTATTCATTCATGGATTAAGAGCGTGAACTTTTATATATATATATATATGGGAGGGTTCAAATGAGAACTGTTTTTCGTACAAGAACTGCAAGAATTAATCCTGGCCATTCAAGTGGTAAGTGGAATTCATAGATTAAGATTGGTTCTCACGGTTCTCGTACGAAAAACAGTTCTCGTTTGAACTTTTGCCTATATATATATATGGTGAGGTTATACATAGAACCTTGCTTATTCATGGAATCTAAATAACAAACCTGGTGATGACACGTGACATCAAGAATAAAGACAAAACTGGAAAAAGAATTACAAATTAATACTCATGCCCTTCTCTATCTTTTAATCTCCTAACTTCCATTAAAAAAATCATACTAAACATTCAAATTATCATAATATATTCATGTTTAAAAATTTTAGCAAAAAAAATATACCATTAGATTCAGTTTTTTATTCTCTTTAATTCAAGACGAGGATCGAAATGTTTTCTAATTTTTTTAAGAAAATGCAAATTGTTTGACGAAAATGCAAATGCTGCCGAAAATGAAAAAAACAAATAACAAAAATGTAAATTTTTTAACGAAAATACAAAATGCAAAATGCAACCGACATAAAAGAAGATAACAAAAATGCAAATAACCGAAAATGCAAATAATATTAAGTCATTAACATGCAAATAAGTGAATAACCCAATGATTTGCATTTTGGTTCTCATTTTGTATTTTCGGAAGGTGGAGCCATAAATAGAATCAAAACAGAATTTCATATTTGCCCTCAATTATGCAGTTACTTAATATAATTTTCATATAATTTACAAAATTGTCACCTTCAAATCTTAACCATTAATTTAGATGATCCAATGGTCTAGATTTGTTCTTTAGGTTCTATAATTAAGACTAGGTTTTATGTTGATCCTATTTATATATATATATATATATATATATATATATATATATATATATATATATATATATATATATAACGTGTGTGTGTGATTCTAAGTGTAAGGCTGTGGGGTGTGTTAGACCCCACTAATTCATAACTTTTTTACAAGTATTTATATAAAAAAAATTTGGACCTCCCTAAAATAATTAAATGGACACCACAATGGGGTTGACCTTGGGCGTAAAAGTAAACCTAAACAATAACTAGTATCAAAAAATTTACAAAAGAAAAAGAAAACAAGAAGATGAAACTCAAAAACCTAACTCCTCAAACCTTCAACGGTAATATCACTCCACAGTAAATACTCGTGAGATTAGTTAGTAAATACTCGTGAGATTAGTTATCTGCTTTATGATTCAAGCTTCGTTAAACCATTGCTGATGCCACCTCCTAGGTAAGTCTTGCCTTGCCGGCCAGTCACCGTAGTAAATGGCTATACAACCACCGGTAACCGGTTGTAGTTATTCTTCGTCAGTCCGTAGTCTTTGGTGGTTGTAGTCTTAGACACTGTTGTTCTCCTTTCTTCAAGTCATCGTAGACGGAATTAAACTTATAAAAGAAGAAGGTATAGAGTTGTGTTTTCTATGAGAGATGAAGAGGGTAAATAGAGATAAAGTAAATGTTTTGACTAATTGTAGAGTAGGGAAGGGTTCAAACGAGAACTGTTTTTCATACAAGAACTGTGAGAACCAATCTTGGCTGTTCATTTTGGATAATGGAATTCATGGATGAAGAGCGTGAGGGAATTGAATGTGGCAAGGTGAATGTAACGAATTCATGGATGGACAATCCAATTGAAGGAGGGAGAATTAGACGGCTAAGATTGTTTCTCATAGTTATCGTTCAAAAAACTGTTCTCGTTTAAACTTTTCCCGTATAGACTAACTAAAGAATCAGGGTTATAGGAAATATAAGATTGTGAAAAGACAAAGATAAAAAAAAAGTGGACTATATTTCACTTTTAACCTATATATAAACTATTAACTATTCAACATAGATATTGATAATCTATTATATTGAATTTTATTATTAATATTACTTATTTATGTTGTACGAGTAAGTTTTTAGAACTCTTGTATGTTTGTGCTCTTTTGAGTAATTAAACATTAGCCACTTTTAAATTTTAAGTATACTAAATAATAAAGAATTTTTAATATAGTTCAAATTTGATTCATAATCTCAAGGGATTAATTTTAGCTTTTGGATCAATGGTTCAGATTGCATTTTAAATATTTGGGCGGAGTGACATTTTCGTAATTCACATGTGATGCTTTTACAAATTACATACGATCGTATACTAAATCACCTATGATTGAATATTAAAATTTTAATACTATGTTTTTTACATAGACTTTATTCACCAGAACTCACTAAATTACTAATTAAGTTTTTTTATTAGGATATAAATTTGTACGTGATGCAAAGAAAGAATTTGGGTATCTTGCTAAGAAAATAAACGAAATATATGCGCATGTATATATTTTTATAAAACTAGCTTTGCAGTATATAAAACACTTGATTTTTTTATATATAAACGACATGACTGATAATTAAATTGACTATATTAACCTCTAACCTAATTCTTATGACCGGATTATTTTATCTTGTTAACTAAGTTGGATCCTAATATGTTTGTATTTTATATTCGTCATATATATATATATATATATATATATATATATTGTATAGAGAACAATTCAAATAAAAACTATTTTTCATACAAGAACCGCGAGAAATAACATAGACCAATCAGTTATTATCATGCCTTAATTATTTTCTTTTTAATTGCAAGGGTATATTGGTCCATGGGCCGGCGACCGAACCACCGTCTACTACCTCCATCATCGTTACCAGCGACTTACCTTCCCACCGGTGCAACCTCCATCATCACCATCGACTGAAAAAAGCCACCGTAGATCCATTTCTACTTCACTATCGACCACCCTCCCACCGTCAAATACCTTTGTCATCACTGATGAGCTTAACTCAACCCAAATCTGATCTTTACTGCTGTAGCCATTGGTGAATCTTGGAGAACCGACTCCTTTCCACCGCCACACTAGAGAATCGAGATTAGTACCCGAGAAATCGTAAGTTCATAACCCGACACACTAATACTCACCACCGGAGAAAGTCCTTACCATGGTTTCACCATCACAATCACCGCCGTTCGCCATAGAACAACTCTCAAGTCTCAACCAGTGTTTGTGAGAGAGGACAGAGCAAGACATAGCTAGCCTAGCAAAATTTTGGGGTTTTGCTTTTGAATTGTGCCCATTTTCTTAATGTACAAAGGTGTTGAGGCTAATTGATTAAAAAACAAAAGTAAAGTAGGAGTCTTACGACTTGTTCTCAAGTTATTTTAATGAGAAGAAGGAAAGGATTGATAAGGAACAAATGAGGAAATTATGTTTTTGAGATTTTGTTAAGAAAGGAAGGAAAGGGTTGGGAGGGATTGGAAGGGGCAATTTTACCATTTTTCTTTGATAAATCTTTCCTCACTTTGAGATGATTGAGAGGGGAAGTTTTTTTAATCCTTCTCTTTCCTTCCCACCCCTTTCCTTTAAAAACTCGAGAACAAGAAGTTAGGAGCGGTGAAATACTCAAGTGTGGTCAGTTTTCAGAGTCCGCAGCCCTGCATTCTTTCTCTAGAAAAAGACAAACTCACAAAATTGCACTTTTTAATTTTAAACTATTCAATATCTTATTTATTTGCTACAAGCCTACAAGTATGATAGCTTTAGTCTATGATTATTATCTATAATTAGATTACTTAGGCCCTGTTTATTTCGTGGTATTTTCTAGGATTGGGATTTCAAATCCTGTGTTTGTTTGAAAAAACAGCAAATGATTTCAAATGATAGGATTTCCTTGAAATCCTACCAAATGCTTTATACATGAGATTTTATAAATCCTCTCACCTCCGAGTATTTTTAAATCCCATAAACAAGGGAACCTCTAAATTACCATATTACCCCCACCCCACCCCCACCCTTCCTACCCTTACCACACCTGTACCCTCACCTTACCACCACCCTTACCCCACTCCTACCCTACCCGACCCCACCCTATTTACCTACCTCTCCCCCACCCTCACCCTACCTCACCCCTACCCTAACCCCTACCCTACTCAAATATAAGTGAAGGGCAATTCTATCATTTGTCATAGAAACAATCCAAATACTTTGATTGATTTACAAAACAAACTGGATTTTAGGAATGGAAATCCTGACAAATTTTGTCAACCAAACACAAGACTGGATTCACAATCCTACCTAATACAAATCCTTTGACAAAATGCAAATTCCATGAAAAAAATCTACGAATCAAACGCCCCCTTATATTATGTGAATTATAAAGTATGTTTGGTGTTTATTATATATTTTTGCACCTGTGCATATGCATACGTGCACATGTTGATACATGTGTTGGAAAAAAAAACCTGTCATTATGCACATTTGCATATATCTATGTTGTATTGAAAAACCCAGTAAACATGTTGTTTTTTCTTCGAAAAATATAGCAAAATTGGCTTAAACTAAAGAGCATAAATTTGTCGTTAATTTAGTATAATTTTCATATTTTAAAACATTTGCGTTTGGTAGATATATTAGTTTAAAAAAGTGAAGGTAAATGTCATAATCTCCAAATTACCCCTCATTAGTTACCTTAAACGTATGATAACTTTGATATAATCAATGTTATCCATTAACAACCATTTAATCTGAACCCTTCCATATATATATATATATATATATATATATATATAACCGATAACATATAGTCACCAAATAAATAAACAAGGGTTCTGAAAGCGTATCGAAGTTATTACTTTTTGCTATCGTATGTATCTAACATTAAAAACTACTATTTAATATTTTAATGCATCGAAGTCTCAAAAACAACCGTTTAGTTAAACTAAACTGTAGTTTTTAATTAAATGGTAGTTTTTGAGACTTTGATACATTAAATGGTAGTTTTTAAAGTTTGGTATATATAATAGCAAAAGTTGACAACTTCAATACACTTTCAAAAACTAAACCCAATAAACAAGTACTTTAATATTTAGTAGGGTCAAGAAAACAAAAAATAACAAAAAAGAAAATTTTCTACTACCTCACTAAATTACTACTTGTTTAATTTTACTTTAATTGTCATTGTAACTTCACAAACATTATATATAGCATCATCTAAATTAAACACTATTTATGTAATTAAATAGTGTTTATCACTGGTTTTATGAATAAAACCTTACACAAATCATATGCCACAAACCAAATATTGTGCAAATTATTCAAATGACACAATGTCCACACAACCTAAAAACACACCAAGATTTTGTATGTTGTTTGGAAAAGCTGGTAGGGTTTGGGGCGAGCTGTGGGGAACAAGCTAGCATTCAACGACTTTCAAACCCAATGTTTTATCTGCAAATTTCACCAGACTTTCGATCTCGTCATAATCGATGTAACCGTTGCGGTTAGCATCGGCGGACCTCACCCCACGCCACCCCTTGAAGGTGGTGAATCGACCTCCTGTCATTACACGAATGGCTTGCCGGAGTTCATCTCTGCTAATCCGACCATCTTTATCTTCATCAAATGTCATCAGCCATATCTTGAATTCCGTCATTGTCAACTCACGAACACCATTTTTGCCGATGGCATGGTTTCTATAGTTCATCTTTGTTTATGATGAACTTAAGGAAACAAGGGCTCATATATATAGAGAGGGAGCTATGTTTAAATTAAAGAGAGCGCAGTCTCTGATACGCGCAAGAATATTTGGTTTTACATCCTTTTGATTTGTTTATATTGGCCGTCATTGATAAAAAAAATATGGAAAATGCATGGACGCGTAACTATAGTTTATGCTATTTTCAGTGTAGCGCATAATAAATAAAAGAATATTATATTATTATTTAATATAAGACAAAGTTATCTGACTATAGTCAAAAGACTTGTAGCGTATTGGTACCGAGATATAATTTGTTGGTGATTTTAGTGTCATCAAAGCCATTTAATATAATCATGATTGACTTTGAGACTAGCCGATTCTAGACTTGATTATATTTTGAGTTTGGAGGTGCGGAGCGCACGCTTGAATAAATTAAGTTAGTATCAGGATACGGTACGGGGGTCCGGGGGCTGGCCCCTGGAGGGGTTCTAAGGGGCATCGCCCCTTGGCGGGGTCCGAGGGGCAGAGCCCCGTAGCAAAAATTTTTTATATATTTATATATATAAATAGGAATAACCGCCGCTCGTAACCGACCCTTGTAGCCGCCGCCACCACCTTGTAGCCGCCGCCGGCTGGTAACCGCCGGTCTTGACCCTATAAAAGGGGTGCTCGGCCATTTGAGTGGAGACACAAAAAACCGAGGAAAACTTCGATAAGGCGGAATACGGAATACGCGGAAAGTATACATACGATATACGTACAAAAAGAATACGATTACAAGTCGTTATTCTGACGAAATAGTCACGAGAGATAAAGCAAAGCATTCTGTGTTTGGATTTGAATAAAAGCCTGTAATTCAAATCGAGTCTCTTGGATTATCCTACATCTGAATTCGTGATACCCCAGACAATAGGGTCGAATTACAGATTACGAAAAGTGTATTCTACACGATCCACGAAATTATCCAAGTTATATTGTTATTCTTACTTCCTACAAACCTTTTTCCTCCAACATAATTCATAGTCATTGGTTTTAGTTCCGGTATAGATAAAAGTATGTAGTTTAAGAGTAAGTTTAATATGTATGTGTATTCCGTTGTTAAAAAAAAAGGGAAAATGAAAGAAAAAATGATTGTGACACGGATTTAGAAAAAACAAGTAAGGAGTGATAGACTTAAGAGTGGTGTGGAGAAAAGGAGTGGGAACCACTCCCCATGCTCTAGTTATTAATTATATATCAATATAAAAACATATGATGCTAAAGTGTTATTTGTTTTTTAAGACACAAGAACCTCTCTTTTTTTGCATCTCGATCTTCTCAAAAGAGGTGGATATAAAAAAGAAATTGATGAAGAACTAGTTTTAATCAATAAAGATGATGAACTAACAATTATCCGTTGATATATATGCCGAAAAATGATCAAATAATCATCCCTTTTACACTTTTTACTTTAATTTTCTTTTTATTTGATCTCATCCATATATATATATATATATATATATATACACACACACAAGTATAGGGGAGGGATCTATAAAAAAAAAGAAAAAGACTATAAAAGGTAAGAAGAAATCTCAGCCATTTATTTTTTTAAAATTTGTTCCTTAAAAAGAGGCTTTTTCTTTTTTTTTATTAATTAGGAAAAAACGATTAACGGTATAATTGATCTTTAAAGTTTTAAAATATCATCTTCCTCATATGTAGGCATCGTAATACTGATGCAAACCAACAAATTCAGTAACAACGTCCGAAGCACAACCATCAAATTTGATGCAAAGCAATCGAATTTGATACACAACAATTAATGCACAATACGAATCATCAATTAAAAAATTGATGCATATCAAGAAATCATCAATTATAAATTCAAAATAAAATTGATTCACAACTGTAAAATACATGTGAATTAGATTCATAAACTTGAATATAATGAACAATCACCATAAAAAAACTAATGAATAAGCATAAATATTGATTAAAAAAGATGAATAACACGAGATCCATCAACTGATTCCATAGGGTAATTCTCCATTGTCCCACGATCATTAAGCAACAATATTAAAGTAAGAACTGCAAGAACCAATCTTAGCCGTTCATTTTGGATAATGGAATTCATAGATGAAGAGCGTGGGGGGGTTGAGTGTAGAAAGGTGCATGCAAGAAATTAATGGGTGGACAATCCAATTAAAAGGAGGAGGAATTGAACGGCTAAGATTGGTTTTCGCGGTTCTCGCAATAAAAACGGTTCTCAAATGAACTTTTCACTATATATATATGTGTGTATATAGATATATATGTGTGTGTGTATATATGTAGTCAAAAGATCAAATGCGAACGTTCGCACGCTAGGAACGGGTCCATGTCGTGGAGCAACACCGCACGATGTGCGACATCGAAGTCTCCACGTCGTGGACTCCATGCCCACGCCATGCAACATTTTCTTATACAAATTGGTATGAATTGGTTTTAGACATATATAAAATCAAAATGCACGACAGTGAGAACATGAGTACAACACATATTTATTAATCAATATTTTAGAAGCCTAAGTACAACACATGTTTATTAACCTCCTATTAGAGTTAATTAGTGGCCCAAATTTAGTTCAAAATAGAAACGGCGAAGGAAAGGTTAGAAGTTGCGATTCTGATATTTGAAAGAGCTTTCTTAGCAATGAAAATTATGAAAATGTAGCCTCATAATAGCATGAATGGTAATTATATTTAAATCAGTCTGGTTCTTTATATTGAGAGAGATTGCTGATACTTTATCTACAAACAATATAATATATATAAGTTCTATTCAAAGAAATAAAGACGTGTCCAACTATAAATTAACATGCGAAGTATGCTTTTTTTATTCTTATATTTTGGTTTCATTGAAGTTTTATCAAGATAAAGCATTCGAGTTATTATTTTAGTTAATATTATGCTTCTAGTATGTTAATTCACGACAAACGAACTAGCGTTCGTTAGAAAACTTTGATGATTGATTTTAACAAAACTTAAGCGTTATTTTAACACGTAAGTTTCTTGTTTTAAAATGAACTTTTATTATTTAGTTATCTAGCTAAATAATGGAGCCTTTTTATGTCGTTCATATTGTAACACCCAAGGTTTGGAAATTCCTTTAATTAGTAACTTTATGATATGATGTGTTTTGGTAATTGCCTAATTGAGATTAGGAGGTGTTTAGAAACTTGAGGGACTTATGTTGTCATTTTGAAACTGGTAAAGGTTGAGGGGCTAGTTTTGCCAAATCTCAAAGTTTTGTTTATATATAGCCTACTTTGACTAGTGAGAGTCAAAGTTGGCATAGTTTCTTCTGCACATTCACGAGAGTTGTTAGAACAGACCTTTTCTCTGAAGTTTTGAGCAAGTATAGCAAGGAACTAGTGGTTTTCATCTGATCTTAGTTAATCATAAGTTGGAGGTAAGGTTTTTACTTGTTTTCTTTAAAGTTTTTATGGGTTTTTAGATGATTCAATGGTGAATCATGGTTTTAGCTTGTTCATATTGATTTCCTTAGTTTACCTGTTGTTTAGGGGTGTAGGAAAACACTCCAATAGAGTTTTCTTTGAGATTTGTCGGATTTGTGTTAAAAAACCGCGACTGTAAGGATGAACGGTCGGCTGGTCTGTAAGGTACACATCCCGTGTAGTGGTAGACGGGCCATGTAGAGTTGAAGGCGGTCACAGGCCATGTTGGTATACATGGTCGTGTAGAGGTTGAGGTATACGGCCCGTGTAGGTGTTACATTGCAATGTGTTATATAATTGATCAGAGGATCACAGAGAGAGAGCTACATGTTATTTCGTGCAGTAATTGCTACAGACATCGTTTTAGCCTTCTTGGCGGATGCTAAGATGGTGCAGTATTGTATCCATAAGAACTGTTACAGCATTCGTATATGTGTATGCACATGCTTATATGATTTACAATTTAGATGTCTCACTAAGCTCTCGTAGCTTATCAGATACTGCATACTGTTGTTTTGCAGGGCGTGATAACTCCAAAGGCAAGACCCCAGTTTGACAGTGGTTATTTGTATGAGGAAAACTGTATTTTAAAACTTAACGCCTGGTTGTACATTGGAAACAATGTCTTTTGATGTAAATATTTGAGTATCACGTTTTTGTATGAACCTGAGGGTTCAAAACTACTTTTGTAGCTTCTGCTCGTTGCATTATAACTCTTTTAAATTCTAAAATACTTTTATTTAGAGCTTTACTTATATTTAAGAAATTGGGGCGTTACACATATATTTATGTGTATCATTAGTGTTAAGATAAAGTAAGGCCGACCCTCGCTATACTAAAATCCTAGCTCTGCCCGTGTATAAACATTATATACATTATATATACCTATACATATATATACATATGTATATACATATGTATATACATATACATATATATACATGTATATATACATATATATACATGTATATATACATATATATACATATATATACATGTATATATATACATATATACATATATATATACATATGTATATACATATACACATACATATACATATACATATACATATACATATACATATACAGGGGAAGGTTCATGCGAAAAGTTTATTTGCGAAAAATACAAGAATTATTTATAACTTTGATTACCTTTTGATCTTATGGCACACATAAATCATATTATTATATTTAATTAATTAAAAAAGGTCATAAAAGTAAAGAAATATTTATTCTTTCTTCAATATGTAATGCTCCAAAAAAATTTAACATACATATAAATATATAATTATAATCGGAGTAAATAAACTATATCAATTTCTACAAAATTCGTAACAAGATTCCGCACCCGGAACTACACGTCATACATTGATTGATCAAACAAAGAGTTAGTTAAATATAGTCAATATAAGTGGATGGCCTAATAAACTTAAAGCAAGGAAATTTATACTTTAATCCAACATTAAATCTTCATTCATTAATAAATCAAATATAGAACCCAACTAAAGCAAGGGTTCTTTTGTTAATACAATTAATAACACTAACAATAAATCACCTTAGATATAACTGAAAAACGGGTATTACACAATCAATTTCTCTCTCCTCCTCTTAACTCGTTCTATCTCCTAGTCTAGAGTTTCAGATTCATTAATGAACACTTAGCATAAATTATGAAAATGTCCACATATTATTTTTCTAATCGTATACGTTCTTTAGTGAACACTTGATAAAAAAACGCAAATGCTTCACACATGAATTTTTTTACTCTTTGGTCCTTTGTAAATACAAATTACTTATTTGTTCACACGTTTGTCTAAAGTTATATAACTTTATTTCTATTTACCTATAACTTGTATATACAAATTAACAGCACTCTAAGCCCTTAAAAATAACTCAAAATATAAACAATAGGAGTGATACATATTTGGATGTTCATTAGTAAATAAATCACAAAACCCGTTAAATTTGAATGACATAAACAACAATGTATATTCAAGTACAATCTCCAAATACACGTCGTGTTCATTAGTGGATGAAAAACACAAAACTAAAGTTATAAACTATCAATACACTATGTACATTAGTGAATGTGTGTACTACTAATGAATACACAAAACTAAAGTTATAAACTATCAATACACTATGTCCATTAGTGAATGTGTGTACAAAAACAAAAAAATTTAACGTTTAAAACTTCCTATAAAACATAGTATATAGAAACAAAACAAATATTCAAATCTAAAAACTTTGTGTGTGAAATCAAACAATGGAATTGCTCCATATATGTGTCCGTCCACTTTTACTTTTTTTCCTTGAAAGTTGTGGAACCTCCATATTTACATCCACTTTACGTTTTCCTCAACCCTATGAAGCCACCATTAGTGTAGATATTTAGTACAAGAAATACATATTTGCACTTAAAAAAATTAAGCAAAAGAAGAAGATAGCAGAGAGAGTCCTTAACTCACGACGATGATGGCGGTGACAAGGCAAAGGTGATGTCGGTGGTTCATCGATGACAACTAAATGCAACATATGAAAACGGAAGTAGGAAAGGGATGGTCATACTTGGTATTAGCATCGATCTATTGAACGACTACAGTGATGTGGTGGCGGCGACAGCTTTGAGTTCATATGATAGATGGGTTCGGCGGCGGTTTTTACTCCATCTTGGTGGTGACTCTTGGTGGCCGTATGTCCACTACGACGGGAGTCGATGGTGGGAAAAAAGGGGATGCGGTTGTGGAAGTACAAAGGGACGGCGATAGGAAGCTCGGTGGTTTAGGGTTTGGGTGAGCATGGTGGTTGGATATTTCCTCCGACGGTGGCGATAGTGCATATAACGGCCGATGGAGTGGTGAGTTAGAGAGAGAGAGAGATCTAGTGAAGAGAATAGGAGTGTTCTTCGGTCGGGTTATTCAGGTTTGAGATAATAATATATTACCCGATAACCGATCCGAATAAGGATTGGGTTATTTGGTTTTCAGTTAGTTAGGATCGGTTCGGGTTGAACCAATTAAGAATTTGTTGTTTGGCACTTTATGTTTCAATCATTGTGATATTAGACAATAGGCTTATTTTATTTTGTTACTTGTGTTACTAACTTCATATTAAAGGTTATTAACATCGTATTTTATTAATAATTTGACTATATGTGTTTTCATCTTGTCTCTTAACTTACTTGTGTTAAACTAGGAATACATAAATCATGATACAATGATAGTATTTAACTTGTTTTTATTAGACAATAGGGTTATTTTATTTTGTTACTTGTATTATTAACTTCATAATAAAGGTTATTAACTAGGTATTTTATTAATATTTGAAATACTATACAGCTAAACCCTTATGGAGTTATGGCCTTATGCGATGAGATTCAACAAGTTTATGTGATTATCCAGGCTTCAATTTCCATTAATTTATTTGAAATATATATATGGGTCATATCTTATTAGTTAAACCCTTATGTAAAGCGTATTCAACATATAGGCCATATATATCTTATTAGTTAAAATATATAATTAATAAAAAAAACTTAAAATTCTTAATTGGATTAATCGGGTCATCCGAACTTCTTTTTTTCTAACCGTCACCCGACCAGAATAAGGCTACTTTTAATCCGGTTACCCGAATTAGTCATCCGAAAACCGATTAACCCGAATTTGATTTGGTTTGGTCGGATTATTCGGGTTCAGATTTTTTCGACACCCCTAGAAAGGGAAGTATTTAGGGTTTAGGATGGGGTGGTGTACGATTTAAAGAAATGAGGGAGAGGAGAGAGAGATAATAAAGAGGAGAGAGGAGAGAGGGATGGAAGAGAGATAATAAAATGTTGAAATGTTTATTTTGTCCTTGTTTCTTTTAAATAAATACCATTTTATTTAGTTTAAATTACAAAAATACCATGAAAACTAACAACCATTGATTAAATGATCTAAGGGTCAGAAATACTTCTCGCACTTTTAGTAAGAAAAAAGGTTTTTCGCATGAACCTTTCTTTCTCTCTCTCTCTGTATATATATATATATATTTCAATGTCTCTTTTAACACTAGAATACTATAACCCATCGTATGTATTCTTTTAATCTTTTATATCATATCAATGTCACATCACTCTCTCGCTCCTGGTGGTAGATCCAGGAATTTATTTCACTAGGGGCTTCATTCATTAAAGATAATAAGAGAACTTAGATAACAAATTAAAATATATTTGAGTCATGACAAAACAAGTCATACTTGTTTAATAGTCAAATTGATCTTTGGGAATTTTTAATTAGTCAAATTATTTCAATATATTTGAGGGGAAAGAACTTAACATGGGAAAGGAACTTAACATGGGAAAGGAACTTAACGTGTACTAGTAACTAGTGTACTTGGTATTTTCCCCTAATAGTCCAATACTCGCAAGACAAAATAAGTCAATGCAGGACTCAAATATTAAACTAGAATTATTGTAACACCGACTTTGCATATACCAGATTTTAGCAAAAATTTGCGTTTTTAAACAAATGTGAACCTAATCATGATTAAATAACATTAAGCAGCGGAAATATTTATAATAAGCTTTGTTTCATGTATCAGATGTTACTTTACAAGATAACCGACCATAATGTATTTATTACAACATAAGTGTTCCAGCAAAATATCCAGCAGGAGGGGACCCGGCTCACCAAGCAATCTAACTTCAATATGCAAAAACAGTTAACATGGCACCGTTAGCTACACTTAGCTAGTGAGCACAAACTTAGCATAAACATCATTAGAGTAAATCATGCACATCAGGAATAAGCATACAATGTTATCATATCACATTGCGGTGTGCTGACACGATCGGTATAAGTTGTTTCTTGCAGAATAGCTAGTCCCACTCAACCCCAATACACCAGGGGATCAGACACGACCATCTAAAGCAGTCCACCAAGCATCGTTTATGGAACCAGAGGCTCCTTAGGTAACTCAGCTACAATTGGCTGATTACCCCTCATTATATAAGGTACGGCGGTTCTGCAGAACCTACGATCCGGAATGTTACCTCGAATCACCGTTAAATCCTGAATCTCCTAATCAAGGGTCCCTAGGATCTAGCTATCCGGCTAACCTTAACCATGCTTGAAGATGTCCGCGAACACATACACATATCTTGACCATTTACTTAGCATGCATATTCAATTACTTCTTTTAACATGCATTTACATTTACTTACTTCATTGTGGATCCAATCTGGATCCCTAGCATACATATCATTATATCTTCACTTAGCTGATTCATTCAGAATCAGTATCATGCATAGCATTCATTTAACTAAGCGGTTCCAGTTCTGGTCCGCTAGCATGCACTTAACTTACATATGACGAGTATTTAGCATGGCATCGTACATTAAGTAACATGGCAATTCTTATTCATGTACTTATAACACTTAACACATAATTCTTCCTCTACTGAGGCTTATGGAAGTCGGTACTCACTTGAGCAGCTTAAAACAGATAGTTATTTTATCTCTGCCTTGTCTAGGGTGTCAAGTTCACCTAGAACAATAGGACTTGCATTAATTACCTTAACATACTTAAAATGACTTAAGATCAACAAAGGAAATCCCAAAAATCCGGATTCCACACAAAATCCGACAAACTGTCGGATTGTGGGAAATCCGACACAATCTATCGGATTACATGAAATCCGACATTCTCGAGAAAATCCGATACTATGTGCACTTATCGGATTTCAACACATGGACTTGGCAACACAATGGAATCCGATACTTTAATCAGAATCCGACATATAGGAGAAATCCGACACTTATCGGATTTGACTTGTGAATTATACATGTGAACTTTAGGAAATCCGATACTCCATCGGATTTAGAACATATAGGTGGATTTAAGCCACATGCGGATTCTGACATATTAAGTCTCGGAATCCGACACAATCGGATTTGGGCAAATTGCGGATTCCGACACATTCATGTCTCGGAATCCGATAGCTTCATTGCTGGGAATCCGCCAAATTCGTTGGCTTATTTCCAGAACTTGTTCTTTTCAAGTTTTCATTTAAACACTTTCAAAACATCATGTTTCATTCATATAAACTTTATAAACACACCAAATCCAAACAATAACACCAAACAAACAAAACCCGCTTGCAAAGTAAGCTTTGAATGCCCTTTCATGGTGTTTTGCATGAATTCGGGTTTTAAGCACATTTCAAACATAAAAATCATTTCACACATGTTAAATCTCAACAACGAACCTTAGTTTACCTTTGTTTGAATTCCAAATTCACCAAATCTTTGGCTTCAAGAAAACCGAGAGAAGTAGAGAGAATCCGAGAGGCAGAGAGGTGTGTGTGTTTTTCTTCTTAACTTGGCACTTTGACCAAGTTTGACTTTTCAAACATATATATATATATATAAGAAAAACATATCCAGAGGTGGTTGCCTCCGGATTACTTTTCTTTCTTTTCTTTTTAATTTTACTTCCTAATATACACATAAATACACAAAGCACATAACACACAAATATACAATTAACTCTCCTCATTAATATGATTAACTTACAACTTGGATTCCTTACAAGATTAATAACTTAAATACACTTAGACACGATTAACAGCGAGGCCTAAATCGAGGATGTTACAATTATCAAATTACATGGAGCACAAAAAAAAACTAACAACCATGTTGAGTTCATTCATTTACTTTTTTTAACAGCAACAAAATTTTATATTAACATACCATCAGCAAGATACTAGTGAAAAAGAAGTACAAGTTCACAAGGAAAACAATGAAGGAGAAATCCCAAAAGATCATACCTCTTGTAAGGTTTAGAAAATTACCATACTCGTGGGATCTCTCTCATTAACAATATATAAAAAAGGGATACCAACAAAGAAGGAAAGGATAACAAGCAGTATCCATATGATAAAGGAGAGGATATATCCGATGTATCCTTAGTACCCCCCTTCTCTAGCGAATAGGCTGAGGTCCAATACATAATTTTTCACAAAAGGGCTCAAAGAAAGGTCGTGGAAGACTTTTGGAGAAGATATCCACCAATTGAAGCTTGGTTGGAACAAAGCGAGTGTACAGTTTGCGTGAAGACACGAGCTCACGAATAAAATGATAATCCATATCAATATGTTACGCCCGTTTGTGAGCTATAGGATTCTAACTTAGGAAGAGAGCATTGTGATTGTCACAAATAATAGTAGGTCAATCTGGAGGCAAGATATGAAGCTCTCGTAAAAGATGACTTACCCAGACTATTTTAGTAGCAGTGTTAGCCATTGCACGATACTCAGAGTCACAATTGGACCAGGAAACCGTAGGTTGTTAATTTCTTTGCACTCCATGAAACTAGATTTCCACCAAGGAAAATAGAATAAGCATAAGTTGATCGAGTAGTCTCAAGGCATTAGGCACAATCTGCATCGGAATAACTAACTACAGACGGAGAGGGTGAGTGTCAAAATCATAAACCATAATAATAGTACCTTTGACATAACGTAGAATCCATTTAACAGATTGAAAATGATTCATTGTCGGAGCCAATAATGAAATTGACTCATTTGATTCGCATCATATGATAAATCCGGACGTGTAATGGTAAGGTATTGAAGAGCACCAAGAAGGGACTGATACACAGTGGGATCGTCAAAGGGTGTCCCTTGACCGTGGAGCGCATCAGATATGGAGAGTGGTGTAGCCACAAGTTTAGAATCAAGTAGGCGAGCTCATGTAAGTATATCATTAGCATCATAAAGCACCTTAAGACCAAGAAAATAGCTAAGACGGGCCAAGGTTTTAATAACAAACTCCTTGCCATGGTAAGAGATCACCTTAGTAATAGATTCCAAATGATTGTCTATAAGAATAAAATCATCAACATACACCAATAAGTAGAGAGTGCATGACCCTTTTTATACACAAAGAGAAATGTGCCAGCACGACTCCACACAAAACCCAAACCAATAAGAAAAGTTATTTGTAACACCGCGATTTCAAGGTCAAATTTTCACTTTATGAAACTTATAACTAAAACATATTTCAGTATGATAATTAAACAGCGGACGTCTTATTAGAGTATTTTCTTTATTTAAAACAACCCAATAGGGTTTTCATTTTACAAACGGGTGTTACCAACATCAATACCGACTGACCATCATACATGTCAACGAACAACAAGTGTCTTAGCAACACAATTGCAACCCCTGGCACATCTAAACATAAACATCTGCAAAAGCATACAAGCTAGAAGGTAGTTGGCTTTAAAAGCTAGTGAGCACAAACATAACCAAAAGCATCACATAACACATAAGGCATCACATGATAACACAAACAGTGCTATCCTATCATATTGTGTGTGCTGACATGATCAGTAGGCATCGTATCTCGCAGGGTTGAGTAGGTAGCAGTCTACCAAGCATTGTTATAGAGCCAACAGCTACTTCGGGTTCGACGGGTAGCTGATTACCCCTAACATCAAGGAACGGCGGTCCTGTAGAACCCCCCATTGATCCTGACCCAAGAGTATACCGGAATCAACGATTCCGAACCATAAGTCTACTTGAATCAACAATTCCGACCCATAAATCTATCGGAATCCATCCGTATAGGTTCCCCGACCCTAAGGATCTACCGGGACCCAATCATAATAGCTAACCTTGATCACACATCAAACGAGTGCATAAACAACCAACAATATCCGAACATATCACATACACATAGATGATCCAAACAGGATCCAATAACATGCATATATATTCATAAACAGACAATAACTTCTACTCATACAAGATAAGTTAAACACACGAGTACAACCTTGCCATGGCATATAATCATTACATAAATCATAAAACATGAATTCGCTCACTACCATTGTGAACCTAGTCAACATAGACATCATATTCATATATAATCATGATCTTGAACATAATAGACATTGAGTACACACAAGTCTAAAGTATTCCCGAGTCACTGTCCTACCCTTTGTTAGCATCTATGCTTTGTATTGCTTTAAGCACGCGTTCTTGGATTTTTTTATACTTGCATATTCAATTGGATATCATATCATTATTGTAACACCGTATTTTTACTCATAAAATTTTCATTTAAATTAACACCGCGGAAGCGTTTGCCAAACATAAAAGTATTTACAACTGAAGTTAAACCACTGTTTAACAAAACCAATCAGTTCAAAATACAGTATTACAAAAACTACGGCTCGTCACAATTCCAATCAGAGTGCCTGTCAATTATTCCCCAGACTATACCCCCTCACGACTAAACTGCAGAACTCACCAGCCACCTGTAAAAGTAGTGAGAGGTGGGGGATTAGCACAAAGCTAAGTGAATGAAAGTAAACCAACACAAATATACTAGCAAATAACCGCATGATATCAACAACAGTAAACACATAATCACCCTTTTCCTCACGAGAAGACCGGCGGTTCTGCAGGAACCTACAACCAATGCCGGCCAAGCAAGGGTTTACCGATAGTCTATTTGCTATTCTCACACAGTATTATCTTAAGTTGCAACGAATGCATCAAAAGACCACAATACTGATTAGTCGATAGCAAACAAACCCAGCCCAATATGCCCAGCCGATGGCTGACTTCACAATAGGCGCAACAATCAATTAACATATCACAGTTAATCAATTAATAGACAACAATCTATCTATGCATCAATCCGATACCAGTTGCAACCCAAGCCAGTTACAACTAATAACACCCGTGAGTAAACATCCACTCACCTCGAGTTCTCAAACTCCCACTCAGTGGTCTAATGTTACTGAGCCTTGTCCTTCCCTGAGATCAGAATAAACTGAAATCAGTAACCGATTCATAAATACATACCAACCACATATATTTATATCATCTTAAATCAAACATCACATATAAGATTCACATATGTATAAACATATATCACATAGCATTAAACAATGCAACAAACATCAAAATCCTCCATAACCGCGGACGCGTCGCGTCCAAACACCCGACGCATCGCGTCGAGCAACTATCGGATTTCCATAATCCGAATCCCAACTTATCGGATTTCGAGTCCCGGGTTTCCACTACCGGATTCTTAGTGTCGGATTTCACTCCTCCGGATTACCATGATCGGATTTTGGGTCCGGATTTCACCAATCAGATTTCCAATCGGATTCACATACGAATCCGATACTTCCCAAGAACGCGTCGCGTTCCCTTCCCGGACGCGTCGCGTCGCGACAAACCTTACATCATCTTCTTCATTTTCCAGCCGACTTACAACTTTCCAAATCCGATTAACACACTTGAAATCCAATAAGAACACTTCTAAAACATGTATAAACCTCTTATAGCATCTGTCTAACATCAAGAACATGTTAGTAACAATTAAAACACCAAAATACACAAAACCCATTTGTCAAGTTTACACATAAGCTTCATCCATGGCATCTTCATGAAATCAATACAAGTTTAACGACAAAACATGACCAAATGATCAGCATCAAGCAAGAAACATCATCATACCTTTGTTTTGAATTAACACCCAACAAATCTCCACTTTCACTTTTTAAGTTTACAACCTTCCTTTGCTTTTCTCTCAAGAACACACACAACACACACTATGTCGGTTTTTCAAATGAGAACAAACAATCAGAAGTAAACCCCTATAACCCCACGTAGGTTTCAAGGAAGCATGAGGTGTCAATCTTCTCATTTCCAAACTCATGCACACAATTAAATAGATATATATCCATATCCGTACACATACACATATATAACCAAATATCCAATCTTTAATTAATTAATTTGACAATTAATTCAATTAAATCCATTAGTAAATAATTAAACATATACTCAAATACTAATCACGTGTTTAAACATACCTTGACCTACGTAACGACTAGGCCCAAAATCGGGATGTTACAATTATAGGTAGCATTAGCTCCGTATTATTGTAAGCATAATTTATTCATCTTTAATATTCATTTTGCTTGTTATTGGTTATTTGTTAACCAATACTCAACACTAACTCATGTTTGTGTCAATCATCCCATTAACGGGTCAAATTAGCATACACGTGATCACACTCAAAATTACAATCTTGGCCACAATCATATTATTTAAATCATCATGTCTCATACACATCTAATAGTAATCAAAAAATTCACAAATACTACATAATGATTAATGGTTAAATCGGTACCCACCTCGGTTTCACGCAATTATGATTAGCACGACTCAACTGCTAATCCACACATGGATATGCTAACCAACTCAAGTAGTACCTAAAGTATCACCAATTATGTTTAAGGACCATCAATTAGCTTAATTATAATCTCAATAGGTAATACATAATGTTAAACATTTCACACACTCTGTTTGGAATCTAAACTGCGACTACCTGACACAAAACTAGATATCTGACCAAAACCACTTTCAAATTAGTTTATAAAATTGTAATATCTAAAAGTAGAGTCTCTTAGATTCTAAACGACTGGTCATACGCCTAAAACGGAGTTATGATTGATTTTATATGATTTTTCAATGATTAGGCTGCAGTGCAACCAACATGGGCGTGCCTCATAAAGCATGGGTGTGCTAGAAACCCAGACACGAAATATGAATCAGTGATTAGTGATTCAAGGACATGAAATATGATGATGAGTACCATTCTCAACAAAAAAATTATGTAATCAGTGATTCAAAAAGTACATGCCACCATCACTTTGAAAGGTAAAATTTTGCACGAGAATTGTCTTTGAACAAACTTGAAAAAAGCTGGTAACGCAATTGCAACCTCAGCTTTAGTTTTGAGAGGATAAAACCATGTAAAGCGAGAGAACTCATCAACAAAAATGATATAGTAACGATAACCATTCATGGATATAATCGGGGATGGTCCCCACAAATCATAATGAATAAATCTAAAGCATGAAACGAATGTTTAGAATTAAAAGAAACACAAAGCAAAAGTTTGGGTAAAACGGAGATAACATCAAACAACATATGCCCCAAACGGGAGTGCCACGTTTCAAAAGAGGTAGTAAGTTGGCGTGAAGAGAGATTCGCCAAGAACACATTGTTTCCATGCTTAAGATCATAAAGACCATGATTAACCCGACCTCCAGCTACGATGTCCTTGGTGAGACGATTTTGAATAGAAAAAGAAGAATCAACAGGTTGATATATGGTTAATTTATGGTTAGAACGAAGTTTTTTTAAAATATGGGACAATTGGAAAATCAAGAAGATGAAGATATTTTGTAAAAGAAGATTGACCAATATGAGAAATAGGAAGAGTGTTATCATTACCAAATATCACATGATCATTACCAAAATATGCTTTATCCGAATCAAGATTCGAAGGTGATAGTGTCATATGAGCGGTGGCTCCAGGTGAGAGTGAAAGGCAGTGGCAAGATTTGCATCAAGGGATGGAGTTCAACCGGCATAGATAGCAAGATCAGGACACTTATTAGCATAGTACTCATCGGTGTGACAAAGTTGGCAATGAGGTGGCCAATGACCACACCTATGGCCTCTAGAATAACTACCAAGGCTGCTATTTTGAGGACCATGACCCCGACCATGATTTGGAGAATTAGATGAGCCACTTGACTCTTGAGTAATAAAACGGCTTGTTGAAATGTATGTCCATGCATAGATTGAAAAAATAAATCATGTCATTCATCTTGAGAAAGAAAATCATGAAAGGACGGGTGTGGCCTAATAGCATGTTAAGCAATAGAGAATGTCTCGAAGGAGGGTCTAAATCCACACAAGAACCAATAAGACATATCTAGATCATCGACAAGATATCCAATAGTAGAAAGTTGATCTCATAAAGACTTAAAACTGCAACCATATTCAGAAACTGACATAGATCCCTTTTGAAGTTGTTAGAGAGAGAGAGAGAGTCACGTAAATTCTGCATTCATTCAACTGAATCATGACTGTAAACATCGTCAAGAGCACACCAAACTTCAGTCTTGAAACCGAGAGGCAAATTGAAATGTAAACCTTGCTTATGCAATGAGTAATATCTTATGATATTTTTGGTTCTCTTTTCAAGACTAGATTGTGTTGGGCGAATTAGACAACACAAGAGTTGATGTTTTACAATCTTTCATTTTTCACTCATGTAAAAATCGATTTTATCTATCTATATAAATTCATTAGTTTTATAAAGCATGTTTGTCTAATAGATAATAGGGTTTAGTTCACCAAAATATATCATGTCACATTTTGTTATTGTATGTATCAAACTTTAAAAGTTTTTCTTGTGTGTATGAAACTTTTAATTTATTGTTATTGTATGTACTTTGGTTATATAAAAATGAATAAATCTATAAGTTTGATACACACAATAGAAAGTTTAATATACAAAATAGTGAAAAATTAAATATTCAATATACATAATAGAAATTATTAAAGTTTGATAGACACAATAGCAAAATGTGACATGTTAGGTACATTTTGGTGAACGAAACCCTAGATAGTAACCAAGATATTTTTAGTTTGTTTTTACCAATGCAGATCTTGTTGGTGAATTTACCAACATATCTTAGACTTGCCAACTTTTTAATTTGATAATGTGAATTTTGAATTTGAAAATTCAATTTGTCTTTTACTTGCTAAAATCGATTTCACATGTACAGGTATTTTGTATTTTTTGCACACTTGGGTATAAAAGCATCTCTTATTTGATCATGCAAACTTTATATTCTACTAAGTTAATTTACTAAACTTATTATTTTCATATTAACTTGTATATTATAAGATAGCAACTTTTTGTCCAAATATTAAAATTGTATCATCAAAACATTATCAATAATGCTTAACTCAATTTATGACCTTGATTGCACTAACAAAGTCAATGATTAATGAAAGAAACCTGTCATTAGAAAATTTATACATGATTGGCTTGGAAATTAAAGAGTTAGAGTATGAGGAGTGCTAACATAGCCATCACACTACAACATCAACGAAATCACTCAACCCTCTTATTACATGTTATGGATAATACCCATCATACTGAAATTTAAGAATTTAAATAGTTATACACAATCATTCAACTCTCACTAGCTACATTGTTTGTTGTACAATGCTTATGGTGTGTTTAGTTCATAGAACTCTTTGAACAGAATCCTTAAAGGAATTGAATTCCAAAGAAATCATAGCCAATTTCATATTTGGTTGTAAAAAAATAGAATGAAATTCTATCACATGATCAAAATACACTCTATTCATATTTTTGTAAGGGTTCATTATTTAACTGTGAGTGGTGATGGAGAAAATCAGTGTCAGTGACTAGTGGTTGCAGCGGTCAGTGGTAACGGTGCCATTTGGTGGTGGTGATGATGATCTCGGGTGGTAGCAGTGATGGCCGGTGGAGGTGGTGGTGTTGGTTGATGTGGTTAACGGTGATGATAGTGCTAGCTAGCGGTGGTGATTGGTGGAGACAACGATGAAGATCCTTGTGGCTCCGGATTTCTTCGATCTAGAATTTAGTAAAGACTTGAATAAATGCCTTCCTTCAAATATAGTTCATCCTGTTGATGGGATTTACTACACTAAGTCTAGATCCGGACTAATCCTAGCCTATTCTTATCTTATGAAGGAAGGTGAGCATGAAGCAATGGCTAGATCTTCACAGTAGGAAGCTTAGCCGCGCCTAGTAAGGCTCGGAAAAGATAAAGCCCAAAATCATTGTGTTCTCAAGGCCGAAGGCCAAGTCAAAGACTAATGGTAGTGGTGGCTAATGATGGTGGTCAGTGGCGGAGGCGATGACCGTTGGTATTAGTGGTGGCGGTGATGGGTAGTAAAGGTAGAAGTGGTCATTGATCTAGCAGTTGTAACGTCCCAAATTTTTTTTTACATAAATTCATAAAGTCACAAAACCGATAATGAAATATTCAATTACATCAATCATCAACAGTGGGCTCAACACGGGGGACTTACAACGTCAAAAATATTTGTTTAAAAGTAGCATTCATAATTAGAGTTTATAGAAAACAAAATGCTGAAGCAGCTGTTAGGCGAGAGTCTTCCCCTTGTCAACTCGCGACGGTCCTGAAAGGAATAAATATTTACAGGTTAAGCATAAAGCTTAGTGAGCACATAACACTCATACATTATATCAAAACACACATATACAGATAATGTACATCACATCAAGTATGCCATATAGTCGAAGTGGCTATCTGCCAAACGAGCCTAGCTGCTCACGACACCACATAGTTATCACATCATATATGCCACACAGGCAGGGTGACCATCTACCAAACGAGCCCAGTTGCTCGCGACACCAAGCAGGTATCACATCATATACACCACACAGGCGAATCATCATCACAGTATCACATAGATCACGTATCACGACATAATATAAGAGTTAGTGAAACTCACTTGATCAGCAGCAACAACAATAGAACACGGTAATAGTAGTACTTGCGGGATTGAATAGTTAACGGATATGACAATAAGAACCTACAACACGTCTTACTGAGTCAATACCAAGTACAAGTCCCTAAGTCATGTGACACTCTCATACACACACACAATCCTAAGGTCGGACCAAAGGCGTACCACACCGAAGTCCCACAGACACAAGCCAAGTCAGACAGTGCCAAGTCGCACACCCCTATATAGTCCAAGTCGGACAGTGCCAAGTCGCACACCCCTAGTCCAAGTCTGACAGTGCCAAGTCGCACACCCCTAGTCTAAGTCCGACAGTGCCAAGTCGTACACTGCTAGTCTAAGTCAGACAGTGCCAAGTCGCACAGCCCTAGTCCAAGTCGGACAGTGCCAAGTCGCACATCTCTAGTCCAAGTTGGATAGTGCCAAGTCAGACCTCAACTTAGGTCGGACCACACACTAGGTCCGACGAGTGGCTTAAGTCGGACCATAGGTAAGTCGGACCTGCGGGTCGCAAGTCGAACCACACAAAGATCCATGCAGGTCGGACCTGATTCAAGGTCGCACACTAAGTCGGACCATTCATAGGTCGGACCTCAAGAACACAGTCGACACTTTGATTTTCGAACTCTACTAAAACATAACCAAATTGAGAGATTTCAGTTTCTGAAGGTTCCTATCGTCGTATAAACAAAGCCTTCCACTTTAATTTGATTACCAATACGATTTAGTAGGCTAAAACCTAGTCCTTGTTCTCGGTTTAGTGTTTACGCAAAAATAGAGACAGAGTTTCCGAAAATCGATTTCAACTTATATGTTTGTTGGTTAGATGTTTATTAAAGAATTCTTGTTCAATCTTAGATCATTTAACTTCACAACTACCACCCATTTAATTTAGAAACCAAAATAAAGCTCTTGCTATGAGTTTCCTGTTCTTGGTCAACTTCAATGAGAACAGAGGTAAGAAAACCCTCTTTGACATCTTTCTAATTACTTTCTATAAGCTGAAAATCTTACAAGATTAAAGCTACAGAGGTTTAACATCCATACCTTGTATTCTTCTTCAAAGTTTGCTTTAAAACTCCAATTCCTTGATTTCTCTTTCTTCCTCTTCACGATGTTATACACAGGGCACCCTTTCTTCTCTCTCAGTATCTGAAAAGCAAAGCTCAATGGAATAGTAACAAGTGCTTGGGGGTTGTGCCCTACACACACACACATATATATATATATACACATATATATATATATATATATAATCATCTTCTTGAGCCAAGCCTTCCTAACCACACCTACATACATGTCCACACCTACACACACACACACACATATATATATATAATTATCTTCCCAATTTCATTCTTTGTTAGGCTAGTAATAAGAGCCCAATCACCTACATACATGTCCACCTAAGAACAAGCCCAAATTCAGTTATATATATAACCAGTTAATTAACTAACTTAAACCCCATAAGACAAATAAATTTACAAATTCTCGAAATCGATTAGTAATGATCACAATAATGTTCACAACTCAAATTACATCATCTTAGTAATTACATATGGAAACCGGGTATTACAGCAGTGGTCGGAGATCATGGTTGTATCCGGTGGTGTCGGTGGCAATTGATGGCCGATGGTTGTGGCATTGGTCAATTGTGGTAGGCTGTTAGTGCTGGCCGATTTTTGTGAGTGGTTGTGGTGAAAGGCGGTGGTTAGTGTTGGTCGTAGCTACCTGTGATGTTGATGATGATGGTGGGGTTGCCGGTGGCCTTTGATGGTGGCGATAGTCGATAGTGGTAACGGAAGTAACCACTGGTTGTGTTGATAAGAGTGGTTGGTGGTGGTGGTAATTGATAATGATGGAGGCAATGTTGGTGGTAGCAGAGGTGGTGGTTTACGGTCAGATGCAGTGGCGATAGTCGATGGTGCTAGTGTTGGCTAGTAATATCGACAGATTCACAATTTGCATTTGTAGGATTGTAAATTGATTTCTTACAACGTCTTAATGGGGTGTTTGGTTTGCGGATATTTTTTATGAGATTTGAATTATGTTAAAAGATTTGTATTTTACAAGATTATAAATCCTTTATAATGTTAGGTTGTCAAAATTTATCAGAATTTTCTTTCTAAGGTGAACCTTCAATTACAATTGAAGAAACAAATGAAACAGATGAACTTTAATAACAATCGACAATAGACAAGGGTCTCAAACAAACAAATGAAACGCACAGTAACCTTGAAATGGTATATTCCATCAAACCAATGTTGCCAATGAAAACAGTTTGTCAGTGGTACGTTGTAGTCGGAAGAGAGACAATGTTCGACCTGTGCGGTAGTCGCACGCGAGAGAGGGAGAGAGAGAGAGAGAGAGAGAGAGAAGTTGCAGACTTGCAGTGTTTGAGTGGCTTCTTCTGAACTCAGGTGCTGCAGGCAACAATCAGTTGAACAAGGACGACGATTTGGGTTGCAGGAAACGATTGATTGAACTAGGACAACAATTTGGATAGCTTCTTCAAGAATTAGGGTAATGATATAAGTGGAAGACTACATGCAACAATCAACTGTAACCATGAATGATGAAACACATACGAGTGAATAGGAGACAAGGGCACTTGTGTCAATTCATTATACCAACCTTTCTTACCCTCCATTGATAAGGTAAGTTACACCTCCGTATCAATAATACCATTGACGCGCTAAACAAGGCGCGTGCAGATTCTGCATGGGTGAATCAAAATCTATATTTAGCTCAGAAACAATGGCAGCTGCAAACCTCTTTCTCGCCCTAAAAACTCACAACAAATATTCACCTAAAAATAGACAAGAAATAAATAAATAACTATGAAAAATATCGAAAAAGAGCTCTGCCTCTCAGATTACGTTGTGGTTGACAAAATTACACGATTTTATTCAATCCTGTTCGTCATTTCGAAATGGATATCCTTTGAATTTTCATTCAAAGTTGGAATTTTCGTCACCGAAAAAGTAATTTTTACTTGTTTTTTTACATTTTAGTTTCTAATTACATGATATAAGCATTAATTTGATTCCAATTTTGTTTTACAGTGGATTTGGAGCTATAATTGTTGATCTGTTGGATTTATTCTAATTTTCGGGGGCCAAAATCCAGAGGGATTTTGTAATAAGCTTCTGGATTTGACTCCGGTAATTTGCTGGTATGCTCTCTATACAATTTTCTGTAATTATATGTTTACTGGTTCAAATTTTAGGTTTAATCTTCCAAATGTGGGGTTTTATTGAATTATCTCTGTAATTTTATTGTTAGATGGCGGTGAGGGAAAATTGAAGCCTGGAATTAATAGATATTATTATATTATAGGTTTCTTTTAGGCATTATAATGGAGTTTTGGCTCAGTTAACCTAATTTGTGTTCATTAATTTGTTTGCAAAGGTATGGAGATGCTTAAATGACTTCTCTTTTGGAGATTTTTATTCATTTCTTTCTTTGACCTAATTCTGATATGAAAACTTGGGATGGTGGTACAGAAGTTTGTTCTGTTCGTATAAATTTGGGAATTAGAAATCTAGTCAATGAGTATATAGATTATGATCCAGTGGAACATATGATTTAGCTGTAGCCTCTTGCAGATGGTTTTAGAAAGCAGGTTCATTAAGAGTGGCCCTAGTATGCCCAGGGTCCTTGGTTTTAAGAAGATTAGTGAGAAAAGTCTTTGTATGTGGTTTATCCTTTGTATATGCAATGAGATTGTTCTTATGAATTGAACACAATGGAAATAACTGTACTAGTTGTTCATAAGCTCATCTGAAGTGAATTTATCAAAGCAAGTATGGGAAGTTTCGGTATATTAGCTTAGATAAGACATTATACATGCAAGGAATGGGATAGACGGGTTCCATTTGTGGCTCTAAAATGCTGTATATTAGGTATGCAGATGGTTGTGCTTGTGTAATATTTTAATGTCACACATAGCTGCTCTTTTAATTGAGATGTTTAGAGAGTTAGAGCTCTTTTTCCATGCTATGCCATTAAGGTCAAAGCATCAAATTCATATAAATCAAGAAACTTGCAAGTGACAATGTGTATCGGGTAGAGTAATGGATGTAAGTTATCTTGAGCTAATGTCGATAGATTTGTTAGTTAAGAGAAACACAGGAAAACATAACATTGGTCATGCCATAGAACCAGATCCTGCTGAGTTCAGACTTGGTCTGCAAGATGTTAGCACTAATTATTTTAGACATATGGCGATGTTCATCTAGATACTGGTGATTAGAGAAAGAGGTAATAGTTCATAGATGAAATTTAAACACTTCCCCTTTTACTTCATGGCATGAATTTCTACATATATCATACTTGAGCCTAGCCAAAGCTTGGTAGGCTTGAAGCTTGGGTCTTGTTTATAGGCTTGGGCATCAGGACATAGCTTGTGGCTCGTCAAGCTCATAGATCAGTTTATCAAAAGCTTGAGCCTCTGCTTGGTTCCTATGGCTTGTATATGAACACCGTGCTTGTATTGTATGCATAAATCAAAATTAGACCCTTCAACTAAAGTTGCAGTTAGCTTATCTTCAGGAAAATTACAGTTCATCAAATAATAAGCAGCTCATATAAACTTGTTAGCTCACCAATCTGCCAACCCCAACTCGTACCAGGCTTGAACTTGTCTAATATTTACTCTTTTCCTGCTAAAAGCTATTCTAAGTTAACTTCATCCTTTATAATATTTACATATTTGCTATTCTGACTGTTGATCAAGATCTGCCCAAGAAAAGTTGTTACATTTTGAATTCCATTCCCCTATTGTTTACTTAATTACTGCAACCTAGGTTCTTGTTTCAAAAAATTAATCACGGAATTGGAAAATCTTGTTTGTTATCTGAAAAAACCGACTTTTTTTATACAGCATATAGATATCTATTAACTCATCCAAACTATGTTTAGTATGCAGTGAAATTGTGTCTTTTGAGTGGAGCTAAATGCGAATATATCTGATTTATCTCATTTTCAGGTACCCAGCTGACTCTGCTTCTCTGATCTTTCTGGAATGGATGAAGAGAAAGTTGGGGAAAAACTTTCACGCACAACTTCTCGGCCAGAACCTGTAAGCATACCACCAGATGGTGACCAATCCTCACCTGATCATGGTGGTGAGGATACATTCCTAAGCCCAGACTCGTCTTCAGGACGTAAAAGGGTTGGAAATATTGAGACCTCACCAAAAGTAAAAAAAGATGGTTCAAATAAAGAGCTGGAAAAACCTGAATCAAAAGTTCATATTGATACAGCTGCACCCTTTGAATCTGTTAAAGAAGCCGTTTCCAAGTTCGGTGGGATTGTTGACTGGAAAGCTCATAGAGCTCAGACAAATGAGGTAGATTCCAATACTTCATTTCACTTTTAAATATACTTCATGTTACTCTCTGTCATAGTTTAGTAAATATATATGATTGTTAACCAAGACTCTTGAAAACCCTTAAGTTTATATATATAAGGATACCAAATAATTTGTATATATGATTGTTAACCAAGACTCTTAAAAACCCTTAAGTTTATATATATAAGGATACTAAATAATTTGTAGCTAAAATGGGAGTATGTCAGTATGTCGTGTGACAAAGGGTGCGTGTGAGTATGTCATGTCTTTTTTCTCTCTTATATTTGGGGATGGATAATAAACTACATGGTTTGTTTTTCTCTTTCAGCTAGTTAATTCCAGAAGTTATACAAGCCTCAAACTTCAAATTCACACACACACAAAATGCCGGAAGTAGGCATTATTAGTTAATAACGTAATTTTACAAACAAAAGAGATATAGTAAGTTTATCAATTTGACTGTTAGCTTTAATTTATTAAAGACGTATAGTTAAAGGAGTAAATGGTTTTTTTAACAGCAAACTCACACACCTTACACCTTCTTCAAGTTAGGGCTTGAACCCTCATTCACTTGGTAACCATTCCAATACAATGTGGGTTTTGGTTAACCGACCACCGCTTTTTGGTTATTTTATTAAACAGTATGTATTAAAATGACTAGAAAAACTATAATATTAGAATAATGATCTATTTTTTTCTATATATTATGTTTGTAGGAGGTTTTTAAGCCTTTGTGTACACTTCAGATGACTTCCAACATGTTCAACCTGTTTGACCCGTTTCATTTTAATTTAAGTCTTATACTTTACACATTTGACCTATTTTGAGATCAAGTTTAACACATTTTAACACCTTTTTGGGTAAATGCGTCTGAAAATTGCCACCTCTGCTGTTCCTATTTGTGTATTCAGTTTACTTATTGTGTAAATTTTTAAAATTGGTATTTTACTGTAACTCGTTGAATTTTGAATAAAAAGAACGCTTGATTTTAAAAAATGGCAGGGTGAAGGACTGATTAACAACGAAATGCTTACTTTATTATTATAAAGAATTTTAAATACAAGTTTTTTAACTGATTTACAACAGAGATAAACTGAAGGATACTTGTTGATTTACTAAATTAGCAACTCTCTGTAGATATGGTGTCTACCTAAATAGAAGATAATGTTATCCTATTATGTGCATGATTAGAGGTGGCAATTGTGACTCAGTTACTTATAAAAGAGTCGGCATGTTTTGAATTTTGTCTCAAAATGGGTCATATTAGTCATACGGATTGAAAGTCGTTTGAAGTCTAACTTTAATGAATACAAACCTCCTAGATCATCTTATTGAAATATTTAAACTATTATAATGACTGTAATTATGTTTAAATGATCTACAATTTGGACAAAAATGTCTATAGGTTAACCCAACCTGGTGCCACCAATACTGAAACATGAGTTGCTTCAACCCAAACTTGTTTTGACCCGTACTCAACCCAGCCATGTTGCCAACACATGTATGATATCAACTATCAAGTATTCTGATCATGTTTTTTTCAAGCTACCTTTTCACTCAAGTTGGATTATAACTCTAATGAAGAATCACACTTTTATTATGTAGAGACGCAAATTCATAGAACAAGAACTCGAGAAAGCACAGGAAGAGATTCCTGTGTTCAAACAAAAATCCGAGTTAGCCGAACAAGAAAAAGAGCAAGCGTTAAGGGATCTTGACAGCACCAAGAGGCTAATAGAAGAATTAAAATTAAACCTAGAGAGAGCACAAACGGAAGAACGCCAAGCAAAACAAGATTCCGAGCTTGCCCAATTACGAGTCCAAGAAATGGAACAAGGGATTGCAGATGAATCAAGTGTAGCTGCCAAAACACAGCTCGAGGTTGCTAAAGCTCGACATCAAGCTGCAGCTTCAGAACTAATAACCGCAAAAGATGACCTCGAAGATACCCAAAAAGATTATGATATTTTAATATCAGAACGAGATTCCGCTCTACAGAAAGCTCAAGACTCGGTGTCAAAAGCTAAAGTTATCGAGAGAGAAGTCGAAGATTTGACTATCCAACTCATAACAACAAAAGAATCAATTGAATCTACACATGCTTCCCATTTAGAAGCAGAAGAACAACGAATTCAAGAAGTTCAAGAACAAGATCAAGAGATTCTAAATTGGGATCGAGAGTTGAAAAAAACGGAAGAGGAATTAGAAAAAGTCAAACAAGAAATCATCTTGGCCAAAGACCTAAAGTCAAAACTAGAAACTGCTTCAGGGTTGCTTCAGAATTTAAAAGATGAGTTAGCTGTCTACATGCAAGGAAAGATGCCCGAAGAATCAGAAGCTGATGAAAAGTTCACCCGTAAAGATATACAATCGGGTGTTGCTATTGCAAAAAAGAATCTTGATGAAGTCAACCATAATATAGAAAGAACAACCGAAGAGATTATGTGTTTAAAAACAGCTGAAAAGTCATTAACCGCAAAGCTCGAGAGTGAAAAACAAGTCTTAACGGGCATCAGGAAGCAGAAAGGGTTAGGCGCAGAAGCAGTTGTGAATCTTGAATCTGAGTTAAAACGAACACGAGTAGAACTTGATAATATCCGGAAAACAGAAAAAGAAGCCCGAGAAAAGCTTGTGGAACTCCCAAAACAGTTACAAAAAGTTAGTGAAGAAACAGAAAATGCTAAACAGTTAGCTGAAGGAGCTCGTTTAGTGTTAGCAAGAGCGAAAGATTCAGCCGAGCAAGCCAAGAATGGTGTGAGTTCAATATCGAGTCGACTTGCTGCCACTCAGAAAGAAATTGAGGCTGCACGGGCTCAAGAAAAGTTAGCTCTTGGAGCCATTAGTGCACTACATGAGAGCGAGTCAGCTCGTGGTCAAAAACACGATGAAGCAAAAGGTGGTGTCACAATCTCTTTAGAGGAATATTATGAATTAAGCAAACGGGCCCACGAGGCAGAAGAAGCAGCTAATAAACGAGTAGCTGAAGCCACAGCTCAAATAGATGAAGCCAAGGACTCAGAAATGCAAAGTTTGAATAAACTTACACAACTCAACTCCGAAATAGCTGCACGAAAAGATGCTTTGAATGTTGCATTGCAAAAAGCAGAAATCGCTAAAGAATCAAAGATGAATATAGAAGAAGAGCTTAAGAAACAAAAGGGTGAAGACGGGCAAACTCAAGCACAAAAAGGTGAAACTCGTGGTGGGTTGTTTCATGGTTTGAGCCGAAAATTGTCAAACACTGATTCACCATCAAGTAGCCCTGCACCGGGTAACACTAGACCGAATACAAAGGGTGGTGCGCCAGAAGGTAACAGTAACTCGGGTGATACATCTCCTGATATTAAGGGTTTGTTGAAGAAGAAAAAGAGGTCCTTTATGCCAAAGTTTTCGTTCATGCTTATGGGGAAGAAGAAGCCGATTTTGCACAAGAACTCATGAGTTCTGCTTAACAAGAAGCGGGTCAAACAAGCTTTTGTTGTATCATATATGATTTATTTGCATTTCGGGCATACGGAATATGTTGAGTTTTTACTGCTTCTTCGGTGGTTAAAAGGGCGGACAGCATCCGGTTTTTACCGCGATTAGGTTTATCGACACATGATACATAAAAGGTAATATTTTATATTGTAGATATGATGTAATAGATTAATCAACTTTATAGTTATAGCATCGTATGATCCCTATGCCTAGTGTGTTTATAAAACTGTTATACTGTCAACTTCGATACTGTGTTCCTGAGTTTTATTTGTTGAGAAAGAAAGGGAAGCCTAAGGAATTTTGTGTTCCAAAGATTTTTGTACACAACAAATTTTGGTACAAGTTGTAAACGGCACATAATACAAGTTGATGAAGTTGTTTTAGCCACTTAACTTTTTATAATACCACCTCAAAATTGTTGGGTAGAATACGCTTTAATAATCAAACTTTATATTTAAAAATGGTTTAAACCTCAAACTTGTTAGGATTAAAATGTCTATTAAAAAATTACAAACAGAGAAAATCAAAAAACAACTTAATATAGTGATTTTCTCATAAATGGTCCCTAAACTATCATCCATTTTCTTCAAGGATGTGTGTATGTTCGGCATAGAGCTTTTTAGAGCTTATTGAAACTGGTAGCCTTTTGTTTTGAAAGAAAAGCTACAAATCACGTTCAGATGAAAAGACCGGAAGCTTTTTTTAAATAAAAAAACTCCAAAACAAAAAGCTTCTTGAAGTAGCTTCTAAAACTACCTAGAAGCTTTTTATATACCAAATTAACTAAATACCTTCTTTAATTGTTTTATAATTCCTCCAATTTTTATAATTTGTCCTTTTTTATCATTTTACACTGTTAAGCTCCAGCTACCAGCTAATTTGCCGAACACACATATAACTAAAATAAACAGCTTCCAGCTACCAGCTAATTTACCGAACACACATATAACTAAAATAAACAACTTCCAGCTATCAGTTATTTTCTCCAAACACATCCGTAGTGTAAAGAATGCATTCCTTCATTATGTATAAAGATTTAAAGAAGCAATTGCAGAATCAATAAAAGTGGCACAAAAACAAAATTAACCAAAGATATTCTTGATAATGAACAAGATCATAATAAATATCTGCAAATATTACAAAGAGAGAAAATCTAAAGACAAACTCTTTTGTTCTTATGAATGGATGTATAGACTAGTAATAGAATTCACAATTAGCTACTATTACATCTATTTCCTTACAAAGGGTTTCGATTTGCTTTTACACATTGTTCTCGAGTTTTTAAACAAAGGAAAGAGAATGAGAGGAAAGGAAAGAAAAGGAAAGGATGGAGAAATCTCCCCTCTCGATCATCTCAAAAATGGGAGGAAAGTTTTAACACACAAAAATGATAAAATTATCCCTCCCAACCCTTTCCTTCCCTTCCTAAAAAAACTCAAGAACACGATCTTCCCCCTCATTCTTATACAATCATTTTCTTCCCCTCCTTAAAATAACTTGAGAACAGCCGAATCTATAAACGAATATGAGGGGTAATATTTTCCTCTAAAATCCATTTTTCTTTGTTAAAATCTTTTTATATGATGATTTTTTAATTTGTTTTGTGTTAAAAACTAATGTCTACTGCATTCCTTTTTCCCTAATCATAAAGTTATTATTAATTAAATTTAATACATAAGTTAATTAGGAGTAGTGTGTTTACTAAAAAAATTAATTAAAAGTGAAAGCCCAATAGGCCCTTACGATTTTTCCTTCTTAAGAGCTTCAGCCTTCAGCCCACAAGCTCTGAACAACAACGGTGGCAGCAAAGCAAGCAACGTAGGAAATCATAAGCAGCGATTCACTCAGGAACAACAACGCCTCACGAATTCTAAATCTGCTTCTCACTCTCGCCCACCGTCTTACTCACGCTCACGGCTCTGAAGTTCTAAATCTTGAGGTGAATATATTTCTAACCCTAAAACCTAATTTCGTTGTAATGATAAGGAGTATGTGGTTATTACTTGTTATTTGGGAGTTGTATTATAAGAGTTTTAGATTGGTTGTTTGGTTAAGAATTTGAGATTGGTTGAAAACTTCAAATTATTGTTTGATGAATTTTTTTTTTCAGTTGGATGAAATTAGGGCATATTATGATGATATAAACCTAAATTCATGCGTTATATTGTGCTACTTATTAGTTACATATATAGGATTGTTATATGAAAAATGGCATAACTTCGTCGTGTAAGATACTAATTCTCTTTCCTTATCATCCCTTGATTTGATTAAGTGAGTAGGAGGATAAGTAGGAAAGTACGAGGATATATCATTTCTCCTGTTATTTGTGGATTTGATACAAACTTATTCTTCTTAGTCAGATATAAATGCAAGCTAAGTTCTAATAGCTCTAAGATATACTTCAACATATGATCATAAAAGCAAGTTAGTTTCATGAGAGCAATACTTGGTGGGTGATTTATTTTAATTAGTAATGTGTGTATGAGATTCTGGAACTTCCAACACTACTCTTGAAGACTCGAGAATAGGGGCACATCTAGAACTCTCCTCCATATTCCAAGCCTTTAGAATTGTAAGGTCAGCATATGTGATGTGATTCTCTAAACTAATAAACATCAGAAAACACCATTACGAGTAGGTTCAATGAACAGTTTGTAAACTTATTTGGCGTGAATCGTTTATGTTCAGTTAATCGGTTGTTAATGAACGAACATGAACAAAATTTTCTGTCCGGTCAATTAAATGAACGAACACAAATAGAGTTCTCGTTCATTTATGTTTGTAAACGCAAAGTTATAAAAGGCTCAAGGCGTACAGAGGCGCAAAGTGTCGTGGAGCCTTGAGGCGCGAGGGGCAGGTAAAGCGCGGGCTTCACGAAGGCGAGGCGCATGTTATGCAAATAAATTGTCATATATCTATATAGTAATTTAATTAAACTCAAATAACTTAATATAACTTAAAATATGAAATAATATTCTATTTTATATTATATTCTAGAATACCCACTCAATATTAAAGTTCAAAATAGTTCATTTCCTAACTTGATTTTATAAAAGTCATTAACAAACCTAATCAAGTATTGACTGTTGCCTAGATTACCCAATAATGACAAAAAAAAACATATTACAAGTGTATAATAACCTAGATTACCTACAATCAAGAAAAGAATTAACTACATAAGTAAGAAAAACAAATAAGTAGAGCCAAGTATATAATTTCACTCTGGCAATAGAAACAAGGTCGGTCAAACTATCAATGTACATGACTAGAACAGAAAAGTATAAAACAAGTATATGCTTTTCAAGAGAAAACAAGGCTTGATCCAAGTAATTATTTTTCTTGCAAAAAAATGGTCGCAAAAATGCAAAAGGAAGTAGATTTTGCACATGTCAAAGTATAAAAAAAGGTCAAAACTGGGCAACATTCATGAAGCGCACCTTAGAGCCTCGGAGCCTCGGTGCGCCTAGGTGCTCCTGGTAGATGTGCCTCACTTTAATGTCAAAAAAGCCCAGCCCTTTGAGCTTCTGCGCTTCAGGGCCTTAGGCACGCCTCAAACGCGCTTTTTACAACTATGCGTAAACGTTTGGTTATTTGTTCGTTTATGTTTTTTATGTTGGTTTGTTAGTTTTCTTTCATTTATTTGTATATTTATTATTAATATAATATAATTTAAATCATGAAATAATATAAATCGATTTAAGACCACATTTTTTAATTTAGTTATCTAGTCATAAATCAAAATTTTAATAAAATATAAGTCCATATATTAAATGAATAATAATATAATTTAAATTCATTATTCATATATAAACTTCATTTGTATTTTCTAAATTTTTTTAAATTGATACTCACGTTTGCATTTTAAAAAGAAAAGATAATTAACTAATTTTAAAAAAATTTGAATGAAGAACTATAGAAACTCTAGTCTCCTATTTCCTTCTCATTTCTCTGATCTCAAAGGCCGATGCTGCAAATTGCAAACACACCATGTCGTCCTCTCAACCCCTCACTGTTCTCTCAAGTCTCTATTGTTTTCCACAAACCGCCGTTTTAGCCATCGTCTCCAGCAGCCTTGCATACCCACAAACTCCAGCCACCTCTCATGTTCGCTTCATCAGGTTTTTTCACGCACGCCCCTTCAGCCTTTATGTTCACTGTTTTTATAGTTGTTTTCGGTTTCTGATCAATTTTGGACTGTATATGGTTTCATGAATCCACTGAAATATGCTACAAAAAGCCATTGTTCATGGTTATATGATTGAGCCTAGTATGGCTTGGGATCCACTAATTGGTGAGGCTACATGAGCGGATGAGCCATGTCTGTCAAGCCCATGAAGCGTACATGTGAGCCATTGTGTTACTATTATTTATATATTTTACTAGTCGCAGCCTTATCTATGAACTTGTCTACTGTTTTAAGCTAATAAGAACACAGAAAAAAACTGAGTATATAGTATATACAAGATAACCCAATGCTTAAGCTAAATGGTATGAAAATCCAACCAACTTTGTTAAAATTAATTAACTTATTAATCAGTTCTCATGCCATTTAGAATGCTGTTATGAAATCATATGATTGGGGGACGATGTGGAGTCTAAATTCCTCCTTTAATGAAGTAAAATGGACATGCTTAACTAATGATAATACCTCATGAAGTAGAGTCTATTCCAGAATCATACGTAAAACAATTTTGAAAAAGACAGAAGCATAGAAAATAAAACCAAACTGAAAGTTACCACAACAGAACTGACAAAATTCAATCTTCAATTCATGATACTGGTAGAAAATGGAACATATTAGAGCTATTTGAGACTAATTTCAAAGATCCGATGTAAATATGTTGTGCGTGAGATTGATATTTGAGCTACTTGCAAGTTGCAATTGCGTTTATATAAATCAACATAGCAAGAACCCTAAACGGTTGGACAATTGGCGTAAGACAAAGAGAGTCAGATTACCTGATGGGAGAGGACGCACAGCGATTCAGTGAAAGAATAAAAAGGACACAGATTTCTCTGAGTTGGAATGAAACCAATTTCTATTGCCATAAATCAGCAATCCCTTTTTATATTTCTTTTTATTTTTATTTAAAAAATCTATAAACTTTTTATATTTACACAAATAATTCTTTTTTTTTCTCAATTAATGAAAGTCTTTAAAGTTTTCTTAAACAAATTTAGGTTTTAAGAAAACAATTTATGAGTTTTTATGTATTTTTACTTGTATACTTAATGGATTATTTTCTGCCTGACCGACCTATTGTAGACGGGTTGAGATTGCCATATGTGCATAAAATCTACATTTATAGTCACACCCTACAAGTGGACTGGCATCACCAAAGGGGCTTGCCCTGGCGGTAAGGGAGTTTTCTCAGTGAAGGAGAGGTCTCGGGTTCAAGTCTCTCTGGAGGGTTTCTTCCTAGGAGTAGCTGAGGGTCACTCCCTCATTGGTGAAGCAGCCCTACCGAATTAATTAGGGGGGTGTAGTTGGAGTGGATCGAAACCGGGGCCCTGATCAGTTCAACCGTGTTTCGATCCTGTGCCTCTACTGCTGAGGTGAAGCTGTTCAAAAAAAATATAACATTTGATAGAATGATAGTTGTATGAAGGTTTTCTTATATACTTTAATTTGATTCAATGTGGTGCTTTCAGTTGTGTACAGGGATCGTTCATAATTCTGGTTCTGCCGGCTCTTATGTAGGTTACAACATAACTAGAGAAGTGATTTAAATGGCTGGATTTGGAAGTCTGGGACCCAAGACCAAGAATTTGGTTGTTGCTGGAGGCTTGACTGGGTTCGTATTTGGGGTGTATTTCTACACCATGAGAGCTGTTGGTGGTTCAGACGAGCTTCAAGTAGCTATTGATAAGTTCGAGTCTCAAAAGGTTAAAAACGACCCTGAAGCAAATCTTGCATCCAAGGTCTGACCCGATCCCAAGAACTAAAAAATGTATGGTTTTCTTTTAGCATACTTATGTCACTTTGATCTTCTAGTGTTTCTATGACATTTAGTTTTGAGATAAACTGAGTTGTGCATAAAGTGATACAAGCCTGTGCTTCAAATAAGACCAACTTTGCTGGCACTGTTTTTTTATTTTATTTATTGTTTGTGATTTGCCATTTTGTTTTCATGATTGAAGTTTATTATCATGTGAATAACAGATGGATGATCAAACTTGACATCCAACATGTTTGAAAGTAGCTACCCCAACAAAGTGTACTCTATTTATGGAGCCAATGAGCCATGTCTCTATCTTAGACAGGGCCAAAAACCACTTTTCTATGTATGGTGTATGTTTAGTTCAAAATAAGCAATCCTTAAAACACTCTCTTAGGAGGGAGTTCTAAGAGTAGAAACATGGGAATGGTGTTTTGTAGATGTGAATAACACCTTTTTGGTAACTAGGGACACCTTGACCCGTAAACTCTCGACTCACAAACCTCCCACAAGGTTATCAAGTATATTACAACCTTCGGTTATGAACTTGGATCACGAAGGATGGACACAAGCAGTCGAAGTTGTAAGATTTGAACATGAGGCCAACCATCCGACTCATAAACCTCCCACAAGGCCTATGAATCAAGTATATCACAACCTTTGATTCTGAACTCGGACCGTAAAACCTTAATGTCAAGGAGTTGAAATTGTAAGATTTGAACTTGAGAGTTGAGACAATCTTCCAACCGTCCAGCCACTCCTTTTGGATTGAATACAACTTTTGATTAATATTATTATTACTAATTTTTTTAATACCACCTATTATTTGGTCAAATGACAAAAGTTGAAAATATTAATTAAGTTATCGAGTTCTAGCTCGATAAAAAGCAGTGTTGTAAAACTCGGCCTAGGCGGCCGAGTACTCTGGGAGTACTCGGAAATCGGCCACCTGCCGAGGCGAGTCGGGGCTACTCGGCCACATTACTCGGATTCGGTCAAAACTCGGACCTACTTGGCCAAATGAGGTCAAAAAACTTTTTTTACATTTTCCAAAGGCATACGGCACGCAAGTAACTATATTTTTTAACCTTATTTATTTCCTCTCTTCCGCTATTTATCACGAGTACGAAATCAATAGTATCTCTTCCACTTTTTCTCATGACCGTCAACTATACGACACAATTTGAAGTTTTTAACAATTATGTTTATGTTTCTAACATATTTCTTGAGCCCTATGAACAATTTTATATGTATATGAGTATTTATGAACATACTAAATGTGAATTTTTGAATTTATACATAAAAAATCCCAATCCGAGTACTCCCCGCCTAGGCCGAGTACTCGCTACTCCCCGATCGACCGCTCGAGTAGCCCCTAGTGATTTTTACAACATTGATAAAAAGACTTATCGAGCTAGAGTCGACACTTGTGCTTTCGGTTTTGAAGTTGTTCTTGTCATTGTTCTGACTTGACTCGCCTTTTTTTTAACCTTACAATCTTGTATTATTCAAATCATTTCAAGTTTTACATTGTTTTTCTCTTTGGTTATAATGTCTATTGGTGGTTGTATCTATCAATTTCAGTTTTATGAAGCTATAAATTTTAAAATAAAATGTGAATATTGTGATATTGAGACTATAAAAAAATATTCATTCATTTCTTTGCTTTTAGTTGAATATTTTTTTTTGGGTGACAAATGGAAATTTCTGCAAGGATATTGGTAAAGACAAGAGTGGCCATTTGTTTTTTTTAAACAGCGAAGTTAAATTAGTGGGCTGGATCCGTAGTGACATCCAAACATGCGAATCTTAAGTCACGCGTCATGAGGTTTATTACCCTCCTCCAACTATTTCTAAAAAACCCCATAATGAGACTTGAACCCAAGACCTACACTATGGGATAAAACACTATATACCATTGGGACAGAAGCCCGTTGGTAAGAGTGGCCATTTGTCCAAGGCATAATTAAAATGTTTTTTTTAATGATGTTAATAAGCAATACAAACTTTGATTTATGCACATAAAATGTGACAGGTTTTGGAGCCAGAGTTTGGTGTGGATCTCTAATTAATAGGTCTTGATTGTAGATAACTTCTACATTATCTCAATTTGACTTGGAGGGCCTGGAAAAATGTTATTAGTTTAGTTGTGATGGTTTAAAAATGGTACTTGAATTGTGGCCCATTGAGATGCAAGGGTTGGACACCTCAAGATTACTATTTTTTATTTATTTTTATATTTAGTTAGCCTCTACAAATAAGATATCAGTCAACACATGTATGTTTAACTATAGTTTACTTTTGGCATCATGTTAATTTTAAGACTGGTTGGTAAACTCCTTATGAGAGGGCTTACCTTTTTTCATCTAGTCTAAAAAAGTCTAAAAAATTAGAGAACCTACGGTCAGAGCCGATCTATAGATTTTGAAGATCTTATGCGAAAAAGTTTTAAAAAGATAGACCCTTTTAATATTATTTTATTATATATAAAGTTGCTACACCAACAACCAAAAAATAGTAAAATAGTTTATCTTACATAGTTGTTATTTCTAATATTTAGTGAATGAGTTATAGGTTTGTTGTTTTAAACATGAGAATATGAGTTGCCTAATATTTCTTATTGAGTGAGTTTGAACAATTATATCATTAGACATATACATATGTATATAAAAAATTTTAGTTTTTATTAAAATATAATCTATATGCAGTCGCTAACTAGACATCCCGTAAGAACCACTAAAATGTATGATAAGAGTATACATATAATCATTGGCTATGCCATAACCAATGATGATGTGCCATTTAAAGCTCTTTTATTGGCGCCATATGGCAACTTCTGGTATATACACCAAGTTTATAGTAAAATATATAATAATAATTATAATATAATAAAAGTGGGTGTATTATTAGGGCAAAGCACAAAACATGAACACAATGGGAAGCATGTGGGGAGTTGTGGATATGAATGTGAGAGCCATGTGACAGAGACATGTTCATTGGTTGCTACCTTTTCATACTACATGACTCACTAGATACAGTAATAAATTGGTTAAAAAACTTTAAGTATTCAAAACTCAACTACATATTTATTTATATTTTATAGTATTTGTCTAATTTTGGTGAAAAAGAAAGACATAATATGTCCCATTTTCATATCACAAACAACCAAAAATAAAAGCTCATAGTGGAATGGTACATGGCATTTGGTGAATTGAAAGAAAACCCGAAAATAATCAAGTGATTATTGCAAAAACGAATTTTGTGGATGTGAACAGATTTACTGTCTTTAGAAAATTTTACCCATTAATCATATCTCGGTAATGGTTTATGGACTAGTTTCCTTCTAAGATGATGCTAAAAAGCTTGAAGATCAAAAAAAGAAAAAAAAACGTTCTTAATCCATAAACATCTATCGGTTTGTGTTTTGCAATACGTGTTTGTAGTGTATAACATTATGTCCCCACCAAAAGGCTTTGTAGCATAGCAGTATTAAGGTGTTTGATAGATATTCTTTATGGTTATGGTTTTTAGTCTCATTGTGAATAAAAATGTCTAGTTTAGGATTAGGTTTGATATGTGAGTGTGTTCAGCTGTTAAAAAAAATTATATCCGCATATTCAAACTTAAATTACATACTTATACATTGGTAACTCTTTAGTTAATTTTTCCCCTTGATGTTTTTAATAAATATATTTAAATGTTTAATTGATAATTAATATTTAATTTTTATTTAAATATATCTCGACTACATGTATTATATTTCTTATTTATAATATCATGTATTAACATTAAAAATAATCAAAAGATTTATAATTAAAGAATTCAAAGGATGAAAGTCCCAAGACTAATTTTGGAAATAAAGAATCTATAGAAGTTTCTAGTTTGGGTAATAATATTTTAAGTCCATGCTGATGATGTCTTTCATTAGATTAATCTTTATGATAATATTTTTTAAATTGTTAGCGACTATCATATCCACCTATCTTTTTATATCTTTATAACTTATCATTATCTTTGAATTTTGAGTTTTATTTTAAAACAAGGATCTTTTAAGCCCGCGCGATGTAACGGGGTTTACAATTTTTTTTATGAAACAAAATTGATAAAAACAAAATTTAACAATGATTTTTTTATTAGAAAAATTCGTATGAATTTATGTCATTCAATTATACTTAATTAGTTGTAAATATATGTATGATTGAGAATAACTCAAATACATGACTAATGTTCTAGTTATGATTTTTTTTGTTACGGTTAAAAGAAACTTCTCTTATTACTTTATTCGAATCATAGCTATAAATGATATAGTTAATCACAACAAAAACCAAAGAGCCTTAGCCTGGTGGTATCAAGGTGATTTCAAAATGTTCTCCTTCCACTTCGATATCAAGAGTTAAACTGTTAAAGTCTCGCTATGAACATAAGTGTAAATTAGGATATGTGTGTATATTTACCGTAAAAAAAGTTAATTACTACAAAAAAATATGTTTTATCTAGAAAAAAAGATTATATATATTATACAACTATTATAAAATTATCTTTCCAAAGAAGATTTAAAACAATTAATTTTTAAAATAAATATATTTTATAAATTATTTTTATTTTATCTTCATAGAAATAAAAAATAATAATTTTAGAGCTATTTTACAAATTATTGTAAAACTGAGGGTTAGTTTGAAAGAGTACAAATTTATTTGAGGTTTTTTGTGAAAAATTGAGGAAAAAAGAAAAGTGAGTAAAAGACACTTTTGCATGAGTCGAACCTAGGACCAAGTAAAACGAAAATGCACTAACCACCCCGGCTAGCCATGACTTTGCTTTACAAATCTACTTGTCAATATTTATTCATATAGTTTTTGTTTTCCTGATAATTGTATTATATTATAATAAGCTTTAGTTTCTAAAATTATATCAAAGTTGTTATTACATATATCTAACTTTAAAAACTACAATTTAATATCAAGTTATCTTATAAACCGGTGATTTTATTCTTTTTTATTTACAGTTTAATTAATAAAATGCCACATAGATTGCCATTTAAAACGGATGAAATTAAGATGAAGATGAACTTAAATGATAAGGATGAACATTCAAGTAAATGGATGAAACACAGCAACCGTCGAGGTGATCATCAAACTTAAATGGACAGAAACGAGGATGATTTGTTTTAGGCATCGATGAAACCTCAATCTGCAAACTTGCTTTTATTATTTATGATGATGATGATGATCATAATAATAATAATAACAATTAAATGCTAATATTTAAATTAAAATAATGTTTAAAAGAGGATGAACTGCTATTATACTTGTAAGATGCTTGAAAAGGGTATAGATATAAAATACCATAAGAAACTAAAATAATGATAGTCCCAAGATCAATTTTGGTAATAAAAAAATCTATGGAGTTTTCTAGTTTGGGTAAGACTATATTCCATCACATGCTTCCTACTAAAAAACAATCAACTAATCTTCTATTAGTTCATAATTATTTAATTTACATGTTTTGTAAATTCGATTAATCATATTTTGGTAAGCTATTAAATACTTAATGAAACCTTAATTATAATTAGTTTCATCTATGAGAAGAGACAAGGGAGTTGAAGGGTAAGCCCAAAATTCTTAGTTTTTAGAAGCATAAGTCCAACACATATTTATCAAACATTCCTTATTAGAGTTAATTAGTAGCCTACTAGCCTAAGTATAGCTCAAAACAGAAATGACGATTCTGATTTTTGAAAGAGCTTCAGCAAATTATGAAAACAAGGCTTTATAATAAAATGAGTAATGATCATCTTTAAACATCTCTACAGACAATATAATAGACGAGTTCTATTCAAAGAAACAAAGACGCGTACAACTACCAACATGCGAAATATGATTTTCTTATCGTTATGTTTGTGTTTCATTGAAGTTTTAACAAGATAAAGCATTAGAATTATTGTTTTATTTAATATTATGATTCTAGTAATTCATAACAAACGAACATGCGATCATGAAAAAACTTTGATAATTGATTTTGGCAAACGTTAAACGTTATTTTGACACGTAAGTTTCTTGTCTTTAAATTAACTTTTATTATTTATTTATCTACACAAATAACAAAAATATTATGTCGTTAATATATATGTGTATTATTAATGTTATGATAAAGTAAGATCGACCCTGACTATACTAAAATCTTAGCTCCGTACCTGGTTTCACCAATAATGAAACCTTATCAAATTTAACTATTTTTAATTGGATGTGATTTATATATAACATTATTTTATCAAACATAACAATCATGACTTGTATTAATACTTTTAGATTAATTTTAACATGTAACTTATTCAAATTATGTTTTTGTCTTTTGTTAATTACAACTATCTTTTGGAAGTTAAATGTATGTAAATATTTATTCCATTTTAGGTGCCTAAATTAATACTTTTAGATTAATTTTAACATGTAACTTGTTTCTTGAAAATGAAGCAATCTGCAAATTATTAAAAAGGGAATATCCAAAAGGCAAAACAACATATACTTGAGTCATCACATGTTTGTGAAAGCAACTCTATCCCAAATGTCCAAACTCAACAGTACTATTTTATAATTTAAGAATAGATTTAAAGTAACAAAAATTCAAGAATTTTATTAAATAAAAACAAAACACAAAAATATAATTTAACCAGTTAACTACTTTCTTTAATACATAAAATTAATAGGATCTGAAAATATTTAAAAAATTAATTATTTAAAAGTAATAAAAAAATGGAAATTTTACCTAATGTCACATGCTTCAAGACATAAAAGACACAGAAACTTTTAAGTGAGATAAGTGTAAAATAGTCATTTTTAAAACTTTAACACTTAATTCATCTCTTCTTTTTAATGGTGAAATGACTAAATTATCACAAAACTTAAACTATAGTGACTATCAGTGAAATTTTAAAAATTAAAAAACGTAACCCAAATATACAAATCATAGGAACGAAATTTGTAATTTGCTCAAAATATATGTAATCACAAGGAAAGATGATTTGTGCACGACGCTAATCTTCCATACACAAGACATAATATTTGTTTGGACCATAATTCCCTTAAACATATGGATGGGAAAAATAGATGATATGATATGTAGACAACACCAGTTATTCATATATAACAATTATTACTTTTATACTCCTACAAACCTACCATCAATTTTTCTGATCACATGTTTAAGAGTATCATAGTCCAAACAAATACTTTTATTGTATATGAGAAATTGGCATTATTCACAAATCATCTTCTGAAAAAGTAGATGATGGATTCATAAGGACACAAAAGTCATTATTATTGTTTATAATAAGCTATTTTTTTATATACAAACCACCTCTCCTTTATTAAAACTACCTCACAAAGTCACAAAGAAAGGCCATATAAGCAAGAAATATTGTTATGAGATAGATATAATATTCAAATTAGCTAATCTTAAAAAATAGTTATTTACTAGTTCAAGATATAATATAAGATATTATCCAGTACAATTACTCAACAATAATTATAATAATAATCATATCCAATTTAATCCAAACAAGGTATTAAGAGGTAAGATATAAACATCAATACCTTTATCCAAAAATAAAAAGACTGCTTCGAAAAAAAATCGAGCATGATTACTAAATTGAGTTATTGATAGGAATACTATTCTATTTATCAACTTTTAAAATTTTAGTAGATAATCCTTGGGTATGTTTGGCGGAAATAGCTGTAACATCTTCGATTTGGGCCTAGCTGTTAGATGTGTAATTAAGTTAATTATGTTAATGAAGAGTAAATGTATATATATATATATATATGTGTGTGTGTGTGTGTGTTTTATGTGTAAGGTGTTTTGTGTATATGTGTATAGATAATTAAGTATTAGAAAAGAAAGAAAATGAATTTAAAGAAATCCAGAGACGGTGCCTTTGGATTGTGAAGACATATATAAATGTGAAAAGTCAAATGTGGTCAAACATTGCAAAAGCAAATATCACAAGAAACTCTCGGATTTCTCTCGTTTCTTCCTCTCGGTTTTCCTCTTGATTTCTTGAAGCCAAAGGATTTGGTGTTTTGATTCCAAGTAAAGGTAAATACTTGTTTGTTGTTAAGATTCAATACATATGAAACTGTTTTTATGATTAAAAGCATGATTGAAACTCAAATACTTGCAAAACATAACTTAGAACATTCAAAGCTTACTTTGCAAGTGGGTTTTGTTTGTTTGGTGTTGTTGTGTGGGTTTGATGTGTCTTCAAAGTCATACCAACGAAAATGAGTGTTTTCAGAATGTATAAATTTCAAAACAAACAAGAAACAAGCTTTGGAAATAAGCCAATGAAGATGGCAGTTTCCATGTTAGAACAGTCGGATTCCGAGACATGAAGGTGTCGGAATCCGCATGTTGACAAATCCGATAAAGTGTCGGATTCCGAGACTTAGGGTGTCGGAATCCGCATCAAGTTTAAATCCGCATGTCTAAATCCGTGTAATGGGTCTAAATCCGATAAGTATCGGATTTCCCAAAGTCCACATGTAAATTGCAAGTCAAAATCCGAAAGTATCGGATTTCTTTGAAAGTGTCGGATTCCAACAAAAGTGTCGGATTCCGATAAAAGTAACGGATTACCATTGAAGGTCGGATTTCCAATTGTATGTCAAGGTTTCCAAGTTCATAAGTGTTGAAATCCGATGAGTGTCGGATTTTACAATATGTCTGTAACGCCCCAATTTCAATAAACGATATAAAAGTATGATAATTTCATAAAAACACTCAAGTCATTTGAGTTACAAAAGCGAAAACGTTTTCATAACAAAACCATACTATAATCAAAAGATAAACCCACAAGTACAAACTTAGTGTACTGTCAAGGTTAAATATTTACACAAAAGGGCGTTAAGTGTTTATCGTTCAAAAACTGAAAAGCAGTCAAACAGGAGCTTTGCCTTTGCCTTTGCTGCAACCTGCAAAAAATTTTTAAAACAGTATCTAATAAGCTACGAGAGCTTAGTGAGTAATCTAAACATAACAGCATATGGGCACACGTATACCATCACATAAAGATAATACACGCATGTCTGGCAATCAAGGCTAGCCTCTGGTTCTAGACCCAGGGCAGCATCGTAGGTCACAGTACTGCACCGCATCTGAGCTCTACTGCACATAGCAGTAAGCTTGCATATTCACACGTATAACATAGCATGTTAACAATCTGATATGAAACTACACATGCTGCTAATATGAAGTGAAGTCTAGAAGACTCACCTTCTGATATATAATCTGATATGGTCCACAAACGATAAAGATCAATGTATAGGTCCACAACTTGTTTCTACAACATAATATCAATAATATATGTATTAACATTTGCTGACTTAATCAAACTGTACTGAAAAATGCTAGGGCACGGCCGTACCTGTCAAAGGTACGCCCGTGCCTGTAACTAAGGCACGGCTGGGCTTGACCCAGGCATGGGCGTACCTATCCTACATTCACGCTCGTGCTTATCTAAGGTACGCCCGTGACTAAGCTTAAAAGCACGGGGGTACCTGATGAACTAGGGTTTGCCACGGGGCGAAAGGCACGCCCGTGCCCTCCCCTTGTCTGCACAGTTCTGACCGACAGAAGCTGTATTTTCAGCCAAAACTCTTAAAACTCAATTCTAATCAATCTAAAAACGTGTATAGGGTGTTCTCCTACACCCATAACACCTAAACAACATAACAAACAAAAATTTAACACACTTTGATCCTTGTGATCAATCGTTGACTCATAAGAACATAAAGAACATCAAAACTAACTAAGCTACACATACCTCTATCAAGCAAGGCTATGATGATGCTATCAAACTGATATTATGGCTGTGTTTCCAAGTCCAAAATCGCCAGAAGTGAGAGGTTTGATGTTGTGTTCTTAGTTGTAGCATGTATTTATGTGTAAGAGTTTGTACATGAAAGTCTATACATATCTATAAGTTTGGCAGATTTGCATAAATGGTCCCTGGACTTAACTTAACTTATAATCTGACATTTTAAGTCCCTCTAGTTTTAAAAATACATCTAATCTCATAAGGGTAACTTATATAAACATATAACACCTCATATTAAAATATAATAAAAGGATTTTCTAACCTTGGGTGTTACAACTCTTCCCCACTTGAAATGATTTCGTCCTCGAAATCAACTATTGAAGAGTTCTGGATAATTCTGCCTCATTTCCTGTTCAGGCTCCCAAGTGAAGTCTGAACCTTTTATGTGCTTCCATTGGACCTTGACCAGTCCAATCTGTTTGTTACGTAGGGTCTTGACCTTTCTTTCAAGTATAGCTATAGGTTGCTCCACATAATTCAGTTTATCATCTATAGTAACATCTTCCAAAGGTACGACTGCAGACTCGTCTGCTAAACATTTCCTGAGGTGCGATACATGGAAGGTGTTATGAATCTGTGACAATTCAGCTGGTAACTCTAATCTATAAGCAACCTTTCCCACATGTGCAATAATCTTGAATGGTCCAATAAACCTTGGACCGAGCTTTCCTCTCTTCCTGAATCTGATAACGCCTTTCCACGATGATACTTTCAACAATACATAGTCTCCCACCTGAAACTCAAGCGGTGATCTGCGTCTATCTACATAACTTTTATGTCTACTCTGGGCAGTTAGCAATCTATCTCTGATAAGCTGAATCTGTTCTGTCGTTCGTTGAACCACTTCTGTACTGCCCAATTCTTTCTGACCCACCTTACCCCAGCATACCGGAGTTCTGCACTTTCTACCATAAAGCATTTCATACGGGGGCATCCCGATACTGGAATGATAGCTGTTATTATATGAAAACTCTGCTAAAGGAAAATATGAATCCCAGCTTCCCCCAAAATCAATAACACATGCCCGCAGCATATCTTCAAGAGTTTGAATGGTTCTCTCACTTTGACCATCAGTCTGAGGGTGATATGCTATGCTGAGATGTAATCTAGTTCCGAGATCTCCATAAAATTTATTCCAGAATCTAGAAGTGAATCTGGTATCTTTGTCTGACACAATTGAAACTGGTACACCATGGCGAGTTACAATCTCCTTAACATAAACATCTGCCAACCTTTCTGAAGGATAAGTCTCCTTGATGGGAATAAAATGAGCACTTTTGGTTAACCTGTCTACGATTACCCATATAGCGTCATAACCACGTGGGGTCAACTGCCGTGAAGCATAAGCTATAACTCTACCTTTTTGCATCAGTACACAACCCAACCCACGATATGAAGCGTCACAAAATACTACCATATCTTCAACCCCTTCTGGTAAAGCGAGAACTGGTGCTTCACATAACTTCTGTTTAAGAGTTGAGAAAGCAAACTGTTGTTCACTACCCCAAATAAATTCGGCATTCTTCTTAGTTAATTGGGTTAAAGGAACGGCGGTTTTGGAAAAATCCTGAATAAATCTCCGCTAATAGCCTGCCAATCCCAGAAAACATCGGACTTCAGTAGGGTTCCTTGGCGGTTCCCATTTCATCACAGCATCAACCTTCACAGGATCCACTTTAATCCCATCTTGATTAATCAAATGACCCAGAAATTGCACTTCTTGAATCCAAAATTCACATTTAGAGAATTCGGCATATAATCGTTCTCTTCTAGTGTTTTCAAAACTTCTCTAAGATGTCTTTCATGATCCTCCAGATTTTTCGAATAAATCAGTATATCGTCAATAAACACAATCACTGATTTATCTAACATCGGTCTGCAAACTCTGTTCATCTGATCCATAAATGCTGCTGGTGCATTCGTAAGACCAAACGGCATCACCACGAACTCAAAATGTCCGTATCGGGTTCTGAATGCGGTTTTAGGAATATCTTCCTTTCTGATTTTTAACTGGTGGTACCCTGACCTCAAGTCTATTTTAGAAAACCACGATGCTCCCTGTAATTGATCAAACAGATCATCTATTCTGGGTAACGGGTATTTATTTTTGATGGTCACCTTATTAAGCTCGCGATAATCAATGCACATACGAAAGGTACCATCCTTCTTCTTAACGAATAATATTGGAGCACCCCAGGGAGAACCACTGGGTCTAATAAACCCCTTATCTAACAGTTCATGCAGTTGTTTCATCAATTCTTGCATCTCTGGTGGAGCAAGTCTGTATGGAGCTCTGGCAACTGATGAAGCTCCCGGTACTAAATCAATTCTGAACTCGACTTGTCTGTCTGGTGGCACACATGGTAAGTCTTCAGGGAAGACATCAGGGTATTCACATACTACCCTCACATCATCTAAAATCGTCTGTCTCTTTTCTAGTTTCGTATCTATCACATAAGCTAAGAAATTTGTATCCCATGCTGCAAATACTTTCGGGCTCTAGACACTGAACATACGTATGACTTTCCTTTCCTGATATCACCACATATAGATAGTTCTTCCCCACTTGGGGCATGAACTCGTATAACTTTCTGCCCACACATAATGGTAGCCTGGTTAAAACCTAACCAATCCATTCCAACCACTACTTGGAATTCTCTCATAGTCATGGGTATAAGTTCAATAGGGAATCTAACTGTATCTATTTCTAACACGTTACGCTTATACACATCAGATACAATAACAGTTTTATCATCAACAATTTCAACTTCAAGAGGAGAATCTAGCTTTTCACACATTTCGTTGAAATTTTTGCAGAAAGAAACAGATACAAATGATTTACTTGCACCAGAATCAAATAGCACAAGAGCAGGCAAGTTGTTGACAAGATATGTACATGTGACTACATCGGGCTCAGTTTTAGCTTCCTCGGCTGTAAGCTGGAAAGCTCTTCCTTTGGATTTGGGAGATTCTTCCTTTTTCATTTCTTTTACCCCGGAGCTTCGTGGTGGGGGTAGAGCTGGAGCAGGTCTTGATCCGGTGGACTGTACATTTAATGCAAGTTTCGGGCATTCGTACTTCTGGTGGCCCGGCTGATAACAATTGAAACATACCCGCAACGGAGTCTTACAATCCCTCCCCACATGACCTGGCTTACCAAACTTATAACACGCGGAAGAACCAAATCGACATTCTCCCAAATGATGCTTCTTACATTTTTGACATAACGGGAAGGTCTTCTGTACCACCTTTATGTCTGACGGTTCCACCCTTTGTTTCTTGTACACGGGTGCAGCTTTCTCTATCACCCTCCTTTCATTATCCTGTCTTTCCAACTCTAATTCTCTTGCTTTAGCGGCATCCATCATGGATTTCAACGTTTGATGCTTACTGGCATCAATAAACTCTCTCACGCTTGGTTTGAGTACCATCATGTACCTGTACATCTTCATCTTTTCGTTTGCAACATAGTCTGGACAAAAGCGTGCTTGTTCCATAAATTTAGCATTGATTTCTGGAACAGTCTCTGTTGTCTGCTTCAATCTGTGAAACTCATCAACTATCCTGTCAATCTCGGACTGGGGAACGAACTGTTCTATCACAAGTTCTTTAAACTGCTCCCACGTCATGGTCTCAATCTGTGCGTAACCCCACTGCTTCACCTCCATATCCTACCAATCTTTTGCAGCGCCACGCATCTGATTGGTAGCATACCTCACTTTAAACTCAGGTACGCATGAACATGTGTGGAAGGCACCCTCTATCTCTCAGATCCATCTGTGACTGATAACTGGATCTGTAGACCCCTGAAACAGCGGAGGTTGACATGCGGAAAAATCTCTGAACGTGCAAACCTTAGGGGCATCACGTATAATCACTTGTGGCTGGGGATTAAATCCTTCACCACCTGCAGCAAATCTGGTTGCCAGCTCTTGTCTGATCGTTTCACGATTCTGATCTTTTATCTGCTCAACCACTTGGGTAACGATGAAGGGAATGCTCTGTTCTAATGCTCGGCTAATTTCTCTTGCCACTATCTCCTGTAATGTAGGCTCCACTATTCTTTCATTCAGATCCGGTGCTCCCTCATTCTCTATCGGTTGATTCCTAATTGGAATCTGCTCGCCAGTAACACTGGTTTCTATTCCCTCTGGTCTATGGCTGGGACCACCTGCCTGTCTATTGGCTGCTCGCGAACCTCTAGTGTTAACCATCCTGATAGTATAGATAAAGCATTAAGATATAGGTAGCCTTATCATGCCACCCTCTATAAGAACTAGATACTCATAAATCTAACAACTTAGTATACTTTATCTTTAAACCAAAGTATTTCTATACATACTAAGGCATTCTATTTTAACAAACTATATCAGGTATACTATCCTATTACAAGTACCCCTTACCCGATTCACAAGATCCTTCATGATTCCATTGAGTTCCAACATGTATCATGTGTTTGTAATAATATGGGCCCTATATTATTCTAAACACACTACACACGTTCGATCTTAACTTTACCACAAAAGTCCCGATTCACAGGCTTAGGCCAAGTATCAACATAATATAATATCATATAATCACGTATGTCATAAAGATTCTGCATATCACATAGCAATCTCCATATAAAGTATAATAAATAAACACTGTTAGTTTACTCACTAAGCTGCAAGTACAAACCTCCAGTTTGACAAAATTTTCAAAACCATGGTTCAAGTCCAGACTGTGCTTCACACAATCCCGATCTCTCAAACCGTGGCTCTGATACCAAGTTGTAATGCCCCAATTTCAATAAACGATATAAAAGTAGGATAATTTCATAAAAACACTCAAGTCATTTGAGTTACAAAAGCGAAAACGTTTTCATAACAAAACCATACTATAATCAAAAGATAAACCCACAAGTACAAACTTAGTGTACTGTCAAGGTTAAATATTTACACAAAAGGGCGTTAAGTGTTTATCGTTCAAAAACTGAAAAGCAGTCAAACAGGAGCTTTGCCTTTGCCTTTGCTGCAACCTGCAAAATATTTTTAAAAGAGTATCTGATAAGCTACGAGAGCTTAGTGAGTAATCTAAACATAACATCATATGGGCACACGTATACAATCACATAAAGATAATACACGAATGTCTAGCAATCAAGGCTAGCCTCTGGTTCTAGACCCAGGGCAGCATCGTAGGTCACAGTACTGCACCGCATCTGAGCTTTACTGCACATAGCAGTAAGCTTACATATTCACACGTATAACATAGCATGTTAACAATCTGATATGAAACTACACATGCTGCTAATATGAAGTGAAGTCTAGAAGATTCACCTTCTGATATATAATCTGATATGGCCAACAAACGATAAAGATCAATGTATAGGTCCACAACTTGTTTCTACAACATAATATCAATAATATATGTATTAACATCTGCTGACTTAATCAAACTGTACTGAAAAATGCTAGGGCACGGCCGTACCTGTCAAAGGTACGCCTGTGCCTGCAACTAAGGCACGGATGGGCTTGACCCAGGCATGGGCGTACCTATCCTGCAGTCACGCCCGTGCCTATCTAAGGTACGCCCGTGACTAAGCTTAAAAGCACGGGGGTTTGCCACGAGGCGAAAGGCACGCCCGTACCCTCCTTGGGTACGCCCGTGCCCTCCCCTGGTCTGCACAGTTCTGACCGACAGAAGCTGTATTTCCGGCCAAAACTCTCAAAACTCAATTCTAATCAATCTAAAAACGTGTATAGGGTGTTTTCCTACACCCATAACACCTAAAAAACATAACAAACAACAATTTAACACACTTTGATCCTTGTGATCAATCTTTGACTCATAAGAACATAAAGAACATCAAAACTAACTAAGCTACACATACCTCTATCAAGCAAGGCTATGAAGGTGCTATCAAACTGATATTATGGCTGTGTTTCCAAGTCCAAAATCGCCAGAAGTGAGAGGTTTGCTGCTGTGTTCTTAGTTGTAGCATGTATGTATGTGTAAGAGTTTGTACATGAAAGTCTATACATATCTATAAGTTTGGCAGATTTGCATAAATGGTCCCTGGACTTAACTTAACTTATAATCTGACATTTTAAGTCCCTCTAGTTTTAAAAACACATCTAATCTCATAAGGGTAACTTATATAAACATATAATACCTCCTATTAAAATATAATAAAAGGATTTTCTAACCTTGGGTGTTACAATGTCGGATTTCCCTTAAAGTATCGGATTTCCCTTAAAGTGTCGGATTTCATGAAATCCGACAGTGTGTTGGATTTGTGTGAAATCCGGATTTGATATTTCCTTTGTTGGCTTTGTAGCTATTCTAAGTATGTTAAGATAATTAATGTAAATCCTAATGTTCTAGGTAAACTTGATATCCTAGACAAGGCAAGAAGTTAAATAACTATCTGTTAAGTTACTCAGGTGAGTACCGACTTCCATAAGCCTTAGTAGAGGAAGAATTATGTGTTAAGTGATTTGAGTACGAATGTGCTCATAAGTAATGAATAAGAATTGCCATGTTACTTAAAGTACAATGCCATGCTAAATACTCGTTGTATATAAAGTTAAGTGTATGCCAGCGGGATCCAGAACTGGAACCGCTTAGTTAAATGAATGCTATGCATGATACTGATTCTGAATGAATCAGTTAAGTGAAGATATGATGATATGTATGCTAGGGATCCAGATTGGATCCATAAAGAAGTAACTGAATGTAAATGCATGCTAAAAGAAGTAAATGAATATGCATGCTAAGTAAATGAACAAGATATGTGTATGTGTTCGCGAACATCAGTAAGCATGGTTAAGGTCAGCCGGTTAGCTGGATCCCAGGGACCCTTGATCAGGAGATTCGGGATTTAACGGTGATTCGAGGTAACATTCCGGATCGTAGGTTCTGCATAACCGCCATGCCTTATATCATGAGGGTTAATCAGTCTGAAATGGCTGAGTTACCTAAGGAGCCTCTGGTTCCATTAACGATGCTTGGTGGACTGCTTTATGCTCCCCCACCAGCGCGGAGGGTTGTGTCTGATCCCCCGGTGTATTGGTGTTGAGCGGGACTAGCTATCCTGCAAGAAACAACTTATACCGATCGTGTTAGCACACCACAATGTGATAGGATAGCATTGTATGCTTATTCCTGATATGCATGTTCTACTCTAATGAAGTTTATGCCAAGTTTGTGCTCACTAGCTAAGTGTAGCTAACGGTGTCATGTTAACTGCTTTTGCAGATCAAAGATAGATTGCCTGGTGAGCCGGGTTCCCTGCCTCTGTATATTTTGTGGGAACACTTAATGTTGTAGTAATTACATTATGGTCGGTTGTGGTAGAGTAACACCAGATACTGAAACGATGCTTTATGTAAATATGTCCGCTGCTTAATGATAATTGATCGTGATTAAGTTCACGTTTGTTTAAAAACGCAAATTTTTGCTAAAATCTGGTATATGCAAAGCCCGTGTTACAATAGCGGATAACTAGAAGCTGGATATTTTAGTTATATATGTGTTTGGCAAATTAGCTAGTAGCTGAAATTTAATAGTGTAAAATGACAAAAAGGACAAATTATAAAATAGGAGGAATTATAAAATAATTAAAGAGAGTATTTAGATAATTTGGTATATAAAAAGCTTGCAGCTAGTTTTAAAACTTACTTTAAGAAGCCTTTTGTTTTAGATCTTTTTTGTTTAAAAAAACTTTTAACTTTTTCATCCAAACATGAATTTTAGTTTTCCTTTAAAAACAAAAAGCTACGAGCTCAAATAAGTTTCAAAAAGTTTCATACTTAACACACCTCTTGTCTGTTTGGTTTAAGTATTAATTTAATTAATTATGATAAAGAAAAAGAAATATATATTTGAGATAAAGTTTGAGAATATTATTTTTTTTATAAAACAGATAATTTAATTATAGGAAAAATAAAGTGTCTGATACATACGTAAGATGTGATTGAGATAAAACAAAAGGAAGGATTATTGTAAGCATAGATATTTAGGTAAGATTAGAAAAACAAATCTTGGTCATCAATTAAATGTTGATTTATTAGATTTAACTGTCGCAATTTACTTGTTACAATTTATAGTTGTAGCAATTCATGGTTGAGTAATTAATAAAATAAAGAGTCAAATGTAGATTATTTGATCAAATTAAATAAAGAATCAAGATTAAGTCTTTCATTCTTACCTAAATATTTATTTTCATTTAAACCATCCACATAAAACAAAACTATAAAATATTTGTTTTATTCCTATTAAGAGTTATAAACTTTCTAAATACTCTAATAGCCAGATATCAAAGCACACTTATTATCTTTTTAACACAAACTCATCATGTCGTCTCATTCTCTCCAACTTATGGCGGAACTCTTTGGTTTATTATGGTGGCACGGGCTACCAATCTACTGAGCGTAATCTACAATTTAAATAATAATAAATAAACTCAAGTTTATCAGGTAACCTGTAGAAAAAGTAAATGTTATAAAAAAAATAACACTTTTAAAACTTGGTTACTATCATGGTTTTCAGAACCGGACCAGACCGACCGGTTGAACCGGGAACCGGCACCGGAATTGATTCAAAAGAACCGATCAAACCTCTAGGTATTGAACCAGTGTGAACCGTTAAACCGCTAAACCGAACCGTCTTAAACCGCTTTTTTCCATTTTTTTTTCTTTTAGTTTTTGTGGTCCACTAGTCTAATTTCAATGTTTCTAAACTTTATACAATTTTTTGATATTTTTTAAATATTTATAACGTCATCCGGTCTTTTAAAATTGTCCAACCGGTTAAACCAGTAAACTAGTAGAGCAACCGGTTTGATAACCGGTCCGGTTTTCAAAACCTTGATTACTATTTTCAAGTAATGAGTGAACAAATTCAAATGAAACTAAAATGTTTATTATAATAATTTTAACAAAAATTAATTGTATCGTTAATTTGGGTTACAAATATTTATAAAAGAAAAAAAACGATCTGAACGGTTTATCTTTTTCTTAACGGTCTATCTGACAACAGGACAAAAGTGGTCATTCAAAGCATAAACACGTGTACGTCTAGGATCGTTCCAGTTGACAAATAGTGGTAGGTTACTTCTCCCATCAGCTTCCTACCTTCTTGTTGGTGGTCCACTTCTACCTTGGTTTGCCCCCACACATAAATGTCAACATTATCACTGTATTTATTTATTTATTATATTTTTACAATATTTCAACATTACAACTTAAATTAATACCATTTATTGCAAGTACATTTATTATCTTTTTATAAACATAAATAATGGTATTTATAATAGTATTTCTTTAAATTAAGTGTTTACTCATAAGGGTTTCTTTGATGTTCAAATTCAAAAATATTAAAATAAATATTCTATATAGTTCATATTTAATTCATAGTTTTAAGAGACTAATTTTAGTCTTTAGATCAATGATATCAATGGTTGAGATTGCATTTTAAAATTTTGGGTAGAACGACATTTTTGTAATTCACATGTGATGCTTTTACAAATCACATGTGATTATATACTGAAAGAAAACTATATAGTATATTACCTTGAAAGAAAACTTTGTAAACTATATGGTATATTACCTTGAAAGAAAACTTTGTAGGCACTAGCGGATCCGGTAGGGGGGGGGGGGGGGGGGGAAGGCCCCCAATAACCCAATTTTTTAATAGAAGTATATGGGCTTGAATCTTACCCCCTAACAATTGAAGATGAGGCTCCCAAGCCCCAACTAATTATAAAAGAACCCTACGTGATTTGAAAACATGAACAACAGAACTTACCCTTCTCGAAGACGTTGGTCGGTGGCTTGATCCTCGGTCCTCTCCTTTTCCTCTACAGCTCGAATCTCGATTGAAACACTTAAGCAAATAGCCGAGTCGTCGTCTTTCTGGATTGAATCTTGATTGAAATTAGTCAAAATGAGGATGTACGTAAGGTTACTTTACGAAATGCTTCGGGCAATAACCATATGGTGGCTCCTTGTATTAAAAAATATGTTGCTACTTGTTTTGAAGAAGAAGTACTTGAATTAATTTTTAAAGAAATTGGTGATGATGTCTTTGCTTTGCTAGTAAATGAGTCAAGTGATATATCATAAAAGGAACAATTGGCCATTGTTTTTCGATATGTTGATACACGTGGACTTGTTAAAGAGAGATTTGTTGGTCTTGTTCATGGGATGGATACATTCTCTTTATCTCTTAAAGCATCCATTGACTCTTTTTTTGCTAAACATAAATTGAGCTGGAATCGAGTAAGAGGTCAAGGTTATGATGGGGCAAGCAATATGCGTGGCGAATTTAATGGTTTAAAAGCAAAAATCTTGAAAGAAAATAGCTCGGCATTTATATACATTGTTTTGCTCATCAACTTCAATTAGTAGTTGTGGCGGTTGCAAGAAAACATTTGGGAGTTAGTGAATTTTTTTGACATGTTAGCTACTTTAATGAGTGTGGTGTGTGCTTCTTGCAAATGAAAAGATATTCTTCGAGAACTTGAGAAAGAGAGAGTTGTAAAATAAATTGATAATGATGAACTTAAAACTGGAAGTGGGTTAAACCAAGAGCTTTCTCTTAAACGAGCCGGAGACATGCAATGGAATTCTCACTACAATACTATCTTGCGCTTGGTTACTTTATTTCCATCCGTCGTTAAGATGCTTGAGTATGATGAAGAAGAAGGCGCTAGTGGTTCTAACTAAAATCAAGCAACTAGTCTTTTAAATTACCTTGAATCATTCGACTTTGTGTTTTATTTGCATTTGATGTTGCATATCCTAGGTGTAACAAATATATTATCACGAGCTCTACAAAGGAAAGATCAAGCTTAGAAGTAGTGAAATTGGTGGATTCAACAAAAGAAAAATTGCAAGAATTTAGAAGAGAGAGTTTTGATGAACTTTTGAAGAAAGTCCATTCTTTTTGCGAAAAAATATTCCAATGTTGAAGATGGAGGAAAGTATGTTAATCTAAGAAGCAAGAAATGAATGGTCAATATCACCATTCAACATTATTATTTGATTGTTTCAACACGGTACTAGGTATGCAAATTCAAGAATTTGGTGATCGCTTTAATGAGGTAAACACCGAATTACTAAAAAAATATGACGGCTTTGAATCTATGTGATTCGTTTTCAAAGTTTGACGCATCAAAGTTAATAAGATTGAGTGAGTTGTATCCTTGTGATTTTGATGATGCGGAAAGAATTACTCTTGAACATCAACTTGACATGTACTATCACAATATGCGGAATGATAAAGATTTTGCCAACTTGAATGGCATTGCCGACCTTTCTAGTGATGGTTGAGACGAGAAAGCATCTTTCTTATCCTTTGGTTTATCGGTTATTAAAGTTAACTCTACTTTTGCCTTTTGCAACCGCAACAGTTGAAAGATGTTTTTCTGTAATGAAGCTTGTAAAGACGGATTTGCGTAATCGAATTGGTGACAGTTTTCTAAGCTCTTCTCTAATGTGTGCCGTAGAAAAAGAGATCATTTTCAAAGTTTCAAATCAAGATGTAATCGAGCGCTTCCAAAAGATGAATAGACGTAAAGGACAAATTTAGAATGTATTTTTTTGCTTGTCGTACTCAATGAAATCTAGTTTGCTATCTCTTGTCGTTTTCTTTCGTATATTTAAGTTTTTTTAGACTACTTAAAAAAAGTTGACCCCCAACATTCGAAAGTCCTGGATCCGCCACTGTTTGTAAGCCTTTAAGAGTTGTGTTAAACATCTAGAAAGATATATAACAATTATATTATTGAAAAATACAAGTCTAATATTTAAATTTGAAATATAACATCCAGTTAAATAATTGTAATATTAGTTTTTTTAAGATGATAACAAAGATCTAAGTGATTTCATAATAATAAGAATTCTTTTACCCACACATGACACAACAAAGTCAAGCATACATAAGTTGGAATGTCACACTTTTTCTTTAAATAAAAACTTGTATTAAATTTACTAGTGTCATTTTTAACTAGTTTGACTGATATTTGTTATACGAAATTGAGTTGGCTTAAGTGATCTCCTCTCTCGCTTTTTATCTTTCAGTCATATCATTCTCCCTCTTCTATCTTTCAAACACCGGCAAATTATTATTCAAAGTCGAAAACCTTTTAGATAATATACGAAATATCTTATTATTAATGTCAAAGATATTTTGGACCATTTGTTACTTTTTTTTTCAAATTTGGATTCAAATGTTCAATTTTGTAAGCTTTTTGTAGTTATTTGAAAATAAAACAAAAATATCATGAAAAAGTAAAAATTTCTCAAATAATAGGTTGCAAAATGAAAATAACAAAGAAAAACTCTTATTCGTTACGCGTTTTATAACAACTTTATATTTGAGAGAGTTAAAGTATATGACGTGTTAAAACACATTCTCCTCTTTCTTATGCTAATGATGGAACCAAATTGTTCAAATGGATTTTTTTTTATGAAACTAAAAAAATACATACCCTATGAAATAGAGGCTTTATATCAATGTTTTAAAATTTGGGGTTTTTTGTTGACTCAGTCTCATCACCGAGTTATGGGTCAACCCGGTTTTCAGAATTTTAAAACTTTTAAAATATATATGTATATGTGTGTATATATGTTGTATATAAACTTGGAAACAATTACTAATCTGTTAAGAAACTAAATAATCTATCAAACATAAAATGAAATTTTATTGAGAGGGTTACGTGAACTCAATAGAGGTTTCTGTTAGAAGGACGGTCGCATGTTGGAAATGACAGAGGAATGAGTCGCCGTCGACTGTCGAGAGGGGTTCACAACTCATTTTAGAGTTTCTGTCGAGTGAGAGTTTCAAAGTATCAACTGTCGAGATGACTAAATCGCTAAACTTTTATGTTTTAAAAAAATATTAAAATGAAAAAAATAAAAACAGGTCAAACCGGGCCGGGTCAACAGGTTCAACCATAAACCTGGATAGGTCAATGCATGCCAAAAATGACTAAAAACCCGGTGTACATTGACCCGGTCTCCTCACCGGGTCATGAGTCAACCGATCAGAACGGCAGGGTCAACCAACCCGGGTTTTAAAACATTGCTTTATATAGTTAAACATTCTCAAAGTCATCATTGAAAATCATAATCTTTAAATTAATTAATATAAATAAAAGACCAATTTTTATTAATTTAATTAAAGAATCTTAACCCTTTATTTAGTTAAAAACTTAAAATCAAATCCTAATAATTTATTTGATCAAAAACTAAAACTCAATTTTTACTTTATTTAGTTAAAAATCGTCTTTGACATTATATCGATGATCATTATTGTTTATTATCTCATCTTAATCTATAGTTAAACAATAGAGTTTGACTAAAGCATAGCCGATTTAAATAGTGTAGCCAATTGATCAGAAGATCAAAGGGATAATGTATGACGAATAATTTATATTAATTTTTATATTTTATATATATATATATATATATATATATATATATATATATATATTCTTTTTTGCTTCTTTTATTAAATTTTAGTTGTTTCTTATTTATTTATTTCAGGGTCGGCTTTGGGCATGGGTAAGCAGGGCGACCGACCAGAACCTAAAAGTTCTAGGGGTACATTTTTATCAACCTATGTATGTGTGTGTATATATATATATATATATATATATATATATTTATTTATTTTGTGATAAAATAAGCTTTGCAATAGTGCAATCATTGAGGAGAAGTGAGATAAAAAAAACAAAGATGCATTAAAAGTAACAAAGCAACGTTCAAATTTTATATGTTCATTGGCCCTTATTGTTCGCTATTCTTTTTCGTTGTAGCTATTGACCCTCCTAAAATTACAATCAATCTTTTTGTTAAGCTTCTTCTATAAATCAAGAAGTTCACCCTCAAAATCGGTTTCTTCCTATAATGACATCGACATGGTAACATTTTGCTTCGTCTTCCATGGTAAAACATTTCACCGGCTCCGACTACACAACTTCTTTTGCAGAAGTTTTAACATTTTTGGCCTTCAGAAACGACGACGACGACTACTACCGCTGCTGCAAGCGTATTTCTTTTGCCATCGATGGATCAAACAAAGATTAAATCTTTCAAAACAATAAAGTATGAGATAAATGAGAAGAATAGCTAGGGGAGTATTTTTGTAAAGTTTACTTATATATTTTGATTATATTTAATTTTAAGGAGGGCTATTTTTTTATTTTTGCTTAGGGCCTCGTATATGTTTGGACCGGCCTTGATTTATTTATTACTACTATTATTTATGTTATATACAGGTTTAAGACTTCAAATGTTTCTAGTGTAAGATCAAATGTTATTTTGTAATAAGCAATTATCACTTTTGATGTTAGATTTGATTATTATGTGAAAGTAATATTAAAATTAGATTTATCTTAATACAATTATAATATGTTTCTTTATAAATATTTTGATTTATATATTCTCTGAATCAACCGGTGTAATATACAGGTATTTAAACTAGTAAGTGCTAATAAACAAATAACAAACTAAAATATTATTTTTAAACATGTCTTAACACCATTAATTGACATTAAATATTACGTGTAACATTCAATTCTTCTACTAAGCTTTTTAGTAACAAGATGATAGTCATGAATTTTTTTTAGAAAAATTATATTTTCCTCTTACTTTACCATCCTATCGTTAAAAGATGACATATAGAATTCACTAATATTCTCTTTTTTCATCTTGTATTTTAATTTTATCATTTGCATTGATTTTGTAAGTAGAATAACGGGTATAAATAAAAAGTAAACCACTCATTTTTGTTCTTAAAAATTGTCTAATTTTAGTTTTAAAGACATGTTTAGAAACTTCATTCACATTAACAATTTCACACTCTTTATTCACTATGGCATTGCTTTAACTAATATATCACTCCAAAAATTTTACTTGATATTTAACTTTAACACATACTCCCTACTCTTCTTAGTATTGTTAGACAAAATGCTTATTTAAACTAAATAAGTGGTTTTATATTCTTTTATTAAATATTTTTACTAATGATCATACTTATCGAATCAAAAAATATGTCAAAATCAATATAGATAAAAGAAGAAAAGAAAAAAATATATATAATTTAACATGTAATTATTTAGTTAGTAGAAAGATAACGTTAAAAGATTTTGTGAAAGAAAATAGAAATTTTTTTAAAAAAATTATCATTTTCTTCCCTAACCTCCATTAACTAACTAATATATCAACTAATATTAGTTAACAAGATTTAAATATTTCATAACATATAATTTTCTAACAATTAAAAAAATTCTTATTAATTAAAAAACTAAAAAAAAGAATTTAAAAATATATTTTATAAAGAAAGAAGGTAAAGTTGATCCAAGAGCTTCTATAATTAGAAAGGAGGACACACGGGCCACTTGTCGGCTCCATTAACAAAGCTGCTAAACCGCACCAAGATTCTTTATTAGGCACAAAAGTTCACTGAATCACGGACCCTTCATCACTCACCACTCCCGATTTGGCACGCCAATCCTCAATTCCCATACATTTTTTCTGTTTCTTAATCTTCGTTTAACAACTACTATACTTCATGTAAGTTTCTTCCTCTTTAATTCTTTCTTTTACTCTTTAATTTCCTTTGTTTTTATTGTAATTTGTTCGAGGTTGAATGATCTTGGATTTCGATTGTTCGTTTTTGTATCGAATTCCCAAATCCTAGAGTGATTTCACCTTCAAAATTGGGTGAAATTAAGCTTATATGTGTGTTTTTTGATGAAGAATTGAGTTGCAACTGTAATCCGATATTAGGGTTTTTGTTTTAAATTTTTTTTCAAGCTATTTTGTCATAAAAATAAATAAAATTCGTAATTCGAGATTGTGATTATTATGGTGAGTAGTTGAATCAGGAATTCAATTTGATTTAATTCAGTGATCTGGATTGTTTTTCGTTTTCTGTTTGTTTTGAACAGTGAGGTTTGATTAGCTTAAGACAAATTCTAGATTCAAAAGGTTACTAGAATTTAAGAAGGAATTATGAACTTGAAGAACTTCGGAAACCAGGCGGGGGAGGTTGGCGGCAGCGGGGGTGGGAGACCGCCAGGCAGCTTCAATTTAGCAAGACAAGGGTCAATATATTCATTGACTTTTGATGAGCTACAAAACACTATGAGTAGCATTGGTAAAGATTTTGGGTCAATGAACATGGATGAACTACTGAAAAGCATTTGGAATGCTGAAGAAATTCAAACAGCAGGTACCAACCCAACCAACGGTGTCCAAGAAGGTGGTGGCGGTGGTGATGGTGGGGTGAATATACAACGACAAGGGTCGTTAACTCTTCCAAGAACATTAAGCCAAAAGACAGTAGATGAAGTCTGGAGAGATATATCAAAAGAATTTAACAGTTTTGGACAACCAAACTTACCACAAAGACAACAGACCTTAGGAGAAATGACTCTTGAGGAGTTTTTGGTTAAAGCTGGAGTTGTAAGGGAAGAAGCCCAATTAGCTAATAAACCGAATGATAACGGCTTGTTTTCTAATTTGACAAGTTCCCAAAACACTCCTGGTTTCAATGGTTTTGGAATTCAACAGGCTGCAAGTAACAATAATAGCAATCAAATCGTATTTCAGTCGTCTAATCTACCATTGAATGTGAATGGGGTTAGATCTACACAAAATCATCCGCCAAATCAGCAACTGTTTCCAAAGCAAACTAATCTTTCTTATGGAGCTCCCATGGGTATACCAAGCAGCAAGCCGTTGGGTAGTCCTGTAATTAGGAATGGTATCGTGGGTATATCCGAGGCATCAATGAATAATAATAATAATAATGGTAGTAGTAATCATAATAATAACAATCATAGTAATAATAGTTATAATAATTTGGTGTCAAATGCTATGCTGCAAGGGGGGATGGTTGGATTAGGGGCACCTGTGGGTGTTACAGTTGCTGTAGGGTCTCCAGCAGTTTCATCAGATGGAATTGGGAAGAATAATGGAGATACATCTTCGGTTTCACCTTCTCCTTATGAGTTTAGTGGAGTTGTGAGGGGAAGGAAAAATAATGCAGTTGAAAAAGTTGTTGAACGAAGGCAAAGACGAATGATTAAAAACCGAGAATCAGCTGCCAGATCACGGGCTCGTAAGCAGGTTAGTGTTTTCAATTTTTAATGGTTTTTGAGCTAATATTCTTTTTTTATTGTTGTGAATGTGAAGTATAATTCTCTCTTTGATGATAGTTTTGTTAAAAAGGAGTTGATTATCACAAATTATGTCATGAGCATACAGTGATGAAGTCTATAAAGTTGCGTAATTTTCTTAAACGAAACAGAAACTAGGAAGCGTAAGTCTTAAAGCGCGTATACACAAAGCTTGGATTTGTATTTTTCATAAATTTGAGCATACTTATAAAACAGTGCACCCTTGATTTGGAATGTTATATTTGAGATACTTTTCCTTCTAACTCACTAAGACATTTTTTTTCAAGAGATTGTCCTTTTTGGTTTTTTTTTTTTATTTGTTACTAAAATGATCAGAATTTGTCAAAGACACATATAACTGACTTTTTAATTATTAGAAGTTCAAAAAAAACATATGCCAAACACTCTCCTATGGCTCCTTTTATTTCTTTGGATTATCTGATTTTGATTATTTGTTTTTAGGCTTACACTATGGAACTGGAAGCAGAAGTCTCAAAACTGAAAGAGCAGAATCTAGAATTGAAGAGGAAGGTAAAATCCATATATATTTTTTTATGAAAAGAGTTCTTTATTTAGAAATACTGTACTTTTAATGTAAAAACTTATTAATTGTATTTGACTACTAATAAAATGAAGTCCAAGAATAAACTTCAGAAGAATTTCTAATGTTAAAAAGTATGATCATGAGCTTAATGAAGCAAAACTGGGTTCGTACTTTTGAGACGGAGATATTATACTGAAATCTTTGAATTGACATAGCGTATATTCTGCAGGCGGAGATGATGGAAAAGCAGCAAAATCAGGTAATTAAATTCATCCGTTGTTGAATTACTAGAATGTCAATAAACGTACCTTGTATAACATTTTATTAGGGGCATATATGATATTTCCCGTTTATTAAAGGGTGGTGATTTCGACCCATTTACTCATGAAGTTGGTTGGTTTTGAGCTATGCTTTATCTCAAAAAGGGTCAAATCATAAAACTTTCCAAAGTTGGAACACGTCAACACGCTAAGTGGGTTGAAAGTTGTCCTGAAGTCTTTTTAGCGCGTTACAATCTCATAAACCACTTTTTTGTACCTTTTTCATTGTTTTTATAATTTGTATTTAATGCATTCATTATTATTTACTCGAGGGAAAATGAACAAAATAGTTTAACTGGTCAAATAGACCATACTAAAAAATGACCTGTTACCCAAGTACCCAACCAACCCATATCGCGACCTTTTACTATGCAGCCATGAGCATCTTGTCTTCTTTATCATATGAATATGCCATGGTTGCTCATCTTTCTTTCATTGACACTTCTTTTTCGCAATTTCGATGTCTTTTATAAATAGATTTACCTGACCTATAAAAGATTTCAATATTCAAGGGTTAATCTTTTGCCAATGATGCATTTTCATAGCTCAAGTGCAGCAAGGAATAAATAAGAGGTTTGCTTTGTTTATATAAGAATTTTTTTTAAAAAAAATGTAATTTTGTTATGTCTTTGCTGCACCTAAGTTGATAATGCTACTGCATCTATGTTCTCCCTTTGAAAAATCCATGATTTCTTAACACAAACAATCCTTGTTTTTTAGACATTAATAAATACAGTAAACCAACTCAATAATAGCAGGTTATGGAGATGATGAACTCGCAGCCTGGAGCCAAACGACGCTATTTGAGAAAGACACACTCCGGTCCATGGTGAAGCTGCGCATAATCCGATCATTGACCAAAGTGCTCAACTTAAAGAGGGAGAAATATTGTATTTTGTAAATATTAATTTCGTAGAAACGGGTTTTAGGGGTAGAGATAATTAAGGGTGTGACTCATATTTCTGTAAGTTAAATTTTAAGTTTTTTTAAACTCAATTGTCACATGAAGCAGAGGTAGAAATAATACATGGTAACATATTTGTAGGCATAATTATGTTGCCATTTGAGTTTTAAAACCAATTGTCACATTGAATAGTTTTCTTCCATTTTGAGTTTTGGTCGAGTAAAAACACACGTACTTGACTTTTGTTTACTCGTAAAAGCTTTTAAGGAACTGTAATAGATTAGATGTTAGTGTGATACAAGAATTAATTTAACAAAACTATAAATATTAAACATTAACAAAAACGTTTTAAATTATTATAAAACACGAAAGAAATGACGACAGACGACGTTAATACACAGACAAGCGGTGAAAGCGTTGATGCGAGCTTGAGGGCAAACGTGACGGAAGAAACATAGTATCATGGCTAGGAAGAGACATTATTTTATTTCTTGTGTAAACTTTCGACCATTATGTAACAATTAGAACAATAAGATCAAATATTTATTGGTTATAATTAAAACAATTTAAAATAATTATAAACCACTTTCTTTCTTTAAAATGATAAAATTAAAATTTGGTTAAATATGATATTTTAAAATGTTATAAAAGGTTAATATAAGATTTGTGAATTAAGGTGAGCTAACATGATGTTTTAAGGCTTAAGAATGTCATATATAAAATTTCACTAAGGCCCTGTTTGTTTCGTGATATTTTCTGAGATTTCCTGGGATAGGGATTTCAAATCTTGAGAAATCATGTGTTTCTTTGGAAAAAAGACAAAGGATTTCAAATGATATGATTTCTTTGAAATCCTACCAAATGCTTCAAACATGAGATTTTATAAATCCTCTCCCCCCCCTAGTATTTTCAAATCCATAAACAAGGGATTCTCTAAATTACCATATTACCCCCACCCCACCTATCCTTACCACATCCCTTGGAATTTCAACTCGAATTAAATCGATGATTAAGATTAAGTAATTAAATTTATTTTATTAAATAAAAGGTTAGAATCATTCAATAAATGTAATGCATGTAGTCTTTTATTTATATTAATATATATAAGGTAATGATCCAATAGAAACAGTCTTAAAATACGCGACGATAGAAACACTGCATCTGATATAAATTTACTATATTTTATATATATATATATATATATATATATATATATATATATATATATATATATATATATATATAGGGTAGAGATCAAGTAAAAAGGATTTTATGGTAAAAAGGGTAAGAGGCAATAAAAAATCATTTTTATTGATTAAAACTAGTTCTTCATCAATTTATTTTTTATGAATGTAACATATTCATCACTTTTTACAGAGCAAAAGAGATTTTCAAATGTAAATTTTGAAACCAAAATTTTAGAATAATTTGTTGATGAACAAAATGCTTTCATCTAAAAAGTGATGAATACATTGAATTCATCAAAAAGAAATCGATGAAGAACTAGTTTTAATCAATAAAGATGATGAACTAACAATTATCAGTAGATGTATATACCGAAAAATGATCAAATAATCATCCCTCTTACACTTTTTACTTTAATTTCCTCTTTATTTGATCTCATCCCTATATATATATATATATATATATATATATATATATATATATATATATATATATATATATATATATGTGTGTGTGTGTGTGGGGGTTGGGGTGGGGGGGGGGGGGGGGGGGTGGGCGTTGCTTTTTTTTTTACCTTAAGCTTATTAGCTTTTTAGTTTATTAGTGAAAAATGTGTTCATATTAATTTATAACATTATAATCCTCTTTTTTTTAATCCAAATCCACGTCATAATACGATTAAATATTTGGGTGTATTTAATTAATGGATCCAAATCAATATAAGCCACCTTTAATCTTAATATATATTTAAAAAAAGGATTATAAAATCATCATTCAATTTTTAGATTTTTTTTCATCAATCATTTTTTTTATTTTTGTGAATGGCATACAAATAAGTTGTTTTATTCAAATGTCGTTTTTAGATAATTTAGTTTATTAAAACTTAAATGTCTTAACAAAAGCATTTACTCAAATTCTTTAATAGATACATTTATCTATTTTCATAATCTATACTACTATATAAAACATTTAACATTCTCCCTACTCTTAAATTTTAAGACTTCTTAAAATTCAATCAATATAAAATCTTGACTCTTCATTTAATCTAAATTAATCCCATCCACTCAATCTTTAACTATTTTATTCTCTCCTAATTTACTTTAACTTTTTATTCAAAATATATTTTCTTATTAACTCTTCTCTTTATTTCATCAATATAAATCTTTTTCCTTATTTTATTGTCTTTTAGAATTTATTTTTAAAATTAATAAAATAGTTAGATGTAAATAAAAAAAATTCGAAAAAACAGACATGTTGGTGTAGAAAACTTTTTCGTGACATTGAATCGCGCGAAAAACTATTTGTCGGCACAACATTGTGCGGGTATGATGCTAGTTATTTATATAAACACGTATACCAGTTAAATTAAATTAAGATTTTCAAATTTGAATATAAAGATGTTCTACAAAAAAAAAATTATAATGATGTTTTGTACTAATTTCTTATTTTTAATAAATTTATCCAGGTTATTACCTATCATTAATATTTTATTTAAGAAACCAAAACACTTATTTAAATTTATAAAAATTCTATTTCATGCTATATCCTCCTACTACTTGCAAGATAATATGTTTAATCAATAAATTCTCTTTCCTCACCTCTTTCATCAACTTTGACAATTGTGTTTATCTTATGAATAAAAAGATAAATAGGAAGATTTTACAAGAGGATATAGACCTCTTAAATTTATAAAACTTTCACAAACCTGCAACAAAACAGACCTCACTACCCTTGTTCTTTACATGTTTCATGACTTCATAGCACTTATAACTCAAGTGGCTAAAGGCTAGTGTTCAATTGATTTTGATGGTAAGCTGTGTGATGTCCCTGCAAATCGAATGACAAAGACACCCTTCTTTCCAACGCAAAAATCAATCGCTGTGGAAAGCTCGAAATAAACAGACTTGTAAACATGAAAAATCGGTCAGCAATAGATTCTCGAGCACATATAGTTGTGTTTTATAGATAATAAACGGTTCATGAAACCACACTGCCATAGAACTGACAAATTCCTCGAGACTTCAAGCAGGAAATATCCAGAAAACGGCGTTTCTGGGAGTCGATCCTAGCTTGGGTACCCAGGAGTGCAACCATTGGACTTCCAGGAGATCATTTTCCTATGATCCCGACCCCTGTAACTTCTCGCTACAAGGTTCCCGTTAACTGGTTTGCACAAACCAACATCCACCACAGAAGTACTATTGTTTCCCTTCTCATTGGATAACCCTCCATCATTCATATAAATATCAAACAGCATTGCCAGGCAACATACCTGATGCCCGAGCATATTATTGTCTTCCTCCCAAGGTATCGTTTTTATTACGTGAATGTTTACCTAAAAAGAGCACACGTTATATTTTAGAAGGAACTTAAAAATAATTTATTCGGATACTTGTGCACAAGATTAAACAAACTTTTAAAATAAATGACTCTTTATTTATCCATCTTTGAAATACTATTTGTTCTTAACATGTAAAAATAGTGGAGTGGCTTTTTTTGGGGATGGAGAGATCATAAAAACAACACGAATAGAAAGTCTAAACCATAATTAGACTAAACAAAATATATAAAAATCTCATTAATTCTTACCTCAGCTTCCATGGCTCGCAGTTCGTTAAACCACTCATTAGCCTCAATCTGCGACTGGGTTTCCGTACTATCGGATACAAAAAGATTCAAGTTAAAAAGTGGTGGTCTGAGGGGGTATTCCATGCTGACCGTGATCTGCCATAATAAAATTTCCAACGATAATTTTACTATTTATCAAGTTTAAACATGCCTAGGAAACAACATAGCACCTTGCACATACCTTGGCTTCTAATTTCATGTATCCATTACCACTGTCGACTTTTCTTGTTAGAATAAGACAGTATTCCCGGACTCCACATGTCATCCATGAGTTATCAATTACCTTTATGCCCTCAGTCCCCGTCGCTTCATCCCTCTCTGGTGACTCATCGACCTCGCTATCGGAGACTAACATCAAATCCAAATCTTCATCATGTTTTTTAACACTTGGTGATTTGATTGATTTACCCTTGCTCAATGGGGACGCCAGCGATTTACTGATCAATGCAAGACGTTTAGAGTGCTCAATCCCTGATACTTTCAAGGGCGTAATCGTAGCTTCACTCACCACAGCTGCAGGATTTAGAGATGGAAGCTCACCATCTTCCCTTATGTTTTCTATCTCGGCCTTTGAAGCATCTGGTTCAATAACCATTTCGACTTCATGTGGAGCTTGAATTTGTTCTTCAATGGTAGTAGAAGGCTTGGGTGAGAGCAAAGACGTCCAACTATGCAAACTGCACACAGGGGCATGTGAAAACCACGGAACAGTTTTACAAGTCAAAGCAGGCCATTTAAGCTTTATTAGCGAGTCAATCTGTGCCCTGTAAGTCAAACCAAAAGATTTCCAAGTTTTCAATATTCCAAATAAATGCTACAATAACCAAAAGATCCAATAAAACCATAATATTCATTCGTTTTAAGAATTCTAACAAAGTGCACACTCAGTCAAACTACATTTTGATACTCTGCTTGACTAGGTCTTCTTCACAAACATTTGACCTATAAAAGTCTAAACATACAGTGTTGTGTAGTGACTCACGCAAGGGCCAGCTGAGCCTTCTTCCTAGCCCGAATCCTTTGCACAACTGTTTGTACCCGGTTTTGCTGGCGATATACTGATAGCCCAGAAACGATAGCAGTTTGTTTTGTTGTTTCGCTGTTTGCAGGATCCCCAGCTGCTGTAAGAAAGGGTGAAACCTCAGGTAAAAAATCTATCCCAGCTAAATGTTGTGCCCATTTATATGGGCGTGAAGATCTCTTTTCTTCAAATATAGGACCATCACCACTCCAGAGCTTAGCTGACTGCATGATAATTCAGGAACAATTAACCTACTAAGCATCACAACTACTGAATAGTAGACGGTCAGTTGGTTGTGTAAGGGGTCAAAATGTAGAACACTTTGGTATGGGTCAAAACAGGTCCACTAGGTTGGATGGATCCGCAACATTTTTCTGGAACCTTTTTTGTTTTCTATAAATAACTAGTGTCAAATATGATATACAATAATTCAAGTGAATAACTGGTTTAGGAGGTTCTATGCACTAAAATACCATTTGGGCAAATATTGATCCATTTCCATTTAAACTAATTCTATTGGTTTTACCTGTTCAACTTATTAAAGATTAAAAATAATCCCAATCAACCCATAGATACATAAGTGGGACAGAAATGCAACCTCAAAATAAAAGGAAAAAAACCAACATAGTGCATAGTAAAGCAAATAACCTGGAGAGGAAGCTCGAGTCCCGGGTCATTTGGGAAGAGATTGCATAAGATATTACTCTCGGGACCATCATTAGATCCCTCAATACCAACACAAACAACGTTCAATTTCAGCAAATACTCAAATTTCAGTACAACAAGCTTAGTAGACTTCAGATCAGAAGCCTCATCATCATGTATTTGGAGGATAACTTTTAGTGGATGTGTTTGATATATTCTGGATGAGTCGAGACTTTCCTTAACTTGGATTTTCTTTGGACGTTTTCTTCTCCTTTGACCATCATCTTCCTCATCAACCACATCATCTTCTAACTTGGAATTCTCTATACTTAAAGATATGCCTGTATAGGCATATGTTTGTTAGAAATCCCAACAAAAAACATATAATATGATATAAGAGATGATAAGATAAGAAACATTGTAAGTAATTACCATTGTTGTCCTTATTGGCTTGCTGTCGAGCAAATGTATGAGCATCCTTCATGCTTCCCACAATCTCGAGATCAATACTCTCACCAAATGCTTCTTTATGAGCCAACAACTGTGAGTAAATCACATACAAAGGAGGCGGAAGCAACTCTGCTGACTGATGCTGCTTTAGTTTCTTTGTATGAAGAATTCCCAGTTGGTTTTGTACTGGAAGGGATGCCTTCTTGAGAGATTTAAGGTGTGAAGGAAGACTTGATAGAAACTTTTTCCTGTTAGCAATAGTGTCCTGAAGGATTTTCTTTTGCTCTTCCATTTTCTCGTGAAGTTTCGACAATTCTTTTCGCTAACAAATAAAACAATAGTACCAGGAATCAAAAACATGAATATAAGCTAATAGTAATAGAAAAATGACATTTAAAAGCCTTGAAATCAATATACTGAACTTGTTATTCTATATATATGTATACCTGGTAGAGCTCAAAATTTAGCCTTTTCAGCATCAGATTATGGGCACTGTCATTTGACTGTATGGAATTTTTAATCTCTTCGGGCGCATCTTTGAAAAACTCTTCCTCGGGAACAAGTTCGATATCTGGATACTTTGACTTAAAGTCTTTACACGCCTTTATTGCTTTAAGATAATGGTTTTTCTCATACATAAGGTTGTGTAGTTGCAGTGTTGTAAAGTCTACAGGCGCTTTTGCATGTTCTGTCTCAGCTTTCACAAGATCTTCTTCAAGCAATATGGAACGATTTGCCTGCAAGAAAACACAATAAACTGAGGGTGCCTCAACAAGTGATATGCCAAAGTTCCTACAACTACTATTTTACTTCATCAATATAAATATTTCCTTCCTTTACTTATACATTCCCACATTCTAATTCCCCTTACACAGGCACCTTTACCAATAAGTCACCTGTAACCTAGAAATCCACCTTACAGGTTTATGTTATGGTAAAAGATAAGGCCTCATAGAACAGTGAAGATTTAAGTTTATGTTATGTAAAAGATACAGTTAGCTCATTTTACACTAAACAAGAATCTTCATTTGCAGGAAAAACAAAGTTTTTATAGAGTAAACCCTAATTGACGAAAAGAGGATATATTCACAATTCAGCAGCACATACATCGAAAACTGAACTTCAAATTGACTACAATAAGACAACTTTGAATCTTCAAAAGCAGAATAGAAAGTACCTTTCGAAGGTTGACGAAGTTGAGGAGCATCTGAGTGACGAGCTCAGTTAGCTGTGATTTGGAACTATCGCTTCCATCTTTCTTAATAGAAAGCATCTGTGAAACTATATCCTCGACAGAAGCCCTAGTCTTGTGAAGCAAATCGTAAGCCGATGTGTCTATCTTCCGATCCGGTAGAATCTCGCCGGGCTCCGCCATATTCAAATCCATTTTTATAAAAACGCCCTTTTCTCCGTCCGCCACTCGCCACTGCTGTCGCCGCTTCTTACTTATTCTGTTCTTCCGCCCTGGCCTTGATGACGTTAGGCCTACTCAATTGGCCCAGTAGTTCTTATTGGGCTCATTAAGCTTTCTGGGCCCAGAGAAGTAAATGTTATCTTATTGACGCTACTTTTGTTCATGGTTTCTTTAAGGTCTGAGGCTTGATCATGTCGTTACAACATGGTTCAAAATGTGGCATAAGGCTTGACGTATGTAAAGGTCCAGCTTGACATATGTAAAGGTCCAGCTTGACATATGTAAAGGTCCAGCTTGACATGTCTTTGCTTGTTATAAGCTATGTTTTTAGGCGTGTTTGAGGTGCTAAGTCATATGAACCGAATATATATAGTTATTCGGTTATAAAGATGATTTAATATATTGGAAACCAAGAAAAAGATTGATATAACATCTTAGCCCCCAGCCATGCTATTCAATAATATTAGAAAAATGGAAGCGTAAGGTAACAACTAGTATTGAAAGTTGGTCGCCTTTGAAAGCGCTTCACCGCCAAGGAATACAAGAAGGCATTGGTTGAACTCGGTACTTCAAGAGTCCACACTGGGACCGTTTCCGCAGAGCGGGCAGCTAGTCCCGGGCGCCCGCCCCAGCTAACTTCGTGCCAGCAACCGCGGTAAACCTATAATTATGTGTTTTTTATATTTGTTTGTATAATTTTACATGTGAAATGTTCAATATGGGTGTGGTTCATTTGAGAACAAATTTTATTGCGAGAACCGCGAGAACCGTTTGTGGCCATTGATCATAATTAATCAAGGGTTAATATTAATTGTGGCAAACATGTAATTAATTAAAAACACAGCCGTCATTTTTACTTTCCAAACATGTTGGAAGGGTATTTTAGGCAAATTGCCTAAATAAAGGGGGACCAATTACCCCCACTTTCTTAAAACAAAAATATCTACCAAACGCAAATGTATTAAAATACAAAAATTATACCCAATTAACGAGAAAAATATGCTCTTTAATATGACATCCATATTGCTATACTTTTTCAAAGAAAAAAATTTTGTTTTTGTCGGGTTTTTTTCTAACACAGCGTGAGATGTTTGCACATATGCAAATAACACTTGATTTTTTTCAAGCACAGGTGCATATTTGCATCTAGGTGCATATATGCATCGTGCAGGTGTGCATCTCGTGCACATATGCACATGTACACCTAGATGCATGTGTGCACGTTAGAGTTGTAAACGAACCGAAACGTTTGGTGACCCGTTCGTTAACCGTTTGGCGGGAAGTTCATTTATGTTCGTTTCTTTAATAAACAAACGAACACGAACAAAAATATTTGTTTGTTTAGTTAAATAAACGAACACGAAGAGAGACCCTCGTTTGTTCATTATGTTCATGAACGTTTGTTTATCCATTTATTTATGTTCGTTTATATGTATGTATATATATGTGTGTGTACATAGATATATATACATACACACTTGCTCTCATACACACACAAATATACATATATATATATACACACACACACATAGTTTGTGTCTTTTATATTTAATAATGTTATGTTTGTATTATATTTGTATATGTGTTCGTTCGTTTACGTTCGGCTAAAGTTAAACGAATGAACATGAACACAAATATTCATTCGTTTATCCGTTCGTGTTTGTTTTTTTGTTCGGCTAAAGTTAAAACGAACGAACACAAGCAAGCCTTCGTTTGTTTTCATTCGGTTCGTTTACAACTCTACTGCACGTGTAATTCAAAGTTGGTTTATTCAAACACTCGAACTCAATGCCAATCAAAAAATTCTAACAAAAAAGATCTGTTGGGTATAATTAAAAGGTCTAATAAAAATGTAAAATGGTTATAATGAATAAATAGAGAATTAAGTAAAAATAAAAATAATATTTTTGCTATCTATACAAAAAGAAAAAAAAGTGGAAAAAAAAAACCAAAAAAAGAAAAAAAAAACTGCAGCCACCTTTACTACAACAACAAAAAAAACAAGTTAACTTAAACATATGAAATCCTAGCTGCGCGCGCAGCCTTAACAATTTTTATTGTGACATATATGCCCTTTTTCTTTTTATTAATTAATTAAGACAATGTAATAAATGATTGGTTCATAATGGTTCTCGCGGTTATCGCAATAAAAACGGTTCTCAAATGAACTTTTCTCTGTTTAATATAGTCTATATTTAATTCATAGTCCCAAGGGACTAATTTTAGCCCTTGGATCAACGGTATTAATGGTCCAGATTGCATTTTAAAATTTTGGACGAAGTGGTATTTTCGTAATTCACATTTGATGTTTTTACAAATCACATGTGATTTTGTATACTGAATTTTAGGACTATGCTTTTTATATAGACTATATTGAACACAACTCAATTTTATATACATAATTATTATTTATATACAAAATTGACGCTTTAAGTCGTGATATATGAAATGTCATAATATCACCATGACTTTCAAGACTTAAGGCTTAACCCTGCCGCCACGTCATGTCTCACCTTATTTAAAACATACTTTTGTTTATAGTTACAACTTTAATTTGATGTTTCAATTCGATAGTATTAAAGGTATTAATGAAAAAAGTAGAAACTAAAAAGAATAGTAAAAAAACAAAATATACATTGTAAAAGTGGTAAATAAGATTTATGAATTTACACAATTACACCTAAAACGTGACCCACGCGGGTGTTTTTTTTTCTTGTTTTATTGGTTTTTTTATTTTATTAACTTATATTTTAAGTTTACGAGAAATTTGGTATTTAGCTTAGCTTATAAACTTATCTTTAGTAAAAATAAACTAATTTTGATAAGCCAAGTGAAAAAAAACTTTTTTTCTGCATATGAGCTCATAAGCTTATCCTTGTACAGTTACATATATATTCTTATCTTTCTTCTTTTTCTCCACACCTTTTCTTCTTCAAATGTAAGCATGCCTTCTTTTAGTTATTTTACAATAATAAGCTAAGTCAAACACTTTTTTAAAATAAGCTTATTAGCTTTTAAGTCATAATTTAATCTAAAACTATTTTCACTAATAAGTTCAAAAACTAAAAATCTGATAAGCTTAAGCTAAAAAAAAACTTACCCAAACACTTTCTAAGGGTATGTTTGACGAAAATAGCTGGTAGCTATAGCCGGAAGATACAAATTACAATTTGAGGTACTTGCTTACATTAAGATGAATTTGATCGCCGATTGCATGTTAGTAACCAAGTGGAGTTATGAGATGATATCAAAGCTCTTGGAAATCTGATTTCCCGTCTGGGAATCATCGGTGACCAACTAGATTGTTGAGATTTCAAAAATGTTGTCATAGTAAACGGAATCTATCAATGGGTGGAGTTAGGTGATGGGAGGTAAAGGTAGAGTTATGTAGAACATTTCTGAAATAAGTCCGAGATCTAGAAAAATCATGGCCGAGAAAAAGTAACGAGATCACGACAGTTCACAATACCTGCCCTTTCTAAAATCTTGAAACCTCAATAGCGGACGTTTCACCTTCAAACCTTTGCCTCTTTATGTCCTCACGCCTTAGTCAGTGTGTGTTCTTGAGAACAAAGAATATGAAAGTGTATATGTGAATGTAAGTCGAGGAGGGGTAAAAGTAAAACCATAAAACCACCATGTAGCCTATTAGTTATAAAATACAAAAGAAATGAGAATTAAAAGTTTTATACGCATATACTAGAAACCTTTAAAGTTCGATACACACAATAGGAAAACGTGTCGAGTTGGATATTTTTGATAAACTAAACCATTAAAAATGGTAAATATTAAATATTAGCGAATGAAAATAGATCATTCCCAGTTTGCTATTAAATAATTATAAAAGGCAAAGAAATTTGAATTTTAAAAAATGGTGACACTAGGGAAAGCGTCATCGACTTGAGTGGTAGGGCATACGTAAGGGCATAATTGTGTTATAATGAAACGAATATACATGATTGTATTTTCAATATAAGTCATCAATCATTATCGTTATAATTAAGGCCAATAATTAAAAAATGTAATTGATTATAAAATATTTTAAAATGATAAAACTAAAATTTGGTTAAATATGATTATTTAAAATATAATATAGAGTAAATATGATATTTAAAAGGGTTTAGTTCATATAAATGTATTAAACTTGTCACCTTTTGCTATTGTGTATTCTGAACTTTCAAACTTACTATTTAATGTATTGATATTACAAATCTTACCATTTTATGTATCAAACTTGGTTATAGAAGGTAAGGTGCTGATGTGGCACCGGTTTAATTGAGGTGGCAATGACATGGCAGTGATTTGGTAGCTGACATGGTTTTCCTTCTTTAAAAAGTTTATTCAAAAACATAATAATAATAATAAATTGTAATAATGATAATAATAATAAGAAGAACGGTTTTGGAAATCAAAATTTCCAATTAAAGTTTCCTACTTTCCTATAGGAATCCACTTTCCAAAATCTTGGTTTTCATTCTTTACAAAAAATTCAAAATCAAGCCTATGTTTCATGATTCCGATTGAGATTCCAGGGGTTCTTGCTTTAATTCAACCCCGGTGTTTGATGATTGTAGTCTTACGATTTAATCAGTTCAAGTTCATCAGAGAGATCGAATTTTCAAAATCTAAATTGAATGGTTCTTGCTTCAGATCTGGTAAGTAGTTTTGATTTAGGATTTTATTCGGTTTGGGTTCGTTTCATAGATTCATCGAGCTTCTATTTCTGTTATAGGGTTCGATTCATCGAGTTGTTTGCGTTTCATAGATTCATCAAGTTTTCTTCTTCATTTCTGTTATAGGGTTTTCTGATATTCGTAGAGCTTCGATTTTAGGGCTTTCATTTGTTCGATTTTAGGGTTTTCATCTATTTTATGGTTTTCAAACACAGGGATGGTGAGATCGATTTTAGGGTTTTCAAACACATGGATGCTTTGTTCGATTTGATCTGTTTTTTGTTTGGTTTTTTCATCTTTTTCTACATCTGGGTTTCATCTTTTACAAGCATCTTCATGTTCTTCATCTTCTTATTATATTCATAAAACCATAAATCTCGTGTTTCTGGGTTTCATCTAGATTCTATTTGTTCTTTTGTTTAGGGTTTTCAACTGTATTTCGATTTTGATTTGGATTTTCAGGTTGTGGATAAGATGAGGATTTGTTGAATATGAAGATGAACATGATTAGATGAAGATCTGCTTAATAGTCAACACTTGTATAACTTGAAGATGAAGATGTATTGAATCTGATGGTGTTCTAGTCCATTAATAATAATAAAATAAAGGGTTAAATATGAGTTGGCACTAATTAATGATGTGGCAATTTAAGGATATAAAAAATAATTAGAAAATAACAAAATTAACCTGCTACTTGCTTAAAAGGTTAAGTGATGCACAATTAGTAACTTTCAAAACTCCAATACATTAAATGGTAAGTTTGCTAGTTTGATACACACAATGGCAAAATATGACAAGTTGGATACATTTTTAGTACTAAACCCTATTTAAAATTAAGATGGATAAATACGATATTTAAAGGTTTATTAAAGGCATATATGAAATTCTCAATAATAATTTTGAGTCAAATTAAAGTTAAAATTGAGTCCAATTTTGACAAAAAGTCAAAATTAGATTTAAATATAAGAATTAGTAAGTTTCAAATAATGATTTGTATATATTTTTTTATCGATGTTAGTCTTTATTTATAACAAAAGATTAGTTTTAAATATAAAAATTATGAAGTTACAAATAGTGATTTGAGAATATAAGAGAGTTTAAAAGGATACTAACAAAATTCTACCAACAAAATATTATATTTAAAACTTTTATTGTATTAAACTAGTTAAATTATGACAACAATGCTTTTAAAACTACTCTTTATATTACAAATAAAAACATTTTAAGTATTTTCTGGCGTTCATTTGGTTTTTGTATAAAAATAAATCTAATGTAAATTAATATTGTTTTAATAATTAGACGATTTTAATGTTTCTATGTGAAAACAATATATGTAGCTAGAAGTACTTATAATAAGTATTTTCACGCTTATAAACACTTTAATAATTAAATGATGAAACAACTAACATTTTTTAAATTATAGAAAAAACTAGCAAGGAGTTAGAAGTAAAAGAAAAAGAAAAGAACTAAGAAAAGCAAATTAAGTAGGAAAAGCAAACACACAACTCCAAGTATGCCAATCAATTTTCTTCTTCAATTTACCCTCTTGTGTTGATCCAAAATAATGGGAGACTTTGAATCCATTGCACCCATCTTTTTATGCAATCCTTTTTCCCCTCATGAACCAATTCATTCCTTAATTTCTAGATTTTCTAGCAAGTAGTGTAGGTGATTGTGCTTAAAATTTGCAGTTCGAACCTTTAAAATTAAAAGATCCCCCCTAAGATAAAAGGCCAACACTCGAGTCCGGGGAGCATCAACATTCCACTATTTTGTAATTTTCATAATGACCGATTTTGCCAAAGTAGTTAACAGACAGGCGTAATTCTGACTCAAGGGTAGAGAAGCGAAAAGGGCAAGCTTTAGAAACCGGTATAATACCTTGACGAGCAAGATTGCTGAATGTAGCCTACTTTTCATGTTGCAATTTACAAGCAAAAATGTTTACCTTGCTAGGAAGAAAAGAGATCCAATTCGTTTGAAGGCCTCTATTATTAGACAATAGCTTTTGATCCATAATTTTTGAAAATGAAGCAACAAAACACCCGTCGAGTCCAAGGCCCATTTCCAAACTACGATTTCAGCACAAAGGCCCATTTCCAATTTACGATTCTATCATCCTAATGAAATGACTAACATAACTCTCATTTAAAGTGTTTGCGAGTGTAGAAGTACTTAACATGGGTGCTGCTAGAAATATATATTCTATGCCCTTACTCCATATCAATGTTGGTCTATTGCTTTTCATGCCCCTGTCAAAAAGAGAAAATAATGCCCCTATATGTGAACCGTACTAAAGAGACATAAATATAAATTTATAAACTAGAAATATAAAACACGTTATTTAAAAGTATTAGCATACTAACAAAAAAAGAAGATTTTGATAAGTATTTTATGTTACAAAAATAGAATAAAAATTACTTGGAGATACAAGTCCATATTAACATCTATACTCTCTAGTGTCGCAAGTACGTTTTAAAGTTTGCAAATGTTGATATGTTTGAAATTCTATGTTGCAAAGTTTTAAAGTTTATTGATATTGATATGTTTTAAAGTTTGCAGATATTAATATTAGCATCAATGATAAACTGAATTTAAATCACAAGTCTACAAGACTAGTTAAATATATGAATAAGAGATTGTTTAGAGATATTTTTAAAATACAAAAGCATAAGATCATATTCATATCACTATATTGATTCATTCATCTAAATGGAGAGAGGCCTTCATGCTATTTACGATTGATCCACTGTGTATTTGTATGATTAATTAATCTTTTAAAATAGCATTCATTTATTAAGAAACATGAAATATAGAACATAAATAATATCCTAATTCTTGATCGATTGACAACTAGCCATTAATTGAAGAAATAACAAAACAGGAAACTAGTAATATGGAAACAAAACCCAAAAGGCAATTAGTGTCTCCGTCACTCGGTGTTGAACACTAGAAATGTCAAACGCTGAGTATGGTGTATTGATGAACTAATTGATTCTTGATTTCTAGTGAAACATGAAGAACGATGATACCTAAGAGTCGGTCGATGAATGATGATGTCGATAAGTCCAGAGTCAGGACTAGGAATGAGCAAATAGCAGTATTGATTTTTTTAATCCCTAATGGACCTAGTATAAAGTAAATTGGACTAAGCAAATGATGCCGTGTAGCCTAATGATGCTTTGGGCAAGGCCTAATCTGCCTATAAGTTGGGTTGGCTATGCTTCATATACTTAAAATAATATAAATATAGCATTAATATAATATTCTGTGCCATTTACGTTTGTAATCACTTCATATCTTTAAAATAATATAAATATAACATTAATAAAGTATTAAACTAATTGAATTATGACAACAATGCTTTTAAAACTAGTCTTTATATCACAAATAAAAACATTTTAATTATTTTCTGGTGTTTATTTAGTTTTTGTATATATAAGAAATCTAATGTAAATTAATATTGTTTATTTTTCGGTGTTTATCACAAATATGTGAATGTACCTAAGAGATATATAATATAAATTTATAAACTAGAAATATAAAACACATTATTTAAAAGTATTAGCAAACTAACAAAAAGGAAGATTTTGATAAGTATTTTAAGGTTTGCAAAGTTTGAAATTTTATGTTGCAAAGATCTCACACAAATATGTTTGTTACCATCAATGTTGTTGGTGATACTACTATTAGTCTATTACTTTTACATCTAGGTATTTTTTATAAGGAAAGCATATACACAAAATACAACACTAGTCATGAATACCCATCAAACATACTCAAGCAAACAAAAACCTTTTAAGTTCAATGTTTGAATGGTCATTCACTTTTATGGTCATGTTCAAATCACTTTTGTAGGGCCTTAGACTAATAACTTTATTAAAATTTATGGTACACAACAAAGACTCAAATAAACATTAATATTAGCATCAATGATAAATCAAATTTAAATCACCAGTTCAAAAATCACAATTCTACAAGACTAGCTAAATATACAAATAACATATTGTTTAGAGATATTTTTAAAATACAAAAGCATAAGATCATATTCATATCACTATAACTATATTGATTCATCTAAATGGAGAGAGGCCTTCATGCTATTTACTATTGATCCATTGTATATTTGTATGATTAATTCATCTTTAAAAATAGCATGCATTTGTTGAGAAACATGAAACATAAAACATAAATAATATTCATATCGCAAACCAGAATTCCAAAAGCATGCCCGATGGATGGAATGCACAAATGCCTGATTCTTGATCAATTGAGAACCAACAATTAATTGAATAAATAACAAAACAAGAAATTAGAAATCTAGAAACGATGGACAAACCCCAAAAGTCAATTCGTGTCTCAGTCACTCGGTGTTGAACACTAGAAATGTCAAATGCCGAGTATGGTGTATGGATAAACTAATTGATTCTTGATTCTTGTGAAACGTGAAAAAATGATGATACCTCAGAGTCGGTCAGTGAATGATGATGTCAATAAGTCGAAAGTCAGGACTAGGAAGGAACAAATAGCAGTATTCATTTTTTAATCCCTAATGAACCTAGTTTAAAGTAAATTGGACTAAACAAATGATGTCCTGGGCGAAGGTCCGATCTCCCTATAAGCTGGGTCGGCCATGCTTCATATACTTGAAATAATATTAAACATAACATCAATATAATATTTTGTGCCATTTACGTTTGTAATCACTTGATATGTTTAAAATAATATAAATATAACATTAATAAATTATTTTACACATATGTATGATTTAAAAACATGAACTCTAGTTGTAAAAGTGTCATTACCAAAAAAGATTAGTCAAACTGCGGGTCAAACCAGAATATGCAGAATGGGACATATAAATTATCATTCTACCTTCTGTCAATGTGTCGTCGTTTTAAACAAAACCGTGAAACACCATGTTCGTTCTTTTCTCTTTCCTCTGTCAACCGATCCTCGTGTCACCATTTCTCTTCCACAATCACCATCTTTGATAATTCAATCCATAATCTGTAATCTCACTCAGAAGATTCTCTGAGTCACAAATGATTTAGAACTCAACAACAATCGACAGCTGAAGCACGGAGTCTTTGATTAATCGATAATGCCGGTGCTGGCGTCTATAGATCAACGTAACAGGCGGTTGCGGTCAAGCTACGGCGGAGGAACTGGCGGTGGAGATTTTAGTCCTGACTCGGTTATATATTCATTCGATTCTAGTTTCAATCTCTTCTCTTCTTCGGCTTCAGCTTCTGCTAGTGTGGAGCGTTGTTCATCTTCTTCCGATGTCCTTGATAACGAGTCTCTCGTCTCCGATATGTCTCTGGTAGCTTCCTTTTCGAACACTTTACGATATCCTAGTTCTTTTGGGTTTTATCTGTAATCAAAGTGTGTCAGATTATCAGTATAATGTGTTTAAATCCAAATGTGCATGCGATAATTGGCTCGATTTGATTGATGTTAACTGACGAATTTTGGCACCTTATGAAATTGATTTGGTATCTGTAAGCCTAGGGATAATTTAAATCATTTAATTTCAATTTCATCTTCCCCGAAGCTTTTGTTCTAAAACACAATTTGAATTTTGATACAGCATTCGTTTGCGAGAGGTTTAGATCCAGATCCAAACAAGAGTTGCTCGGTAAGTAAGAATAGAGTTCCCAACGAAAAAGGAAAAAAGGTGGAAAAAGCAGAAGGTATAATGTGACCTTCCTAATTCCTACTGTAGTAATTAAAGAGAAATTGAAGGCTAAAACCTAAAAAGCTTTTCGCTGTAAAGAGATTTGAATTTTACAGGTCAATTTCTGTTTCTAATTAATGCAGCTATAAAAGAATACATCGGTGCAGATACTGATGGTGAAATTCAGACCCTATATTCAGCACGAAGTTCCTTCTCTCATAGTAAAGGTCCGTACAGGTTGGATAAGATTCGTAAGATGGCTTTAAGTTGACATGTTTGCTTATTAAATAGCTAATTAGTTGATTCTCTGGTAGCTAATGTAAGCTTGATCTTTGATCAGAATGCCAAAACCTAAAATCAAGATCTGAAATTCTAGTAAGGAAGTCTGGCAGGAGAAGACCTGCATCTTTGGATCTGAACAATCAAGCGATGAATGTCACCGGGTCTTCCCCAAGATTAGGAGCTGCCATGAAAAGCTCAGTTTCAGCCCGGAGATCAGGCATGTTTCCAAGCCCAGGAACACCTAATTATCGTTCCACAAGCTTTGGGGTTCAGAAAGGTTGGAATTCAGAACGTGTGCCTTTGCATGCAAATACTAACCGGATTACGTCAATGCCTTACAATAATGGAAGAACATTGCCTTCCAAATGGGAAGATGCAGAGAGGTGGATAATAAGTCCAGCTGCAGGAGACAATGCTTTGAAGCCTTCGGTTCACCAGCAGGAACGACCCAAGTCAAAGAGTGGACCACTTGGGCCTCATGGGTCTACGTGCTATTCCATGTATTCTCCTGCAGTGCCTAATTTTGAAGGAGGGAATGTTAGGAGTTTTGTCACTGAACCAGCACTTCCAACCGGAGTAAATGTGGATAACAATTTCTTGACTCAATACCAAAGTGGGCGCGAAAATGATAAGAACTTCCCCTCACTGATGGATCATTGTATTGCAAGGTCAGTCAGCATACATGGTTGTTCTGAAATGCTGAGTCATTCATTGTTGCAGATTACTCAAGGTAAATCAGTACCTCTTCTTGCCTCATCTTTTACTTTACAAACATTTTATACGATTCACATAAAGAGTCATATGGTCTCTATTTCTTAGCTTCATATTTTGTGTAATAATAAGTATGACTTCAGGGTCTGTTTGTTAGACATGCATTATGTAGGATTAAGTAGTAAATTAGGCAACTATGGTATTTCCAGAGTATAAACATGGTTCGGGTTAAGGCGTACACTATAGGGATGTAGGTTCTACTCTTAATTCCTTGGTTACTCTTCTGATGTATCATGTTATAATTTCTGGGTTTTGATTGGCTTTTCATCACCATACAGATAATAAATTTGGTGGTTTAGTAGATGCTTCCACCAACATTTCTCGTGATGTATCAAGGAGGGATATGGCAACCCAAATGAGCCCTGAGAGTAGTCCCTGTTCATCTCCAAGGAAAACGACCTCCATCTCTCTGTCAAGTTCAGTCCTAGCTGTAGATTTACATCATGTTTGTCCTTCTAAAGCAGATATCAGAGATGTACAAGTAGATGATCAGGTCACTCTGACTCGATTCTCTAAGAAATCTAGAGGTAGTCGAATTCCAGGTCAGGGGTCAGATGACGTGGACCGCTGGACAAATGAAGGTTCAGAGATGAGAAAGAGCCTCTCAAAGTAAGGGATAACATTCAATTCTGTGACTACTTTCGTATTTCAATATTCACATTGTTGTACTCAACTGCTGAGAGTGAGAATCTGTACTCCTTTTTTAAAATTACAATATGTAAATTTTCATGTTGAAGTATAGATAAGATGGTATTTGTTACCATGTATATATTAATAACATTAATCTTCATTGGTAGTGCATCACTGATTCTTTTTTCATTTACCAGGGTTACGAGGGAGGAAGCTAAAATTACAGCATGGGAGAACCTGCAAAAGGCAAAAGCAGATGCAGCAATAAGGAAATTAGAGGTTTCGTTCACGTTTCCTATGCTTTTTAATTTTTATTTTGCAAGACTCATGATTTATATAGGATACAATTTGCATATTTTTGATGCTGTTCTGTATAGTTCTAGATTTTGTTACAGGGTTCTGTCTACGCTTTCACTTATAAGCTTTCCATGGAATTTGTGGAATACAGTTGTGATGCGAACGCCATAAAAGAGTGAAAATCAGCGAGATATTCTTTACTAGTTAATGTTTTAAATATAATTTCAAAAACTCCGTTCATTTCAATAATGACAATTTATAATTTTTGAATTAAAATGATTTATTATGCTATAAGCATTAAGAATATACTTGGTACGACTTTTGATCCATTTGACCCATTTTTCATTTTAACTGATATTCTTTTTTCATTTGACTCATTTGACCTGTAAATAAATGGATCTAAATGCATAGAGTTGGTGGTATTGGTTTATAAATACGACGGCAGTTGGTTCTCACTTGAGTTATGTCGTTTCAGATGAAATTGGAAAAAAAGAGATCATCATCAATGGATAGGATTGTGCATAAGCTACGATCAGCTCAAAAGAAAGCCCAAGAAATGAGAGAATCATTATTATCTAACCAGTCTCATCAAGTTGCTAGATCTTCTTCACTCAAGGCCATCTCACTCATCAAGACTTGCCATATACGTTCGTTGAGTGGCTGCTTTACCTGCCCTGCTTTTTGACAAACTATCTGTTTTTGGTGTCAGTCTCATACACCAGGTAATCTCATTACTTTCTAGATTTCAACAAGATTGAAGTTTTACACATGAACATATTTTGCCACCCTGCCTAAACCATTTACTGATTTCCCATTCTTTAGTTGTTCAACCACTTTTACGTGGAAGATTTCTCAATCTATGACCAGGTCTGAAGAGTCTGAAGGTGAATCAAAACTCGAGAAGCTATCAGGAAATTGAGTCAGGATTTTGTATTGATCACAATTCATATTTTCTGAAAGTAGTAATGTAGTATACAAGATCTCTTTTTGCCAAGATCCACCAATTAGGAAATCTAAATTTGCCAGAAGTCCAATGTGCCATTCTCTTATTCTAGTTAATCTCAAGTTCTATGAGATTCAAAAAAAGGAATAAACAAAAACAAAAAATCCTGCTTTCTTTTGAAAACCAACGATTATATCGTGAGTTTGCGACTAACATTGCTGCTAACCATGGCGCATAGAAATTGATGTTTTCTGGAATTACAATCAGAAAATATGCAAGCTTTGGAATCCACACCGCGTAACAACGTGAACACTAATTTGGAAATGCGATTATAACTATAAGCATCGGAGTTCGATTTGTGGATTTTACAATTAGCAATCCTGATTTGCGATTGTGAGTTTTAACATGCTTTATTAATGTATACTAGACGAGATAAGTTTAGAGTGATGTATCTACAATAGCGTCATGATGCAATAGCGTGCATATCGTTCTTTATCATCAACACATTTCCACACATTAATACATTCTTTAATCATTCTGCTGCACAACTTGTTCATGCTTATTGATTAGTCATGGTTGGAGCAAGATCAGTCCCAAGTAGAGTGACATCAATGTAGTCTTTGGGACCATGAGCTGCTAATCCTGGAATTATCGTTCCAATCAATCTATACAATCTTTCTATATGATTTTCCTTGTATTCTTTGCCCTTCCAATATGGCAAAATGAAACCCCTAATTACCTCCCAAAACGCGTTTATATACTTCGGTATAACCCACACCAACGAGAAGTAGTTCTTGTTCGGTTCTTCCTCCATAACCTAAATTTTACATTTAAAAAGTTAGTCATGTCAACATAAACTCACAATCACATAGATGTGTTTGTGTACTAATAGTGTATTATTGCTCCCGACTAACATATAGTTTGAGAAAACAGAGTACTTTACCTTGCCGTTGTAGAAGCTATCGAAGTATAGACTTCGCCCAAAGTGTTTAAAGAATAGAGATCTATCATCATAAGGTAATCTAGGCACCATATCATTCCCATAAACATACCTAAAATACCTCACATCATGTTCTTTAATCACCTTCATCATGAATCTCCCAAAAGACTCATCCCCTACTCTTGGCTGCCCAAAGGTATACACCCCTTCTAACCTCTCCAACAACCATCTCTCTTCATGTAAACCAAGAATACCCACAAACAAGATCGCTAGCGCCCCTCCTAAGCTATGGCCCGTCACTATAAACTTTGCGTTTGTGTTCATTTCTAGAATCTTTTTGAGCTTTTCTCTGATCTTATAGTAAGCAAAAGGGTGCTCCTCAGTTGGATTTGGTGATGGTTCGAGTTCTTTTGGCCAACCTTTGATCTTTTGTAAACCGAGTGCTTTCATGAACCCCCCATGGACTCGACCAATGGGTTTCGGGCTGTTTGTGTCTTTGAGCTCGTACCATGAGATATCAACATCTGTCATCCAGTTGTTGGCGTTGAATGGGTGGGTCCCTCTAAATGCTACTACTATCAAGTTGGGGTCTGATGTATCTTGAAACATGGTTGCATATGTTGTGTCTTCATTTTGGTAATCTCCAAATCAGAAACATAACCTATTTAGTAACTTAACACATACAATCTTATAGTTTGTAAGATCTCATAAAACTAAATATTTATTGTTACATATCTTACCATTCCTAAATTTGTAGAAGTCAATAAACTCCATCTGAAAAAACAAAGAAAACAAAAATTAAGTGTTATTGCACAAAACTATTTGATTGATTACAAAATAGATGATAGGTACACATGTCCCTTATTTTCAATGGGAAGGATCTTTACTTCATCAACTTCCTTAAGTAAATATTACTCATCCAACCATATAGTTCTCCAAGTTTGATTATGTCAAATGCCTTTCATTATGAAACCATCTCTAATGATTTTCAATTAGCCAAATTCTTAATTTCTTCCATTTCCAACTATTTACTTCAAAATCCCATCTCCCAGCAATTTATAGTACTTTAATTTCTTTTTCTACAATATTTTTAATGATTAATGAAATCTTATGTTATGTTAATTTATCTTAAACTTAACCTGCTACTGTAATTTCTATTCTTTATATGCCAAAAGGTACGATTAAGAGTGAGATAACGACATATGATAAAATTAAAAGCAAAAATTTAGAGAGAGAAAATAATTAATCCAAGTGTCAATCGATGAATAGATTAGACATATGATTAAGTTGATTTATCATGCATATATATCATCACTACAATGTAATATAATAGTTAGTATATCCATGACGAGATAGGAACTGTTGCCTTGTTATTGTCGCAAAACAAAACAAATTCCTGTTAAATGTCCCCAACGCCCCCACAATCTACCTTGCATTCGAAACTCGACCCATGACCAACCCAAAAATTTCTGGTTTTGTTTTTTCATATCAGGTTCAACATTTTTATCCAAATGATAGAGATTTAGCATTTAATGTGGTGGATTTTAATTTCATTTTATACAAGGAAGTTAGTTTTAAACATTGAAAAAAACCTTCAATAGCAAAACAAGATTAAAAGGTACAACATTATCGTTTTAGTTTTTCTATTTTTAGTCTTGTTAATGGTGGAACATATTATTAACGCATGTCCTTGTTAAGTGTGGAGGCTAAATTACCTGCACTACGCCAAGGAAACAAATCACAAGAGGAGACTTCGAGGGAAAATGACCGGTTATTGAACTTGGATGCTCCAAGCCGTTGAGCATTGTTGCTCGGCGTGGAGTATTCAACCTTGGGGTTTTGGTTTATTTCTTCATGAGGGTTGCACGATAGGTAAACAGGGTGCAAGACACGAGCTTTGTGACTAAGGATTGTAGTTGTTTGTTCTCGGATGGTTCACGTGGAGAGGTATTAGTGCACGTCGTGCGCTATGTTGTGCCGGATAAATGTGTTAGACGGAAGTGATTAATTAGGGTTTAGCTATTAATCCTAGCTGTTCTCCTATAAATACAATCTCATGTAATCTATAATATTTGAGCATATTAATTTAAATGTAATATTTAGTTTCAGTCGTGGATGTAGCTTGATTACATTGATCAAGTGAACCACACAAATCTCGTGTTTTTGTTTCTCATTTTACAATTTGCTTGTGTTGGTGTAATTGTATGGGTCTATTCCACGTTTCCTTATAATTCATATCAGAGCTAGGTTTTTTTGGTTCACATTGAAGCAATGGAAGAAGATGAAAAGATTAAGACCGACAAGTTTGACAACCATTATTTCGGTTTCTAGAAGATGCAGATCGAGGATTATCTGTATCATAAGAAGTTACATCTATAGACGATACCAGTAGATATAAAGCAGAAATATTGAGATTTGATGGATAGGTAGGATCTTGGTGTGGTCAGGTTATCATTGATGAAGAATGTTGCGTACAATATCTACAATGAGAAGACCACATTCGGTTTAATCAAGGCGTTATACAACATGGACAAAAAAACATCCGCTTCAATAAGGTTTTTCTTGATCCAACAGTTGGTGAATACGATGATGAAGGAAGGGGCATGCATCACGGATCGTGTTAACGAATTTAATTCGATACTCTCAAGATTGATGTCGGTGGATATTAAATTCGGTGATGAGGTACATGCTCTCTTATTATTATCTTCTTTACACAAAAGCTGCTTTAGCACTGTCACATTAGTTAGTAGTTCATCTGGAATTGCTAAGCTCATGTTTGAAGGGATTCAAGATTTGATACCCGGAGAACATATCCGTTGGAGGAATTCCATAGAATCCTCGAGTTCGTTGCTAAGTGACAAGGGCAGGGGTAGAAAAAGTTGACAGAGGTCAAGGTCAGAATAGAAACAGATCAAAATCTAGGAAGATGAGCCAGTCAAAGAACCTGAAGGATATTACATGTTGGAATTGCAAATAGAATGGACACTTCTAAAAAGTGTATAGATCAAAAGGCATAGAAAGAGGTGGATGTTGCTATTGATGATTGTGGTGATGCTTTAGTCTGTAGTGTAGAGTGCTCAGTTGAATCCTAGAATATGGATTCGGGTGCATCATTCCATGTCACTCATGCAAGAACTGATGCAGATTTTAAGTCTTCTGGCAAAGTTTGATTAGCCGACGACAAGAAACTTGAAATTACAGGTATTGGAGATATCGTTCTCATGACTTCTATCGGTACAGATTGGACTAAAAAAATATGAATTATGTTCAAGAAAATGAAGTTTCAATGGGGCAGTTGGATGATGAAGGACATCAAGTAGCTTTCAGGGATCACCGGTGGACAATGGTAAAATGGAATATGATTGTTGCTCGTGTTCAGAAAAGAGGGACATTATACATGGTAGAGGTACCGACTGATGATGTGAATGCAACTGTTAGTGAGGACGCAAGCAGTTCCACTACATGGCACCAAAGGTTTGGGCATATGAGTGAGAAAGGTATCAATGAGATGAGTTTCAAAGGTAAGATTCCGGGGTCTAAGAAGGTAACAGTTGGTTTTCGTGAGCCATGTGTACTCAGAAAACAGAAAAAGGTTATCTTGCCAAGTCTGGAACGTCATCCAAGGTTAGGAAGTTGGAGCTTGTTCATACCGAGGTGTATGGGCCTACATTATAGGTATAGGTTTATTATCTTAAAAATAATTCTAAAGTTTTTAGTATCTTTAAGAGACGGAAAGCTGCTGTCGAGAATGAAACTAGTTTGTAGATGAAATGTTTAAAGTCTAATAATGGGATTGAATATAACGGCAAGGATTTTGTTGATTTTTGTGCAAAAAATTGAGATAATGATGATTAAAACAATTAAAGAAGCTCCTCAACAAAATGGAGTCGTTGAAAGAATGAAAAGAATAATGCCTAAGATGTTTTGGGTAGATTTAGTTAACACATTAGCATAACTGATAAATCGTGGACCCTCAGTCCCATTCGGATTCAAGATTCCAAAAGAAAAATGCTAAGGAAAAGATGTACATCTTGCATACTTGAAGATATTTGGTTGTGATGCGTATGTAAATGTCAAAGATGCCGATAGAGACAAGCTGAGGAAAAAGCATAGAAGTGTGTGTTCACTAGCTATTGTTCAGATGAAATAAGATACTGGTTTTGAGATGATCAAGGTAAAAAGGTCATCAGAAGTAGAGATGTTATATGCAATGAAAACTCACTATACAAAGACAAGTCTTCAGCAAATTCTAAGACTGTAAAAGAACCAAACAGAAAAGATCAAGTGATTTTTAAATATGACTCAAATGATGACCTTGCAAATTCAAGTAGGCTTATAGAAAATGTAGAGAAATATAAGACCTCCAACGAGATACTTTCTGTTAGCAATTTATTTGTTGTTGACAAAAAATGGTGACCCAAAATCTTATCTAGAGGCCTTAACAGTTAAAGAATTTGTACAACGGGAGAAATATATAAGGGACGAGATTGATTCACTTAGAAGAACTAGACGTGGTCCTTGGTCAAGTTACAAGCTAGGAAGAAAGTGCTACAGAATAAATGGTTGTTCAGGGTAAAAGAAGAATCTAATGGCAACAAATGATATAACGATAGATTGGTGGCTAAGGTTTTCCAACAATAAAGAGGACTTGACTATAACGAGATCTTCGCTCCAGTTGTTAAGATGAGTGCAATCATATTTATTTTGAGCATTGTTGCAGTAGAAGACTTACATCTAGAGAAGTTAGATGTTAAGACAACATTCTTACATGGCGACCTTGATGAAGACATTTACATGGTACAACTAGAAGGTTTTCATATTGTTGATAAGGACAACCTGGCATGCAAATAAAAGAAAAGTTTGTGTAGGTTGAAGCAAGCATCAAGGCAATAATATTTGAAGTTTGACAACTTTATGCAAAGGAGGTACACAAGGTGTGAATGGATCACTACTGCTACATAAAGAAATTCAGATCCTCTTATATTATATCGTTGTTATATGTTGATGACATGTTGATTGCATGATCATATATGGGGGAAATCACCAGGTTAAAGAAATAATTATCTCAAAACTTAGAGATGAAAGATTTGGGTGAGGCGAGACAGATACTAAGCATGAGCATTATCATAAATAGAACAAAAGGTACTCCTAAACATTCCCAACAAAAAAATATTTTGAATTGTTTAGATACGTTCGGGATGAATGACGCCAGAGTCAAAAGTATACCTATGGCAACTCATCTGAAACTTTCAATGAAGCAATCACCTCAGACGAATGAAGACAATGAAGAAATGACTAAAGTTCATTGTGCATTAGCAGTTGGAACTTTAATGTATGCAATGGTTTGCACAAGACCAGATATTGCTCATGAAGTGCGAGTTGTTAGCAGATTTATGTCAAATCCTAGTAAAGAGCATCGGGAGGTGGTTAAGTGGCTGTTACGCTACTTAAAAGGGAACTTCTAAAACATCATTGCGTTTGAGGAAGAAAGTTGTTAGTTTAGAAGGCTTTGCTGTTACACATTTAGGGGCTTGTTCAAATTCAGGCAAGAGCACTACAGGTTATGTGTTCAAAGTTGGAGGATCTCCAGAAAAGTGTTGCTCTCTTAACCACATAAGCAAAATATATGACAATTTCAGAAGTAAGTAAAGAGCTTATGTGGTTGAAGAATTTCCTATTAGAGTTAGGCATGAAGCTTTATGACATTGTTTTCTATTGTGATCATCCGAGTGTACTTCATCTCGCAAAGAATCTAGTGTTTCATAGCAAAATGAAACACATTCAGATGAGGTATCACTTTATCAGGGAGTTAATAAGTGTTGGCATGTTGTCTTTGAAAAAGATACTTGGTACGAAGATTCCAGCTAATATGTTTACTAAGGTGGTGACAACAGATAAGCCGAAGCTTTGCACAACTTCATCTGGTCTTTAGGCTAAGGGGTGATGAATGAAGACACCAATCTAGAGATTAGAAGATGAGAAGGTTACTGAGATTACGAGTTTTGGATGATAGTTGAGTCAATCAGCTTCCAAGTGGGAGATTGTTGAGTGTGGAGGCTAAATTACATACACCGTGCTGAGGAAACATATCACACGAGGAGGAGATTTTGAGGAAAGCTGACCGAGTATTGAACTTGGATTCTCGACACCATGGGTCATTGTTTCTTGGCGTGGAGTATGCGACCTTGGGGTTTTGGTTTATTTGTTCACGCGGGTTGCACAACAGGAAAATATGGTGCACAATGTGAGCTTTGTGACTAAGGATTTTAGTTTTTTATTCTCGGATGGTTCACGTGGAGAGGTATTAGTGCACATCGTGCACTACTATGTTGGGCCAGATAAATGTGTTAGGAGGTAGTGTTTAATTAGGGCTTAACTATTAATCCTAGCTGTTCTCCTATAAATACAATCTCACATAATCTGTGATCTTTGGAAAACCTAATAATAAAATTAATCTTTAGTTTTGGTAGTGGATGTAACTTAATCACATCGATCAAGTGAACCATGTAAGTCTGTGTCTTTGTTTCTCGTTTTACAATTTTCTTATGTGTTGGTGTTATTGTTTGGGTCGATTCCGCATTTTCTTACAGTCCCCTACCTTTTTAATCAACTTTCAAGGACTTGTCACTTCATCAACCAAATCTAAACCACCTCTCTATAAAGTCAACTAAAGATCAAGAAGAAATGTATGTATGAACACATATGAGTTCTAGATCAAGGCAAAGAGTTCTTCATTAAATTACATTAGTTGGACAAACTTTTAGTGAGTTAGTTTATAAGTTCGAATTTCTAATAGAAGCATCGTCTCTTGATTCTTCATTGAGTTTGTGCTAATTCTTTATTTTTTATTTAATTAATTGAATTTTGTTTCACTACTATAACTCATAATATTTGATTTCTATTGGTATGAATTATACTTGAAAATGTTTATGTGTGATGAATCGTAAAATATTTATTCAAAAAGAAAAGCAAGGATTTGTATTAAGCACCCCTTCTACAATTGCAATCATTGTTATACTTGATGTAGGACCAATAATTAGTATTTGAACAGGTTAAATAACTTGAATCTAATCTGTTCTTGAATACAATACGTTTTTTGGCCTCCTTAAATTCTTCAATAATTCCAAACACCGGGTTCGTTTCTAGATTCTTAATGCTTGATATTGAAAACTTTTCTACGTAGAAAAGTAGAACCTTCCTCCTTATGACCATTAGACTACAATAAAACAATGGCTAATGGCCCAATTGTTCCAATAACTACTTTATCAAACAATCCACCACTTAAGACATTACTCATGTCACAAGATCAGTCATCAAGCCTCACAACCAATAGACTGTTGAAGGAAAGGTTTGCTAACCTAGATGTAAAGGCAAGGTTAGCCATTTACAATTGCCCTTCCAAAAGAAGTTTATGATTCCTTAGAAGGATGCATGATAGTAGAAGAGATCAAGGAGACACTCTGAATTGCCTATGAACACATAAGAAGTAAAGGAAAATAAAAGGCTTCATTTAAATAAATAGTGTTTTTTACTCTAAAATGTGATTGTGCAACTCAAACATATACTAGATTTAACTTTGTGGTAAATTATTTAAGGTTGGTATTGTGAAGACTAAGTATGTCTTGGTGAAAAATCTCTTGGAATTGATTATGTAACATGTGACAAACTTATAATGGTTCTAAAAATAAAGAGAGAATATGATGGATTTCTCTTTTATATGGTATAGTACTGAATCATGAGTAGCCAAAAACTTGAAAAAGATTGCAAGGAAGGAAATAAAAGAAAATTTTAAGTTAACAAGCAATACTTTACTACTTTAGCTCAAGAGGTCAAAAGTTGAGAAGACATGTTAATATACTTTTTCTTGTTTTCAAGTAAAAAGAGAAGAAAGTGAGGAAAAAGAAGATGTTAATAGTAAAGGAAAGGAAAAATTCGATGAACAAGGACCGGAAATGTTGTTTTAGTATCTATTTTTACTAAATTGCATATGAACTTCGAAATCTTGAAACCGACTCTGGAAATTATTTCCTTTCATATTCCCACCAACTAGCTAATTATTGAAAATAATACTTGTGAATTTTCTTTGTTTTTGTAGCTTCGATTGAAATTCGTATAACTTTATATTTTGTTTAAAATCAAATAAACAATAAAATGAAAAATAGAAAAGAGCATAGAACCTAAAAGATTAATAAAAGAATCATACAGTTATTATAGAATAATGAAAACCCTGTATGTATTATGTAAGATAAATTATAAAAATATGTAACTATCTTTGCACTTTTTTCCAATTTATACAACATTTTTTTTAACTTTTTCTAATTAGATCATCAAACTATCCATTTTCATTCAACTAATATAACAAGTGACCTGTTCCCTATTAAATTGGTAACAAATTTCAATTCTTTGAATAATCTTTTCAATTTGTGTAATATTTTTTTCAACTTCTTTCAGTTGTGTAACATTTGAATTTTTATAATTAATAAGTTTATTATTATTATTAGTACTAATAATAATAATAATAATAATAATAATAATAATAGTTTTGGATTATACCTTTTGTTATTATAATAACTATCATTTTTAGGTATAAATATATATTAAACCCTAATTATTTTTCTAGGGTCAAGAATAATAAAAATATTATTTCTTGATAGATTACGAAAAATGGTTTTTTATCTTTTGGATTATACCTTTTTATTAATATTTTTCTTGAATAATTTAACATCTAAAGCTTTTAATAATAACAATAATGAAACCAACAACAATCATATAAGAAAGTTCTAGTAAAACAAAAGATAAAACAAATACCAAGAAAATATTTTTAAAAGTAAAACCAATTTTTTATGTCTAAAAATGATTGTAATAATAATAATAATAATAATAATAATAATAATAATAATAATAATAATAATAATAGTTATTATAACCACTATTATTGTGTTAATACTTATCATTATTAAAAAAAATAAATGTTACTCAAATTAAAAAAAAGAGCAAAAAATGTTACACAAATTCAAAAGTTTACAAAAAAATATCAAATGTTACACAAATTGAAAAAAGGACCTTACACAAATATAACTTACAAAATTAAAAATGCTACATGTTCAGCAGATCATCAACATGTCACGTCACATTATTTTGAATAAAACTGAATAGTTTAATTATGTGATTAGAATTTTTTTTATAATGTTATATAAATTGGAAAAAAGTGCAAAGATAGTTGAATCTTTTATAATTTTCTATTATGTATTAAATTGACAATTATTTATAGAACATAAATATACATAAGAATCCTTAATGAGCTATAACTTATCTATACAATTGGGGCGGGCTATCATATACTAAAACATAACCTAATCTTATCACTAATACTCCTACACTGAGAGTGGTATAAGGTTTGGACGTTCTTGCTGAAACGAAAATACAATAAAAGATAAAGAAAATATAAAAGAAAAGAGAATAGAACATACATACATACATACATACATACATAAGAAAACTCTGTGGCAACACAACAGGCGGCAAGATGCGTGGCGGAGTCGGTAGGAGATACTACTGTGGTAGCAGGAACTATAACTACGGAGGTGGCGGCAAAAGGTGCAACTACGGCGAAGAAGTGCGGCGGCAACAAGATGTGCGACTGAGACGGTAAGAGGGGCGACGGCAACAAGGGAGAGAAAACCAATCTAGATTATTTACAATGAGTCCACATGCAGGACGAGAGGGTAAAAAAAAGAAGAAATAAAGGCGTCACTTAGGGGGAACGACGAGGAGAAGAAATGTGGTGGTAGCCAATAGTAGTTCGGTGGCGGTGGCGGAATGGAAAGAGAAGATATGGCCATAACCTTAAGGCTCCTATACCGCATACAATAATGAAAACCCCTTAGATATTATGTACTACATTGACAATTATTTATAGAGTACAAAGATACATAAGAAACCCTAATAGAAAACCCTAATGTGTCATAGTCTATATAAACATTTGGACCGAGCTATAATTTATTAACCATAATTTAATCCCATCTCAAATATATATGAGATCGACAAGAATGTAACACCTTGTCTTACCAAAACACAATATTCCCGCTCTGTCCCATTTGCTCATGACTTGGACTCTAGCGACCACGTGAGAAGTTCCTAGGGGGTTACCCATCCTAGGACTACTCCGAACCAATCATGCTTAACTACAGAGTATTCATGGGATTTTGCCATGCTTGTGGAACCAAAACGTGTTGTATATGTAAAACCAAGGTTTATTGACAAACCAAACAGCTCTCCTGTCCATGATTGAAGTGGGATTCACCTAAGGTGTTACAAACTCGACCTTGGGACTCATCATCCTCGATGAGGTTTGCCATATCATCTCGAATGACACATGAGTTGTTTTGATACTATTTGTAACACCCCACTTTACTACTATACAACACAATATTGTCCTCTTTGCTTCATTTGTTGATGAAAGGAATCACATATCCAAAGACCGCTCCCGCCCAATCACGCTTACCTGCATAGTTCTCATGACGTCGTGTTATCCTAGAACTACTCTCGACCAACCGATATAGGATTCGCCTAAGATGTTATAAAGATCTATGTGTTGACACACATGTAGATTTGGATATTAATTTTGCAATGAAGTGCATGATTGAGCATGGGTCGAAGCCCGATCGGACCGAAACTTAAAAATTGTAGGGACTCAATCCAAGACTGGATCTTTGTTAATAGATCGTGTTCTATTAAAGATTGATTTGGAACCGTTTGGTCCAGGCCAGATAAAAGACCTCCGGGAACTTTGATTATTCTTATTGCTTGTTGAAGCAAAATTTTTTAAAGATTGCTAGCTACATTTGAATATAACTACTGTGAAGTGATTTTCCCACTTAAGCAATTGATTCATCCATATAAAATATATGATTCGCCACCTTATAAGATAATTATAAGAATATTGTAACATTTTGATGGATGAATTAATTTCTTATATTAAAGAATCATCTCCTATAACTATAAGTGATCTAAACAACAAATCTAATTATACAAGTAATAGCATATAAATTGACACCAGAACTCAACTAAACAAAATTAGGCGATATTGAAATAATAAAGAAAACTTAAGATGATAATATGAAGAATCTCTAGAAATTTATTTAGCAAAAATACATATCTACAAAATGTAAGTTATACCAAAACTTTTGTTTGGATTAAAAAAACAGTACGAGAAAGTGTTGTATAAGGTCGACACAAAAGAATTGATCTATAGCAAAAAAATGGAAAGCATATCCCCATAATTGTATATGTCACAATCAAATTAGAGAAATCGTAAAAGTGAATCACCATGTATTTATTTTTTCTCTAATACATGCACCGGGTTCGGTCTAGGTATTATGAATCTGAAGACCAAAGCGAGACAAAGAATTTTGATTCGGGTTTGAACAAAAATTGGTCATCCTAACCGGCCAAGTGGGTATTTTAGAAATGAAAATCTTGTCTAACTTGTTGAATTTTACCAAAAAAACAAAAACTTGCATAGTTTTAAAAAGAAAATGTATTTATTGTCGTTATTAGCTACTAAAGAATGCTTTAAACTTTAAAATTTCATTATTTCAAATTCCATTTTTAATAAATTATCTATCAAGTCAACAAAGTTAATTTAAAAAAATGAAGACCGGATGATAAACAAAGCTTAGCGGCAGAAGCATAAACGTGTGATCGATCTAATTCATAGTTAAACTCAACAAGTAATTAATTAAATGTTTAGCATACATAACATAATGATGAGTAGAAAACAATGCACTGAATATATATATTCTTTAACATAGTAATATTCATTTTTAAATAATTGAGCTCCAGATGCTTTATCTCTAACACAAGTTACACCCACCTTCAAAATTATTATTATTATTATTATTATACAAAAATTACATTTTTTGTTCGATATATTAAAAGTAGATGTTTTGTACCGTCTTTTAAAAGTTGTAGTTTTGGAGCTAGCTCCGTTAACTTGAACTAAACATCATTAAACGTATACAAATAAACATTTTAATTTATACAATATATATGTGTATAAATATAATTTAATAATTTTTTTTACGAAGAATCATATTAATCAAGTTATTAGATCACGTGCATCTACGAATTCATTAAATTTATAGTTATAGGTGTGTAATTATATTTTAGTGTTTCATGAGTTTCTAGAAAATTTAAATAAAAGTATTAGAGAAATTCACAAAAACATAATAATGCACAAGTTAAAAATTGATGAGAAATCTATGAAAACATAAAAGTTGTATTTGATGCATTTTATGTTTTCATATCATCCTTGAACGCAAACAAATTGAAAACTTAGAAATACTAAAATTAAGATGCACAATCATGAATTTATATGTGCACATAATTCATATGTTTAATTGTCAAAGTTCTAACCACACACATAATTCTTAATCGAACCCAAACACATAAACCAATAATATTCAAATCCCCTACAACCAACCCCCTTGAAATTAACCTTAAATCGTATTCGGTTTTTGATTACAAATTAACTAGTGTTTGTGTTCTTGACCACGGTTTTGAAATCTTGTGATGGAGAAGGGTTTTCGATCTACTTACAAATATTCGATTGAAGATGGTGCTGGAGATGGAGGTGGTTGATGATCGGTGTGTGTCTACACACACACACTAAAAGTGTCGTTTTATAGACTTAACAAACTTGGGTTAAAGTTAACGAAAGATATCGAAAAGTGTAATTTTAAGAAAACTACATGCACGGCCTAGCTCCACAACTTTTGGAGAACACGAACGATCGAAAACATATTATAGAAACAAAACATGTACCTTACTCTTATTAGATTAGACACCTAATTATCAACCGCAATTTTGAAATTAAATAGAACAAAATCAAATTAAATTGACGGTTTTTTATTCCAAAAATAAGAAATTAGCAAAAACTTAGAGAGAGAGAGAGAGACCTTCAATTCATCTTGAATCGCAGCTTCAACAAAAGCCTTATTTTCGTAACACAATTTTGCAGCCATCATTGATAGCAACGAATTATATCTTCCGTCGCCTTTTCTAATACTTGCATCCATTTTCAACCGCCGGTCAAGCTGCCCGATTATCGTCATTATCTTTTCCGGCGATTCCTCCGGCTTCACCACCTTCCCTATAATCCAATATATTTGCATTACACATTTACACCAAATTTAGTAAACAAATCATAAACCCATAAATCTTGTAACTTCTTTCTTTTTACGTCGCTAATTAAAGTGTCCATAAACACAAACTTAATATAAAAGCAATTAACCTTTTACATGATTAATAATAAGCCCGAAGAAACCTCCATTACTAGAAAAAAGATTCAACCATATTTCGATCAAAGACCCGATTTTCTCCATTGGATTCTTTGCCCAAATAAGAAATTTTTGAGCAAGAATCGACGCAAAGATGAGCCATCGTCGGCAAAGATTCTCCCCAGTTGACCTCTCAGCATCTTCCGATTGTTCTTCGTAGAAGTTTTTAGTGTTCAAAAAACTAGTGGAACATATCAAAATACAAGCAATATCATATAAACTTGCTTTTTCGGCATGAATCACCAAGTAATTTTCACAAAATTCTTCATCACTTGCCATGGCTTTGAAGGTAATTAAGAACTTAGAATAAGCAAGCAAAGGAATTGGATCTGATTTGACACAATTGTATTGTAATATTATTTAAATAAATTGACTTTTAGTATAAGATATGTGACACTGCAAGAAACCTCTTAGGATAAAATATGGGTTAAGCATGTGAATTAATTTATTGCAAATCCACATGATTAAATTATACATAATAGTTATGATAACAGAATATCTATATAGGTGTCAATTCTGACCGGTTAAATGAGTTGTGTAGGAGTTAATGTAGATGGATCTATGGTAAGAGAATTAGGGATGACAAAAATATTCTATTTTGATGTGAAAATATGAAATCGAAATATTTGAGATGAGTAAATGGTTATGGCCGGGAACAGGGTATGTGATTTTTTTTCATAAATTTCCATGGGTTTGGGATAGTTATGATTTTATTTAATACCCATTCAATTATCCGACCCGAACTACTTATATTCTCATAATATTTATAATTTTATTTCTAGTATATTGAGATTTTAATATTTTATTTTTACTTATTTATAATCATTATAAAATGACTATTTGTGTGATGCTGGTGACAAGTTAATTCTATATGAAGAGTTAATTACATATTTAGTCCATAAGATATGCCACTTATTGCATCCTGAGTCCCTAATCTAAGTTTATTACATTAGGCGTCCCTAATATTTACATTTTGTTACACTGATGGTCCCTTATCACACACTAAGCACTTAAAAAAGACTATAATGCCATTTATATTTAATTTATTATTTTTTACAACTTTTATTCAATTTAAAATAGATGATTAATTAGATATTATTAATAAATAAATTATATAACTTTATACAGCCACCACACCAGAAAATTCTACCACCACCGTGAACATCCCCATTGACCACCACCATCTAACTTTTACGACCCTACCACCACTACTACCTAACCACCACCATCTACCAACAATAACCACCAAAAACAATTAAACCATCAACAACCACCCAACCACCACCTGAAAATCGAATGAAGATCAAGAACACCAAAAGTTCAAATGAAGAACCAGATCTAAAAATCGATGGCTGCACAAACTTTAATCGAAATCCCCACTAGAAACACATATAAAGAAATTGAATGAAGAACAAGATTTGAGAGAGAGAGAGAGAACGCGACTAAACAAAGCCTAATCGAAACCCTCACATGTGATGATGCGGTGGTGGAGTTATGGTGGTGTGCGGCAGTGAAGAATCACAAACCCTAATCGCAAAAAAACCCTGAAGGTGGTGTGCGGCGGTCGAGAAGAAGCGAGGAGAGGGTGATGGTTGTCATTTGCGGCGGCGGTCTACTCGCACACAGACACTGCTTTGGTGCTTCTGCGACGAGGTGGTTGGTGGCGATGTTCACTGCAGAGAGAGAAAAACGATGGATTGAGGGTGGTGATGCGAGGGAGAGGTGATGGGTGATGGTGGTAGGCTTCCTGCGAAGATCCAAGGTTACGATGGTAGTTAGCGATGGTCCACGGTGGCGGTGGTAGGGTTCCGACAATGTTAGAGCCGATGGGTAGAGAGAATGAAATGGGGAGAGGGAGAGGGTGGGGATGGTTTTATAAACAAGTTATTCTATTTTTATGGGTTTTAAAAATATACTAAATTATTTAATCAGAAAAAATAATAAAAATTTGAAATAGGGGGTATAGTGGTCTATTCAAATAAAAAGGTAATAGTATTTTAATCATTTTAGTTATATTATGGACCATCAGTATAACAAAGTGTAAATAGTATAAATGTATTTTAGGAACTCAGGATGCAATAAGTAACATACCTCATAGATGAAATATGTAATTAACTCATATATGAACGTAGTAACTTTAGAATAATCATATTTATCTTTTAATTATTAGTGCATTTTGTTTTTTTTATAATTATAAATATATGAACGTAGTAACTGGGTTTTTCTAAAGTGCGCCGAGTTTTATTTATATATTTGGGTTTCAAATTACGATTTACATTTTCATGCAGCCTAATGGTTAAAACCTTTGTTTTTTATCCTTACATCCTGAGTTTTAACCTCACCTTTCCATTCTTTATTTTTACTTCATGGGTATCAGGCTTATTCCCTCTCTTTCTACTTTTGGCTTTCTTTTCCATCATTATTCTTTTTTCTATGTTTTTTAGAAATTCAATTTTTAGCTTTTGCTTTATAATACTAGATTTGTTTATTACTTTTTTGAGTTTTTCTTTTTTTTATTTACCATTACATATTTGTTGTGAGGTTTAAGGGATATATTTGTCATTTCAAGTTACTTAAAATTTAAGAGTTTAAAGGTGTAAATACTTTATAATATAGTATAGATAAATACGAGTTAGTTACAATTCCATATTTTGATTTATACAAAACATTACATATTAATAGCTTATAACAGATAATTAAATAATGAAGAATGATAATCATAACTTTTAGGTTTGTGAACAAAAACAAAAAATAAAATCTTATTTTAAAATTACCCTAAAGACTGTCGTTAGCATTCTTCTTTCTAAAAATGACAACCATAAATCATTTTTTTAGTTAACCTTTCAACAGGGCCGGTCCAATGATTTTGGATGCCCCGTGCAAAGTGGGATAAAAATGCCCTCATTGAACTTCACGACATATGAAATAGACATAACATAAATATGTAAAACTTAAAAGTAACATGTTTCATGAAATCAAACTAATCAATAATGAAATCAAACAACGAAGCATTAAGTAATCAAACTAATCAATCACGAAATCAAACAACTAAACATTAAGCAATCAAAAAAATAAATAGATTAAGCTATACTGAAGCTTAAAAAGATAGAACGTGATCAATATAATCAATTTTCTTTTATTTGGATTGTAGTTGCAGCCTTCTACCCTTCTCTTTGTGATCTTTTTTTAATGAATTAATGGTTGTATTTATCTGCTTCTCAAAATGAACAAGAAGATTTTTAGACCAAACAAATGAACAATTGACTATCAATATGTGTCAATTTATCATTCTAACCACAAAAGCATATACTAGAGTCTAGATACAAACCTGTTTTAGCTTGATTCTTGGTGCAAAAACTATTTCACGAATGGTGAGCGTCAACAACCAAATCTATTTCACATTCACTCTTTGCTGCAAGCAAAATTTGATTCATGAATCATAAAAGTGAAAAATGACTATCATTCATAAATCAGTAAATCACAAAATCACTAAAAATAAATCTGTTGATATAGCAAAGATGATACTTTGGTCTGTCTTTATATCTTCAAAAACTCACTGATTTGAATACAAAGAGAGTGTTGGGGACTACTAGTAGGGAAAATGATCTCTACATATTTGATTTTGATTAATAGGTTACCTTTTCTGTGTAGTTTGGCAAGTCACCATACGAATTTTTTTTGGGTTTAAGACCAATCTCTCCCATTTAAGGGTGTTTGGTAGTCTTTGTTTTGCTACACTTTTGAACAATTCTGATAAGTTCAGTTTTAGGTCTGAAAAATGTGTTTTGATCGGGTATTCTAACACCAAAAAAGGTTACAAGTTGTATAGTCTTGATAAAAAAATGTTTCATTTTGTCTAGAGATTTCCTTTTAAAGAAAAATCAAATGATTGTGATTTTAAGGTTACTGAAAGTAGTTTAAATTAGTTGATTTTTTTTTTATAAATATGAGTCTGATATAAGAAATCTTAACCCTTTAAGACCCGATGATGAGGGGAGAGGTACTATTTCAAATGAGGGTGGTCTCATATTTCTGGTAGTATTCAAGATGCTGCTGAAAATGAGTTTGTTACGGCAACAATAACATCTATCCTGAGGGCTTGTTTGAAAATGTTCAAAAATGTCCAATTCAAAATGATGACTTGATAGATCAATCTGTTTTTAGAAAAGCAACTAGGTCTAGCAGAATGCCAAAGAAATTTGATGATTTTGTGGTAGAAGGAAAAGTGAAATATGGAGTTGAAAAGGTTCGTAACTACTCGAATTTGGCTTAGAAAATTTCTGTTTTATTTCAAGTTTGAATAAGAGTATTGAATCCACTTCATATTTTGAAGCCTATAAAGATCCTTTGTGGGTTGATGCTATGAATTTAGAAATGGAGACATTAAATTGAAATGGAACATGGGTTCTTACCGAACTCCTAATACAAACCAATTGGGTGTAAGTGGGTCTATAAAATAAAATACAAATCTATTTGTGTAGTTGATAGGTATAAGGCAAGATTAGTAGCTAAAGGTTTTAATCAAAGAAAAGGAGTTGATTTTCATCAATGAGACGTTTTCACAAATGGTTAAGATGGTAACAGTTAGGTGTATGATTAGTATTGCAATAACAAATGGTTGGAGTTTGTATCAACGCTGTGTAGTTGAGTAACCAAATTAGAGTGTTGAATTGCAAGTCAAAAATGTTGTTCCTGAGTGTGAATCAAAGTTGTTTTGGGTTTTTTCACAAAGATCCGTTGGCTTAGGACCCCTTTAGTAAGGAGCAAAATCGGTAGGTTCCTTTATGTCCATCGATTCTATAAGATAAGTTCATTTGTGAAGATCGAATTGAAATATATTATTATCATAGACAAGACAAGGGAAGATGCCCACAATCTCTATAGAAGGAAATTTTTTAATGTACCAAAGAAGATGACATGTTTAAGTTAGAGGAATATCATTAAAATATCAGTTAAAAATTGAATAAGAGAAACAAAGACGGGTTATAGTAAATGTTCCCCTTAGACATCTCGACCGGGAAGTAGCATATATTTCAATAAAGAAATTTAGAAAAAAGGGGTATTCACCCTTAATTGAATAAAAGCTATCTTGAATAAAATAATGGAACCTTATTCGTGGACAGATGAGTGTGTGTGACCGTTTACAAGAGTGAACACCAAAACAGACAATTCTAAATGCCCTCAGATAGATCTGTTATTGCCTCTTGGCTTTGCTTTAATAGATTCTACTCAACTGGAAGAACGTTATATGACTTTTTTACGTTGCAAGAGTAGTTTCATCGGTGGAAGGGTGGGAGAAGGTTGTTCGAATAAAGCCCGACCTCTAAGATCTGAAATGAGTGCGGAAAAGTAATTGAGAGCAAATTTCATAAAAAATAATAAACATTTTTAACATTTTATATAGGGGTGACAATAGGATGGGTATTGGCCATCCCAGTCCGATACCGTATTATAAAATCATGTTTCATACCCGGTCTAGTCCCTATTTTATGTAAACAAACTTTTCCTATCACAAAAAGAATTAATCATTTTATCTTTGATGGTTGCAAATTTCCAAGTGTTTGCCATGTAAAAGGTAATTGAGCGCTTAATCAGATAGTTATTTATATTAGACTAAATGCTTGTGTGATACACGGGTTGGTATAAATGATAATAAATATTAAACATTAATAAAAGTGTATTAACTAATAATTATATGATTTAATAAGGGCATATATGAAATTATCTCTAATAATTTTGACTCTAAAAAGTCACAATTGATTTTTTTATTTTAAGTGAATGAATGTTCAAGATTAAACATTTTTTAAATGAATGATTCAGATCGTCTAATAAATTTTATCAAATTAGTATTTTATTTAATAAAGTTAAACGTTATTCTTTATAATTAAAAAGGAATTTAAAATGATTATAAAATATTTTAGAATGATAAAACTAAGAAATTTGGTTAAATATAATATTTTAAAATATTATAAAGGATAAATATGATATTCGTAAATTAAGGTGGGTAAATAGAATTTTATATGATTTGATAAGAACATATATGAAATTATCTTTAATAATTTTGACTCTAAAAGTCAAAATTTATTTTTTTATTTTAAGTGGATGATTGGTCAAGATTAAATATATTTTTAAACGAATGATTTAAATCTGTTAGAACCTAGAGGGGGGTGAATATGTTATATGCCCACTTTCTAAAGTTTTTAACAATATTTGCAAATAATTAAAGAGTTTAGGGAAGGAAGATATCACCAATGAAGTAGTTTGGACATAATGATTTATAGTGGTTCAAGCAAGGGTTAACAACCTTGCTCTACATCCACTCCTTGGCCTCACCCACCAAGAGTTGCTCCACTATCTTCTCTCTTTGAAGGTAGAGATAAACCTTTTACAACTTCTCTCTTTAGCTTACAAGAATTACACTTCACTCTTGCAAACAAGGTTAAGATAAACCTCACTTCACTCTAATTGGAAAGGCTAGAGTTGATCCTCACTTCTATCTAATTCTATAGGCTAGAGATTATCCTCACACTATTACAAATGTATATGAATGTAATGAAGTATATGAACTTGAAGACTTTCACTCTTGCTTGATTCTTGATCTTGAAAGATTGAATTATCAAGGAATATGAGCTCACAAGATTTTTATGTATTCTGTATTTTTTCAGATTGCAAGAGGTTGGTAAAACACAAGACTTGAGTTGCTTTAAATAAGGAAAAAGTTTGATGCTCAAAAAGTGTCCAGACGATCCACGGTCGACCGTGGCATCGACCGTCGGCCTGCTGGAGATTTTTGAGCCTTGTGCACATAGACGTTGGGCTTTTACCAAAACCACACACAACCCATTTTTACCATAAAAATGCACTGAAAAGAAGCTTTAGAAAAGTTGGGTTAGTGCCATACTTCTTAAGTTTGAATTTAATCATAAAAATGGTAGTTTAGAAACCAAATACACAAAGCATGTTGGAAGTTTACCTCTTTGAGAGATTCCTTTTGCTAAATATGGTTTTGGTTTATTTCAATAGAAGATTATGTTTAGTATTTACCAAAATAGGAATTCATTTGCTTTGACTACCAAGCTTGTGATTTTATAAAAAGTTTCTCAATTTTTATAAAAGTTTTTATAAAAATTATTTTATAAAAACTTAAACTCATTTAATTATTTATTTTGTAAGCTCATAAACTTTGAACGTTTATTTGTAGGAATCTTCGACATCGGCTTCTACTTGAACTCGGATCTTGACGATTGGAGCTTGGCCATTTGATGAAGCTTATTTTGTAGATCATAGAAGAGAATATATTTGATTGAATATATATATATGTATATGTGCACATATGTTAATGTTAGTACATACAATTATATAAACAAGTTATATATTTTTGTGTCAACAAAAGAGGATATATTTGTAAGCCTATTTTTCCCAACAAAATCGTTTAATAAATCTTATTAAGTTAGTCTTTTATTTATATTAGAAGATTAATATCGGTGATGGAATCTCATGTTTAAATTATGAAGCCTTTTAGATTATCTATACTATATTATAAAGCATTTAGGCATTTTGCTTAATCTCTTAAATTTTAAGTCTTTTGAAATTACTAAAATTACCACTCATATAAACTAAATGGAAACTATTATATAAAGTAACTATTAAATAGATTTAATAAGAATCTTATATTCTATTTTAATAACTAAACCTTTCATATTTAAAAAATTTAAATAAATTAACTTAATTATAAAAAATACTTTCATAATCAAACCTTTTATATTAAATATTATATCATGTAATAAATATTTTAACATAATTATTAGAAAACGTGTATAAGTAGAACTCATAAATCTGAATAATTTATAATAAGAATTTATAAACATATATTTTAAAAAATTTTAAATAGCTCATATAATTAATAGTTTTAAATAGCTCATGCAATATAACTTATTTTATAAGTAAAGACTTTTTTTAATATTTAATTATTCTCAAAGTTTATTTAAAAATAATAAAAGAGTTGATTAAGAACAGGAAAATAAAGAAAATAGACATGTTACCAATGTAAAATTATTCGTTGTCACCGTATTACATAAATTTCCAAAACGAACAAGTTATCGAGTAGAAACTATTTGATGCCGCCACCGCATTGCGCGGGTACTTTGCTAGTTATTTATAAAGTCATTTACACTCTTCTAAATCATAATTTTCTGACGCGAAACGTGGATAATTGAAACCTCGTTAAAGTAACAATATCTTCTAATCAAGAAGTTCTCATCTCGTATCTTTTCTATAAAAAGTTAATTATAAAAGAAATGAGAAGAGTAAGGATAAGTTATACCAAGTTAACATCTAAACCTTCTATAAAAGAAAAAAAAATCAAGACTTTACAAAATGATATTTTTACGTATTTCCAAAACAAATTAACTTAGGTGATAAATAATATATATATACATACATATATATATATATATATATATATATATATATATATATATATATATATATATTTGGTAGCAAAGTTGTTCATTAGTTACATATAAAACATCATGGTTACTTTATAAAGTAATTTTGGGAACAAATAAGTTTTTCCATCTATTTAGAGGTAAACGGCCGTAGCTGGAAAAGTAGTCAATAAGATTTTTATTTACGAGGATTAATCTGTGATAAATTGGTTTATTTTCAACGATATTACCAACGAAAACTGTTTTTAATAGAGTTTTTATTTTTACTAACTGGAATCCATTGATATTGCTATTGGTAATTTTTATTTTTTGGAGAGAATTTTTTTACCAACGATGTTATTTTAGTATTCCGATGATAACTTTCAACAATTTGGAGAGAATTTACACGATAATCTACTCTTAAATCTATTTTTTTTTGTATATATTTGGATTTGAACTATGACTAAAGCTTAACATCTTGGTATTGCTAGACTAGGGATGAGTTTTTTGACCGAAAAACCGAACCGGAACCGGAACCGAACCGAAACCGGAACCGGTTAGAACCGGATTAGAGTTTTCGGTCCGGTTATCGGTTCTCGTAAAACCTCATTTTCGGTTTTCAGTTCTTTCGTTTCCGGTTCCACCGGTTATCGGGTAATTCGGTCTTAGAACCGGAACCGGTTTGTATGAAATTTTGTATATGTCATATGGTTGGCTATGAACAATTATTTTTGGTAATATTGTTGGTTATTAAACCATTATCATTAGCGATATGGCTATTGGTTATTGTTTGTAAGACCGAAGTCAACGAACTATTATTTATTGGTCATATATTAGTGTCGACGACGCATGCATGTTCACTTATGATTTCAAGTATTTTTAGTGTTAAATTTAAACCATTTAGTTTTTTGGTTATTGGTTAACCGTTATAGGTAAAAAATAACTAATATAAATGCATCATATTTGCCTTTAATAATAAAAATATTCACCGGTTATCAGTTATTTCAGTTCACGCTCTTGAAACCGGTTCCAAAGTAAATTTTCGGTCTTATCCGGTTCTTTAACCGAAATAACCGGTTAATAACCGAAACCGGAACCGGTTCCTTTATTCGGTTCGGTTTTCGGTTCTATCTTTTACCAATTTCGGTTATCGGTTATTTCGATTCCGGTCCGGTTTGGTCTGGCTCCAGAACCGAACACACCCCTATGCTAGACAACAAGATTTTTTACGACTTTTTTTTAACAACAGAACAGGGACACACACTAGTATACTCTTAAATCTAACCTTTTATCCACAGCGAGACTTGAACCCATGACCATAGACCATAGGAAACTCATTCCAGCGTGACTTAACTAGCTAATAACAATCATATGTCGTCGTACAAACGTGACTACGTGAGTATTTTATTTTGCTCAACTTTAGTCTAAGTCGACCCCTACATTTCTTTAATTTATGTGAAACTCACTACAACAAAACAAGGCTAATGCAACATTTTGGAAACAACACTTTTTTTAAAGTGTTGTAAAGTTTATACTAAATTGCAACACTTATAAAAAGTGTTGCATTTGTAAATGTTTTAAAGCAACACTTATTTTAACATGTTGCAAGTGTAAGAGAAAAATGCAACTATTTAACAAGTGTTGCATATGCTAAATATAAAAGGCAAGTATAACATTTTAAAGAATGTAGTATTTGTTAAGATTAATTAAAAAACATGTTAAATTAGAAAAGATTTGTATAAATCAATTTTAAAAAAGGAGGAGAAAATACCTCTATATGTATATAAAATAATATTTTAAATCGTTTCTAGTTGAATGAATGTTTTATATATGTTGTTTGACATACCATAACATATTGCCAAAATCCAAAAAAGCATTGAAAGGTCTATCTTCTATTTTTGTTTAATTTAATGAGCTTTTAACACTTGCATCATGTGTCTTAGATCGGTGTCTATGACACATACTTATATATGTGATTATGATAAGAATCTAAACACATTTATTTTAAGCTTTAAGTATCAATTCACTGCTTGTTTGGCTAAACACTATTTCTTAAAACATATTCTATCGCGCGAGGTCACTTAACCCTTTGTTTCACACTATGAAATAACCCCTTAATTAGTGTGGAACAATTTTCAAAGTTGATCATTATTACATAAAAGAAACCCTTTTACACAACGTAAACTATTTGGTTTCTCTCCCTGGAAATGCATGGGCAAAGATGATTTGAGTTTTGTTTTTAAATTGAACAAGATGATCTCCATGCTTGTTGGGAGTTGGCTAGCTAGTACGAGACTTAATTTGGTCCTTGCAGGCTATTCTTTTCAAGGTTTTAATATAAATTCTGAATGTAATAAGAAATTTAATCTTTGCTGACCCGTGAATGGGAGAACGTACCTTACTTGTTTCAAAGTCTTATGAACTAAACCAAACCAAATAACGTACTCAAGTTATACTACTACGTGATGCAAAAGCTTACCGCACAGATGCATAAAAACCAACAGAAGATAACATTTCAATTTAAACCCAAACATAAATATTATCTCCATTATCTCCTATGTGATGCTATTTTGTTAAATCTTGCTATATATGTTGAAGTAGTTATATAATCATCGATCTGCATGCTTATATATTAAAAAGTTGACATGTTATTACGTTTATACTAAAGATATTATTATGTATTTGTTAATAAGTTTATTATTTTATATTCAAACATGATCAGTTTAAATGATTATTTACTTACATATATAGTTAAATACTTAGCTACTTACCAAGATTTAAAAAAACGAGTCACAATAATTAGTAGTTATTGTTAATAACTAGTATTGTGAATGTTCTTACTCACCCATCTAATTCATATCAAATATTAATTGCTTTTAGAGTTCAAAATAATAGATAATATTGTGAATATATATTTTAATAATTAATTACTATTGTGTTTTCTATGATTATAGATGCACATGATGAAGGTGATACAGAAGAGGATGGTGCCGATTGCCGATCGAAGACGACCAAGAGTGAAGACATTAGGCATAGGATATTTGAAAATAGCATGGAAAGGTATAATAGAGAGGATTGTGCAATTTTTATTGAATATTGTTATTGTACATATATCATTTGCGAACTATTTTTATTACGAGTACCGTGAGAGCCAATCTCAGACATTCATTCCTCCCTCCTTCAATGTCATTACCCACCAATGAATTTGCTTCTCCCACACTCTACCCCATGCGCTCTCCATCCATGGTTCTCGCGGTATTAGCAATAAAAATTGCTCTCCATCCATGAATTCCACATATCAACTGTGAATTGCATGCGTCCGAGTGAGCCGTCATTAATTTGAGAGGCTTGATTTTTCCCGAAATAACCTTCATTAATGAGTCATTAATGAAGCATTAATGAGTCATTAGCCGTCAAAAAGTCTTAGCCCTTGATTGATTTTAATCAAGGGCATATATATATATATATATACACACACTAACAATATTCTTCATCATTCTTTTATGCAGGAGGATATGTTCTCTAAGGTTTTTGAAGAGGCGAGTAGTGATTCCAACTCCAATAAAATGTAATAGATTTGCATATGATTTATATAGGCCGATGTTTATGGTAGTTGTTTTAACAAACATGAATTGTTGGGCTACATTACGATTTTATTTATGATATGTTTTATTGTTACCGGATGAAAGAAAGTAGTCATTCATTGTATTTTTTGATAGAATACGATGGTTTAGTAGCGAAAAAGTGTTGTATTTGCACTAATTCTTTTCAAAAAGTGTTGCTTTTGGTATAAAATTTGTTGCTTTTATGTAATTAAAATTACGTAAAGTGTTGCATTACATGTTAGAAAGAGTCGAACATATATGGTATAAAACATTAAAAAAGTGTCGCATTTGACACTTAAAAGTGTTGTTATAGCTAATTAGAAGTAAGCTAAAAGTGTTGCACTTAATTATAAAAGGTGATGCATTTTAAAAGTGTTGTATTTCTTAAAGTTAGACAACACTTTAAAAAAGTGTTGCATATTATAGTAAAAGTGTCACTTTAGACCTAAAGCAACGCGACTTAATGCAGCACTAAAGTGTCGCACATTTTTTACTCCTAAGGCAACATTTTATCAATGTTACCTTAGACTCATTTTGTAGTAGTGACTTATAAATTTTCTCTTAATTTTAAAAAAATCGAAATGTACTATTTTTCTGTTTATATTAAACAAAAGATATCTTTGACCAAATTAAATCTAGTCAAATAGATAGTTAATTATATACTAAGTTAACATTTAAACCTTCTATAATAAAAAAATTATATATAAATCAAATTAATACAAATTAAATTTCAACGTATAAAGTATTCAATACAAATTAAAAAATCAAATAAAAATATTTCCAATTAAAACATTTTGAATATCCGATAACATACGTATATTTTAATTTGAAGAACTAATTTAATACCCGTGTGTCTAGTTAAATAATAAATAGTCCGTCTGTAACACCCCGTTTCCGGAGGCTACGCATACGATACAAAACAAAGCAAAACTCTAAGAATTTAATGCCTCAAACAACTCGTACTTTGCTCTCGATCTCTTTACCCTTCAATTCCCGTGTAAACCTGCCGCATGGAAAGAAAATGCGGCTGAGCCAAACGCCCAGTGCGCGGATACAAACCAAAACAGGATAATACAATATGAACACAACATATAGAATAGTAAGACTAACAATGAGACAAATAACAAAAGCAGAACCATAACTAACGAATCAATGGGGTACGTACAATCCGAGCTCAATAATACCAACACTTGTATGAAACAAGTGCCGGACAATAAACAATGGGTACATGGACCTGCAGATCCAAAGTACCAAACAATGGTGGATAAGGTGTTGGGCACTACGCCTTTATCCACAAACAATATCAATACAATAACTATGGTTAACCAATACGCCTCCTAAAACCCTTATCACACCACAATGAGGAGACGTCGTAACAAATCACACTGTTACGGAAGTGTCGCGCCACCGGTGCCACAGTGACGCGCCTATGATACCCCCATAGGTGGATAAATAGCTCACATACCCAGAGTAAGACGGTCAATACAATAAGCAATGAATCAATAACGATGAGGCAATAACAATGAAGCAATAACAATACAATACTAACAGTGACACAATCTCAATAAGAAACTCTAAAGAGGTATATAATAATCAATAAGTCAATGAACGAACGAAGTCTAACCAATCTAATCCGAACCGTATAAGACGTGAAAAGAACCAAGTTTAGTTTCGATGTAAAAAGACAAGGTTTTAGGACTGACTTATACTAAATGTTTTTAAAACGAGATAGTTGAGAAAACTCGATTTTAAAGAAAACAGGAATCCTTAACATACGTATGAAATCTCAATAACCACATGTCGATAGAACCAAGAAACGAAACTAATAGGATCAAAAAGGAACCTTTAAAAGATAGGAATCCGTACCTTGCTTTCACGATCAAAGATGTCCAAACACTACTAATAGCTTCCGGTTAATCCTTTTTCCCCTCGTCTAAAATATAAATTACCGTTAGTAATTATCTTCATTCCGTTCTTTTCTTTTATTGCTATCTCGGGTTGGTTTATTAGTAATGCTATATATATATATATATATATATATATATATATATATATATATATATATATTTCAGAATTCATCTCTTCTCGGTTTAACCAATATATTAACCTGACTTTCCTTTTATCAAAACCCTTTTCTTTATCAAACATTGGTTATCACTACCACTCGAGTCATTAAGGATTTCTATAATATAAGTAACACTTTCAGTTACCTATTCTTTTTAAAATCAGATTCTATAAGTTAATAAGGAATGATTTATTAAAAAATGTCTCTAGAGGGTTTTATCATGACTTTAAATAAGACAACCTAGTCCAACTTTGGATAAAAACAGTTAACAAACACAGCAGGGAGTAAGAAAAGAGTCATGACTACCCTAGGCTTATATATAACAGATTAGTGGCATTCTAGTTCAATGGTTCCTTTCAAAACTTATTATTACTGTTGCATCCAATTGTGTCCCTAACAATTCATATTATATTTTTAGCGTCAAGGATTAAGGAAGTTGTTGTATTTAGAACTAAGTCATCAATTTATCCCCATGTGTCTCATAATCATTACCTGTAATCCAGTCCCCAAGTGCTTCATTTTCATGCTTAAACTGATCTAATTCTCACCATAACAACCACTCATGGTTTAGACACAAACCATCAGTACACTTAATTGGGTTCTGATTCTTAACGGTTTTTATTATATAGATTACTCACTGTAATTAACCAAAACTAATTTAACATTCAGAATTCATATGCTTGCTTCTTTACTTTATGAAATCAAAATAACAGAATCGTTAGGAACAATTATCGACTGATGTTATTAGCTTAAGCTGTAGCCTTCTGACTGAAATCATGAATTGTGGTTATTGAATACACTATGTGTTCCTAAATATGACCGAGCTTCAACAGAATATACATTTAATCACTTTAAAATCTCAGAAACGCAGATGCTATAGCAACAGATTACTCAATCGGTTTCCTGTGCTTCATTCGTGTGAGCAGTAGACAAAACAGAAAAGGAACAAGCTAACCTTAATCGTTGCTGTTAGGTGCTTGATGAAATCCACGCCTAACTATACTCGACTTAATCGCAATCTGCTCGATTGGTGCCTCACAGTCGCCTCTCGGTGGCTCTCACTTGCTGCCGTCGATCCCCACTTTGAATCTCTCACCCACTCTCGATTCGGGTAAACAGATGGATGGCTCGAGAACAGAAGATTGCCAGGGTATTTATCGAGTTCTCTGTCGAAGAGTCGTCAAGGACTCTTGTCGAAGCATCAGGGTTCGCTCCCCCTTTCCCGTCTTGTAGTTCCGATCGTTTCCCCGGATAGGTTTTAAGAAGTATGGATCGGCTATATTTCATTTGTGTTTAAGTTAATGGGTTCATTCAAGTTGGGTTAGTCCATTAGTCTAATTCTTAGCCCAAGTTCTAATTTGTTTTATTAATGGCTTTATTCATCATTATTACTATTACTATTATTATTATTATTATTATTTCAGAGTATTATACCGTTTATCTTTTTTTTATCAGTTAAAACGCTCACACCCCTAACCTAATCCTAAATCTACATTATTTTTATCCAGAACAAAACTTGAATCCACAGTATTCTGGAACACCTAACACCAGATACCGGTAGTCTATAAGCCATTTGGTAAATAGTCCGACTATTTGATTGTTCCGATTTTGTTTTGGGCTCATGCGTATAGATTGGAAAATGTGGCAACTTGATAGGTCAAGCCTCTGGGCTTAAGTAAACACATATGGGGTTTTATTGGACATTATTTACTAGGCTTAATCGCAGGCCCAGCCCAGCCCAGCCCAGCCCAGAACCCATTTCAAAAAAATAAACCTCGTCATTTCTTTGTTCTAAATTTATCATAACACGGTTGAATTGATCTCGAGCTTGGTTTGGCTGACTATGGCCAAGATTATCTTGAAACTAATAACTTGGGGTAAAGATTGTTGGCGACCGTACTAGCATGGCAGCATACCGCAATCATACGATCCCGTCAATTTGAATCCGTGTGCGAGTTGAGCTACTCAATATATAAGAAAGAGCTAGCACCTTCACTATAAGAATTTCCTTTTGATCTAGTGGTAAACGTCTTGTTCCTAATATTAGTATCAAAATGAGGTCATGGGTTCGACTCCCACTTCTGGAAAATAGAAATGTTGGGAAAATAGATGAGTCATTGATCGCCGTCTTCAAAAAACGCTCGTAGGTTGTTACGACATGCAAAAATCAGTCATAAATGGTTGTCATACACAAAGTAATTTGCACTATCTTTTAGTAATGTTATGTATGTTGTTATATATTTGACATTACATTATTTGTCATGTTTCTGCCTTTTTGCAGAAAATATAAATATAAGCCACAAAAAGTGAAGCATGGGTACTTTGGTGTGGTAACGATGGATCTAACCCATGATCTATTTTCATGTATACCTTCTAAAAATAATATAATTTGAGTCTTTTTTAAGTTTAGGCTTACAAGTACTTATTTCGATCAAACCCATTTCGTTTGTCACGTTTGTTTTCAACTTTTCATCTATATGGCTTAGGGATGGCAAAACAACCTGAATCCGACGGGGAAAACCGAACCCAACTAGTTTCGGGGTCGGGTCGGGGATTATATTTTCGGGTTAGGGTCGGGTTCGAGGATTTTTCAGGTTCGGGTTTGGAACCGGGGAACACTATATATTCCCGCCCCGATATATGTTTATATAATTTTTTTATATATTTATATACATATTGTTTTATATATTTATGTATATAAAAACGTGTATAAATGTATATCTATTAATGTAGAAGTTTCTAAAATGATTAATTTTTTATTAAATTTTAAATTTTGATCCTCTAACTTCTTTTAAGTTCTATTTTAATTAAGTTTTTTACTCAAGTTAATGATAATACTTACATTCTTATTTATAAAATAATCATCTCAGGTTCTTATTAAATTTTTTTGTAGTTTATAACTTCACTAACATAATTTTAGTCAGGTCGGGTTTTATCACCGGGGTTCGGGTTCGGGTTCGGGTCGGGCTCAGGTTGACAGCCGCCCCCGACGGGGTGCCCTGAAATAATCCCCAACGGGGAACAGGACGGGGACGGGTTTTCATTTTGGGTTCGGGGACGGGGAGACCAAAACCCACCCTGAACCCGCCCCGTTGCCATTCCTAATGCGGCTTACTACAAAGACTACACCACCGATTTGTCATGCCTCATTATCTGCCAACCCTTGCTACACCCGCCGCTAATTTCCACCCAGACAAAAAAGTGAGCGCCTAGCACGAAAGGTTGCAACAACTCGATGAATTTAGTAGATCTTTTTAGGAGTCCTCAATGACCATATAGATTGAACCCATCCAATTTTATAGTGTGATGGTTGGCTGTTCATGGGGAAGGCCATAGAGTCATTTTATACCCGGTATATGAGTTAAGATCTTGTCTTGGTTGTCACGACCGGGTTAGGCATTCGTTGGTTTTTATTCATGTTTTAATGCATACGCAATGGATAAAGGAACAAGGTTATATAGCAACATTTACACAACCAATTTCTTCAAAATATTACTCAAAACATCGTGTATTAACAAAACTACAACTACTCATTCATCACCAACATGTTGAACTAATCTCTCACGTCCGCGAGCACACATTCAAACACCAATTCATCGGCGCTACCACAAAAATCGAGTCAAGTACATATCAACCAATTGTTGTATCAACTACAACCACACTACTATAATTGCAACCGTCGTTTCATCAACCTTTACCGTTCCACCACCCTTCCGCAACCCCAACATGAACCCAAATTCGTGCAAGAGGAGGAGCCTGATTCTCGTCAAAGAAAAGATAAAAATTAGCTTTTGCTGCAATCAACAAAACACTGTGGACGGTAAGAAGAAAAATGTTTGGTTGAGTGTTGGGTCAATGTTTTAGAAGACCAAAACATCGGGAACTTGCAAGAAACCAACTTCTTTTAGTCCCAAATTCAAGAGACATACAACTCTCGTGAGAGTTTATGGTTGGTACGTGTGACTAGATTACTTCCATTTCCTACAACCAAACATGAACGAGTTTAACGACTTCTATACTATGATTCATAACGGATGAAAATCTGGTGTAAGGAAACAAAAACTTGTTGCAAGAAGCTTGTGCCGTATTTATTAGTGAGTCATGAAAACAATTACGTACCTCCTACGAAAGCGTGGATGTTTTGAGAAGTTCGCAAAAGTGTGCGATTCATCCAATGGTGGTCGCTAGCAGAAAAAGGGATAGGCTTACATAGGAAAAAGCTTTTGTCGATCTTGAAAAGTATTGACAACAAGCGATTTGGTCATGACCCAATTCCTTGTTCACCCGGACAATACACAAATGATAAAATCCAACATAGTTCATCAAATACGAATATGTCTTAAGGTAGTAATTAATTCGTCCATTGCCGATCTAGTTTAGCGACTCGATAATAATTTGGCATAACAATGATTTGGTTGAAACGAATAAGTTGACTCCCAACATCATACAAGAGGCCGAGAAAATTTGAATAAAGCTAGATAAAGATGTGATTTTTCTCAACTTCAACAAACAATGTGAATGTGCTAGAAGAAGACCATGCACTAATCGAAATGAAGAAAGGATAAATTAGAGTGATAGGTGTGGAAGGGGATAGGTGTGAGGTGGGAGTCACCACCCACGTGGTGAAGGAGTGCCACACCATGGTCAAGTGGTAGAGATGGGAGGTGAGTACAACATGGATGTGGGCAGTGGTGGTTGTGGGTCCATATTTCTCTTCTCTCGCTTTTTTATTATATTTTTAAAGTTAATTACACGGTTGGTCTTTTAAGATATGTCTAAATCACACTATCAGCCAATGATTTGAAAATCTCGCAAACTCGGTCCTTAATTTTTAAAAGTTGTAAGTGGACGGTCTTTTAGCCGTTAACTTTAACAGACTTGTCGTTAAACTTATCAAAATGACAATGTTACCCTTTTTAATATTGCATAAATTGTCTTTTAATAAATATTAAAATTTCCTTTTAGTTTTATCAATTTTACTTTTTTACAAATTTAATTTCTTTTCACCAATCTCATTTATCACCACTACAACCACCCACTTTTAACTATCGCCGCCATAATATCTTCACCACCACACCACTGCCATATACCCACCATAACAGTAACAAATGCATACCCACCTATTCCACGAAAATTTGCTTCTATTCATTTGTGTATCCATGCATATTTTCAGCAACAACGTGTTTCTTGAGTCTAGATCTAAGTTTATTGTTTTGATTCGTGATATGGCTATGATAAATATGGTTAAGGATGACAAACACCAACCACAAAACCCCACCACCATCGTCATTGAGCTCGGATGAAGAAACCCCAGGCATCACCGCCGCCTGATCTCAGACAAAGAAACCTTAAACACGTCACCGCCATCGCCAAAGCTTGGATGAAAAAACCCTAAACACCGGCCGTTGTCATGGCTTCATACCACCGTCACATACTCGACTTTTAGTGTACAAAATCTGATTTTGAAACCGAATCACACACACAAACACCTAGATCGAAAACATCTCTCACACACTAGATTTAAACACATACATAGTGTTGGGGTTTGTTCGGTTTTTCAAAATATATTTTAGCAACGGAAGCATGAACAACAATTTTAAACTTTTTAAAACTCCCACCAATGATCCATATGCAAGCCTTAAGAAACAAAACAACCATAGGGTGTTTAGAACTACAACCTTTGTAGCGTGAGTAAACCGTTGATGAAGTGGTTGATCTATGAGAAGCCAAGAGAAGACTTCCTCCAAGGTATCCACAAAATCAATGAGTCCAACACCTCCAAGATGCTAGTCTCTCCAACCCTTGAAATTCAAGCAAGCAAGCAACAACCTCTTGTTCTTCTTCTTGAACTTGCTATGTAAGTATATGAGTATGTATTCTAACACCACACTTTGCTCACTTGAAGAACACCAATACTACAAAGTAAGGATGTTTTCAAGTATCAAACACTTAGAACTTTTCTAAGAACTCAAGGAAAGGTGGTAGCATAAACTTATACACAAAAGAGCCATGCATGTACTAAATAAGATCTAGAAGTGAAGCAACAAGGGGAGGCCCCCTTTGGCTCCCATTTTCGGCCGAAAATGGGTGAGGGGGGAGGGTCCCCTCTTTTCTTCCTTCCATATAATGTTCAACTTGTTTTAGGGCCCAGAGATATTATACTCCCAATTAAATGAGAGAAACAAATTCCATCTTGACCACATACGTCTCTTATAAGACTCATATCATACCTAATAATGGCCTTTATAACTACCCGGTTAAAGATAGCGTTTAACCACATTAAAGCGTGATACTCCTCATACTCGAGTCCCAATATGTGTCTCAGGTCTAAGGATACAAAGATACCACCTTTTTCCCAAGATTTACTTATGACACTGATCCATGAAGCGATCTTAAGAGCGGGTCATGTCCAATGTGTGTTCCCTAACAAACATTAGTGAATTTGGCTGCAAACCCTTTTGCCTACTTTCATCACGAATGAAAGTCAACCAACTTATTCACATTAGTCTTAATTCATAACTATTCCCATAGTTATAACCGACTATGGACGTTTTAGAATAAAGAATTATTCATGGATTTAAACATGCTAATAAAGAACACAATATATATTAATGAAGTGATCATATCCCATACATCATTCAGATAAAATAGATATTGTCATAATGTTCCAAAATATCCAAATACTAAATTACAATTCAAATCCAATCCCTTGCAAAGCGAAGACCTATTGCCCTAGTATGAGACTCATGCTTAGTCGAGGCAAGAGGTTTCGTAAAAGGATCTGCAAGATTCTGATCTGTATGAACTTTGCGAATACACACATCTCCTCTATCCACTATATCCCGTATGTAGTGGAAACGCCTGAGGATGTGTTTGGTGCTGTGATGTGATCTAGGTTCTTTTGCCTGGGCAATAGCACCTTCATTATCACAAAATATTTCTATGGGGTCTTGAATGCTTGTTACTACCCCAAGGTCAGCAATGAACTTCTTCATCCATGCAGCTTCTTGTCCAGCCTCAGAAGCAGCAATGTATTCAGATTCTGTAGTGGATTGTGCAACTACACTTTGCTTAGAACTTTTCCAAGCAACCGCGCCTCCATTCATAACGAAGACATAGCCCGATTGTGATCGAGAATCATCTCGATCCGTTTGGAAACTAGCATCTGTGTAACACTTTACACAAAGATCTTCTTCCAAACCCCCATAGATCAAGAACATGTCTTTGGTTCTTCTCAAGTATTTTAAAATGTTCTTGACTGCCATCCAATGGCTATCTCCTGGGTTTTGCTGGTATCTGCTCGTCATGCTCAAAGCATACGAGACATCTGGCCTAGTGCATAGCATGGCATACATGATGGATCCAATTGCAGAAGCATATGGGATCTCACTCATTCTATCTAGCTCTTCTCTTGTGCTAGGGCTTTGAGCTTTACTCAAAACCGTGCCTAGTGCCATTGGCAAGAATCCTCTCTTAGAATTCTCCATCTTGAATCGTTTCAAGATTTTGTCAATATATGCACTTTGACTTAGGCCAATAAGACGCCTAGATCTATCCCTATAGATCTTTATTCCAAGAATGTAGGCGGCTTCTCCCAAGTCTTTCATTGAGAAACACTTCCCAAGCCAAGACTTGATGTCTTGCAAGGTCGGGATGTCGTTTCCAATGAGTAGTATGTCATCAACATACAAGACAAGGAATGCTACTGCGCTCCCACTAGTTTTCTTGTAAACACACGGTTCATCTTCTGATTTGATAAAACCAAACTCTTTTATTTTCTCATCAAATCGAAGATTCCAACTTCGAGATGCTTGCTTTAGTCCATAGATGGATCTTTTAAGCTTGCACACCTTATTAGGATACTTAGGATCTACAAAACCTTCAGGCTGAACCATATAGACATCTTCACTTAAGTGTCCATTTAGAAAAGCCGTTTTGACATCCATTTGCCATATCTCATAGTCATAATATGCAGCTATGGCAATAAGTATTCTAATAGATTTAATCATGGCTACCGGAGAGAAATTTTCATCATAGTCAATACCATGAGTTTGAGTGAAACCTTTCGCCACTAGCCTTGCCTTAAATGTGTGTACATTTCCATCCATGTCTGTCTTCTTCTTGAAGACCCACTTGGTCCCTACAGTCTTACTATTGGGAGGAAGATCAACCAAGTCCCATACTTGATTTTCATACATGGACTGCATCTCAGTGTTCATGGCATCAAGCCATTTATCGGATTCCGGATCCGATATAGCATCTTGGTAGTTAGTAGGCTCAGAAGAGTCTACCAAGAAAATCTCATCATTGGACACGAGAAATCCGTATCTCTCGGGTTCTTGACGAGGTCTACCAGATCTACGAACACTTTGTGTTTCAGTAGGTTCTTGAACAACCATTTGTTCAGGTTCAACAACCGTTTGTTGAGTGCTAGTGTCAACCTGACTTGTATTTTGTGGTTCTTGAATTTCTTCAAGGTCTACATTGCTCCCACTTGCCTCTTTCGAAAGAAACTCCTTTTCTAAGAAAGTGGCATGCCTAGAAACAAACACTTTGTTCTCAGCTGGGTTGTAGAAATAATATCCTAATGAATCTTTAGGATATCCCACAAAATTACATTTGATAGATCTAGGATCGAGTTTGCTTGAAGCTTCTTGTCGTACATGAGCCTCACAACCCCAGACTTTCAAGTAAGATAAGTTTGGAACCTTTCCATACCACATCTCATATGGTGTCTTATCTACCTTCTTGGTTGGAACCATATTCAATATGCGCGCAGCAGTTAATAAAGCATAACTCCAAAAGGACGAGGGTAGAGTACTTCGGCTCATCATAGACCGAACCATATCTAGTAGAGTTCGGTTCCTCCTTTCAGATACACCATTATGTTGTGGTGTTCTAGGAGGAGTAAGTTGTGAGATAATCCCACAATTACTAAGATGATCCATAAACTCTTGGCTTAAGTACTCACCACCTCGATCGGAACGAAGGGCCTTGATTGTTTTGTTGAGTTGATTTTGTACTTCGTTTTGAAACAGCTTGAACATCTCAAATGTTTCATGTTTATGTTTCATCAAATAAACATAACCAAATCTACTATAATCATCTGTGAATGTAACGAAGTATCTATCACCATCCCTAGACATTGATCTAAAAGGACCGCATACATCTGTATGTATGATTCCTAATAGATCTTTGGCTCTTTCACTTGAACCGGAGAAAGGAGCCTTAGTCATCTTCCCATATAAACATGATTCGCAAACTTCAAATGAGCTAGAATCGTTTGATTTTAAAATTCCATCCTTTTGAAGTTTTGCAATGCGTTTCTTGTTTATATGACCAAGTCGACAATGCCATAGGTATGTTTGACTTAAGTCATGCTTAGGTCGTTTGGTGCTAGTGGTATATATAGAATTATCATCAAGAGATCTTTTAAGATTAACTTCATATATTCCATTAAGAGGCCGAGCCTCAAAATACAAAATGTCGTTTTTGAAGGCACGAATGCCATCATCAACGAAACCAAATGTGAATCCAGATTCTCTTAACCGAGCTACTGAAATAATATTCCTAGTTAAACTAGGTACATAACAACAATTGTTTAATATTAAGTACAGGCCATTTGGTAATAATAATTCAAAAGTTCCAAGGGCTTCAACAGCAACATTTGCTCCATTGCCCACGTGGAGATCCAAATCGCCTGGCTTCAGCAGCTTACTTTTTCTCAACCCCTGCACATTGTTACAAATGTGAGTTCCACAACCGGTATCAAATACCCTGGAATTAATGGAAAAAGTATACATTTCAATCATATATATACCTGAAGTGCTAGCCTCGCCAGCCTTCTTCTTTTTCAACTCTGCAAGGTAGGTTGAACAATTGCGCCTCCAATGTCCTACCACCCCGCATTCAAAGCACGGGTCATTCTTGGGAACCTTTCCCGCCGTCTTGGGTGTAGGAGCCTTGGCAACTTGCTTGCCTTTGTCCTTTCCCTTTGCCTTCGCTTTGCCCTTCCCTTTTGAGTTGCTTTTGCTTTTCTTCTTGATTCTCCCTTCTTGAATCATCAAGACTTGAGGTGTTTTGCTTGGAATCTTACTCTCAGCAGTTTTAAGCATCCCATGCAACTCTGAGACAGATTTCTTCCAATTGTTCATGTTATAGTTCATGACAAATTGATCATAGGCTTTGGTCAACGAGTTAAGGATCATATCCTGTGCAAACTCGTTGGTTATGGGAGATCCAAGCCTAGCAAGCTGGTCAATGTATCCTTTCATCTTTAGCACATAGTCACTAACGGATTGACCTTCCTCCATCTTACATGCATGGAAAGCTCGAGTGACCTCAAAGCGTTCTTGCTTCGCTTGCTTTTGGAACATTTCCTTAAGCTGGCCAAGCATCTCATATGCTCCATGCTCCTCAAGGTTCTTTTGAAGATCCGGAGACATGGTAGCAAGCATGAGGCATGAAATTTCGACCGAGTCGTCGGAATGCTTCACCCAAGCATCCCTAACGGCTTTGGCCGCAGTCAATGGAGGTTCCTCAGGGACGGGATCCTCAAGTACGTACAATTTCTTTTCGTGCTTAAGAACGATTCTCAAGTTACGATACCAGTCTAAGAAATTTGTACCATTGAGTTTTTCTTTCTCTAGGATTGAACGAAGAGATAAGTTGTTAACGGGCGTAGTTGAGTTAGGGGCCATCTACAAAATTTAACAAAGTTCAATTTAGTATTTTTGATATTTAATCCTTTAATAATTAATACCCTTTAGAATTATAAAATACTTTAATTTTTAAAGGCTAGGATCCAAGTTGAACTTAACCTTGAATGTTTGGCTAATGCTCTCTCCATCAAGTTAAAACAACAAGGTAGGTAACGTTTACCAATTACATCTCGTATGTAATTCCTAGATCTTTATGGGATCCTAGACAACGATTGTCAATTTTGGCATGTTTGATCCCATTTATGCCTCGGGCTTCCTTACGTTTGGCTAATGCTCTCTCCGTAATAAGATTCCGATTAAGTCGTCCTATTTCAAGACGGTGAATTTCCGGCCCAAGACGTTCATGGAATTCGCGGAAAAACACCTCGGTTGTTACAAAAACAATCCACGCGTTTGGCTAATGCTCTCTCCACGTGAGTGTCGTTGCAACAAGCGAGTGTCTTAAAATGGGATGGCATAGACTTACGTTTTGAAAAAGGGCTTTTACCGTTTTGTATATTTATTAAATAAAACAAAACGAGTCGTGTGACTAGTATTGCATGCATACAATAACAAGTCCACGTTTTGATAAAATCATATTTTATATATATATTGGTCTTGAGTATTCTTAAAATCCATATTTTACGAACTCTCAACGCGTTCAATTTTAAACTAGTATTAATATCCTATATTAACGTGTGTAGTTTCGAGCGCGCAAATACGACCAATTTTAGCTTGTAATAAAACCATTTTATTATTAAGCTTGAATGGAGTTTGGTTGAGTTTTAAAATCTCTATTTTATAAAACTCATATACTTATATATATATACAAAGATATATATATTTTGACATAATTAATTTTAATCTTTACAAAACTCCTTTTATATAAAATTCATTTTACATCTTATGTTATGTCAACTTAAAATACCAAACTCCCATTGTGTGATTTATATTATGTAAAATATATTATCTAGCATGCAAAAATCCTATTTTCAACCATGCATAATAATATAAACATAAACACACACAAATAACATGTATAAGTGCATAACCAAGCCATTTATCCTAAGTGGTATTTTTGAAAGCCATACAAAAATACCAAGTCATAACTAAGCACCAAATATTCCTCTTGTGATGAACTTGAAGCTCCCACTTGCCAAAACAACTCCTTGTAGTGCAAATGACTCCAAGCCTTCATGGTTGACTCCACCACACTTGAAAACTCCAACTTGGTCATTTCTTCATCTTGTTACATTTTTTATAAAAGTAAACTAGTCTAAACTATTCTACTACTTACAAAATACAACAAAATGAAACAAAACTAAAATTATTATTACATACCAAATGAAAAAATAATTTTACAACCAAATCGAATTTCCAACACATCACAAAAGGTCTATGGCTTGTTATGCACAACATACACTCAAACAAACATATATATCAACACTTGATATTTAGGCAACTTTTACAACCAAACATGCATGTGGTTTGGTTGTTTCCCAAAATAAATATATAAACATATATAAGTTGCCAACAAGAAAATCCACAACTTTTCTAACAAAAGAAAAGTTGTCCATTTTCTTAAAACAATACATACTCAAAAAGTTTCTTAAAACTATACATAAGTGGCTCTGATACCACTGTTGGGGTTTGTTCGGTTTTTCAAAATATATTTTAGCAACGGAAGCATGAACAACAATTTTAAACTTTTTAAAACTCCCCACCAATGATCCATATGCAAGCCTTAAGAAACAAAACAACCATAGGGTGTTTAGAACTACAACCTTTGTAGCGTGAGTAAACCGTTGATGAAGTGGTTGATCTATGAGAAGCCAAGAGAAGACTTCCTCCAAGGTATCCACAAAATCAATGAGTCCAACACCTCCAAGATGCTAGTCTCTCCAACCCTTGAAATTCAAGCAAGCAAGCAACAACCTCTTGTTCTTCTTCTTGAACTTGCTATGTAAGTATATGAGTATGTATTCTAACACCACACTTTGCTCACTTGAAGAACACCAATACTACAAAGTAAGGATGTTTTCAAGTATCAAACACTTAGAACTTTTCTAAGAACTCAAGGAAAGGTGGTAGCATAAACTTATACACAAAAGAGCCATGCATGTACTAAATAAGATCTAGAAGTGAAGCAACAAGGGGAGGCCCCCTTTGGCTCCCATTTTTGGCCGAAAATGGGTGAGGGGGGAGGGTCCCCTCTTTTCTTCCTTCCATGCTTGTACATCTAGTCCATGCCTTGGTCCATTCCAATCAAGAAGCAATACATGGCCCCTTTGAAGGATTAATGTGTGAATTTCTAGTTTTCTTTCAATTTATATAAAAGAGTATACTAGATATGTCATACTAAGTATAAAATACATCTACATGTATTTTATATACATACTTGATTGTTACTAGTAACTCTTTACTTGTAACAAGGATATACATACATTTATATAATTGTTACTAGTAACTCTTTACTTGTAACAAATATACATTTGTACACATATATATATATACATATATAAAATCATATGTTTATATTTATGTATTTCATATGCATTATCTTATATTAATATATAAGAGTGATATTATAATTTCACATAAATAATAATATGCAACAATGCATATATATACTTATATATATAATGAGTTGGAAACATATTTAAATCATATTCAAATATGTAATTGGTGTCCATTGATTGTAAATGTGTGACCCTATGGGTTTATTTATTATTAGTAATATCGTATTAATTTGTGTCTTGTGCACATAGAACCAACACATAGACACACACACACACACACTTACTCACAATCTGGTTTAGGAAAAAAAGAGAAGAAGATTATGGGAAAGACTAAGGGAGCATCAATAGTGGTGGCGTGGTTGGTGACCACGGTGTTAGTGGCCGTGGGCAGTTACCGGTGGTGATGGCCGGAGAATGAGAAGGAAAAAGGGTTATGAGTGAGGATGTCAACAACTATATGTCTAGAACAAAAAAAAATATATAATTCTTTTTGTTTTTAATAATAAAATGATTTTTAATGACTTAAAATTAAAACCTAAATAAATAATGTAAAGGGTAAAATGGTCATTTAAAAAGTTTAACATATTTTAACGGACAAAGGACCGTCAGTGTTCAACTTTTAAAAATTACGAATTAACTTTTATAAGATTTTCAAATAAAAGATTGAAAGTGTGATTTAAGCATATTTTTTAAGTGGGTACTAAAAGGCTAAGGTGGATGGAGAAAAAAAAACTAATATAGAGGTATAGTAAATGTGATATTGTTTTTCCCAAATATATGAAAAAATGTTATACTAACAATGATAAAAAAATGTAGGTGGTAACAGGTGAAGAATGATTGATGGTCGAAGTCAATTGAAGAACCTAATTGAACCAATAAAGGTTGACTTATTGAAGGTTGTCGAACCTAAATTAAACCCTTGATGAGTAAAATCAACATTAGACAACTAATGGAACCCTGGACCATTCATGGAAAGGAAAGAGTGAGTGAACTAAACACTGGACCACTAAGTGAAACCCTGACCATTCATGAAGAGGAAGTAGTGAAATGAAGGTGGTTACTGTTCGAAGCTAGGTCGGTTGAAGGTAGAAGGTTAGTAATTTCATTAGAGATAATATAGATTGGGGTTTGGGTATATTATAACCTAACTTGGTTGCATTGATGGGCTTGCCATGGCCCATTAGGGTTTCTAATTAGGGTTTCTATCTTATATTTTGTATTTTATAAATAGATATCAATGTAACCTACAAAAGTACGGGGTTTTCTTACTTTACATAGTTTTAGGTCTGGCTATATACATCTTCTCTTTTTCTCTTTTTCATCGTTCTCTTGAGTTAAGGCTTTCTATACAATCGGGCTAAGTTATCCTTTATCAAAAATCCAAAACCGTAATATTCTATATCTCTAATAAAACCAAACAAAGCCTTAGTACTTCTTTTATAACGTATTGAATTTAAAGTAGCTTAAAACCGCGTGTATAAATATGGGGAATGGTTAAGTAAATTTTAAATATTTATGATGTTAAAGAGTACTAACATATATAGTAAAACAATTGTAAAACATGCATATGGATATAAATCTCTTTTTAAAAGAGTGGTAAATTTATTAGAAATAAAAAATTCATACATAAATCAACATCAAGTTTTTGTAGAACCTCTTTATAATCAAATTTGAATTTTTTAATGTAATCCAATTGGTATACATGTTTAAATAAATAACCACGAAAATAGATAAATGTATCTGCTAAATAATTTGAATAAATATTTTAGAGTCAATTACATCGTTAGTCCTTTTAATATAGGGGCTATTTCACTTTTAGTTTTTTAAGCAAAATCTTGTAATGTTAGTCCTTTATTTTAAAAATTCATACACCATTGGTCCTTTAACAGTTAATATTAATAGTGTTGCTGTTAAATATTTAACATGACTATTTTACCCTTCATAATATTATAATTTTGGCCCCATATGAAAAAACTAGACAATATTAAAAAAAATTATTTCTCTCTTTCTTTCTCTCACTATCCATAACTATTCACACTCATATTCTCTCACTATCCATAACCATTTACACCCAAATTCACTCACTATCTCTCTCTCACTTAATCACCACCAATCTACACAGACCAGCTTCTTTCTTCTTCTACACAGACCGACTTCTTTCTTATTTTTTTCACCAATGTAGAACTCGCTGACGAAGGGAACTTGCCTGCGAAAGGAACTCGCAGTCGTCGCCAAATGCATTGACAACTCGTCTTCTTTCCTTTTCTTTTCGTTTTTCTCAGATCTGTAGTGTGTTTGTGTGTGAGAGAGATCAAATTTGGGGTATTATTTGTGTGTTTGTGAGAAAGACAAAGAGATTTGTGTGTGTGTGTGTGTTTGATTTCAAGCGGTGGAACTCTTGTGGTGGATGGTGTTGGTGAAGAGATGATGATGGCGGCGACGGAGGTCCTGTGTTGGTGGCGGTCTTGCGGTGGTAGGTGGTGTTGGTGAAGAATGGTGATGGCAACAACGATGGTGAAGTAGCGATGGCAGTCTCACGGTGGTGGCAGTCTAGGAGTGGTTGCGGTTCTCCGGTGGTAGTGTTGTGTGTTTCTCACTGTATAAGAGGATATGAGAGGGTCTGTTTGGTTTAAATAAATGTTTGGCTGTGATTGGATTAAAATTTAAAAGAGTAAAATAAGGTTTAGGATTTAAGTGTATAAACTATAAAGGACCAGGTTTGTAAAGGATAAATTGGGTATTTTAAAAAGTTAGACGACAACACTGTTAAATTTAACTATGAAAGGACTAATCATGTACACAAAACTCAATTAAAGGTTTAATATTGCAAGATTTTGGTTTAAAAAACCAAAAGTGAAGTACCACATATACTAAAAGGACCAACAATTTAATTGACTCAATATTTTATATTTACGTGTTAACAAATTAAATTAAATCTTCTTAAAAAATAGCATTAGAGAAAAAACTTATTCTTCAGCCATTTAAAAAAATAAAGAGTGATGATGATTGATGAAAATTCTAAAAATAGAATACTAGCATGATAACCCTTTTTTAAATATATATTAAAAATTAAAAATACATGAATTTTATAATAATAATGTCATCAATGATCGAGATTAAATTTTAAAAATTTGAGCGGAGTGATATTTTCGTAATTCACATGTGATTATATATCAAATCATCTGTAATTGAATATTAAAATTTCAGAACTATATGTTTTAAATACACATTATTAAACACTAGCATCATACCCGCGCAATGCTGCGGTTGCAAATAGCTTTTGTTTTACAACGTGTCGCTTTCAAGAATGTAATGATATGTTATTCGTGCGATTCAATGTCACAAAAAAGTTTCTACAACAACAAGTCCATTTTTTTCATATTTTCTTTTATTTGCATCTAACTATTTTATTAATTTTAAATATAGATTCTTAAAGATATTAAAATAAGAAAAAAGATTTATATTGATGAAATAACGAAAGAAGTTAATAAGATTTTAATAATTGTGTTTGTATATGGGAATATATTTTAAATAAATAAAAAGTTAATGTAAATTAGGAGAGAGAATGAAATGGTTAAAGATTAAGTGGGTGAGATTAATTTATATAAAAGGAATGGTCAAGATTTTGTCTTGATTGAATTTTAAGAACTCTTAAAATTAAAGAGGAGAATATTAAATGGTTTATATAGTAGTATAGATATTTACATCTAATTATTTTAGTAATTTTAAATATAGATTCTTAAAGATATTAAAATAAGAAAAAAGATTTATATTAATGAAATAACGAGAGAAGTTAATAAGATTTTAAAAATTATGTAGATGTAGGTGGATAATTGTATTTGTATGAGAGAATATATTTTAAATAAATAAAAAGTTAAAGTAAATTAGAAGAGAGAATGAAATGGTTAAAGATTAAGTGGATGAGATTAATTTATACAAAAGGATTGGTCAAGATTTGTCTTGGTTGAATTTTAAGAAGTCTTAAAATTAAAAAAGAGAGAATATTAAATGATTTATATAATAGTATAGATAACTCATTTAACATAGATTCATTTTTTTAAATATAAACCATATATACCTACCCGTACTTTTTTTTTATTTTGATTTAGAATAAGCTCACTTTTTACCTTATTGAATCCTTTCGAAGTATGAATTGAATATATATTAACAAACAAAGAGCCAAACGAGAAGACTCGTATACGTTACCATACATAAGTTAACATATAAAACAAGATCAATGACTCCTTTTGACGTTAATTTAACTTATTAGACGGAACTTCCACAAGATCCACCGTCAATTATCATTCTTTTATTTGTATTTGGGTAACTCAGGCTCGGGTTCTTACCGACCCATCCCATGGTTAATTAAAGCAAGAACGAAACTACCTTAAAATCAGGGTAACCTTTTTAAATATAAACAATATCTAGTTTTTAGTATTATTTGAACCCTTTCGAATATTTATAACGAAACGTTAAAGATAGGACATTTGTTTACGACTACAATATAACGTTTTTCTAGCCCCGTCTCTGTGTTAAAGCAAAACGAATGTTATTTATCACCTCAACGGTAATAGCATGCCAATTAAAGAAGCATGATTCGGTGTGGCAAGATGAAAGGGGTGACGTTGCTTCAAGCACCGGTACGTCACCTCAACGGTAGCGCTTGCATGTTACGACTACTCTTATATATCGAGCCTTAATATAAAGACAGTAAGTCACGTAATCAATTTATCAAAGTTTTGATTTTCTTAACGTTTGACATAGTCGATCATGTTTGTTTAAACAAAAAAAAAAGAAAAAATGTATTAATTTGATGATCAAAGTTGAGCACCATGGAAACAAGCAAGCTTTACATACCGAGGAAAAAGTAGAACGCAAAAGGAAAAACCACATATCTAGGAAACACCAAACGATAAAAAAATCAAAAACCCACAAATCTAGGAAACCCCAAACACAACACGAGAACTAGATCGATGATTGCATATAAATTTTTTGATTTGAATATATATATATATATATATATATAAGGGATAACAGAAAGAACCTCTGCCACCTTCCACTAAAGCAAACCTTTATGTAATTTTACATACTATTTTCAATCAATACTATTTATTTTTGCTTATAAAATAAGCTTTAAATTGTCAATAAAGTGGCACCCAAAGAATAAAATGTCAATAAAGAGAGATGAAAAGACTAAAAAACCCTAGCAAAAGTCGGTATGTATATCTCTCTTTTTTCTTTCACAGATTTCAAAAATAGTGTGTGTGATGAGAAATGCAACACTAAAAAGCACTTCTTCTCTTCTAAAAAAGCATCTTTCAGTCTTTGTGATCCGTATATCTATAGATTATAGCAACATGGGTGTATTTTTTATATTTCTTAACAACTGGACTAGTTTTACTTCTTTCCAACCCCCATCTTTGATTAAATGACTATACAGTCCCTTATATTTCTTTAGTAATACTCCTGGATCAATAATCGTTCTTCTACGTAGTTGGAACAGTATAACTTTCCATTGTATATTATACAAACGTTTCTTAACTACAATGTTATATGAAGGCAATTCTTCTATGTAGACAACACGTACGTTAGGTATGCATTTGATGTTTACGTTATATGAAAACGACTTTTTAGAGTCAAGTACGTAAATACTTTATAGAAACAAAAACATTCATTTAGCGGGGTTAATAATTTATTGTAGACCATATGAAAATGGAGAAATAGAGTTATTTTTACAAAGTTGGTGAAAGTAGTTTGGACCAAAAAAACATGCAATTTTAAAAATCAAAGCAGTAGTAATTAACAAAAAGCATCTCTTGGTGAAAGTATCACTAAATCATGATGATCGGCAAGGTAGAAAAGAATAACAAGTAGTTTGGACCAAAAATGTAAAATAAAAATCTAGTGATGTAAAAACACAAAGTTAGAAATAGTGTCATACTCTTCCTGTGACAATTAATATTAAAAAAATAAGGTTCCACTGTATTTGAAAAAGTTGGAAGGGAATATGTGAAATGGTGAAAAGGTGAGGGGGTGGATCTGAGAGAATATGAAAGGTGATGGGATCTACTGTAATATACTACTCCTACTCCTGCATTTCCAAATCTAACCAGTTTGGAAGAGACGTATCCTTCTACTCACATGCAACAACCACGTGGCGCATCGAAACAACAAAGCAATATTATAGAAGAACCTTAGCTTACCAACTAGGTATAATATGCCAAACTAGAGTTAGGGTTACACATGGAAATCATTACACTTGACGACCAAGATTTCCTACTCTCTCTCTATATATGTCTCTATATATTATCCGTGAAATAGAAAAACAAATATCCTTACACTATTTGGTCTTTCTAATTATTATCAAGATTATATATATGTATAATTTATTAATTTTTTTAATTATATTTTTTATTGAATATAGTATTTGTATTAATCTTGTAAGTTAAAGAATAAGTGAGAGGAGATTATAGAATAATGAAAGCCCCGTAGACAGGAGCTATAACTACCGTGGCGGCAAGAGATGCGACGACGGCAGCAAGAGATAGAAAGCTAATAAGTTTTTATTTACAATGCGTTCTCGGGCCAGGACCAGGGACTAAAGAAAAGAAAGAAAGTCGTCACTCAAGAGTGACGAGAAGGAAAGTGGTGGCAGCCAATCGTAGTGTGATGGCGGTGGCGGCGGAAGTGAAAAAGAAGATATGACAAAAACTGTAAGACTCTGATACCATATAGAATAATGAAAATCTACGTAGGTATTTTGTATTATATTGATAACTATTTATAAAGTACAAAGGTTATAAGAGAAACCTTAATGAATCCTAATCTATCTATATAATAGTGCTGACTCATTCTATACAAAACCCAATCCATATTCTCTAATTATAGAAATAACTTAAGTATGTATCACCTCTCTATGAAATAAGATGATTTGCGTATAATATGTTTTTACTATACATAATAATTTTAACTTTCATCTTCCTGTAATCCAGCTATGTTGTATTTTCCATCCCAAGTGGTAAGAACGATCAAAACAATCATTATTTATTATACGTGACAAAAAAAATTATTATGCACAGATTGTCTCTAAGAATTAGAAAAAAAAGCATGATATTTAGTTAAAATGTTATGATGAAGCTTTATTTGGTATGGAGAATAAAATTTCAATAATAGAATGATATGTTTTTTAGCAAAATAAAGTGGCTTTTAATTTGCTTTGCACAATTTTGCCCGGCAGACAAGAGAGCTAGACCTCACTTAAATCAGCCTACGTACCTTAATGATTTTACATAAAAATCTTATCTTTGTTATTAGACATTTTTTTTTATTTTGATTATTTTTGATATATTACCACATATACATATCATTTTTCATATTTTTTTATTTTTCAAAAATTTTTAGTTACTATTATTATATCTTCTTACTTTATTTTTTTATTAATTTAATAATTGATAAGTGTATACGTTAATTTAATTTTTTTTTATTTTTTCGCTTGATTTTGACACTTGGATCAAATAAGTAAACGGATAATTAATAATGTTAGAGAAGAAGCTGGAAACGAAAGGAAGTGTTTTGGATGGATTGAAACATTTCGAACTCGACATTTATAGACTAAATTTCCTTCCATACTTCACTTTCATCGAATGACTCAATCCCCTTTTCCCACCTTCTAAAATCATTTTTGTTTTCATCTATTTGTCTTTTTTATTTATACACATGGCACATACATACATACATACATACATACCTATATATATATATATCTGAAATAAATTAAAATATAAAAAATTAATCTAAATAAATGTTTTTAATTGATTAATTTAATCTTAATGTGTGCTAATAATATTTAAAAAGTTAAATTAATAATTAAAGATTAATCAATTCGATCACCTTAATCACAAAGATATGATGATGATGATGACTCCCTTTTTCTTTTCAATCTTCTTTTTCTGGATCATGCTCCCGTGCATGCTACTTCTCTAAGTCAAATGATTTTAATCTTGAAATAAGATCTGATTATGATTCCAAGTTTCCAACTTTTTATACCAAGATTATGCTATAAAAGCAATTATTCAAAATTTGTTTCATTGGTCAAACTATAATTTTGACTTCAAGTATGTATACATATATGTAGATTGTACAGTAGTACTGTATTAACATTAAATGCACTGAACACAAACATTTGTCTTGTGAGAAGTTTTCTGCACAGAAGACATCACTGAAAGGCACCTCTCATCTCATTTTTATGCCATTAATGACTCAACTGAAACTTTCAGATGTATCAAAACAAAAATTCCAGAAAGAAATGCTACACAAGAAGAAGAAGAAGATGATGATATAGGTATTTGAGCCCAATAATTAATTATCAGATATATTGCAGAAAGAAAAAAAAGAAAATAATATGTTGAAATGATGGGGCAATTTAATGAATTACTTGTACATTCAGTTTCTAATTCATTTTCTTGGGAAAACTCTAAAACTTTAATATTTACATCTGATCTAACATACCAAAAACTTAACACACTCAAGCAGATCTCACAAGACCATATATATAGTGGTAAATGATATTCTTTAGTAAGAAAATTAAATAAAAAAAGAAAAAGAAAAACTCAACTAAACTCAACAAGATAATTTCTTGATATCAATGAATTCTAACAAGGAGAAGGAGGCATAAGATTTAGCCCTAAATCATCATTTTCAAGAACCAACCTTGCTTTATGATTCTCCACCATTGTATTATTATTCCCATACTCTGGATGCAATCTCTTCTTTGACAACAATGGAACCCCAAAAAGCTTTGTTCTGTTACCGTTACCATTATCTTCAACAACGTTGTTTTGTGATTTGTTAGTGCCAACGTTAAGAAACGACGTTTGATTTTGTTGCTGTTTTTGCACAAACGGCGTATTCATGTTAGAATTATTGGAAGATAAAAGAAGTGATGAAGGGTTGTATGAGTTGCTTGGCGTGACCGGCTTCACGTGATTCTGAACGAAATAGATAATATCATTGTAAAGCTTTCTCATGTGTGCGAGCTCCGACATTAACATATTATTACTCCGTCTTAACCGCTCGTTATCCTCCGACAACGCTGTGACCGAGTTGGTTCTACCACTGTTTTGAAAGATTCCAAGCATTCCCGTGGTGGCGGTGGTGGTGGTGGGAGAACAAAGAGGTGGTGAGCTGTCGGAGTATAAATGGTCGTCCGAGGAGTCTGGTGGTGAGATGCTTCGTGTTGTTGGGTATGCAAAGAAACCATTACCACCGTGTAAACCACCACCGCCACCGCCGGTGAAGTGATGTGGATGGTGGTGGTTGAGTGTTACTTGTGGTTGTGATGTTTTCCGGCGGTGGATCTCGCATAGTAAATGCTTCTCACCTTTTTTGAAAAACTCGTTCGCAAACTCCCATCTATCCGGTACAATTTTCCTAAAACCCTAATCATATAAAACACAAAATAAAAATTATTAATAATAATAATAACAATAATCATGATTCATGATCACCAAGCTTCAAAAAAATAGCAAACTGTAACACTTTCGTAATCTAAAGTCATGATCTAGTTCAATAACTTGAAAATCAATATAAAATCATAGTAGAAGTTATTGATAGTTCATGACTTAAAAAAAGTAGCTAACCATCACATCTTACCGTTCAAAGTCATAGACTAGCTTAATAACTTCCAAATTAGCGATGGAAGTTACTATAAACTTTGAAATTAGTAAGGAGGTTGTAACTTAATTTAATTCATCTGGGTGAGATGAAGTTACTATAAACTTACGTAGGTGTTGAGCTGACGGACGAACGAGGAGAAGTTGTTATGTTTGAAGTAGTTGGGAAGGAGATCACGAGCAAACTCCGGCGGCCGCCAGACGACGAATGTGGTGTCGTCTTCGCCCCACGAGACGATATGATCAGTGGCGGGATCATCGACCAATTGGTAAGTTTTTGTAAGAAAAGGTGCAGGTACAGCTTTGTGCGAGTCTAAAGATAACAACATTCCACCATCACATGAAGTATCTAACATCATAGCCATTAAAATCACAAGCTTAATTTCTCTATCTAAATATAATCTTGAAGTTGAGGGTTGGTGAGGATGGAGGTTAAAAACTTAAAATGGAAGTGTAAGAATAATCTTGAAGTTTAATTATATTAATAGTTTCTAGAGAGAGAAAGAGAAAGAGAAGGAAGGAAGGTGAAGTGAGGGCAGAAGGGGAGGGCAGCCTCGATTATGTAGAGAGGAAGGAGAGAATATGTGTCTGTGTGTCTGATCTAGGACTGTGAAATAAGAGCTTTTCAAGACAAACCCGTGACACAAACACAAACACACACATACTCTCTCTCACACACTCTCACTCACACACAGTGTATTACATACACCAACTTCTGAATGTATTTATTTAGAGTAAATAATAGTAGTAGTATGAATTGAATCTTGAAACCGCGCTCCCGCACGCACAAGAGAAGGTGTAGGAAATGTGTTGTCATAAATAATGTCTGGTTGAGTGTTTGATAATGATCAAATTTGTTTTTTTTTTAATTCGTAAACACATAATAACTTTTTTTTAAACGGTAAATAAATTTCATTAATACTAACCAGATGTTAAGAGAAATATAAAAGAGAGATTAAAAACAAGAAAAATGAGAGTTACAATAATTAATCTATTAGTTTTTAAAGTTGTCGAGACACCTTTTTCTTTAAGCCAATATAATGAGTAAGCTTGAATTTGACAATTCACCATGGCTCCTTTGTTGCTAACTCCTTGTGAGAACACCTTTTCATTTCTAAGTTTCCACATTAACCATAGAAACATATAAATTATCCTCATAAATCCTTTGAGTTTATCGCCTTTAAGTTGAATATTTTTCCCCCGCTCAAACAAATGAGATAAACTATGAATATTGGAGTGGTCCACACTCCATCATGAAGCAACCCCTTGTAACACCTGTTTAGTCACCTTACATTGAACAAACAAGTGATCTTCATTTTCATTAAACTCGTCACAAAAGAGGATAGGAATGAGATAACAAAATTACTCCCCTTTTTAGTAAATTTAACTTAGTAGCCACACGTCGTTGTAAAATTTTCCAAGTTAAAATATTCACCTTTGAAGGGACCTATTTATTCCAAATTAAATGAAAGGACCACAATCACCTCTCTTCAGCTGAAACAAATCATAAGCTTTCCTAATCGACGAATCAGAAAACGACCCATTGTGTTCCAAAGCCCATTTTACCTGAATCGTTTGAAGACCTTGGCTGTCATTGTTGTGCAATTCGAACCAACTATCTAGTGGAATATTCACCTTATCATACTCCTTAAATACGTTGAGTATGTTTCTTCACACACCAGAGACTTTTCCAGTCGGGTTTATACTATCCATCCCTCTGTTGATATACTCCATGTATTGATTGTATCACCCTCTTCCAAAGTTTATCCGTTTCGGTTTAAAACTATGTATTGATTGACTCCATTTATAACTTACTTATAAATCTATTCTAATATTTATAATTAGATTTGAATTTATAATTTTTTAAGAGGGGACAACATTCACAACACTAATATATATACATCTATACTACTATAAGATATTGAATATGTAACATTCTCGATTTGGGCCTAGCTGTCAAACGTGTATTAAGTTAGTAAACTTGTAAGTTAATTATGTTAATGAAGAGTTGAATGTATATATATGTTTATGTGCATTATGTATATATGTATATATATTAGAAAGTTAAGTTGAATATAAGAAAAAGAATTAAAAGGAATCCAGAGGCGGTGCCTCTGGATTGTGAAAATGTATATATGTATTAGAAAGTCAAAGTGGTCAAACATTGCAAAAGCAAACACCACAAAGAAACTCTCGAATTCTCTCTACTCTCTCTTGGCTTCCTCTCGGTTTTCTTGAAGTAAAGTATTTGGTGTTTTTGAATTCAGTCAAAGGTAAATTTATGTTTGTTGTTAATACTTAACATATATGAAACTGTTTTATGTTTAAAACATGATAAATACTCAAATTCTTGCAAAACATTATTTAAAACATTCAAGGCTTACTTTGCAAGTGGGTTTTGGTTGTTTGGTGTTATTATGTGGGTTTGATGTGTTTTCAAAGTCATAATAATGAAAAAGGATGTTTTTGGAATGTATAAATATCAAAACAAACAAGAAACAAGTTCTGAAAATAAGCCAATGAAGTTGGCGGATTCCCAGCAATGAAGCTGCCGGATTTCGAGACATGAGTGTGTCGGAATCCGCTAGTTGCCCAAATCCGATAAGTGTCGGATTCTGAGACCTAATGGTGTCGAAATCCGCACATGGTCTAAATCCGAGTTATTGTTCTAAATCCGATAAATACTGGATTTCCTAAAAGTTCATATGTATATAATTCACAAGTCAAATCCGAAAGTATCGGATTCCTTTGAAAATGTCGGATTCCGATAAAAATATCGGATTCCGATTGAAAGTCGGATTTCCAACTACATGTCAAAGTTTCCAAGTTCATAAGTGTTGAAATCCGATAAGTGTCGGATTTCGCAATGTATCGGATTTCCTAGGAAATGTCGGATTTCTCACAATCCGACAGTTTGTCGGATATATGTGGAATCCGGATTTTGGGATTTCCTTTGTTGATTTTAAGCTATTCTAAGTATGTTAAGATAATTAATACAAGTCCTAATGTTCTAGGTAAACTTGATACCTTAGACAAGGCAGAGATAAAATACCTTAGATAATTATTTTCAGCGGAAAATACCATAGATAATTATGTTCTAGGTAATTAATACAAGTCCTTTGTTGATTTTAAGCTATTCAAAACCATCGGTTCCTATAATGGTTTGTATTTTTGGCATTTTGGTTTAAATTTATTTTTTCTTGCTCACCATTATTAATTATTTTCGGCGGAAAATACCTTAGATATTCATTGACTATTATCAGCTGTTTTGAAATTGAAAGTTGCGGTTAAAAAAACCCCAAAAAACATGTAAAACATATATGTATATGTTTTTTGAATGGGTAAACACACACTCACTAAACTTAAACCTAATTCTATACCATTTTGTCTAATAAGGGATTTGAACTCACAATCTTATTGAATACTATGAACATTAGATACTGTTGCGTTATAAGCCTTTCAATATATACTAGCATTATACCCGTGTAATGCAACGATATATAACGAATAACTTCTACTCCTTAACATGCCCATTTTCAAAACGTAGGGAGTATGATATTTATGTAATACGATGACGGCAAATAATTTTCGTTTGGTGTCATGTTTATTATCTTTATCTTTTTTTATTTCCTTTACTTTACTGTTCATCAGAATTTAAAAAAAAGTTATGAAAATATTTTTCAATAATTAAGTTAATTTGTATTGACTTTGACTTTCAAAAAAATTATATTGACTTTGATTTTTTTAAATATGTAAAGTTTAGTTATTAAAATGGAATATAAAAATCTTATTAACTATATCTAATCTATACCATATTATAAAACATTTAGGTCGTTTGCTTAAACTCTTAAATTTTAAGTGTTTTAAAATTACTAAATTACCTCTCATGTAAACTAAATTAAGTAACTATTAGATGTAGTTAATAAGATTCTTATATCCCATTTTAATAACTAAACTTTACACATTTAAGAAAATTAAAGTCAATACAATTTTTTAAAAGTCAAAGTCAATACAAATTAACTTAATTATCAAAAAATATTTTCATAACCTTTTTTTTCAATTATAAAGAACAAAAAAGTAAACGAAATGCAAAAAAAATAAAGAAAATAGACATGTCACAAAACGAAAATTATACGCTGTCTCCGTTACATAAATACCATACTTTCTACGTCTTGAAAACGGACTTGTTAACGAGTATAAATTATTCGTTGCCGTCACATTACGCGAGTATAATGCTAGTAGTTACTAAATTTAGTTTATAGGATGGGTAATTTAGTAACTTTAAGACACTTAAAATTTAAAAGTTAAATTAAAAAATGTAAATGCTTTATAATATAGTGTATATATATGTGTGTGTGTGTGTGTCAGTGTGTGTGTGTGCGCGACCAAAGTGAACATAATACGCTTTATAATATAGTATAGATGCATATATGTGCGACCAAAGTGAACATAATACGATCGAGGGAGCTATTATAGTACTTCCTTAGTAAAAAAAATTGCAAGAAAAAAAAAGGTAAACTTGAATAATTGAAATCCCTCAAGGTATAGACATTTCTATTTCAGGCAATTTATTATAAATATTTTGTCACAAAATAGAAAATAATGCAAGATATATTGTTATATATATTCTAGACTTGTAGCCGTTGTTGATATAACGACAAGAAAGTCATAGATCATTTTATATTGCTCTAATTAAGGTGAGGTGGTAAATGGGTTGGATACAAATTGACGGTGTTATTATGCTGCTACAGTTACTTATCATCATTGTCTGTTTTAGGCAAAATTTTCATTTCCATTTTTGCATGTATATTAATGACTCATTTCTTGTATGTATATATTAGCCATGTTGACTAGTCAATCCTCTGATTATACCTTCTATTATTATGCAAAAGGGGGTCCTCTTATTTTGCAACCAATGGAAGGCAATTTACAGTTGTGTTGTACCAGTATGAGTACCACATATATATATATATATAAATAAAGAGACAAAAACATTTAATTTTCCTGTTATAAATGCAAAAAAACAAAGGTAGATGCAAGCGGGTGGTGGAGTGTGAGCAAGCGGGTTTTTTAAGCTGAAGTATCCTTGATGGACCATTGATTATTAATGAATTAACCAGGTAAAGTTCGAAAAAGAAAGCTTCAATATTGAAAGTAGATTTTGAGAAGGCTTTTCAAAGGTGAATTGGGGATATATAACGTATGATGCAAATGAACTTTGTACTAAAACGGGGGGCTTGGCTACAAGTTTGCGTGCAAACTTCTCGTGTATTCATCCTTGTCAATGGTTTCCCGGCCGGCAAAGGAATTCCAAATATATAGGTTCATCAAAATCTAAATTCTTTCTCTCTCTCTCTCTTTTCATAACACACACATACCAACACATTTTTATTGGTGTGTGTTTTGAACTTTAAATAAATGACTTTAAAAGATGATAAAATACTCCTTACTTATCTACAAGTCATTAAATATGGATGCTTTACTTCCTGAACATTTATTTTCATGCTCTTAAACATTGATTTTACAGGTCAACTCTCTATAATCAATCTTCTCAAGAAGTTCTCTTGAAAAAATTTGGATGTTATAGTTATAACACTCTAGATTCCAAACCTATCCTTTTTTTTCATTTTAAAATGCCATTAAAATTTATAAGGAGAAAACAATATCTTTAGGTTAACAACCCTTTGAAACATTCTAATTAATCAACAACGGAACTCTTAAAACATTAATAAATAGTTCTAAAACACGGTTTAATCAAGTGTATTTATAAAACTCTGATGCTAGAGCTATGAACAGTGTACTAGAGCATTCACGGTTGACATGCTGGAGCATTCGCCGTATAATTTACAAATGTACTTGCAAAAGAGTTAATCTATCCACTTTAAGCAAACACTTAGTGAGTTCTACTATGCTTACACATACTATGGCGTGTGCAAATATCTATTATCTAATAAGATAAACCGAACAACACTAAATATATATCCGAGCATATACATACACATAAAGTTACACATACAAATTTGAACCCTAGACTAGTTCAGTGCTATGCAAAACCCCAAATTTGTGTCTAATGATTTTGTGTCTGATAAACCCCTTAACCATTTTAGTTAGACCTTGCTCCATCAAACCTTAGTATTGTGTTAATCTATACTACTTGTCTATTAAGGCTATACATGCAATCTGTACACATACAAACACATAGGAATCTATCTACTCATAATCCCCACATATGATACGGGTAAGAATAGTGAACTCATATATCTTAGCATACACATATCCAAAATATTGGAAAGCTGAACAACTACGTACAACTATTTGAAACAACCGACAAGTATGTTACAACTAATTCGACGCCTATAATTTATCAACATACATTATAGGCAGTCTGCGCAACACCGTAATCCTCAATAAGGAATAATGGTAAAAATGAGCAACACAACAAATCGATTTAACTTTCATCTTCATCTTTAGTTATCCGATATTATTTGATGCTCATTTGAAACCATATGAAAGTTTTATACATACAATAAGAAAATATGAGAAGTTGATACATTTTGATAAACTAAACCTTTTGCCTTTTCAAGTTGAGCATAGGAAAAAAATGCAAGAACATTAGGTCGTGAGAAGAAAACCTATAAAATTATGACTTAGGGACTAGATCTATAATTTTAACTAAATCAGAGAGAACAATTATGTAATTATCCGTTATTATTATTGTTGTTACTACTTCTTTTAGTACTATTATTAGTATTTTAGTGTTACTATTATTACAAGTATTTATATCATTTTTCTTTATTCTTAATGTTATTAGTAACATCGACAAGAATAATAATAACTGCAATTATAATTATAATACTAAGAATAAAAGAAAAAGAATAGAAACGACAAAAATAATAAGGAGCATATATAATTTAAATAATAATAATAACACTCACAATAACAATAACAATAATAATAATAATAATAATAATAATAATAATAAGAAGAAGAAGAATAGTAATAATAATTGATAATAAAAATAAAAATAAAGATAAAAATAATAATAAAAGTAACAACAAAACGATAATATTAGTTTTTTATTATTATAATAATAATTATAATAATTACTATTATTATTATTGTTATTAAACATGATATTTAATTTTCTAGAAATTACGTCAATTGGAGTTTGGATACAAAATGTCAATAGTTACCTTTTTAACATGTTTTCCATGCTACTTTTAAGTTGTAAGTAAATGAATCTACCATATATATATATATATATATATATATATATATATAGGCAGAAGTTCAAACAAGAACTGTTTTCGTACGAGAACTGCGAGAACCCAACTTAGTCGTCCAATTCTCCTTCTTTAATTGGATTGACTACCCATGAATTTCTTACATGCACTCTGCCACACTAAATATCGCACCCTCTTCATCCATGAATTCCATTATCTAAAATGAACGGCTAAGATTGGTTCTTGCAGTTCTTGTACAAAAAATAGGTTTTGTTTGAACCGTCCCTATATATATATATATACACGTGATGATGAAAATAAGGATTGTTCATAAAATGCATGGGAATGCATGTTGATGTGTTGTTTCGCCCACTCAGGATTTGGTTAAAAGAAAGTTTTAAGAAATAGATACATTTGTGTATAAAGCCTAAAAGTGAAACAATATGAAAATCATGAGCAATAATTTCAAGTGATTATACTTTGATAATGGGAAAGATATATATGATATGATCGAATCTCATTATTGGGAAAACCATGGTTCTTACTATTTGAAGTTGCCCACAAGCAACTAAAGTAGCTTTTATGTCATTTTCTTTTAACGATTAAACAAGCACACACATGCTAATTTTACTTCTAACTTTACATCTTAACGTTAGGTATCAGAAAGTTACTATAAAAATAAGGACTGTCTTATGGTTGCCAAACGTTCATAGCAATGTTGTTTTTTTATCACTCGAGTCGGTTGTTCCTATCATTCTACATTTACAACTAGCTAGGCTAATTACACATAATTTTCATTTTGTCTTTGATGTAATTTATTTTTTGTTTTTTTAAGACAAAACACTTTAACTAATTTATGTTATAATTTTCATGACGAAACCTTAATTTTTTAAACAAGACATCGGAATATTCTCTAGAACATGGTGAAGGTAATTGTTTTTACGATTCGGCATAAAAGCGTGTACATACCAATGTGCGACAAAATTGATTAACAATATGTGTATATTTGTTATAGAATTAGAGATATTAAGTTCAAAATCTTTTTAGAGAGACCATTTCTTATTATGGTTAAATATTAGTTTTCCCATATTATTATTTCACAGAGATTTCTTAAGACTTAAATATTATATAGCTTTTGTTTGAAAAAAATTTCATACTCTCATCTATATATATCTTCGTAATTTTCATCTATATATCTTTGTAATTTTCATGGTTACAAAAAACTCACACTACTACAAAAATAGGGATAAAGACTATACATAGAAACTAGTTTTGTAAAAGCAAAACCTTAAAAAGCATGCTCGCAAAAAAAAAGAGACCGACTTTAGGCATAAAACTGGTCTTTATGTCTCCGCCATCATAGAGACCGTTTTTAAACCTAAAGTTGGTCCATATCTATACTCTGAAAGTTTTCCCACTACCTAAAATTCACTTTCCACTCCTGTTTAGGTTTGTCTCCCCTCAAAATCTCAAATACATTCTCATGATGAGGGACATGCTTGAGGCAATGTTGAAGGATGACTCGTGAGGAGCAAGGCTTGTATCAAACAATTAGTTGCGAAGTTATGAGGAGCCAATTGACCACGATCGGTGTGAAAGCAGATATTACGTATCGAATAGTAATCCTAGAGAAACTGATCGATTGCAGCGCCTATGCTAGAAGTTGGCTTTTCACAATATAGAAGATCATCATTCTAGTAGTGCTTGGAATATTTTTTTACTTGGGAGAGTGTTATATCCTGGTATTACAAGAAAGATAATTATATAACACACTCACTAATGGTCTATGAGTTTGTGAAGAAGAAACATTAAGAAATTTAATCTATGAGATTCATTTGTGGCTTAAATCATCTCACCCATTTCTATCGTATTTGATAGTACACCTTTCCTTAGCTAAGGTGTAGACCTAATTGTATAATATGGTCAACACACTTAAATGTTAGTAATTATAACATGGTTTGCGAGTTAATCATACATGGAGTGATTTAATGTAGAAATTTATTATCCGGATGGGATTTGTTAGAAACATCAATATGGAAAGCTCATACATAGAGACTAGATCACAAAAAGTCATCCTAAACTATGTGATGCAAGTTAGAAGGTTGAAGTTTTATCTTATTAAGGATCCTTTTATGATGAAAATAATAATCTATATGAATGCGTAGTTTTGTCGCTTCAAGAAGCTTGGACTTTGCTTTCTCTACATAGATGAATGGTAGGACGTATAACTTACAAAGTGTCAAGTGTAGTAATGTATTTTGGAAACTTATGCGCATATTATCTGCATGTATTATAATATGTTGAAGGCAGGGGTGTCTTTGAGGGACTGCAGGAAGTGTGACCGTACAGGGCTCACGTGTCAAAGGGGGCCCATTTTTATGTGTGTGTATTATAATTTTCAATAGCCCACAGTTAAAAAATAAAATTTTAGATTGCCCATGTTTTGATTAATATATTAAAGAAGGGAACATGTTGATCGAATACTTCAAGAAGTTCAAAGAAAGAGAGTTATCTAACGCTATTGATGATGTTAAGAAACTTGTCATTGAAATGATTAATCCGGTAATCCCTCAAAGGCGCCAGGTTCGTAGAAAAAAATAATTTGAGAAGAATTAAAGTGATCAAGATGTCTTACTTTCAGCTCGAGAGAATTATAAAGTTAATTATTTTTTATATATTATTGATCAATCTAGTGCTTCTCTTAAAACCAGATTTGAACAGTACGAAGAGTGTGAAAAAGTATTTTGTTTTTTGTTTCCTAAAAAGTTGAAGGAACTTGATGACAAAAATCTTAAGTCATGTTACAGTCGTTTTGAATACACACTTAATTAAGTATGATGGATGATTGCAAATGATGAAGCTGCTTGATACGTTTTTATTCGGGGAAACTATCCGCCCTAACGATGTCTTAAAATACATGAAAGAAGTTGATTGTTTTCGCAATGCAATTATTGCATATAGAGTCTTGTTAACTATTCAGTAACTATTGCATATGCAGAAAGAAGTTTCTCAAAACTTAAGTTGTTGAAGTCCTACTTATGGCCTAAAATGTCATTAGAAAGACTTAATAAATTGACAATAATAGGTATTAAGAACGGTATGTGTTTGTATATATATAAAGGGCCCATTTTTTTAATTTCGCATAGGACCTTCAAAATTCACGAGACGTCCCTGGTTGAAGGGTGTTCAACCTTTAAAATATCTTGATACTTGAATATTTTATATTTTTAATTTATTAAGAAGAAATTTCAATCGTCTCGACATTTTGTTTTTGCATGTGTTTAATTTGTGATTGTTTATGTAACACCCTAAGTTTAAAAAAAACTCTTCTAACATAGTAATGTTAAAATAAAAGTAAAAAATAAATAAAATTTAGAAATTTATTAAGTTACAAATTGGAAAGGTGTATAATACCCATCTTTTTTAGCTATACTATAAAAAGGTAGTTTTTGCACACACTACACATAGTAGTGTGTGTTGAATGGTGTTTGTGTGTGTGGTTAGAGAGAGAATTTAGAGAAAGAAAGAGATTAAAGGATGATTAAACAAGGATTAAGGGGTGATTAAGCTTATAAATGCTAATTATCAAGTTGGTAAGATGATTCAAGTGGATTAGCAACCTTTTTAGCATCAATATCAGATTTGGGAAACACACACAAAAGGTTTGGGTTTTTAGTTAGAGAGAGCTTGCAAACCAAGTGTGGATGAAGATTCAAGTCATGCATGCCAGTCGTGGGACTTGATTAACAAGAAAAATCCTTATTGTAAGATATGTATTTGGAGTCACTAAGTGTTTCTACATTTATAAGAACACTTAGAAACCATTGCATAATGATAATTCAAAGCTTAGATAAATAAATGTGGATTTTAGGTGTTATGCTCGCTAAGATTTTGGGTTTGTGTAGAGGTCAATACGGTTGTGGGTTTTGATGTGGTCATATGGAGTTGTTTTGATATGGCAGTATTGAAATATGATACGGTTGTACTGGTGTGTTTGATACGGCCGTTTTGGATGTTTATACGGCCATATTGAGTTGGTTTGATACGCCGGTATTGATATTTGATATGGCTGTATAAGTATATTTGATATGGCAATGTAGGATGTATTAATATGGTTGAAATGTACTCTTGATATGGTCATATAGGATCTTTTAAATAAAAGAGTTGTATACACTTTGGGGTGGCTGTATTAAGGTGTCGCGAGGTTGTAGAAAAGCCACATTTAGCAGTTTTAAGCTTTACAGGACCTCAAGTGAGTACATTGATCTGGTACTCGTAAATAGTAATTCATAAATACTTGTATTAAAAAGATTGAATGATTCATGCTTATGATATTATATAGTAAACATGAGCTTTATTGTAAAATGAAATGAACAAGACTAAGAAGACATAATGTACTTAGATACATAAATGTAAAGTAAGAAAATGATAAGTATTATTTATATTGAGAGCTAAATAATGTCAATTTGATGGTTTAAGAATAGATATCCCAAAATCCAAATGACATAAGAGATCAATTGAGATGTAAAATAGTAGATATGTGTATAAGTAAAGTATGATTGACTAATAATACCAATATATTTGTAGAAGTGTTATTGATATATGGATAATTTAACAAAAGACATATAAAGTATTACTTAAATGATAATCGACAAAAAGGTTGTAACATCGAAAATCTTCAGCCTTTTTTTTTAAATCGCTACGGAAGAGTTACTAATATTCATAAACACAATCACCCATAAATATATTACACTTTTTACAAAAATACAGTATCAGTTGTGTTACAAAGGATTTACAAAATATGGCTCGTATCAATCCAAAACAAAACATCAAATGTTGGTCAACTTTTCCTTCACAAAACCACAGCTAAACAGCTGTACTTACCAATCCTGCAAAAACGGGTTAACAGTGAGAAATTAGCACAAAAATAAGTGAATGGAAGCTAAACCATTACAACAAACAGTAACAATTAATACAAAAGCATGTAATCACATAAATCCGGAAGACCGGCGGTTCAGCGTAGAACCTTTCAACCATTTGTGGGCCAAGGCAAAGGTTTACCGATAGCCCCCCGCCAATTGGCACAATTAAATCTCTTCCGTTACAACACATGCATCAGAAAGTCTATAACTATTCAACCAATAGCAAACGGGCCCAGCCCAATTCTACGGATAGCTGACTTTCATCATATCACGATACTCGTTATCATCCCACGAGCACGTATAGACCAAATAACACACAAGTAGTTATTCAATCATTAGTCATCAATCATCAGACTAAACAGTCTAGCATTTAACAATCAAATGCACCACATCAATCATATCAATCATAACTTTTACCATCTTTGAGTTAACATCCACTCACCTCTATTCTCAATCACACCACTTTGTTGTATAATGTCACTGAGTATTAGTTCCTGAGAATACAACAACATTGAAATCAGTCTTTGATTCATAAATATAAACATTCACATATATTTATATCAATCATAACCATGTATTTGGTTCATACAGCATAACACATGCAATACAAACGAATAACAAACAAAAATTCCATGCTGAAAACCACCGGTCACGTCGCGACTAAGACAACCGTCGCATCGCGACGTCTAAGTTGGACCACCATCAAGTCGGATCAAGTGCAAAGTCGGATCACTTCAAATTCGGACCACCAAAGTCGGATCAATAATATCGGATCGCCAAAGTCGCACCAAAATGCCCGGTCGCGCCACGAACAATCCTAAGTCGGACTGATTTCAAAGTTGGACCATGGCAATTTCACTTCATCTTCTTCCTGTTCGAGACTTAATTGCAGAAACGCATACATACATGTCTGAAATTATGCAAATCACTCAAAAATACATCCAAACTATACATAAACTTCATATAACATGTAAACAATCAACAAACACACATCTAAACCAATTAAAACCTCAAATCCTACAAAACCCACTTGCCAAGTTTTCTTCAAAAACTTCATAACTCATTAATGATGTTCTAAGCTTTTAACAACAATAAAAACCCAGAAAATGCATAGCAAATATTGAGATAAAGCATACTAGAATCATAATCCAACCTTTGTCTTGCAATTAAACACACGAACCCAAAATTTCAAGGATTCAAGTTTGCTCGCTCTTGAGCTTTCTTCAAGTTAAGGAAACACATAAAAACACACACACAACTTATGTATATCCATACATACTTACATAGTGCCCATGCTCCCACACAATTATCAATTCAAAGTAATTAGATTAAACATGAGGTGGCACTTAATTAGGATAATTACAATTACTAGTGTACTATACTGCTTTCTAGCATACAGTCAATCCAATTAAGCAGTCATCCATTATTAGTTAACATCCTACAAGGTATTTTCTCAACCCTCGTTTAAAAACAAATTTATCAATTTCATAAATTCGTGCGATATAAAATATTTATATAATCACATAAAATCATACGAATGTGAAATTGACCATAATAAACTCACCATTAACCCCATTTAGACTAAGCCCGGTTTACAACTGTTACAAAGGTAGATAAAGTATTATACAAATACCTAGGTATGGAAAGAAATGAGATAAAAGTGTTAAGTATAATAAGAAACACCAGAATGAATTGATACAAATACAATTATTGTATAGATACAATTATTGTACAGATACATATTGTATATATATACAATTATAGATATAGTTATTCTACAGATGCTCATTTGTAGATACAATTATTGTACACATATAGCTGTATTGCATAGATACAATTGCTGTACACATATAGTTACAGATACAAATACAGTTATTATACAGATACATACATAGTTATTGTATAGATATAGATACAGATATTCTATAGATACAATTATTGTACAAATATAGTCACAAATGTCGTTATTAAGTAGACAACCAGATACGGTATTGTGTTACAAAAGTATATAAAGAATATAGTTTAACCAAGTATACATGTATATTATTTAAAAGTATAAAGTATTTAATTGCTCACTGAGCTTTTTAGCTCATTTAAGTTGATCTATCTTTTTAGGTAATTCCTGCTTAGGAGGTCTAGAAGAAGTTCCCGGCAGATGTGCTCGAAGTTTTCGTGTAACATTTTATATTTGAAGATTTTATATGCCAGTTGCCCCCGGTGGTTTATAAAATGATTTTTTAAAGTATTATGTTTGTATTTGTTTTTGAAAAGTTTGTTTTTTATATTATATCTTATGCTTCAGCGAATGTTTGAAATTAAAAATTTTAAGTTGCACAATTTTTATAATAGGTTTTAGAACTGAAAATGAGGTGTTACGATTTTTTCTATGGTTTTAGTGTTACACTAAAATGTAGGAGGATTGTTAGTTATTTTAATGTAATAGGAATGATATAGCTAAACTTGGTAAACTAGTCATGTATTTTGAAATGCACACTCTTTTAAGTTACAGTTAAAGTTGTAGACTAAAAAGAGAGTCAAGGGGACCGTGTCCCCTCACAGGATAGTAGGGTCAGTACCCTGGTTTTGGTTCCACTAAAGCTGATTAGCAAACCTATTCAACATTGCTAAAGTTATGTTCAGCTGTAACACCCCATAATCCAAGAAGAATTATATACATATATATAATGAGAATATTAACAAGATTTAAGTATTAAGGGTGTACCATATAAGTCAAACTATATAGTTGGCAAAAGAATAAATTCAAATTATAAAGTTACTAGAAATAGCAAAATATAACACCCTGAAGTAGGTCCACTTGTATCTTGTGTTTGTAAGTCTTTGACTTAATAATTAATTAAAATATTCCAAGTTGTTAATCGTTATGTGTTTTAGTTGTTAAAATGGTTATGTAAAATAATAATAGACAAAAATAATTAAAAGATTGATTTAATGATTCCAAACTATCCCCGTTAATTAAGATAAGCATTTTAGTGAGTTATTGTAAGTTGGATAGAGGAGTGAGATACCCGCTTTTGATATTAAAAACTACCTAGTCGGCCTTCATTCTATTCCTCCTTATTATCTCTTTTCTATACACACACACACGCATACATACACACACAGACAACTCATTTTGTTCTTACCTTGAAGGAGAAATTCAACAATAAACCATTTTATCATCAAGAAATCCTTGTTAACAGTCCCATTATCATCTTCTTTTCCATCTTCTTGTAAGTATTCTTTCTTTGAATTCTTGTTTATTTGAGATTTTAGGGCTAATGGGTCAAACTCAAATTGGTAACTTAGAAGCAATTTTGAAATGTTAATATGTTCCTACAACATGTATAAACTGCTATTAGTTCAAATTAAAGATTGGAAGTGTGGGATTTGAGGGGAAATGTTGAAATTGTTCTAATGTGTCAATTGGGTTAGATTTCAAGAAACTTGGGTATTGATTGTTGTTTTGGGGTAATATATGGTTTAGATAGCTCATGGTAATGCTAAATTATGTAGATAAACTCTGAAAATCGAGTCGGAATCGATTGGGTTTAATTTTGGTTCGCTGTTGTGCAGAGTAATCTATGGTTTTCGGACCTGTAGGCGCGTCGCCGCGCGACCCAGCAGTCAGCACTATGTTTTGTTGTTCTTTGATTATTGATGCATGGAATGTTATTATAGATTGATAATTGGACTAAGGGCATTATTAGAAGATTACTCTGTTGCTAATGCAGAGTAATCTATGGTTTTCGGACCTGTAAACGCGTCGCCGCGTGACCCAGCAGTCAGCACTATGTTTTGTTGTTTTTTGATTATTGATGCATGGAATGTTATTATAGGTTGATAATTGGACTAAGGGCATTATTAGAAGATTGTTTCAAGTGTATTGGATCAAGGTGAGTACAATTTTCATGAGTTTCGATAAATCAAAAATTAATAAACATATTAATACCATAATTCACAAAATACCAATATAACCACTTAATATATACTTTGAATATACTAAATTGTGGTTTAGAAGTGAATGAGGATAATCCTGTGTTGACTTGATGTGCTATCCTTGTATTTCCCATGTCTATGCGCAAGGTATGATCTCTCGATTATTGTTTATCTTTGATTTGTAAGCTACATGCATGGTATTGGATCCTAGATGGATCATTTGCGTAATAAGTGTTTGTCCGGACATTTATTGATTGTTTATAAAGTCATCTAACGTATGATTGAGGTCAGCTTCTATGATTGGGCCTCAGTAGATCCTTCGGGTCAGGACACCTATATGGCTGGATTCCGCTAGACTTATGGGTCGGGATCGATGATTCCGGTAGACTCATGAGTCTGGATCAATGCGGTTCTGCAGGACCGTCATTCCTTGATATCAGGAGCACTCAGCTACCCGTTGATCCCAAGAGAGCTGTTGGCTTGATAATGTTGCTTGGTAGACCGCTTCTCGCTCACCCACCGGCACGGTTAGTTGTGTTTGATACCCCAGTTAGGATTGTTGAGCTGGATTAGTTATCTTGCGAGATATGATGCCTACTGGTCTTGTCAACACTCCACTTTGTAATAGGATAACATTATTTGATTATCCCTACTTTGTGTTATGCTTTATTGATTGTAACACCGTGATTTTGAGAACCAAATTTTTCTTTTTAAAATACAATCTAAGATTTCAAAATGCGTGGGTTTGACTGTAAATAGAACAATCAAACCTGTCTTATAATTTAAAAATGCAGCGGAAGTAAAAACACGTGGCAACTATATAAACATTCGAAATGATGCCACAAACGACAGTTGGTGTTACGGAATACACAACCGGCTGACCATTATCTTAAACAGACATAAACATAGTTCAACAGAGTTTAAACATAAAAGCAGTGTTCCTTCTAAAGCAATTAACTACCCGCAGGCTTCCGAGCTCACTGAGGATTACCTGCACATGTGGAGTGTAGCATCTGTTAGCTATAATAGCTAGTGAGTACCAAATAGCATGCAATCAATATAAGTACATCACATATCATCAATCATGCTCAGATAGTTCTATTCTAGCATCTCGCGATGAGCTGGCATAGTCAGGAGGTAGCATATCTTGCAGGGGAGCTAACCCGGCTCAATGCACCAAACTGGGGTACCAGACACATCAACCGCGCCGGTGGGGAAGCTGTTAAGCATCCACCGTTGCGTTTTGGAATCAACAGATTCCTCTGTTGTACAACCGCAGCTATACCTGAAGAGGACAAACCTTGTCCGGGGCAAACCTTGCCCAATAAGTAGGACAACTTGGTCCGGGGCAAACCTTGCCCAACCGATCACAAGCAGATAGTATGATTCAAACGAATCATCAAACAATCAATCATCAATGCGCGCATATATTCATTTATCATCATAGCATACACCTAAACAAGTGCATACTACATTGTGTCAACATGGTAAGTTCTAGCATTATCATGAAATCCTACACTTAAACAAGTGCGTGTACAAATCATGGTATACAGTTCCGTGATCATTGTTAATATATGTTATAGGTATATTAATTGTTATGTCATTCGTCACTCACCTGATAGGCTAGAATAAGCGAAGACCTTGCTTTGGCACACACGGATTGTCGATTCAATCTATAATACCAAGACTTACGCATCAATCATTTGAATACACGAGGAACGTCTAGGATACTTGAAACAATACCCTAATGATGTTATTTACCATTTATTAACTAACTATAGCAGCCCAAGCAACAACACGCGAATACGTGGCACAAAACAACACATTAGGCTGTGTGCAGGGGTGTCGCGCCGCGACACAGCCTTGTGTCGCGCCGTGACCAGTCTGCAGAACTGCAGCTGGTGCTTGTTTTGTGCACAGCAGGCTCATTTTAGCTCATTTCAATTCCAAATCAATTTTGGTAAAATTCTAGTCTTTCATAGGACCATTTGACACTTGTGGAAGCTTTCTAACATCAAAAACTCCTATCCAATTAATTCATACGAAAATCACAATTAAATGGACAAAGACGTGCGCATAATGGCCAAAACTTGGTGTAGACCAATTTCAACACTTGCAACACACCATATACACCTAATATGATGTATTGAAGGTGTTGCAACTTATCAAAACATTTAAACTCTTTGTTTGGTATCATTTTCCAATTTCTTGCCTATTTATGTCCTATTTTTCACTATTTTATATCATTTCCCAGAATATATATATATATTTATTATTTAATTAAATTAAATAATTGACGTACCATATTCGGACACGTTTAAGCCCGTTTTGAGGATGTTACATTGATACTTATGATTAATCTGTTCTCACTAGCTATTTTTTTTAGCTAACCTCGTGTTATGTTTCCATGTGCAAAAGATCGTTAGTGTCCGGTGAGGACGGGTTACTTTTGGGTACTTGTTGTAGACCTCTTTTGAGGAACACTCGTTTGTTGGTTTGTGTTTGTGTAAATGGTCGGTTGGTATGATAAGTTACACATTCGGTTTTAAAACTTGGCAAATTTTGGTTGTGTAATTTAATCGCCAAGTCTACTTAAAAAATACTTCTTATTATGTAACTAAATGTTTAAAATTCCGCTGCTTGCTCTGAGTTTTGGAAACATTCAATTTATAGACGGACCTACGCAACTTGAAAACTCGAATTTCAGTTATTTAGAATTCTAAATATCTGTAACACCCAGAATTTTATTATTAAGTCAATGCGAGAAATGTACAAAGTGGTAAATGAGTTACAAATGGATATATGAGATTAGATGTGTTTTTAAAACTAGAGGGACTTAAAATGTCAGATTATATGTTAAATTAAGTCCAGGGACCATTTGTGTAATATAGCAATACTTATAGATATACTTGGTTGCCTTTGTAGTAACCAACACACTTACATACATGCTTCAAGAACAAACTCAGCAGCTACACTCTCTTTCTGGCGATTTTTGAGCTTGAAACACAGTAAGAACAACAGCTAATTAGCACCATAGCAACCCAACTTAGTAGAGGTATGTGTAGTTTAATTAGTTTTTATGTTCTTCATGTTCATATGAGTCAAGGATTGATCACAAGGATCAAAGTATGTTAATTTGTTGTTTGTTATGTTGTTTAGGTGTTATGGGTGTAGGAAAACACCCTATACTCGTTTTTAGATCGATTGGTAATGTATTATGTGAGTTTTGGCCGGATTTACAGCTTCTGTCGGTCAGAACTGTGCAGACCAAGGGAGGGCACGGGCGTACCCAAGGAGGGTACGGGCGTGCCTTTCGCCCCGTGGCAAACCCTAGTTCTTTAGGTACCCCCGTGCTTTTGAGCATAGTCACGGGCGTACCTTAGATAGGCACGGGCGTGACTGCAGGATAGGTACGCCCATGCCTGGGTCAAGCCCAGCCGTGCCTTAGTTGCAGGCACGGGCGTGCCTTTGACAGGTACGGCTGTACCCTAGCCTCGTTCAGTTCAGTTTGATTAGTCAACAGATGTTAATACATATATTATTGATATTATGTTGTAGAAACAAGTTGTGGACCTATACATTGATCATTATCGTTGGGGATATATTCAGATTATAAATATCAGAAGGTGAGTCTTCTAGACTTCACTTCATATGCGCAGCATGTGTGCTATTATATCAGATTATTGACATGTCATGTTATTCATATGTGTGTATAAGCTTGCTGCTTCGTGCAGTAAGTCTCAGAGGTGGGGTGCTTACTGCTAAGTCCAGTAAGGCTCAATTATGGTACAGTACTGTGACCTATGTTGCTGCCCTGGGTTTAGAACCAGAGGCTAGCATTGTTTGCCAGACATACGTGTATTATCTTCATATGATCTTATACGTGTGTTTATATGATGTTTAGTCCGGTTTACTCACTAAGCTCTCGTAGCTTATCAGATACTTTTTTAAAAATGTTTTGCAGGTTTTTACCAAAGTCAAGGGCAAAGCTTCGGTTTGACTAGCATTTGATAAACTTTTTGAAATTAACGCCTGGTTTGTAAATATCAAACTTTTGGTACCAAACTTATGTCAGTATTTTTGTGCGTATCTATTGATACATCAGGATTTCAAATCAGTATTGCTTCCGCTTTTATGTTAAACTTTAAGATGCGAACACTTATAGGTGTTTGATCTTAATATTTCAAATTTTGTAATTTGGGGCGTTACAATATCGATGTTACACAAAACATTAATGCATAGATAAGGAGTATTTGTACCCACATAAGTCTGTTATTATAAAAACAAAATTTCACCTTATTACACACACTTAGTGTGTGCTAGTCCAAAGAGTGTATGTGTGTGTGTGTTAGAAAGAGAAAGTAATTAACACAGAGTTAAGGCAATATTAAGCTTGATTAATCACACTCAAGCTATTTCAAGCCACAATTAAAGCTTAGAGCTCATTGTTATCATCTTCAAGTTTTGGACACTCATATTTACTATGTGTTCTTGGCGTGAGAGAAAGTTGTGGAGAGAAAAAGTGTGTTTAACACAAGATTAAGGCATGATCAAGCTTACACCAAGTTAATAATCATATTTTAATGTTATTATTCATCATCATCAGTTCTGGAACATACACTTACTATGTGTTCTTGCCGAGAGAGAAATGTAGAGAATTGAAAATTTTGTGGTGTTTCTTGCTATGCATGTGTGATTCAATATTCCTTAACAAAACTCCAACATTAATTATCAACAAAACAAGCTTCAAATTAACATCTGAATCTAAGGTTAGATCTTCATATTTTGTGCTTGTATTCATATTCTAAATAGGGAAAGTAGAATTAAGCCAAATATATGCTGATTTGGATATTGCATTTATAGTTTCTTGTTAATTTGGTGTTTTTACACCTTATGGTACACTAAGGACCCATTGCATGTGGTTAATTTCAAATTTGGTTACGTTTTGATCAATTTCACGATGCACGTTCAGTGAAATTTTACGGAACACGGTTGTGTAAAAGGGGACATAGGCCTTGTATAGCTTTAGTAGTACACAGTAGTGTACACAGGTAGACACGGTTGTGCTAGTGGCCGTGGAATGTCACACGGTCTCGCACACGACGTGTGGTGGGCTGTGTCATGGTGTTAGGCCCTATTGGGCACAAAGTTGCATTTGTTGATGAATTTATATTTGTACTCATATAGGTTAGTTAATGTACCTGCATACTCACTATTTTGATATTATAAAATAATAACAAATGAATAATAAATTATTAATGGATATTACGGGTCTCGTGAAGAGTTTGAGCTAATAACATATTGAATTGCTGGACATCAAGTAAATGTCTTGAAACTGACACTTGTAGATGTAAGATAATAAAATTATATGTCATGACTAAATTAAAGTGGAGATCTATATATGTAAAGGGTTTACTTAGATACTGTGATACGATTGACTGTGTATCATGGAGATATAGAAATATGAACTATTAATGTATGAAGACATATATCTAAATAGTCTTCATGATGAGTATTTGACTATGTAATAATATATGTGTACGGATGATATTGTGACAAATTAAAATTGTTTGAATGATTATGTTAAAATTGTATAAAAGAGCCATGGGTCAAAACGCACTCTTCGCACAACAAATCCACTTTGAAGTTGACTTATTCGCTCGGCCAATCGTCGGAATGTGGACGAGATACCATAAGGGTCCAATATCTCAATAGCACCTTTGTCTAAAGCTTCGAATGAAACTTCATATCCGTAACGCAGGACGATCTGACTAATAAGTCATTAAAAACTTGATAGAAGAAAGCATAAACAAGTATCTTTAATTATGGTAGTATTGGTTAAGTTGTAATTAAAGAAATAGAATGTAATTCAGATAGAAATATAATACTATCTAAGCATAAACATATGATATGAATAAAAGTAAAAAATATCTTAGTACGACAATATTAAGAAGTTTTATTAGGACATAAATACTCAATGAATTCAAGTGAGATAACTATCTATACAAAATAATTTCCTTACAATACTCAATATAATTAGAGATTTGATGACAGTCAGTATAGAAAATAACATTTCATAAAAGTTGTAATGATGGATGTTATAAGTGATGATAAATGGAATAAATAAATTTCAATACCTTGGTGGATAAAGATTATTCTGAATATTGTATATTAATAAAGTTTAAAATGAACAATTAAATATGCAATTAGAAGTTAGTGAAATGAATTCAAATAATCATTGGAAAATATTTGGGATTGTAGACGAGATAACAAATCTCATACGAGATAAGAATTGAATTGTTATATTAAGAAAAAAAGAATATCATATATCAAATTAGTTCTATATTATTAATGAATAAAGATTGTTAAGAAACATAAATGAGATTTGAAAATGTTACTTTATGATTCAAATATGAGTTTTAAAGTTTCGGATTTTGAGATTTTCACTGGATTTTAAGCTCAACGGATGTATTTTTAAACCTTTTTCAGGTACTTTATGGAGTACTAACATGTTATCCGCGTAATGCGGTAACGATAACTAATTCATTCTAGATAACATGTTCGTTTTTGGTAACCTAAGGTATGATATACACATACTATGATGACGTCGAATAATTTCTATTTGCAGCATATCTATTTTGTTTCCTTCTTTTCCATTTACTTATTTCTTTATTATCTATCAACTCTTTCGTTAATTTCTAAAATAACCTTTGAAAAACAATAAAATAAGAAAAAAAACAATCTCTACTTATAAAATAAGATGATAAAAACATATCAATGACTTGGTGAATTGTGTTGATTTGAATGAGAAATTGTGTAGGTATGAGATAATATATTAGTGGCTAAGTTGGTGTATTTTAAAAAATATAAAGATATTTAAGACTATATTGGTAATTTTCTATTACTTAAAATTTAAGAGTTCAAGTAAAATAATATTAAAATTTACTTATATGAGTGTTTATAAAATTTGGTTACATGTTATCAAGTTTATGAGTTATAGTTATACGAATTTTCTAATACTTCAATTAAATTATTTGGTATATGATATAATATTTAAAATAATATTTCTATGCAGGTTTTTTATTTAATTTTTAATTTGTGTAATATTTATAGGTTGAAATTTAATTTGTATTGAGTTGACATTTTTAAACATTATTTTTATAGAAAGTTTAGTTATTAAAATGGTATTTAATAGTTTCCTTTTAATATTTAAATAAGGGGTAAGTTAGTAATATCAAATAACTTAAAATTTAAGAGATTAAGATATTTAAGAGAGAGAGAGTGTTAAATGCTTTATATGTTAGTATAGATGAAAATACCGGTTCCGTGGATGATTCATGTTTGTGCAATTGTTATGTCTTAAGTTTTAGTTCTACCGGTTGTTTTTCTAACTTTTAAATAAATATTTTAGACAATATTTTATATCTCCTTCAGCTGTATTTTATATTTAAATAATTGGTTGCACTAAATTTATGTTCTAATTACAAAATTTTCTATTTACTAGTGTTTACGCAAATCGAGCGTTACATCAGCACTACTAAAGCTATGTTCAACGCAACTAAGCTAACCAGTTGAATCTGCTGCCAACAAAAAAGTAAATGTGATTTCAAATTTGTTAATTAGGATAAGTCATGGTAATTTGAATGTAATTCTTAATTAGATAGCTTTAATAGCAAAGCTAACAATTTCTCTAATAAGATACATTTTTTTTTTCTAGATTTGTGGGAGGATGTTTAAAGAGAGCTCTGTGTTCACGACTCAAAGATCAATTCCTTATTTTTGATATTGTAGTTGTAAATTGTATGTTAAATGTAGTGAATATCTATAACCGTGTTTAAAAGTGAACTTTATGTTAATAATTAGATTTGATTGTGTATTTAATCTTTCTTTAACACAAATCAGTTATCAGCTTAGTCCTTTTAGACAACATATCTTAAGGTTCGTTTGGTTCACGGAATAAATATAAAGAAATTGGAATTTGACCACAGAATTGAAAGTCATAGAAATTAGAGTCCGTGAAAAACTATATCTTCTTTGGTTAGTAAATACTGGAATTGGAATCTAACAAAAAATAAATTAGTTCAATACGTATAAACAAAAATAAATTATACTAGCAACCACCACCACCCCTACCCCCTTCACCACCACCACACCTCCTCCGCTAGCTTACCCCACCTCTACCGTTGGCCCACCCCTATCCCTACCCCACTCTACCACCCTACCTTACCATCACCCTACCCTTCCCCCACCTCTACCACCTTACCATACCCCTATACTTATCTTACCTTACTCTGCTTACTCACCCTACATTATCCCCACCTCTACCACCTTACCCTACCTCTATCCTCATCTTGTCTTACTCTGTTTTACTGATCACCCTACCCTACCCCCACGACGACGACGACGACGACGACCACCACCGTCATTGTAGCCACCGTCACCGCTGCCGCTGACCACCAACTACTGCTACTGCTGCCGCCGCCCGTTACCACTCCCACCATCAGCCGCTGCCATCACTGCCACAGCCGACCACCACCCACCACTGCCGCCGCCACCGCCGTCACGTCTGTCATTGCCACCATCGTCATTGTCCGTTATCACTCCCACCACCGGCCATCTCCACCACCATCACCGTCGTCGCCGAGTCACCGACCGCCACCCACCATCGCCACCGTCACCGCCTCTGCCGACCACCACTCACCGGTGTGCATGATTCCGCATGTCATCATTCTCTCTACTATCGGTCATCACCACCCACGATAGGGTGTGGGTGGGAGTAGGGTAGGGGTAAGGTTGGGGGTGGGGTAGGGTAGGGTAGGGTAAAGGGTGTGTAAGGTAGGAGGGTAGGGTGGGGGTGCAATAGGGTAGGGTTGGGTGGGGGTAGGTATGGGGGTGGTGGTGTAGGGTAGCGTAGGGTAAAGGGTGGGTGGGTGGGTGGGGTGGGGGTAGGTGGGGTAGGGGTTAGTCGGGTAAGGGTGGGGTGGATTACGGGTGGGTAGGGGTGGGAGGGTAGGGTGGGGGTGCAATAGGGTAGGGTTGGGTGGGGGTAGGTGTGAGGGTGGTGGTGTAGGGTAGCGTAGGGTAAAGGGTGGGTGGGTGGGGTGGGGTGGGGGTAGGTGGGGTAGGGGTTAGTCGGGTAAGGGTGGGGTGGATTACGGGTGGTCAAATTCCATTCCATTAATTTCATAAAACAAACACCTCTTATAATTTAGGAATTTTCAATTCTAATTTCTCTCAATTACTGTGAACCAAACGCCCCTTAATGTATTACTTTTGAATGTACACATTAGTTTTGAATTATGCATTTAAAAGGGGCATTACTTTTAAAGGTTTGCATTCGTTTTAAATATCTACCTATATATTTATTTATTTATTGATATTTATATAGGTTGTATGTATATGCATGTTTGTTTGTGTTCTCTTTCGTCTTGTTCTTACTCAGATTCGTAAGCTTTTCCCAGGGTCCATGTACACAAACACAATGCGCGCAGAAGGGTCTGAGCAGCAGCGACTGACATGGAGTCTGAAGGTTCTTTTTAATTATTAATAATTTAAATTATATGGAAATAAATATTTCTCGTGATTCTTTTGTTGGATTTTTCCATTTTCACGTCTTATTTATGTCCATCACTTGTCTCGTTATTCATGTTACATGCATATCTTTGGGAATAATATTTCACGTGCTTCTTCGTGTTTCTTAATTTTACTAGACGATAGATGTACTTTCTCTTTCTTTCTTCCTCTCACAACTACCATTTTTCTTTTTTTAACCATGGATCTCAAATGGATCATAAGTTTCTATCCATCAAACACTCATTCGATCATGTTTAAAGCATGCATGCGCGCGGCATTCTAATTAATTGTTTGGTTTTTTGTTTATATATTTCATGATGTCGCAAGGAATTTGTTTGTATTTCTTAATAAATGTTTATATATATTACAAATGTTTATAGAGAACATTGTTTATTTTTAGAGTTAATTACTGATTTGGTCCATGTGGTTTACACTTTTCTACTGATTCAGTCTTTTATATTACAAAAGTACTTGGTTGGTCCTTACTGTAGCAAAGTTGTTTCACATTTGGTCCTTTAATCATTAAAAAGTAGCGGACGTTTGTTAAACACTTCAAAATGACCATTTTGTCCTTTTGTAACATTACAAGCTAAGTCCCTATGGTTTTCAAATAATTTCGCATTCAGTCCTTTAACCTTTTTCTTAAATAATATACTATATAAACCTAAATATTTATTATTATATTTTATGAGATTTTTCAATAATGTACTATATATCTATACTACTATATAAATCATTTAACATTCTCTCTGCTCTTTAATTTAGGAGTTCTTAAAATTCAACAAAACAAAATTTTAATCTTTCATTTCATCTAAACTAATCTCGTCCACTTAATCTTTAACTATTTCACTCTCTTTAACTTTTTATTCGTTTAAAATATACTCTCCCACAGTAACACGCTCTTTCACACAAACATTACTATCTACCTACATCAACATAATTTCCAAAATCTTATTAACTTTTTTCTCATTATTTCATAAATATATATCTTTTTCTTATTTTAATTTCATAAATTAGTGTTATAATACACTATTATATATTACACTTAATTTTTTTGTTTATCATTTTTTAACGATCAACATTATTTTTATTTTTTATTGATATAACTACCTCTTAATTTCAAACTTTATTAATACTCCTTGTATTTTTTTCTCCATCTGATATTAACTTTTACATAATAATATATAATTTCCGAAATACTAGTTGATATGGGTTATCTAATTTAATAGTTTGATATATCCGAGATTAGATAGGTTATAAATCAGAAATCGTAAGTTACGGTTTTAACTTAAGAAGAGGAGAAATTACCAAGTTAATTATATATATTATTAATAATAATTAGAAAATGGACAATTAATATATATATTTATATATATACGGACCGGCAGTGTTTATATATATATATATTAATATTTATTTTTCTATTAATTATTAATAACTGGTAAATAAGTTATTGTTTAATCCATATTAGGAAAATTTTATATGTTTCCTAATATCAACCTAATTTCTATTAGTATAAATAGGGGATTGAGGTTTAGAATTAAACTTGATAGTGATATTGGTACACAATTCTAAAGGATTAGGAAAACTCCTTCTCCTCTCTTCTCTTTGAGTTCGGCCGAGATACCCACATAACCGAGTTCGGTTTTTGCTCAATCTTGAAGACACACGTTGTTCATGTGGTGGCTTGCAGTCATTCCTAGCGTGTCTTGTTTGGTCTCATCGCGGGTAAACTACATTTTGAGCAACCTAAGGTATAGATAGGTAAAAGTTCTTACCTTTGTCTTATATGAATATATGTTTGTTGTTGATTCTCGTTTTTATACATACATGTATCGATATATATATATATATACACACATTATATTATTGAGATTAAAAAGATCTAACCCTCTCGGGTTTAGGGGGTTTGATGGTCCTCAAGTTCCGCCTTTGTGAGGATTAACAAGTTTGTTCTTCGTGTTGGTTCAAACCAGTTGAGTTTGAATCAGGATAACACGAGGAGGTCATTAAAAAACCTTCAATAATGAGAAAAAAGTTAATAAGATTTTAGAAATTATGTTGATGTGGGTTGATAGTAATGTTTGTGTGAGAGAGTGTGTTACTGTGGGAGAATATATTTTAAATGAATAAAAAGTTAAAGTGAGTGAAATAGTTAAAAATTAAGTGGACGAAATTAATTTAGATAGAATGAAAGGTTAAAATTTTGTCTTGTTTGAATTTTAAGAACTCATAAATTAAAGAGTGGAGAGAATGTTAAATGGTTTATATAGTAGTATAGATATATAGTAAATTATTGAAAAATCTCATAAAATATAATAATAAATATTTAGGTTTATATAGTAAATTATTTAAGAAAAAGGTTAAAGGACTAAATGCGAAATTATTTGAAAACCATAAGGACTTAGCTTGTAATGTGACAAAAGGGTAAAATAGTCATTTTGAAATGTTTAACAAACATCCGTTACTTTTTAATGATTAAAGGACCAAATGTGAAACAACTTTACTACAGTAAGGACCAACCAAGTACTTTTGTAACATAAAAGACTGAATCAGTAGAAGAGTGTAAACCACATGACCAAATCAGTAATTAACTCTTATTTTTTCGTTCGGATATTGCAAACCTGTACTAATGTGAGACTTTTAGAAGTTGTAAACTATCACTTCAACCTCGCAAACCTTTACTAATGTGAGACTTTTAAGCCACGTCTTTTTCTATAGATGTGGAATAACATACAAGATCTTTTACGTTTTCAAAACAAACACCATCTAAGTCTTGCTATGTTTATTGTGATTCCAACCTATGAATTTGACTTCAGCCCCCCCACATATGATTGGTTTAACTAACCTATTGGTGAAATCAACTAGGGGTGTTCAATATTTGGATACGATTTTTAAAAACCGAAATCCGATCGGAACTAAATTTGAATAATTTGATTTAAATTAGTATATTTGGTTTTTGAATCGAATTTCCGAATCGATAAAAAAATTAATCATCCGACTCAAAATTTGAATATATATGTTATTACTCTATTTTTTTATGTGTCTTATTTGATGTATAAATAGTAATATGCTATATTAAGACTAATAAAAGGCCTATAAAAACTCATTCTTAAAAGTTCAAACTCATATTATGTATTCAAAATATTAAATTCATCACAAAGGTTTACAATTAAATTTGATTTGAACTTTAAAATTAGTTTGCTGAATTCGGTTTTATTCGAAGTTATTACACTCAAGGTTCGAAATCCTTAAATTACTTAATACTTTAATTATATAAAAATATTTAAAGAATAATATTGTATAAATTTATTATCGGAAAATGTCTTTATATAAGTTGAGGGACTAAATCTGTAATTAAAGAAAAGATATAACTTAAAGGGGATTTATTCAAAAATATTAAGTTCATCACAAAGTTTTTTAATTAAATTTGGTTTAAACTTTAAAATTAGTTTGCTGAATTTAGTTTTATTCAAAGTTATTACACTCAAGGTTCGAAATCTTAAATTAGTTAATACTTTAATTATATACAGATATTTAAAAAGAATAATATTGTATAAATTTAATATGGGAAAATGTCTTTACATAAGTTGAGGGACTAAATTTGTAATTAAACAAAAGATATAACTTAAGGGGGCTGAATTGTAATTGTTTCAAAGTTAAAAATATAAATAGGTGAAATTATAATATAAATAAAAAAATTTGAGTTTTGACTCTGGAAAAGAGAACAATTGTTAGAAGTGAACTTCATTTATTCAAAAATTCAAGTGGATTAATAATAATTAGATCAATCATCAAGCTAAAAGTAAGTAAATTATCCTCTTTTTGAGCCAATTTTAGTTAGAGTTCATAATCTTTAGTAGAACACAATTCAAGATGAAAATTGATGTTTAATTGATGTTATGATATGTAAAAACAGCCCTAAAGGTTGTTTAAGGTCAAGGAAAACACCTTGTAAGGAAAAATGAAGTTTTGGCTTTAAAATATAACCAGAACAGTAGTTGTTTGGATAACAGTTTGTTGGGTCTCATGATTACATGACTTGTGTAGCGTTTTGGCAGGTCATGGAGGTCTACACAACCCGTGTAGAGCCCTAGGACAACACAGGCCATGGAGTCATAAGAGCCCGTCTAGGGTTAGGGGCACACATCCTGTTTAGACCCTATTTCATAACAGAAAACTTAGTTTTAATATTTTATCTATCTTTTTGTTTAGGAAAGTGAATAACTACCTGTTTGAATCATACTAGACCTTTGCATCATATGTGCCTTAAACTGAATAACAAGGTGAGTTATACTAGACCTTTGCATCATATGTGCCTTAAACTGAATAACAAGGTGAGTTATACTAGACCTTTGCATCATATGTGCATAATGTGTATTATCACGTGAAATTGTGTAATGTGTTTTTCAAATGTGTTATCTAGCATACTGCTTTTGTTGTGTTTGATCCCACATTTGGTATCAGAGCCGAGATTATTACCAAGGTTCATCATCTACCGTGAATCAAGAAAATCAAGAAATCCATAAACACAGTCGAAGATTCAACAGAAGTAACCACATCAAGAACATCATTTGGGTTTGATTAAATCTCAAAAGGATACACAGGGCAACCGATCTATACTAGATCTACCACCATCAGGCACCCTTTGTAAGAAAACTTACCTCTGATCGGAACTGGAGGAAATCAAGCGGCCACAGCGAACACGAACACCGGCGAGTAGTGTGTCAAGAACAAAAGGCAAAAGGCCAAGAACCATCATTATCGATCAAAGGAAGAAACCAGTAGTGTTATGTTTTTGTCGAAACAAGAACGGCAAAGAAGAAGAAGAAGAAGAACCGAAAAGGTTTTCCTCGATAAAGCAAACGGAGAAGAAGGAGAAACGAGAGAACCAAAGAGGGTTTCTCGGTTAAACACAACAGACTTCAAAAGTCAATATTTTTAATATCTCTTTAATTTAACTTTTAAATTATAAACCCTTCTTCTATTTGAAAAATAAACCCTTCATTTCAAATTTACGTTTTAAAAAAAAAACTAAACTTAGTAGTTAATTTTTTTTAAAAAGGGAAAAGATATAAAGGGGAGAATTTTTATTTTAAAAAAGAATGGGTAAGGATGATTTAGAACATGGAGAGAGTTCCAAAATTAAATAAAAAGGGTTGACAACTCATTTTCAATGCCCAATGTTAAAATTAACAAATTATACCACTTATGCAATGACAATGCAAGTCATTCTAGAAGCAAATGGTCTATGGGAAATGATATATTGACCCAGATTTAACAACTGAGATTGATACTAAAAGGGATAAAACAGCTATTGCATATATATACCAACCATTTCTCGAAGATCAATTATTGCTTATTTCAAAATATAAATGTAACACCGACTTTGCTATATTAAAAATCAGTATAAATTTGAGTTTTTAAACTGCATGGTCCGTTTGTAATTTGAATATTTACCTGTTTGTTTACTTAACTGAATTTCAAAACTATGCAGCGGAATCTTAAACCATAAACAAACCAACCCTATTAACTATTACAGTTTAAAAACACATGTTTGGCGTATATACAAATATACAATATAAAAATTGCCAAACATGACAACAGGTGTTACTTTAATCCAACCGACCATTGTATATAATAATACAAAAAGTAGTGTTCCTTCAAAAAGGCATGTACAACTGTCACAAGTGTCCCCAACTCACCAAGCATGCCTAATCCTTATCTGTAAAAAGGAAATATCAACAACATTAGCTATTAAAAATAGCTAGTGAATACTGACAAGAATGAATACAATAAAGGAAGTCATACATCAAGAATGAGCATACAATGCTATCCTATCACATAGAGGTAATGCTGACATGTCCAGTGGTGTTATATCTTGCTAGATAGCTAGTTCAGCTCAACAACTACCACCGGGGGAATCAAACACTGCCAACCGTGCTGGTTTCATCACATAAGTGACTCTACTTGTTCGTTACGGAGCCATAGGCTCATTAGGCTTAGCCAATTAAGGCAATCACCCCAAGAGTTTAAAGGAACGGCACTCGAGTACCGTTGATCCCGAACAATTTCCCAAAGGCCCATAGGACCCAGCTGAAGCTGACCTTCAATAACACATATGTCCGGACGTTCACATAGCTCATCAATAACCCTTTGCAGGGACAATAGCATGTATGCATTCATATATACTTGTATTCATCAAAATATCACATCATATAGACATGTACTTAAATACATGTCTAGTATATCATTTATCATGTCAACATTCAATTCTGATTTTTTAACTGCATATACATGTAGTCCTATTGTGCAATAATTAGCATATGATAGTCATTTGGTTCAATTAACACCCAAACCTCCCTTTATTGAACTCATAGATGTCTGTACTCACCTGAGTATCTAAACCAAACAATTATACTGTTCAAGCTCTTCCCAATCGTTGGAATCACCTAAACAATATATCATATTTTAGTATTACACAAAACTGCAAACTCTGTGCTGAAACAGGGCTCCTTACGGCCACAAGCAAATTGCTTGCGCCCACAAGGAGTATACAATGCTTGCGCCCGCAAGGGCAAAACAATGCTTGCTCCCGCAAGGAAGTCCTTGTGCCTGCAAGCACTGATCCTTGCGGCCGCAAGGGTGGTCCTTGCGCCCGCAAGCAAGTCTGTACAGACCAGTGTCGATTTCCAGCCCCTGTTTTGGCCAATTTCAAACCCAAATCTTTACAATCGATTCCAAATCATTTTCCAGCATTCACATATGAAAGGAACATTCAAACTAAGCTAGAAACAACTCTTTAAACTCACTTTAACATACAATTCAAGAAATAAGATCAAAATATCATATTTTGACCCATTTGCATAAATTTTCCAAATTCAACTAAAACTACCACTTTAATTCAATAACTTGATTGCTTATGGCTTAGAAATGAACTAGAAATAGATTGGAATCATTAAACTTCATCTATTGAAGTCAATTTGGGTTTTTGACCCATTTGACCTAAAAGTCAAAACTATGAACAAGAGTGGAGAAACCTTACAACTATGAGAAATATGATGAAGAGAACAGATTCTGAACTTGTTTTGAGCTTGATTCCAACCTCAACCTTGATCTTGTGTGGTTTTCTCCTTCAATCTTCCAAGAACAACAAGAAGAGTAGTGAGTGTGTGTGTTTGAACGTAAGTGTGTGTGTTTTGTCTGCGTTGGCAAGGTTTAATACCGACTTGTGGGTTTCAATTATCCACAAGTGGGTATTTTGTTCCCTTTTCAACGTACAACTCCACGCACGAGTACCCGTTTTAACTAACGGGGATATTTTTGGAAACCTTGTTTGAAACCATTTTAAATTTAATCATTTATCTATTTTCATTATTATTTTTAAATTCACATTTAATTGACCAATAGCATATTTTCTTTAAATACTTAACATATATTTCAATTTAATTCTTTTAAATTAATTCACGTACCAAATGGAGCGCACGAATAGGCCTAATTTGAGGATGTTACAATAAAACTGCAAGGGTAATTTGGGATGCTTTTCGAACAAGACACGTTGGTGTGAATAGTGTTCAGCAAGCAATTTACTTTAAAACTGACAAATATTGTTAATAAAGCAGCACGTTTAGGATTAACCTATGAAGATTCTATTCTTGTACAGAAATTGTTAAATGCCGTACCAGGTCGATTCCTTCATATTGTTGCTTCCATAGAACAATATACAGATTTGAATACCATGTGTTTAGATGAGGCAATTGGTAGACTAAAGACGTTTAAGGAGAGACTCAAATATAAAAAAGAACGATTTGTGGACATACAAGAGGGATTGATGTTCACAAAACATGAAGATCACAGCCAACATTACAGAGGACGTGGTCATGGCAGATTTAATCACTCGCGAGGAAGAGGGGCTAACAGATTCAGATCAAAAAGAAAGAATTGGGAACTCTCACAAAATAATTTCAGAAATGAAGAACATGCGTCTTTTGAAGAAGATACAAAAGACAAATCTCAAACCACGTGCTACCGGTGTCACAAACTTGGACACTTTGCTTATGAATGTCCAACCAAAAGCAAGAAGCAATTCAGAGAACAGTCAAATCTTGTTGAAGAAGATTTAGAACCAACACTACTCATGGAAACTATTACCGAGAATACGACAGAATTGCAGCGAGTGCAAAATCAATTGAAGTGAGTGCAAAAACAATGGCAGTGAGTGCACGAACCAGTAATTGCAGTGTAGTGAGTTTAGAAACCACGTGAAGTTATGTGAGATGACTACACAAAGAACAAAGAGGAGTTTTATGATACTACTACACAATAACTGAACAAAGCAAAATTATTAGTATGACTACCAACAATATGGGAGGTCAAACGGCTAACACGAGAGGACGAACGAGAGATTCAGTTAGCCAAAGGAGTGAGTTAGTTGGAGCCACTAAAACCAGGGATAATGAGGATTTCAAGTACATGAAGAATTATGACAAATGCAACACAAAGGTTCTGGAGAGAACGCATTAGAAGATTCAAGCGTCACCGGACATGTTTTTCATGGATTTAGAAGCACGGGTGATAGCTCAAAGGAAGACGATGTTGTTTTTATGAAGACTCAAAGCAAGATGTGAAGATTCTTGATCATATCATTAAGGAGGTGAATGTTAGAAATAATGATATAATGTAAAACCACCGTCCCCCACCCCTTAGTCGCCAGACGCCGTCGTAGCCAAGTAACCGCCATAGATAACAGCCATTTTCAGGCCTATATATACGTATCGATATGTACAAAACAGAGTGAGTGATTCTTTTGTAAGAGAGATGTGATTTCAGGAATAAAAGATCTAAACTTTGGTACTATTGTGTTATGTTTGTTCCCACAGCTTTGTATAGTAGGGCTCAGCTTTAGCACAGTATTGTGGCTCAAGAATTACAGCCATGGGACTAGTACTAGAGGCAGACACATAATTATACTCAATTATATTAAGTATTAATTAGACTATCTGATTCTATCATATATTAGGGAAACATATCTATGATAAAGAGGAGAGACTGTATGTGTGAATGTTTACTCTTGATGATACTGATTATTTGTCTAAATGTATGTGTGGAAATAATACTCACTATATCATGTGAGATGTTTCCATATGATTTATACATGTGTTTGTATGATAAATTATTTAGTATACTCACTAAGCTCTTGAAGCATATCAGATGTTGTTTTATGTTTTATACGAGATGACAAATGCAAAATCAAGACTCCGGTATGACTACCAAGTGCGTGAAATTTTCAAAAATCTCACGCCTTTTTTGTTTATCTTTTAAGACATATATAGTAGATCTTTTGTATAAATATACTTATAATCTAAATATAAGTTACCGCATTAAAATTTATTTAAGAGTTTTGTAAAATTTTAAATTGTTTCTGTTAAAACTTTATTTAAAAATTTGAAGTGTTACAAAAGTTGAACCTAATTCTATCCGAATTCAAATCGGTTTTACCATTCGGGTAAAATGTTATCAAACCTGAACAATCCCATTTGAACAACTCAAGAAACTCAAAAATCAATTCAAGGAACAACCCTTAAATCAACATGAAAGTTGCTTTTGGACAATGTCCAGCTAGTGTAAAAACAGTTTTTACTATAGATGTTATGTTTACTATTAAACAGGAATTGTTTTTCATACTAGAACTATTTGTAACATTATTAATGAATCATTAATAGAGGTATTTTGTTATTTATATATTTACATAACCATTAATTGTGTCCGGATGAACCATCATTAATAAGTGAAACTAGGATTTTAAAATGCGACCGGTCATTAACAAGCACTTACAATAATTAGCCATTAGTTTATTTTAAAATGTGCGATAGTACAAGCATTGCTTTTGCCCTAATTTATGTCTCTCCATCCTCTGACTCCTTCTCCATCTTCACCCATCATACCATGCATCTTGTTATTTGTCTACCTCCATCTCCTTGCATCTCCATCATCACCCACCTCCATGTCGTTATTTCACTAAATGGTGCATCGGTTACAATATTTTCTCGATGCACTTGCCTCAACTTTTTCATCTATATAACATGTTGATTCAAATTAAATGATAGATTAGAGCTCAAAGTCATGTGTTACTATTGTAAAATGATGTTTCTTCAAGTTTTATATCTATTGGATGTAGTAAATTTATAATAGATACGGTTTTTATAGTGTTTGTAACAAATAGTGCCTAGAGAAGGCGATAAGAAGAGTGGCGGCAGTGGTAGAAGCTATTACTACGATGTGCGACGACACTGTCATGTGATGAAAATATAAGCTACGATTGTAGTGACATGAGCTACACTATATTTTTATTTAAAATGTGTCTTTAGGGCATAATGAGAGGGTAAAGGAAAGAAAGAAATTTGTCATTTAAGGAGAACAATGGGAAGAAGAAACGTGGTAGCGGCCAACCATAGTTCGGTGGCGATGGCGGCGTGCAAAGATATAGTGGTAGGAAGACAGAGAAAATATGGTCAAAACCGTAAGACCTTGATACCATATAGAATAATGAAGTACAAGATTACAATAGAAACCCGAATAAGAAACCATAATGAACACTAGCTATTTTTACAATTGAGCTGATCTAACTTTAATCTCATTTATATCCAATAAATAAATGAGTATTAATATATAACTTCGGTTTTGTGTACACAATTCTCAAATGAACCCTCATATATATATATATATATGTGTGTGTGTGTGTGCGTGTGTGTGTATGTGTGTGAAACAATAGTTAGATAAAATACTTTTAAAATGCGCGACAGTATAAACATTGTTTGTGCCCTAATTTGTGTCTCATGTCTCCATCCTCCGACTCCTTCTCCATTTTCACCTACCACACCTTGCATCTTCTTATTTGTCTACATCATCTCCTTTCATCCCTATCATCACCCACCACCATATCGTTATTTCACTAAGTGGTACAATAATTACAAAATGTTTATGGATGACTATTATTTACTACATAATTTTTTATATACAATTCTTCCTCTGGGTAGGATTAGAAAGCAAAACGAGGGCGGAAAGAAGAGCAATGACGACAGTAGGAGTTACAACTACAACGTGGTGTCAATATGCAATACAACGTCAAGGTGTTGACGATAGGAGCTATGGCCGCAATGGCATGGGATACAACTATGGTTGTGTGAAGAAAGGCAGTGGTGTCAAATAAAACAAAACTAATTTGTTTTTATATACAATGCCTCCTCGGGGCTGGATGAGAGAGTAAATGAAAGAAAGAAAGTCGTCATTCAAGGGGAACGACGGAAAGAAGAAACATGGCGACAACCACCATCGTTTAGTGGTGGTGGTGGCAAAGATGTAACGAAAGGGAGACAAAGAAAATATGGTTAGAACCCTTAGGCCATAATACCATGCATAATAGCGAAAACTTCATATGTTTTTTGTATGACAATGACACCTATTAAGTAGTACATGTTTACAATAAAAACCTAATAGAAAATAAATGAGTATATTAAATTTTAATCGTATATTAACTATCTATACAATTGAGCTGATTTATCGTATATTAATCTTTAATCTCATTTATATCTAATAAATAAATGAGTATTAGTATATAACATGGATTTTGTTACCAAATTGTATATAAAGATCTAATTGACAACACTTAATGGTTTTTATTTAGTTTTATATATGAAGAATTTTAAGTTGCTTAAAAATTAACTGAATAAAACAATAAAATGTTTTATAGTATAACATAAGTAATTATATATATATATATTAAAAGAAAATTATTGTTGGGAAAGCTTCCTGAAATAAAAGTTCAATTAACCAATCAAAACCTCCTATTCCTTCAATTTTGCAAAAAATCATTGTTGGGAAAGCTCAGTGAAATAAAAATTCAAGTGTATATGAAACTAATTATAAGGGAGTTATATGCAAATATATAGGGGGTGTTTGTATAAATTATTTATTTATATTTAATGAATGTATTTAATATTAAACACTAATAGGTGTTTAGGAACTTGAGGGGTTAAATCCGTCAAATTGTAACTTGATAAGTCTAGGGGACTGTTCTGTAAATACCACATAGATGTGGATATACATGCAAGAGCTTCATGAACATACACAGACAAACATCCATTCATTTCTTCCTTTGCAATAAAGGGCCGGTCATTTTCCTTTGAATCTTTGAGCAAGATCACAGCGAGTTACCAACATTACCACAACACTCTAGTATAGATCAAGGTATGAGTTGTTGATTGATTTTTAGAGTTTAGATGGGTTGATAGTGATTCAATGGTTGAATCAAGGATTTGGAATGTTTCTTGTTGTTATTTGATGTTTCTAGTAGCTATAGAACTATTATCAAGTGCTAGAAACACTTGTTATTTGTTGAATATTGGGTTTTTATGGTTTTTAGCTTGAAAATAGCAAGATAGTCGGTGAACTATTGCTGATCTGAGAAAGGCACGAGCGTGCCCATAAAGGGTACGGGCGTACCTAGTGACCATGACTAACCCTAGTTCTTAGGGTCCGGGCGTGCCGGGGCACGGACGTACCTATGTAAGGTATGGGCATGTTTATACTTATACGCCCATGTTTGAGAGGGTCATGACCAGGCCTAAGTCACGGGGCACAAGCTTGCCTGCAGTAGGTACGGGCGTGCTGAGCTCTGTTTAGTTTTAAGTTGACCAGTTTTGCTATGTGTTTAATATCTTAATTGTTTATTACTTGTAGGACCTAATCGTTGACGTATACTCTGAGTTATATCTGACATAACACCATGTTTATAACTGATTGTTGAGGTAAGTTTACTAAGCTCTGATTCATATATGTAATATATGTGATGCATTGCAATGTGTATGATTGATCATGTGGATCAAATGTGTGGGGTTGCATACTGCTTCGTGCGGTAATGAGCCGGTAGCATTTAGCCTAGTGAGGCGATGCTAAGATGGTGCAGTTTTGTATCCATAAGAATAGTGTGATATTTGTATAGGAATTATACATGTGCCTATATGATTTACAGTTTAACATCCTTGATAAGCTCTTGTAGCTTATCAGATACTATCTTCTGTTTTGCAGGTTGTGATAACACCAAGGGCAAGGTATTGGTTTGACTATTGGCTGTTTGAAACATTTTTTTTGTAACAATAACGCTCCTTTATATTACTGAAACTACTTTTGTTATAAATATATGGGTACTTCTTTTGTACAAACTTGAGAGTTTAAACAATTTATGCTTCCGCTAGCTTTTCTAAATGTTTGTAATCTTTCAAAATAAGGTTTATTTAAGTAGTATTTGTATTTTAAAAATTGGGACGTTATAATTTGTATAGTTGTATACGTGTTAGGCTTTACTCATGTGGTGACCCATTTTTCCATTAATACATCATCAACTTTGGATAGACCGATGGAAAATATTGAACACAAATCACTCAACTAAAATTACTTCGGGTTGATCAGCTTACCAGATTTGATCACTAGTTTTGGCTTAGTCGGATAACTTGAAGTTTCGTACATTAATTCTCAAATAACTCGAATAATGATAAAATATTTTCAATTCTTTATATACAAAGACTCAAATAGTAGATACTTATTGATCCAATATAACCACAAAATACACTCTTAGCATTTCTATCATGCCGGCTCCGTATACACTTATTCCTCACCCATTTCGATTTAGTATCAAATTCATAACACTTTTTTCGTATCATATTCGAGTATGATGTAGTATTAAAATAATTGTATATACGGTGTGGAAATGAAGTGCAGCACCTTCCATCACATGAACACTGCTGATGCTTTATTTGAGAATAGAGAATAACAAATAAATTAATTGGCTGCAAAGGACAGTTATCGAGTACAGTGCATAGTGAAGATTTCAAGGAGAAACAACTTAAAACCCAGAGAATAACCAAGTATTAAATAACTAGTTTACATTATCGCCTACTCCCATATTCATAACATATTAAGAAATTATTATTTTTAAATATTATAAAACAAAATATTCGTCACGTAATACGAGACTCATGCTTAATTTCAAGGATCCCATGTCGTTTACTTCATATTTATATTAAGTACGATTTATAAGAAAGATCTAAAGTACAAGATAGAAATGTTTTAATGAGTGGTTTAAATGATTAATTAATCTACGTTTTGTTATTATACATTTAAATTTTCAAACTTAAAGCTTAATGATGATGATATTAAGATCCCGAACCAAAAGGTTTTTGATCTAGCAGTATCTCAAATTGTGTTCAAAGTGTTTCTTTCTTTTTGAAATTGAAGGTTTTAAGTCTCGTTAAAGATATAGGTATAGATTAAGATGCGTATGCTTTTACCGTTCAAAATAATTAAGATCCTGAACTAGTAGAAAGAAGCGAGAACACATCATAATAACTCCGGGTATGAGTTATGAGTTAGTGGTGTGTATCAATCAGGACCTAAATACACATGCGTAAGATGAACATTTTAAAGTAGAAGCATGATTTATACATAACAAACATTTATGATATATAACAATAATGACTTATTTACCCGGCAAGCAAACGTGTGAATTAAAAGCATATTGTTAAATTAAAACATATATATATATATATATATATATATATATAAAATATTTTGTTTTATCATATGAAAATTCGTTTGTGAAAGGAGAGATGAAGTGATCGAATATTATGTACGACAAATGAGAAAGGTTGTTTGTTTGTTTTGTCTCTCATCTTACTTACTTTCTTATGTCAGATTCAGTAGCATCTTCTTCCCTCCCTCAAATTCTAGACCCTACTACTCACTCTTCGAGTCCCACACCCTTCACCCTTCACTTTTCATATTTATAATTATACCCCCTCATCTTTAAATTTTATTACAATTCTGAAAGTAGAAGTCATTTATCCGGTATTTACCAACTTGGATTTGTACTAGTGGTATAAACGGTTTTATCTTACCGTGAGATTTTGAGTTTGAGTTTCATTATGATGGTTTTCAGAAATAATGGAGGAGAGTTTACTCTCTCATAACACGTGACTTGAAGCTCATATACTACTCTATATGGATATCACTACGGACCGGATCCAATAACATAATTTTACTGTTAAAAAAAAAAGTTTATCTAGCATTTGGTAACTTTCTATCACTTGTCATTAAATCTATTTTGGGGTAGCTTTGACCACATTATATTTTACCGATTCAAAATTAGCAAAAATAATGTATTGAAAAAATAGTGATGTATTGATCATCTCGAGCTCTTTGTAACACTATTAATTACTTATTAATAAGAGTAAGTTTATCATTTATATATTTATTTAACCGTAAATTATGTCCGGATGAGTTGTTATTAATTTGCGAGACTTGTTTTTCTAAAATATCACTCATTAATGAGCCTTAATTTTTTTAGCGATTGATTAATTTTAATCAAGATCTAAAATTAGTTTTCTTAGCTTTTATAAGAAAATCAGTTCTCGTTTAACATCTCTCCTGAACGTATATCTATATACTTACATTTGTTGGATATAAACTTACTTTGTTTCATTACATATATTCATATTAATTGTTTTATATAAAATTTTAATGTACATAAAATCTATAGTAGTTAATACTTGTTTTGAGCCAGAAGCGACAAACATACGGGTTAGTTAGTTGATGACAAAAAATGAACGAACTAGTGTAATGAAGTATTCCATTGACGTGTTTGGTTACTTTTTCAGAATAAGATGAATAATTATTATATAATATTTGATAGAGAGAAATAAACATAAGAATTAAATGAAATAAACATTTTGGTTCCTAATCTACAAAGGAATAAAAAAATAGGGTTTGTGGGCTGAATGAATGGTTGTTTCCTTTCCATGTTCTTAAACAAAGTACAACATTGCAAAGGAGGAATGGAATAGTGCCTTCCTTTCCCATCCTCAACAAACATGACTAAGGGTACAATCTCCTCACTCCACTCTCATCTAACTTGTCACATAGTGTCATGCACCACTCCTCGTTTCCTTTTTTTTTTCAATATTTCTTATCACAAGTACGCATAACCATTTATCTTTATCTTATTTTTTTAAATATTAATGTCGTTAGTTATACATATCTTTCTATCTAGTATCTTTTTTGTCATATCAGGATCACATCTGTTCTTTTTTTCACCTTTCTAACCCTACTATACCCACTTTTATATCTAGTTAATCATTCTCACTTATTTAAAATAACAAACATGTGAGAGAGAAAGCTAACACATTGTGGGAGACGTAGAGTGTAAGAGGGATGGCGGGTTAGGGTGCAGTGGTGCTCATGGCATACCTGCTTGAACCCGCCAACGGGCTAGAAGTGTATAGCGGCCGCCCAAAGGATAGTGTTTGTGTGTGTGTGTGTGGGAGAGAGAGAGAGAAGACAACATGTTAGAGGAGCCATTGTTGAGTACTTTGGCAAGAAAAGAGAAGGGTGGAGTGGTATTCCTCTAAACAGAGGGGTTAGGTAGACCCTCTTTTAATTTGAGTGAGTGGAGTATGTTTGGTACTCTAATAAATATTATTATAGTCATTACTAGATTTATTTACTTATCATTTTACTCACTAAATAAGACAATCGTCAAAATCAAGAGAGAAGTTTGTAAGAGGAAATAGAATTTTCCTAACATATAGTTTGCGAGTTAAAATAGAAAGTTTCGTTATGAATGTGAGTTCTTTTTAAAGACAAAGATTGTGTTGTTTTACTCACCAATGAAACCACCCTCCTTACCGTGGATTTGTAATTACGTTTCTTTAGACGGCGTTATCCTCTGCGAAAAATCTCCAATACCATTTTGCAAGGAAGGAAAGGTTTTTCATCTTGAGACTTGTTACATCATTGTGAATGTGAGTTCAACTAGTAACTTTTTGTAACTTTATAAGAAAATTTTATCAAGTAAAATTACACAAAGATTGTGTTGTTTTATCATATTTAGTTATTTTAAGATAAAATAGTTAAAAACATGGGTATGTTAAAGTTGATACTACGGTTGCAATTGTCGGTTTGTTGCTGCTTTAAAACAGAGTTTGATTTCATACAATAAAACCCTAATTAATGAAATGATTTGAATATGATTCTTTAAAAATATGTGAGTTGTTTATGAAGTAATAATCAAATTCCATCAACACCACTCCATCACATATATATCATAAGGGTGTTGTTGGGTGTACTTTCATCCCTCTCACATACATATGTCATATAAATAGGTCAACTTTACTGTTATAATAATCATTAATTTGTAGTAATTAATAAATCGAACTTTACTTTTATATATGTAAGAATCCCAATAGTTGCAATCAATCAAATGTCAAAATTTTAAAACGTAGTAATTTTAGATTTTGTACTACGTCTCAAGTCACATAATTGAATAAAATACAATATTAAATAATATGAATATAATCTTACATTAATGTGTTTGATATTAACTATTTGTGTTTAGTTAGTTTTTATATTTTGTTTATCCTTGTATAATTTTTGTTTCCCACAGCAATGTACAGGTCTTTATATACCTCGTTAATAACAGTTACTTGTTTTTTTTTCTACAAAATATTTTTATCTTTATTATTACGAAAAAAATAATGATTGTAATATATGATTAATATTTCATATCGGTTACGATTTCTAAGATATATATTCATAAAATTGTTATAATTCAAACCATGTTAAGAGATGTAACTTTCAAAACTGATTAGTTTTTTTATACTTAACCATGGTTAATTAGCTGATGTCTAGTCGATTGTTTCTTTAGTCTAGATGGTTTAAATTTTGGTGTCTTCTCAAATTAAATAGAAAAACAATTTTTTTAGAACAACAGAGTATACGCATACACTAATTTAGTCTTAAATCTATACTTTTTATTCACATCAATACTTAAACTATGACCATAGGTCATAAAGAACAACTTCTAACACCTTATGGTGTGTTTGGTAGAGAGAAAAGAAATGAAGAGAATTGATTTCTCTTGTTTGGGAGAAATGATTATAGTTTTGGGAGGAGAAATGGTTTCTCCACCCATTTCCATTTCTCCCCTTTCTTTGTATTTTCATTTCTCTTCAAATTGTGGAGAAATGACAACCAATGTCTACTCATCATTGTCGATGTCCGGTTGCGATGTGTTTCCGGCATTCTAATCATCATCGTCGACATCCGGCAAGGTGGCCAACGCCGCAACCGCCGTCCGACAACTTGAGCCACCGTTTCTTTGTTTCATTTCTTTTCTGATACCAAACAAGGAAATCAATTCCAATTCTCCACACATTTTCATTTCTCCTCATTTCTATTTCTCCCCTATTTCCATTTTCATTTCTCCTCATTTCTTTTCTCCCCTATTTCCATTTCTCTACTAAACACCCCTAATACTGTAAGTCTACAAGTCATTTGATAAATAGATTAAAAAAAAGACAAAAGAAGAAAAGAAGAAGGAAACGAATGGTTTTCGTTTGAATTATAGACAGGGAGCCAAAATGGCATTGTACTTTTCAACTAATTTTGCTTTTTAGTCATATATAGCAATCCAAAGAAAGAGACGTCCCACACACCATTGGAATAATAAATTCGTCGAGGATCAATGTGTTATGAAGTGAAAGTACAGGGGCTTAAACGGTACTTTTTAGTTTAAGGTAGTCAACGAAGTGGTCAAAGAACCTATGAAAAGGAATTGGGTCAGGAGTGTAGAGTGTAGAGTGTAGACCGTGGACTATAAACCAAATATGGAAACCACGAGGAACCCAATATCCATGCAGTGATTAGTTGTACCATAAACACGAGTATTTGTGGGCTATATATTGTGTATGCATTGACAACATGTACACCTATATATATATATATATATATATATATATATATATATATATATATGCGACATATAGGCCTGTTAATGGGTCAGATCTTGCCCCAGATCCGATCCGATCTGTCCCATTTATTGGATCCAATGGGTTTAAATATTGGATCCATCGCCCCAATTAGAGATCCAATAGGTCGACCCATTTAATTGGATCACTACGTGGGTTGATCCAAGATCTTTCTGGGTCAATCTATTTAATATTAAACTACAATTTAATTTTAACCATCAACTATCATCAATTTATCAATCATCACCCGCCACCGCCGTGGCTACCGCCGTCACCTATTACCACCCCCGCCACCCGTCCTCGCCATCACCACCACCACCACCCCCAACCACCGGCCGCCGCCACCGTCACTACCGGCCACCCGCCGCCGCCGACACTCCGTCACCACCACCATCCCCACCACCACCAGCCGCCACCATCATCACCGTCGGCCACCACCCGCCACCGCCGACCACCATCCGCCACCACCATCACCGCCGCCACCGACACCATTACTACCACCACCGCCAACCACCAGCAGCCGCCACCGTCACTGTCGTCACCACCCGCCGCCATTGCCGACACCACCGGCTACCACCGTCACCACCACCACCGCCGGCCACCACCATCACTACCACCACCGTCACAACCACCACCGCCGGCCACCACCGCTACCACCGACACCGTCACCCCCACCACCGCCAGCACCGTCACCACCGCCGCCGACCACCAGCTGCCGCCAACATCGTCACCACCACCCGCTGCCACCTCCACCGCCGACACTGTCACCACCACCGCCACCGCCACCGCCACCGCCAACCACCCGCCGCCGCTTTCACCGCCGCCACCTTCACCGCCGGCCACCAGCCGCCGCCACCGTCACCGCCGCTCACCACCCGCCGCCGTCACCACCGGTCACCACCCGCCGCCGCCACCGCCGGTAACCACCCCTTGCCGCCACCGTCATCACCACCGCCACCGCCAGCCACCACCCGCCGCCGCCACCGTCCAGAACGATGGCGGCGGTTGGTGGTTGGCGGTCTTGGTGGTGACAGTGTCGGAGGTGGTATTCGACGGCGGTGGTGGTGGTGACGATGTCGGCGGGTGGTGGCCGGCGGTGACAGTGGCGGCGGTGGTGACAGCGGCGGCAATGGCGGGTGGCGGCCGGCGGGGAAGGTGGCGGTGGTGACGGTTTCGGCGGCGGCGGGTGGCGGGTGACGGCCGGCGGTCGTGACGGTTTCGGCGGCCGGCGGGTGGTGGCCGGCGGTGAAGGTGGCAGTGGTGACATTTTCGGCAGCGACAGGTGGTGGCCGGCGGTGAAGGTGGCGGTGGTGACGGTTTTGGCAGCGGTGGTGACGGTTTTGGCAGCGGTGGTGATGACGGTGGCGGCGGGGGGTGGTGACCGGCGGTGGCGGCGGGGGGTGGTGACCGGCGGTGGCGGCTGGCGGTGGCGGCGGCGGGTGGTGACCGGTAATGAAGGTGGCGGCGGCGGTGAAAGCGGCGGCAGCGGGTGGTCGGCGGTGGCGGTGGTGGTGACGGTGTCGGCGGTGGGGTCGGCGGTGGGGTCGCCGGTGGGTGGTGGTCGGCGGCGGTGGTGGTGACGGTGCCGGCGGTGGTGGTGGTAGCGGTGGTGGCCGGCGGTGGTGGTGGTGACGGTGGTGATGGTGACGGTGGGGTGGGGTAGGGACGTAGGGTGGGGGATAGTGGTTGAAAAAATATTTGATAAATTATATTATAAATAATAAAATATTAAATGGGTCGCTCTGGGTCAAGATCCATTAGTATTGGATCCGATCCAAATCCAAGTAATTGGATCTTAATGCTAATAGGTCAGATCCAAATCCAATTAAGTAGGTCTACGGGTCAGATCAGATCTTTAAAAGATACGATTCGATCTGCCCTATTGACAGCCCTAGCGACATAAATGTGTATGCTATTTATTTTAGAAAGCCAACTAGCCAGGTATAACAATACCAAAACCAACGTACACCCGGTATTAAAATTTATTTGAGAACCAAGAGCCGTAATTATGAAATAATATATTATAGTCTTTTTGGTTTTTCTAGTTTTGTCAAATTATAAAAATGCATCCACCCATTATACACATCAGAGCATTTAATTAACCATCTACTATCACATTTACAAATCATAAAAAGATAAAATATCGTGTCATCTCTCTTGTCAACTCTCACCACCGACCACCTAATCGCCATTCCTGACCTCCCAAACTTGCCGGCAACCACCCCTCTTCCATCGACGATTGCAGATCTAGAAACCAATGTATTTGATGGTTTTTCAACAACTATAATGTGCACATGTGCAACTATCCGCACATGTGCTCGAAAAAAGTGAGTGCTACAGGCACATGTGCATATATCCGATGTTGTGCTGGAAAAAACCGAGCAAAATCGAAAAAAAATTTCTTTAAAAAAGTATTGCAATATCGATGTAATATTAAAGTGCATACAATTCTCGTTTTTTGGTATATTTTTCATATTTTAAAACTTTAAACATAAGATTTGCTTTGATTTAATTAAGATTATCCATTAACAACTATTTAATTTGGATCATCCATTTTTTTATCAATGTGTATAATTCGTCCTGGTACTCGTAATAAAAATGGTTCTCAAATTACCCTATGATAGGGTTCAAATTAGAACTATTTTTCATACGAGAATGATGAGAACCAATCTTGCCCCTTAATGAGGGATATTTTAGAAAACTCAAGATTTGGTCATTAATGATAGTCTATCCGGACACAATTCACGGTTGGATAAATATATAAATGACCAAAATACCATATTAATAAGTCTTTAATGATGTTAGAAATAGTTCTTACAGTTCTCGTATAAAAACAGTTCTTGATTGAACTTTTTCTTATATATATATGAAGAATTTCATTTGAGAACTCTTCTTACTAAAAGTCCCGTAAATACCATTTGTAATCACAATTAATACTTATTAATAGGGGTATTTTGGTCATTTATATATTTACCCAACCGTGAATTGTGTCCGTGTGTATAATCCATTATTAGATTAACTTAATTTTTTCAAAATACCTCTCATTAATGAGCATTAATGATGGTTGATTAATGAGTCATTAGCATTATAGCTATTGATCTAATTTAATCAAGGGTCAAGATTGGTTTTCACGATACTCGTAATAAGAGAGATTTTGATCAAATGAACATTTCCTGGAAGGTTCAAACGAAAACTGTTTTTGTACGAGAAATACAAGAATCAATCTTGCGCTCGATTAAAATAAATCAATGGCTTATTAATGAGTCATTAATGACTTATTAATGAGATTTATTTTGGGAAATTAAGATTCATTAAATAATGATTCATCTACCGGACGTAATTCACGGTTGGTAATATATAAGAATGAAGTACACCTGTTAATGAGTTATTGATAGTATTACAAACAGTTCTTATATGAAACATAATTCTTGTTTTAACTTTCTAATAAAAAAACTAAAAATCATACTACCATGTTTGTCTCGATTTCTCTTGAATACACACTGTACGTATCTTTGTCTTTATACATATCCATCAAATAAAGAGAGTTTCGGGCTCTATGTTTTACGGACTTTGAGTCTAGGTAAATAATATATTTAATCAATAACATTTAGGCCTAGAGTACATGGTTTTTGTCATATATGAATATGATAAAAGGTGTAATGTTAACTGAATGCATACAATCTTCAAACGTATAGATTTTGTAAAATATAGTTTCTACTAAATGTATAACACCTGTTTTTCTTACGTACGTTTAAATTATGATATTGTTATCATTAGAATATTTGAAGTGTTACCAAGAGTTAGCCTTTTTAATTTATAATTGGTTGTGTAAGTATTAAGCCTTGTTAAGCAAATGTGAGGGACTATTTGTGTCTACTGGGAAACCTAATGGAGGGTTTGAATAACATTTTTTGACACTAAACCCTACCTGACTACTCCAGCCGTTTCTATTGTGTAACACATTGCCGAGAGGATTTATACCACTGATCAAGATCATTTCTTCTCCAAATCTAAAAGAAAACAATCACGTAATGATTCCCATCTTGTATAACCACTTGGATTCTAATTTCATAGTATTTGATCAAGATTTAAAGGAGTTTTGGGGGCTGTATATTGTTTGAAAATGGGGAGGAAGAACCAAGAACAATAACAAAGTTTTGACGTACATGCGAATCGTTTGTAGTTAGTATGATGTTAGAAAACTATTGGAACAAGAACTTCATAATATGGTTGGGAATTACGAAAGTTTGAATTTGTTAGTGGGTAATATTCTTGAGTTCATATGAATCGAAAACCTTTTCATACCTATTGTATTCGAAAACCTTAAACTTTGTTGTACTTGAAAAGTCCACATATTGAGTACAATCGAAAAGTACATGTGTGTGTGAATAAACGAAAACTAAAATGAAAATGAAATAGATCGAAAACTCAACTCAAATCAGAATCAAGAAGTAATGGTTAGACATCAATAGAAAACTACACGAGGAGTCAATCGAAAAGCTTAGGGTTTTTTACAAGAATAAAAAAAATGGTCTTATAGGTTGAGTCTCCTTGTGAGAATTCCCAATCCGAAACATCAAGTGCTCGCAAGCATCTGATCAAAAAGTCATGTTGCCCAAATAATGTGAGAAAATTGATATATATACTCATTGGGCAGAAAAGTCCAAGAGGAAGAGAGGAGAGAAATTTTTTATCAAGTTTCTTAACCCTTATTTACATGGACTAATCCAATATATATAGGGTAAAGTTAATTTGAGAACCGTTTTTATTGCGAGAACCGCGAGAACCAATCTTAGCCGTCCAATTCCCTCTCCTTCAATTGGATTGTCCACCCATGAATTCCTTACATGCACTTTGCCACACTCAATCTTCCCACGCTCTTCATCCATGAATTCCATTATCTAAAATGAACGGTTAAGATTGGTTCTTGTAATAAAAACGATTTTCAAATGAACCTTCCCCTATATATATATATATATATATATATATATAATCCAAAATAAATATAACTTGACACCAAGTTTGAAATTCGAAATACATATTAATTATTATAATATGTATAGCTAATTATATATATATATATTATACATAAATTTTAAACTTTTAAAACATATATAAATATATGAATTTTTGGCCCCTAATAATAATAATAATTAATCCAAAAAACTAAATGGTTTAAACTAAAACATCTAATCTGTTTTTCGAGTACCTTAAATAATTTTTTATATATGTACACTAACTAATAAATATATACTCATTATTAATTAATACTTAGTGCAAAAACTCTCTTTTTAAATATTGATTTATAATAACTATTATAAATCTTTCCTCCGAGTATAATTGCATTACTACTCGAATTACAGATACTTACAGATGTCATCCTTGAATGTCTTATGACGTTGGATGTAATATTACTAGTTTGCTTACTGTACACATTTATCCAACATGTTTGTTGGTAATCGTGTAATTTCTAGGTGAGTAAGCTCTCATTTAGCGTTTAAGCTGCAAATCAGGTGAGTTTAAATTAACTTACTCTTTATATTATGATATGTACCTGTTATGTATGTGTAGTGTTGTGTATGAGTTTATATGTAGCTACTGTTAGCTTACTCTGATAAACATGTAAAGTGTTAGTGATATGTGATTTGAGTGGAGCAACCAAGAAAATGTGGCTAGTTGGGAGAGAATAACATCATATGAAGGTGAGACCTGTGATTTGTCATAGTGGACGGGACCCAAGTTTAGGCATCAACGGGTGAGACCCGAGATCTGGCAGTAAGGGCGGGACCTAGCTGTAGTATGTGTATTACTTGTAGGTATGCTATCTGCTATAAGTGTAAGTATGATGTTAACTCACTAAGTTTTGCACTTACCTGTTGTTATTTATTTCTTTTTAGGGATTTCGAGTAAGGATAAGGGCAAGGTTTCTGCCTAACAGTAGAGCAGGAGTGTTTTCGTTATAAATGTAATACCTAAACAATTACAATTACAACTTCTATTGTTATTACCATTTAAAGTTACTTTGCTTTTAAGGAGATTGTAATTAAGATTTTTATGATGAAATGATATATGTTATTGATGGCATTTGTTAAATATAATATGTGCAATTTTTATTTTTTTGAGATGTTACAACTTGGTATCAGAACTTTGGTTTAAAAGATTCGGATACGTCTAAGAGGCACTCGGACTTAAACCTTGGTTCTTGGAAGTTCTTTCAATTGAGTTCTGAAAACAAATCATTTTTCAAACGGTTGGGTTATGGCTACGAACTGAATCACCCGGCATGTTCTTGCTTGATTCTTGCCCTAGGTTCGAGACATAGTCTTAACATCCGACTTGGATTTCCGAAACTATTTTCAATGCGCTGTTAGCTGGATCTTGAAGTCTTGATGAGTATTCAGTTTTGATAAAATATTTTACTATATGACGTATTGAGCAGTTCAGTATATGATTTATGTTATGACTATTGCTAGAGTGCTTTAACATAAACCAGAGAAAGATGTGATGACCTTTACTTGATGCCTTATGTGTTAAATCGTTACAATGCTAACTTAAGACACTTAAATGCTCAAGATAATCTAGTGATGCTTAACCTAAGCTAGCGAATCATGATACCAAGTGCTAATGCTAAGATATGGTATGTATTATGTGTTAGCAATAATATGAAGGCATGTATTATTATGAACACATGGTACACATCAAAACTTGTCAAAATGATAAGGAATCTTGTGAATCCGATGAGAGGTTACCAGTGTGTTTATATTGTGCTTGTCATAGGAGTACGTGCCTTAGAGTGATTTGGGCTATCTCTAAGTAGTAGTACATTTTGAGGCTCATATGATTCTAGCAAGAACCTATTGACTGAGTAAACAAAAAATTGCCCTCGATATAGGGATACCACTAGTGTTACATGTGAGACTAGCCCTCGCCTTCAGCTAGAAAAGCCCGTTTTCAGGCTACCACCTCTAGTAAATGCTGAGAATGAGGAGGAATTCCATGAGCTTATAATGATAGATATTGTGATATCAGAGTTGGGAAAGTCACTGGAGCAGATATTGCCAAACATGTTCTAACGGCCAAAGAGGTACACGGATTTCCTAAGGGTTGTACATACAAGGATTTCCTAAGGGTTGTATGTACAAGGCCATAGAGTCTAGGGAAGCAAACCATCAGCCGGAGAACAAAAGGGTTGAGCAAGAAGCTCCTAAGGGTTGTACGTACAAGGATTTCCCCGTCTACAACACGTCAACTTTTGAAGGGAAGTCGGACCCAATGGCTAATACAATATGGATTGCTGAGGTGAAGGGTGCATTTCGCACCAGTTACCGCCCTACTGTCCATAATCTCGTATTTGCTACTAACTTTCTAGAAGAAACGACGAAAGATTGGTGGAAACTACTGTTATTGTAGAAGGGAGAAGCGTTAGTTGAATCGACTTGGGAGCAGTTTAAAGAAATGTTTACTAAAAAGTTCATGCCACAAGTGGAAGTGGAGAGGATTACCAGTGAATTCCTCGCAATGAAACAAACAACTAGATCAATTACTAAGCTAAATGACTTGCTCCTAGAAGGGGTCATGTTTTTTGCCTAAAATACGCAGAGAATGAAAAGACGAAGATGTTATGATATGTGGGAGTGTTGAAGATAGATATGAGGGAGTTTGTGGATTTGTCAAAATACGAGACGCTTGATCGGGTTATGGGAGCAGCTAGAGCTAGAGAAAGAGCTGGAGAAACCGAAAGTGAAGATGGGAAGAGGAAGTTTGAACAGGCTGTGAATCCGAGCAAAAGGGCCAAGTTTGTGGGGCCTAAACACAGTGGAAGGAGAAAACCGCCTAAATGCAAGAAGTGTGGGACGAGTCATGTCGGGGAATGCAAGATGGGGTCACAAGGGTGTTTCAAATGCGGCTAGCCGGGTCACTTGAGCAGAGACTACAAGGGTTTAGCAAAAATTTGTTTCAGATGCTTTTAACCAGGACACATGAGGGCGGATTGACAGCTGGAGAGGTCAAGGCGGTTGCGCCTACAATCCGAGAATGACAGAGGACGGGGATGGGGGAGCTATGGGAAGGGATCAAGCCTTTCAACTTACCACTAAGGAAGCTAGGGTAGAACCCGATGTGGTTGCTTGTATTTACCTCGTTAACTCAGTGTCTTCACTTGTCTTATTTGATTATGGTGCCAGTAGATCATTCGTTTCTTTTGCATTCTGTGATCACCAAGTTTGAAATTCAAAAAATATATAAATTATTATTATATATATGGTCGATATATATATATATATACATACATACTAGCATCATACCCGCGCAATGCTGCGGCGGTAAATAGTTTTTGGTTTACAATATGTCGCTTTCAAGAATGTAATGATATGTTATTCACGCAATTCAGTGTCACGAAAAAGTTTTCTACAACAACATGTCCGTTTTTTTTTTCTTTCAAATTTTCTTTTATTTACATCCAACTATTTTATTAATTTTAAAAATAAATTATAAAAGACAATAAAATAAGAAAAAAGATTTAAATTGATGAAATAAAGAGAAGAGTTAATAAGATTTTAAAAATTATGTTGATGTGGGTGGATAATTGGTTTAGTATGAAAGAATATATTTTGAATAAAAAGTTAAAGTAAATTAGGAAAGAATAAAATAGTTAAAGATTGAGTGGATGAGATTAATTTAGATTAAATGAAGGGTCAAGATTTTATATTGATTGAATTTTAAGAAGTCTTAAAATTTAAGAGGAGAGAGAATGTTAAATGGTTTATATAGTAGTATGTATATATATATATATATATATATATATATGAATTTTTGGCTTTTAATACATATATAAATATATGTATTTTTAGCCCCTAATAATAATAATAATAATAATAATAATAATAATTAATATAAAAAACTAAAATATATAATCGGTTTTTCGAGTACCTTAAATAATTTTGTATAGTTATATATACTAATCATTCATTAATATTTTGTGTAAAAACTTTCTATTTAAATATAGATTTATAATAACTATTATAAATCTCCCCCTGAGTATGGTTGCATTAATACTCAAATTACAGACACTTACAAGTGTGACCCTTGAGTGTATTATGATGTTGGATATGACATCACTAGTTTGCTGACTGGGCTCATTTATCTAACATGTTGTGTAATTTCTGGGTATCTATGAGTGAGCTATCATTTAGCATTTAAGTTACAGATTAGGTGAGTTTACATTAAATTACTCGTTATATTGTGATATGTACTCACAATGTATGTGTAGTGTTGTGTGAGAATTTATATGTAACTGCTGATAGCTTAACCTGTTAAATGTGTAAATTGTTAATATTGGAGATTATTATCATTTAGCCCCCTTCTTCTCACATATCACATATGTCAAATCATTCAATTACAAATTTCAATGTATGTTTTACAATCATAAATGTCATATCAAAGGGAGTCATTTAGATTATGAAGGAGATCCATATAGAATCTTCCTAGTAATATATCGTCTAAGAACAAAGGGTGCTACTCTTTGACCCCCCCTCTTCTCAAATACTTATATGTCAAATCATTAAATTATAATTTTTATTGCAGCTTTTTCCCTCACACATGTCACATCAAGGGGGTTATTTAGATAACAAATGGGGTATCAATATAATCACTCAAGAACAAATGATAAGTCATTAGTAACCATCCCTCATGACTTGGCTCACCTTGAAAAGTCCGAGTGATAGGATTATAGCAACATTATAGAGCGTGTTTAGTATCCAATTCAAAAGTAAAGCCTTAGGGCCAACATCATTTAATGATTAGTACGGTCCAATCAACCAAGTCTTTGTCAAAACATGGGAGAATACTCAAAAGATGATATTATAGGGAATTCAACATGCTTAGGCATAACACTTGTACATTCCTAGTATGTCTTTGATACCAATTAAAGTGTGCTACCTAGTGACAAGTGAGAATTCCAGGGTTAGAGAACTTACCTTCGTGGGACAAGTAATTAGTCCTCTTTATAGGCTTCAAAGGTTTTTCTAGAATGAGTAGTAGGTGTCGATCGGCATGCTAGTTGCAAGAATTGACAATACTTGTGAAGTCACTAAGGTTTTACCAAAGGTTCACAGAGTGATCTCCTTTCATAGATTGCTTCTCTGTAACATCCAGAATTTTGTTTTCAAGTTAAAACGAGGAAATGTATAAAGTGGTATACGAGTTATAAATGGATATATGTGATAAGAGGTGATTTCAAACTAGAGGGCTAAAACCGTCAAATTATAACTTGATTAAGTGCAGGGACCTGTGTGTCATTAGTTGAAACTTATATATATATACATATATATACCACCACCTTTGACTATATGAGTCAAAGATTTCATAATTTTCTCTGCACTTCATGAAATCAAGATCAGAAGCATAGCAACTCCCTTTTTCAGTGAGCAAATCAGTGGAACAAGTAGTTTCTTCAAGAGCATAACAAGTAAACAACTTGAGGTAAGGATTTAAGCTTTATTTTTGATGTTTTGTAAGTTAAATCACATGATTCAATGGTGAATTCATGTTAAGATTGTTACACATGGTTTAGATTATGTATATCAGTTGTAGGAGGTGTAGGAAAACACCTCTAGTCGATTTTATGATGAAATTAGTGGATTTTTGGTGAAATCCGACAGTTCTTGATAAGAACAGTCTGTTGGTATGTAGTGTACACGGCCCGTGTAGCGGTACACGGCCGTGTAGTAGTAAAGGCGGTCACAGAGCCATGTAAGGTTACATAGTCGTGTTGCATGAGTGGTACACGGCCTGTGTAAAGGTACACGGCCCGTGTAGGATGATTAGACCACACTGGCCATGTTGCCAGCTTAGGTCGTGTAGCATATATAGGACACGGCCCGTGTAGGCCCTATTTCAGATCAGAATATCCTTATGTGATTTTATGTATTTTTTTATATAGGAGGTGATTGACATATTACCTGTATCATTGATCTATGGAGTATTGCATATTACAATCAAAAGGTGAGTCTTCTAGACTTCACTTCATATCAGCAGCATGTGTAGTTTCATATCAGATTACTGACATGCTATGTTATACATGTGTATATGTAAGCATACTGCTATGTGCAGTAAGGCTCGGATGCGGTACAGTACTGTGACCTATGTTGCTGCCCTGGGTCTAGAACCAGAGGCTAGCTTTGATTGCGAGACATGCGTGTATTATCTTTCTATGATTGTATACGTGTTTTCATATGATGTTATGTTTAGATTAGTCACTAAGCTCTCGTAGCTTATCAGATACTATCTTTAAAATGTTTTGAAGGTTTTAATAAAGGCAAGGGCAAAGCTTCGGTTTGACTACCATTTGATAAACTCTTTAAAATTAACGCCTGGTTTGTAAACATCAAGTTTTTGGTATCAAACTTATGTCAGTATTTATGTGCGTATCTTTTGATATATCAGTATTTCAATCTAGTTTTACTTCCGCTTTTATGTCAAACTTTCATATGCGAACACTTATATGTATTTGATCTTAATATTTTCAAATTTTAGAATTTGGGGCGTTACAACTTGGTATCAGAGCCACGGTTTGAGGGATCTGGATGTGTACAAGACACATTCTGAACTTAAACCATGGTTCTGCGGATTTTGAAAATTGTCAAACTGGAGGCTTGCAGCTTGGTGAGTATACTAGTAATTATATTGATTATGTGTTATGTGAGTATTGTATGCGAGTACAGGATATGTTTAAGACAGATATGTTATATATGTATAAAACTGTTAAGAGTTGGTTTTATATGTGCATCCAAGATGAATTCAGTGTTATATGAATATATGAGAGCATGATGGATAAACTTTGGCCTAAGCCTGTGAATCGGGACTTTTTGTGATTAAGTTAAGATCAAACGTGTGTAGTGTGTTTAGAGTAATATAAGGGCCCATATTATTACAAACACATGATACATGTTAGAACTTAATGGAATCATGAGGAATCTTGTGAATCGGGTGAGGAGTACTTGTAAAGGTAGTACACCTGAGAATTTATATATAGAATGCCTTAGTATGTATAGAAATACTTTGGATTTGATGATAGGTGTACTGATATGTGGATATACAAGTAAATGTTTGTTATATATAGGATAGTGTGATAAAGCCACCTTTTGCTTTAATGCTTTATCTATACTACCAGAATGGTAAACACAGGAGGTTCAAGAGTAGTGTATAACCCTAAAGGTAAGTATAGTCACAGACATGAAGGGATAAAAATTTGTATTACAAGTGGGTGTATTCTTATAAGAATATAGCATGATAGGGTGTTTGAGCCCCAGGTATAAATTGTTAAATATTTGAACCTACACCGGTAAATCAAGTACATAAATTTAGTAAAGTGGTGAGGCAGAGTTCATGCCATATATCGTTGTATGAGTTGTAGAACAGATAAAAGAACAAAGAAATGATCAGATAAGAGTCAGTATCAAGATTAATTGTAAAAGGAGTGGTAATAAAGCAAATTTACAGATGTCATGTACATGAAGTTATTATGAGAACTATGAGAAGTAAGCTAACACAAAGTGGAAAGAGGTATGTTTTGGTATAATCTACGATATTATTCAAAGACGGTAAATGAGTAGAGTGTTTGTGAAATAAAGGCAAGTATAATGGTGCGAGATGTGATTGATATTATGACTAATCAAGAATTGTTTTGTTACAGTGTAATAGATCCTAATGCGAATTCTAGAACAGAAAATGAGTAAGAAATGAGGGAAACCTTGACATGATTACCATAAGAGAGGTTGAAGACTATATTTCCCTTTATGGGGAAAGGCGTGGAGCCATACCTACCAAACACCTTAGGGGTGTCGTCTCGGATGAGTTTGGAAAATGTATTAAGGCAGTTATGCCGTCTATTATGACAGAAATGAAGAATGAAATACGAAGTGTAGTCCGAGAAAAATTTCATATACTGAAGGATGAAATGATTAATGAGATAAAAGAAGATAAAATGGAGATAAAAGCCGAGGGATCCCATAAAAGAATAGGATGCGAGACTTGTGGTAAGAACCATACTGGCCAGTGTAAGTATAAAACTAAAGGTTGCTATACGTGTGGAGAAGTAGGACATAATTATAAGGATTGTTTATTCTTAGGAAAGTTTTGTTATGACTGTGCTCAGTACGGGCATGAGTCCTCAGAATGTCCTAACTAGCTGGAATTCGTCAGTAGAGATATTAAATAAATAAGTGGATACGAAAGGTTTCTTTTAAAATGTATGCAAATTATGTACAACTGGTATGTACCTTTATTAGATGATAAAATGTTGAAGGAGGCAGAATCAAAGAAGATTTTGTGTTATTGGTTGAAGTACGGGTGAGAAATATTTTCGTACCTATGAATATGAGTGAGTTCAAATAGTAGTTGGAATGTACTGGTTATATTATAACCAGGTTATGATATTATATGAACAGAAGTGATACGAGTTCATATCCCAAGTGGGGAAGAACTAATTATATGTGCTAAAAATCAAAACAGGTAGGTTATATGGGTGTTCAGCTTCAACAGTTGGGGAGTATCTTCAATATGGATACATTATTCTCTCAACTTATGTATAGGTATTAAATTAAAGAAGAGCGGATGAGTTTAAAAGATGTGAAAGTGGTATGTGAGTATCTTGATATGTAATTCAAGGAATTACCAAGGTTACTGCCAGACAGACAGAGTATGTTTAGAATTTGTGTGATGTTGAAAGCTTCACTGATTACGAGAACTACGTACAGATTTGCTCCTTCAGAGATACAGGAATTATTGAAACGATTTCAAGAATTATTACATGTGGGGGTTTATAAGACCCAATAGCTTTTCATGAGGTGTACTTATGTTATGTGTATTAATTATTATGAGCTCAATAAAGTGATCATGAATATATGTCCGATGTTCAGAATATGTGAATTACTTGATCAGTTATAACGGGGTAAAGTGGTTGTCAAAGCTGACTCAAGGTCGGATATTCTTCAGCCTAAGATTAGAAGGGATGACATTCCTTAAACCGTGTTTAGAAATGTTTAGGTATTTTGAAGTGGTTATGATGCTTTTTGACCTTGCTAACGCACCAGCAGTGATTATGCATTAGATGAATAGGGTGTATAGGCCAATGTTAAGTAAGTTAGTAATTGTGTTCTTCAACAATATACGTATTTATTTCAGGGGTTTTAGCAGATCCTGAAAATCATGTTTGAAAAGTTTTAGTGACACAGAGCAGAAAATAGTTATATTTTAAATTTTCAAGGTGAATTTAAAGATATAAGGAATGCAATTCTTTAGATAATTTATTAGTAGAAATGGGACTGGAATGAATTCTGAAAAATAGAGAAGGTGATGAATTGGGAGCCGCCAAAGAACTCGACAATATTCAACAGTTCTATGGGATTAATTGCAGAGATTAAGTAAAGCAACAGTTTGCACTACCTGAATTGATTGAAGAGATGATAGTATTGTGTGATGCCTAGTACAGTGGTCTGAATAAATGAAGAGGGGTGGAATTATTATTTGCACTTCTAGACAGTTTAATCGTATGAGAATGAATATACAGACTCGCACCTGATAGTAGTATATGTGGCATGTTATTTATATGATACGTGAGGATTATACCTCGATAGTGGGTGGATATGTAGATGTAAGACTATTGTTGGTGCGCCACAATAGCATTCATAGGTGGTATAAGACTACCGCTAGTGCGCTACGGTAGCATTCAGTATGATATGATGAGATTATGTGTTTATATGTGAAGTGTTGCTTATATGAAATTATAAAAGTTAGAAATAATTGTTGAATGAGAAAGACCTTTAAAAGCGACAGAAACACTGGTTAGAATCAGTGAAGGATTGTGAGTATAATATTATATTATTCAGGGTAAGGCTAATGATATGGCCGACAGTTTGAACAGGAAATCAGAAATAATACTTGTGTGAATTAATTATCTAAATGACAGTTACGACACTCTTACTCAGAGGTGATAAGAACAGTTCAGTGAAAAGTGATCAAAGGTGAAAAGTATTTTAAAGAATAGATAAAAGGGGACAAGTAGTTAATCCGTTTAAAAAACAGTCATGATATATTACTTGGATATGATCGTATATGAGTATCAGGTTACGAAGATGTGTATAAGACACATCCATATGAAGTTCATAAGTTTATAATGATGGTGTAGCCAGAAGTTAATAAGGGTATGAATACCTAATGATAGATTATTGATAGTTGGAGATGAAACTAGATATGGTTAGACAAGTGGAGAAATATCATTAGAGATATATAACTTGTTTCCATTAGAGAAACTTATTAATCAGAACAGTTAACAGAGGTGCGTGTGAGGGAAATTGTATCTGGAAGTAGTACATCAGTCTCTAATGATTCAGACAGTGATACCATATCCACTTCTAGAATTCGGAACAGATTTCAGATAAAGTTAAAGATTAAGCTTCATCTCAGTACAGTCAGAATGAAAGAAATATACAGATGATCTAAAGCATATTTTATGATTGTGTTATTAATTCAGAAGAAAACTGGGGTATATATTTGCTTGATAGAGTTTCGTATTACAACAGATATCAGTTCAGCACCGAGATGCAAATGAATGAAATTTGTATGATATTACTGCCAAACTTCAGTGTATTGGGTGACGTGGGTCAGAAAGTGTGGGCTAGTACAAAAATGATACAGCGAAAGACAGAACAGATTCAGAAGTTATGTAATAGATTGTTTTACGCCCAGAATAGACAGAAGAGTTATACAGATAAACAGAGATTACCACATCAGTTTTAGTGGGAGAGTATGTATCATTGGCAGTAGCACTGTGGAAAAACATGATCAGATTCAGAAAAGAGAGAAAACTAAGCCCGGAATTTAATCAGTAATTCAGAATTATTGTATATGTGGGTAAAGAGTGTTTATAGATCAAAGTTATCAGAAGAATTATCATATATTCCTAACACATGTTGTGTATTATATTTCAGAAAGTGTTTATCAGATGGGTATATATTTGTTCTGTTAGAAGATGTTAGCATTGATGATAAACTATGATATGTGGAACGACATATAAGTACGTCGGAACGAAAGGTTAAGACTTTATGTAATTATCAAATTGGACTGATTAAGGTCTAATGGAAATACAGAAAAGGATCTGACTATATGGGAACTTGAATAAGATATGATGAGGAATATTTCAGAACTCTTCAGCAGTTGATTTCGGGGACGAAATCATTTTAAGTGGGGAAGAGTTGTAACATCAAGAATTTTGTTTTCAAGTTAAAACGAGGAAATGTATAAAGTGGTATACGAGTTATAAATGGATATATGTGATAAGAGGTGATTTCAAACTAGAGGGGCTAAAACCGTCAAATTATAACTTGATTAAGTGCAGGGACCTGTGTGTCATTAGTTGAAACTTATATATATATATATATATATATATATATATATATATATATATATACCACCACCTTTGACTATATGAGTCAAAGATTTCATAATTTTCTCTACACTTCATGAAATCAAGATCAGAAGCATAGTAACTCCCTTTTTCAGTGAGCAAATCAGTGAAACAAGTAGTTTCTTCAAGAGCATAGCAAGTAAACAACTTGAGGTAAGGATTTAAACTTTATTTTTGATGTTTTGTAGGTTAAATCACATGATTCAATGGTGAATTCATGTTAGGATTGTTTCACATGGTTTAGATTATGTATATCAGTTGTAGGAGGTGTAGGAAAACACCTCTAGTCGATTTTATGATGAAATTAGTGGATTTTTGGTGAAATCCGACAGTTCTTGATAAGAACAGTCTGCTGGTCTATAGTGTACACGGCCCATGTAGCGATACACGGCCGTGTAGTAGTAAAGGCAATCACAGGGCCATGTAAGGTTACATGATCGTGTAGCATGAGTGGTACACAGCCCGTGTAGAGGTACACGGCCCGTGTAGGATGATTAGACCACACTGGCCATGTTGCCAGCTTAGGTTGTGTAGCATATATGGGACACGACCCGTGTAGTGATACACGGCCCGTGTAGGCCCTATTTCAGATCAGAATATCCTTATGTGATTTTATGTATTGTTTATATAGGAGGTGATTGACATATTACCTGTATCATTGATCTATGGAGTATTGCATATTACAATCAGAAGGTGAGTCTTCTAGACTTCACTTCATATCAGCAGCATGTGTAGTTTCATATCAGATTACTGACATGCTATGTTATACATGTGTATATGTAAGCATACTGCTATGTGCAGTAAGGCTCAGATGCGGTACAGTACTGTGACCTATGTTGCTGCCCTGGGTCTAGAACCAGAGTCTAGCTTTGATTGCGAGACATGCGTGTATTATCTTCCTATGATTGTATACGTGTGTTCATATGATGTTATGTTTAGATTACTCACTAAGCTCTCGTAGCTTATCAGATACTATTTTTAAAATGTTTTGCAGGTTTTAATAAAGGCAAGGGCAAAGCTTCGGTTTGACTACCATTTGATAAACTCTTTGAAATTAACGTCTGGTTTGTAAATATCAAGTTTTTGGTACCAAACTTATGTCAGTATTTATGTGCATATCTTTTGATACATCAGTATTTCAATCTAGTTTTGCTTCCGCTTTTATGTCAAACTTTCAGACGCGAACACTTATATGTGTTTGATCTTAATATTTTCAAATTTTGGAATTTGGGACGTTACATTCTCCTAGGTACGTATTCTTATCTACTTATATTATTTTGGTTGTAGCATGAGAGTCCTCTCCTCGATCGACTTAATTGTGCAAGCTCAAAGGTAAATGCAGTATTAAAACTTATAGTGGAACAAAATTGATTCAAATCTATAGCCTCTTAGGCATGTCATCTTGCTCTAAAACCGTACAACTTATTAATTATGGCCCAATATAACCTGATTATTTACATGTCTTAATTAGATGTACGTCTACTTATATATTAATTATTTACGTGTCTTAGATGTCTTTAAGAATAGAATGCATCTACTAGATTCGAAGGATATCATTTGTAAAAGAGGCCCCTCTAAAGCCATTATTCAGCATGTTTTATTAGAATCATATGATATAAACATGATTGAAGACAAAAAAAGAAAAAAAATTCTAATGAATAAGATCCAAACAACAAGAAACAAAATCAAGGGACCAATGGAAAGGGAAGCTTTATGAATTAATAATGAAAGATGGATTAAATGCATATAAATAAAGTAATAAATGGGAAAAAGCTCCTTTAAGAGAAAAAAAAGAGTAAAATTCATTAGCATGTGGATCCAAAAGTAGTTTTCTATTAAATCAAAGATAGGGATGGATGAAGGTTAGACTTTGCATTCATTTGCATGGCCACTTCTTTCTCTCCTCTTCTACAAAAAGAAACCCTATTTTAACAAACTTTATGAAAAATAAAATTATCTGCATTAAAAGAAGAGAACAACATCACTTGTCTTTTCTCTTTCAATTCTTCCTTATTTTTTACTTGGTGGAATGGAAACCGTACTCACTTCTATGACCCAATTTAATATCCAGAAGAATCGCTATAAACGATATAAGATCAAACATGACGTAGCTTAATTAAAAATATATATATTTATGCCTCTTAAATGATCAACATAATTCTGAATATTATCTGTAACTGTAATCAGGAGTATGTGAATCTGAAACCTAATTAAAAACTTCATCCATAAGACCATGCATTAATATATCGACTCGCTAGGTGGGGGGTCCTATATGACTCGCGGGTAACCTTATAAACACCACGCCCCTCTTGATGAAAGGAATGGTTTTCGGGTTGGCAGAGCCGATTCTACACTCTTTCCTCTATCTCTTTCTTTTAATTTCTCTCTCATTTCTCTTCCTTCTCTCGTTTATTAAAAAAAGTGAGAAGACATGTATAACCTAGTTGAGATGGATGATATGATAGATGAAATGGTAGTGATACGACGCTAATATGTCGAGAAAGATAGAAAGAAGGAAATGGAGTTTATTAAATAAGAAAAAGCCGTATTAAAATAAGAACAAGGAGTTTATAATATATTTAAACTATATATATTAAAGTTAGCATAAAAAATAAAATTCGGTTTGTCTTATTCTTTGAAGTAGATCTATGTAATTTTATTTTTATAAACTTAGATCTGATTAAGAAATTTAACTAGTATAAGATTAGAAAGCATATGTGTACAAGAATAGTGGTGATATCTATACATGGGTTAGTAAGAAGTTAAAAAGGAGGGGAACATAAAGGCTGTTAGATCACATGCACATCACCTTCTTCCTTTTTCTTCTTCTCTTCTCTCCTTTTTATGTAGTTAATGGCAGATATTATAAACCTAGTAAATAAAGAAAAGAAAAGGTGCCTAACTATACAAATTTAGGGTCCTACTAAACTACCCATCATCAAGGCTTTTGCTACTCATTATCCTGTATTCCCTCCATTAAAAGCTGTATCCCATTGACAAACATCATACCCAGATAAATTGAATAACATTTCATGAAATTATATATATAAAAAAGGTTAATTACTCCTTTAGTCTTTTAACTATGTCATTTTTTCATATTTAGTTATTTAAGATGTGAAATTACATTGATGATTGTTTATATGTATACTTTTTCATCATTGGTTCTTTAGTTAGCGATCAGTTAATTTTAAGTGTTAGTGTTGTCTTATTCGATGACAAAACATTCATTTCATAGTTTTAAAAGACTATATAATGAAATCTGGATAAATCAAAAGAAATTATTATTTCAAAAAACATTCATTTCATGCTAGTTTTGTCTTATTGAACATTGCAATTATCTTTTGTGTATGTATATATTTAAAAAAACATATAAATAAATTATTATTTATATCATTTTAAAATGCTTATTATTTTTACTATCATATTTTATTCATATTAGTATTATTAAATGTGAATATTCATTCCACGTCGCCTCTATTAATTACATAAATTTATTAATTAATTGTATATTTTTAAGTTATTAATTAATTAAAGTTAATTTTATTTATAACTTCTGATTAATATTCAAAAGTTTTTTTAGTGTTTGTTATTTAATTTATTACTATAATATGTAGCTAAGTTAATATTTTAAACTAGATCTTAAGCCCGTGTAAACACGGGTCAGGTTTCAATATATTTTGTAATTTTGTTTAATTTTAAATATTTTTTTAAAGTAATTTAGTCGTCACACATTTCAAATAAGGAGAATATGTACACCGACATTCTACACAAATTGTATAACCCAAAACAACCATAGTTAGAGAATGTAATCGTAAAAAAACAATTGTAAAAAACAACCTAGTAGGTTGTCTTAACTTTAAAGATTTTTTGAATTTACTCAACCGGTTCTTTCATCATTTATTGTTTTGATATCTTCTTCTGTAGCTTTGTTCACCTCTTCATGTGTAGTGATTATTACTTTGCCGGATATGTCAAAATGTGTAAGGCTTATCATTTCTTCCATTATGTGATCAAGCACGAGATACTGTTGATGCCGCATCCATCTCATACACTCGTAAGTGAGTATATATTGCTTGTTTTTTGTAGCTACATTCCTTTTTATTACAGTCAGGGAAGTAGAATTTCTGTAGTTATATATATGTAGTGAGATTATTATGTCAATAAAATGGGAATTCGTAGTCAATCAAACATATGTCAAACATACCATGAAATTGATGATTTTTTGACACATCATTTCTCCATCTCTTACGTTGTTATAAGTGAGAAATATTTGGATTCTCACTCATTGCATCACGATATTGTTGGCTATTTTAGAAAATCTTATCATATAATCTTATGTATATGAAGTTGTAAATAGATTTGAAATGTTAAAAATTGAGAAGCCTAGAGAATTTGAAATAAAGTATAAAATAATGATAAATCATAATTGTAAATTAAGAGTAATAATTAATATTAATGAGTAATAAATTTTGATAGTTATATAAGTATTGTTAAGCTAGAATAATTGATATTTTGAGAATTATTCTTTTGGTTTAGCTAGGTTGTAAATATATTTGACTTTAAAAACTTTAATAATTAGAAAAATTAATAAACATAAAACAATAATGACTGTATTTTATGATAAAGACTTACATTATTATAAATGAGAAAATCTTGATATATCCCTCATTACGTTATGGTATTGTTGGATTTCTTGGGAATCATATCGTATAATCTTGTGCATATGAAATTATAAATAGATTTGAGATCTTAAAAACTGACAAGTCTAGATAAATTGTAATAAAATATAAAGTAATGATAAATCATATTTGCAATTTAAGAGTAATATTGTTGGATATCTTACAAATCTTATCATACAATCTTGTGTATATGAAGTTGTAAATAGATTTGGAATGTTAAAAATTAAGAAGTCTAGAGAATTTGAAATAGAGTATAAAGTAATGATAAATCATAATTACAAATTAAGAGCAATAATTAATATTAATGAGTAATTAAATTTGATAGTTACATTAGTCTTGTTAACCTACAATAATTAGATATTTCGAGAATCATTACAAGCAGCGTAGATAAATTGTAATAGAATAAAGGGTTTAGTTCATTAAAATATATCTAACTTGTCACATTTTACTATTATATGTATCGTACTTTAAAATTTTCTATTGTGTGTATCGAATATTTAATTTGTCGTTATTATATGTATTAAAGTTTCTACTGTATGTACTAAACTTATACATTTTTTACTCTTTTATGTAATCAAAATACATATAATAATAACAAATTTTAAGTTTGATACACACAATAGAAACTTTTAAAGTTGGATACATACAATAACAAAACATGACAAGTTAGATACATTTTAATGAACTAAACCCTAGAATAAAGTAATGATAAATCATATTTGCAATTTAAGAGTAATAATTAATATTTATGACTCATGAATATTGATACTTACATAAGTATTGTTAATATACAATAATTGAAATATATTTGGCATATTAATAATTTATAATGTTAAGAAATCATAAGAGAGTATAAAGTAATGATAAATAATAATTGCTATTTAATAGTAATAATTATCATTAAAGTCTAATAAATTTGTATAGTTTAATATATGGTCTTAGGTTATTCCAGTAACATATAAGCTACAAATATTTAATCAAAAATATATAGATTTTATGGACATGGGTAATGACTTTTATAGTTATTGGTTGTTATTTAAGTGTAGTAATTAACATTAATATGTAATAAATTTGAATTATTTTTTAGGTGTTGTTATATTACTATAGTAACATATAAGTTACAACAACATCCTCAGTAAAGATTTTGTAAAACAATATGAAGTTCATTCAATTGCGCAAAAACTAATAATTTCAAACATGAAAACGTAGATTTTAAAACTCAAATCAAAGTATATTATTTCCAAATGACCTAATTATCATAATAATACCATAAATAATTAAGCTACGTATTTGATAAAGGTAAAAAACAAAAGATATTAATCTAAACGGTAGCAAGCTCAAACCCTTCAAACTTTTTCTTTCATCATAAATCCTTCTACGTCCTCATCTTTGTCTTCAATATTTCGATGTTTTCCGGATGAACTCATCACATTTGTTTTTGAGCCACCGTTAGGAGTCACGATTTCACAATCATTACTATAATCACAACTTTATTGCTTGTATCATCATCCTACATTAAAATTAGGAAATATATAGAGTAAGCTTCGAAATTCTTTTACTATTTATGTTCTTTTCATTTTTAAATAACCATGGTTAAAGACAAGAATACTTTTAATAATTCAACCTCCATAGGAAAGTTTACAAGTAACTCAGGTTGGTCACTTACATTACCAACGGTTTATTGGTAATGTTGTACGTTACAATGCTCAACATAAACACATATAATTTTTTTACCATTATATTCAACTCATCAGGATACACATCAGTTTCTACATTTGATGGGATCGACTTGAAAAGGTCGTAAGCACTCTTTCCAATAATTTTAGCAGCTTCACGATGAAAGAAACAAAGAAACACAGAACCCGATGTGTCTTTAACACGGATTTGGAGCTTATACCTACGATAAATATTATGGGTTATGTCTTGCAATTGGTATGTGTACAATACCAGTAAAATCATGTTTATTTAAAATTTAGAATACTTACCTATACTCAAAGTCAAAACCCGTCTAACCACACTTTTCACACTTTCATTCCTTGTAATCTTCAATGGTGTATTGGTCTTGAGTATCATTAGGAACATTCCGCAAACACTTGCTACATGCAACATAATACCAGAGTTGATCTTTTTGCACACATAAAATCTTCCCAACAATTATAACTTTCTTCACCTGTAAAGCATAAAGGTCAATTTTCATAGATATATAATAAAAGATTTACCATAAATAGTGAACTTCATTAAAGTAAAACAAACTACCTCACTAATGTTGCATAAATTATTAACCAAAACACGTTTACAACCCGGTGCAAACTCATTTAATGTATAATCAATATTCAAACATTCAATGTTTGCATACTTCTCAGGTGTGATTGGGGCTTTAAGATTAGCTAAGACACTATCACATCAAGTAAAAAGACACAAACAGTTAGAAACACATCTTATATAATTATACACACAATGAATTAATTTTTGCAAGCGTATCTAGATATAGACATATACCGCTCTTTAAAACTCAACACGACAAGATGTTCAGAATTGAAAATAACTCTTTTCCCAAAATAGCATGTTGGGAAAAATAGGCTTACAAATATATCCTCTTTTGTTGACACAAAAAGTTACAACTTGTTTATATAATTGTATGTATTAACATTAACATATGTGCACATATACATATATATATATATATATTCAATCAAATATATTCTCATCTATAATCTACAAAACAAGCTTCATCAAATGGCCAAGCTCCAATCGTCAAGATCCGAGTTCAAGTAGAAGCCGATGTCGAAGATTCCTACAAATAAACGTTCAAAGTTTATTAGCTTACAAAATAAATAATTAAATGAGTTTAAGTTTTTATAAAATAATTTTTATAAAAATTGAGAATTTTTTTATAAAATCACAAGCTTGGTAGTCAAAGCAAATGAATTCCTATTTTGGCAAATACTAAACATAATCTTCTATTGAAATAAGCCAAAACCATATTTAGCAAAAGGAATCTCTCAAAGAGGTAAACTTCCAACATGCTTTGTGCATTTGGTTTCTAAACTATCATTTTTATGATTAAATTCAAACTTAAGAAGTATGACACTAACCCAACTTTTCTTAAGCTTCTTTTCAGTGCATTTTTATGGTAAAAATGGGTTGTGTGTGATTTTGGTAAAAGGCCAACGTCTATATTCACAAGTCTCAAAAAGTTCCAGCAGGCCGACGGTCGATGCCACGGTCGACCGTGGATCGACCGTGGACAGTCTGGACACTTTTTGAGCTTGCACCTTTTTGCTTATTTAAGGCAACTCAAGTCTTGTGTTTTACCAACCTCTTACAATCTGAAAAATACAGAACATATACAAAAACTTGTGAGCTCATATTCTTGATACAAATTCAACATCTCAAGATCAAGAATGAAACAAGAGTGAAAGCCTTCAAAGTTCAAACACTACATTACCTTCTTATATATTTGAAATTGTGTGAGGATCATCTCTAGCCTTAGAATTAGAGAGAAGTGAGGATCATCTCTAGCCTATAGAATTAGAGAGAAGTGAGGATCAACTCTAGCCTTTCCAATTAGAGTGAAGTGAGGTTTATCTTAACCTTGTTTGCAAGAGTGAAGTGTAATTCTTGTAAGCTAAAGAGAGAAGTTGTAAAAGGTTTATCTCTACCTTCAAAGAGAGAAGTTAGTGGAGCAACTCTTGGTGGGTGAGGCCAAGGAGTGGATGTAGAGCAAAGTTGTTAACCCTTGCTTGAACCACTATAAATCATTGTATCCAAACTACTTCATTGGTGATATCTTTCTTCCTTAAACTCTGTAATTACTTGCAAATATTGTTAAAAACTTCAAAAAGTGGACATATAACCTATTCACCCCCCTCTAGGTTCTAACATAGCAGTATGATACACAGGTTTGCCTATTAGATTATAAGTAGAAGTGAAATAGAACTTGACAAACAATTACTATATACGTAACAACAAATATATCCAAAAAGTTAAATAATTACCTAGCCAGGGATGGGATTTCACCAATTGAAAAACAACTATTACGTGGTTGTCTACATAGAAGTGAAATAGAACTTGACAAACAATTACTATATACGTAACAACAAATATATCCAAAAGGTTAAATAATTACCTAGCCAGGGATGGGATTTCACCAATTGAAAAACAACTATTATGTGGTTGTCTACATCATATTTCGAAACGCACTCCATAAAATGATTACATGCTCAGCCCAAAGGGTGCATCGAAGACGTTGTTTATTTTTTTGGTTTCTATTTTGTGGGATGCCCGTAAGTTTACAAATGAAAAGAACAATAAATAATTAGAGAAAAATACATTTAATAAATTCAAAAAGAAAGAGGCTAGTTTGAATTAAAAGGATTAGCCATTACACATACTTCTCACTTAATAAACAAACTCTCCGGGTAGACCGTCCATCATTGGATGTATAATGATATCCGTGTATCCACCTAACACCGATAATATTTACAAACCAACACAACAAAAAAGTACCAAAATAATATAACACAATGAAATCCATCTAATGTTAATAAACAATACTACATACATAAGAAACTAAGCAAAGATTTATCTAACCAATCGGTGCAGATGTAAATATTTTGCCATATTAAGAAGATATGGTTAACCACAAAGCACAAAAGGAGATACCTATTGCGTGATATTTCCTAACTTTTTTTCTCAATAATGCTTTCAAAGTTAGTGAATGAGAAGATACTAACTTCAAGTGGAAACCCCTTGCTAATTTCTTTCACACGTGAATTTGGTAGAAAGTTAACACGATAAGAATGTGTAGTCATCTTAACACGACCATTGTTATCCGCAAGACTGTAATCTTTTTAAAAAAAGAAATACCTCCTCGTCTATCAACACCATTTCAATACAATATGCTTCCGAAGGTTTCATATAGACATGCCGCTCCCACAATTAAACAACACAGACTTGAATTTTCCACCCACAGGCATCGGGGTTTACCTCACTTAATTAACAAATGATATTTGGAGGCCATTATCTTAGAACAAATTAACAAACATGTACACGGTGCAATATGCGTAAAGTAAAACAAAGAGAAAAGGAAGCTTTGAATTTATAAACTTTTGGTTGGAGCTTAAATGTAGTACTATTTAGATGGGAGCTCAAATGTAGTACGTACTACCCTCATTTACTTCTCCTAATAAATTCTAAGGCATAATCGGAAATAATATTTAATACACTAATTGCATAATGCATGTTAATAAATAACCGAAAAAATACTCAATACACTAATTTAATAGCATAACTCTAAACATAACCGAAAAAAATACTTAATACACTAATTAAGTAGAATAACTCTACTAAGACATAACCAAAAAGAATATCATAATACATGTTAAGTCATAACTAAAAAAAATACTTAATACACTAATTGAATTGCATAACTCTACTAATACATAACTGAAAAGAATACTTAATACACTAACACATAATAAAAAAAAACTTAATACACTAATAGAATTGCATAACTCTACAAAGACATAACAAAAAAATACTTAATACACTAATTGAATATCATAACTCTAGACAAAACCGAAAAAATACTTAATACACTAATTGAATAGCATAACTCTACAAAGCCATAACCGAAAAGATTACTTAATATACCAACACATAACCGAAAAAATACTTAATACACTAAAAGTTAATAATAGTTAACGAAGCTCATAATTGGGTGAGAATATACATTGTCTTCAAACCCAAACTCCTAATATGTTGACACCTCATCTACCTACCTAGGCTAATTAGCTTGGATTCAAGAATTGAAGCTCAATCATTCATGTCACATATGTTCGGAACCTTACTAAGTTATAAGAGATATAGATTGGTTTATTTTTGTTTTATGCTAATTTATTACCATAATAAGTTTATTTGATTAAGTCATTGTGAGCCACGATCTGCCACCTTGGTGAAAGAATGAAATCGAACAAAAAATTAGAATCAATGTATTGAACAAACTAAATATATCCGCAACACATTCTTCGGGTCATGGAAGAAGAAACACCAAACACCGTCACCGGAGCTCGGATGAGGAAACACCAAAGACCGCCAAATATTAAATTTTTAGTTTACAAATCTAAGGCCCTATTCGCTGAAGCTCTAATGAAGAAACCCCGAACACCACAGCCGCATACTAATGCCTTAATTATATCAGTGCCGCATACTCGATTTCTGGTGTACAAAATCTGATTTTGAAACCTACACACACAAACACCTAGATCGAATACATCTTACACACACTAAACCTAAACGCATACATAAACACACACACAATCTGTATAAGAAAAAAAGAACATGGTGGCAGAGACTAAAGAAGGGTCGAAGGTAGTGGCGTGGGTGGTGACCATGGTAGTGGTGGCCGTGGGCTGTGACCTGTGGTGGTGGCGGAAAGTGAGAGGGGGAGAGGAATAAGATTTTAAATAAAGGATTAACCGTTGAGAAAGTCATTTACACATAATTTAAGGGATCATTTGTGCAATTAGCTCATATATATATATATATATATATATATAGAGGGTGGTTCATACGAGAAGCCTTATTTTTACGAGAAGTGCGAGAAGTAATTTAGACCTTTAGATCACTTAATCAATGGTTAAAAATAATTATGGCATTTTAGTAATTAGTTAGGGAATCAAGTTTACTAAGATAAATACAAAAAGGGTATTATAGTATTTTAACCCTTCAAGAAATAAATGCTAATTAATAATTCACAATTATCAATTGTCATTCCATCGTAACTTTCTATAAACCCTCTCTCAAAGAAATAAATGTCTTAATTAATTATTCCCAAGGAAATATACTCTCCCCACAAAGTTCTTCATGGTAGAAAGTTAAGCCGCCGGCCACCAACAACATTACTCTCCATCAGCAACCCTTATTTACTATCTTTTTTTCTTTGAATTCGATGTGCCATCTCCGCTACCACCACTGCCGTATGACCGATTAACGACAACATCCATCAACACTACTTCCTTATGCCGATCGAGACCAAGGCGGTCATCCTCTCGTCGATGAACACCATGTGCGCTGCTATCAATGGTAGATAAAAACCATAAAAGCCTGTTGGAGAAGGCAATGTTGCAAGAGAAGCGGATGGTACAGTTGAAGGAGTCAGAGATTGTGGACCTCGGTTTAGTATCATTCGATCTCACGATTCACATTAAAGGATATGTGTGTTAGTGTGTTTTCTAGATTTTGCTTGTGTATTAAATGATTAGTTTAATGTTTTTTTCATCAAAAATACATTTTGTCAATTATGTTTTTATTTGATTAGTGTTCATCAACCATCCTTTTTTGACCAATCATCACGATTTTAATCACGGAGTTTATAATCGGTTATGGTTTTAATTAGAGAGCTTTGTGTTTGTTGATACCATCCTAATCTTGTTTTTCTTTTTTCTTTTTTTGTATTCGTTATCAATAACTACAAATGGTTTTTTTAAATCATCAATAAACTACAAATTTTGTGTTTTTTAAATAGTTAATTAGTGATTGGTAAAAAGTCGAGAATCTTGTGCAGATTCATTAGTGAACTTCTCTTTAAAATCTTGTGTTTTTTATGGTTCCTCGGCAAACACATTATTTAGTTTTTGTACCTCATTATTATGTGAAATTAAAGTTTGATTTTGGGTTTGTCTTTGTTATTATATTCTTCTTTTTATGATTTTCTTCCAAATCCATACATAATGGTTTAGATATTTTCTTAGTGTGTTCAATAGCGAACACAAACTTTCATTGCTTGTTTTATATGAAAATTGATCGTGTCTTATGACATTGTTCACGAACGAATGTTTTAAATAATTAATGTTTTGGGTGAACAAAGTGTTTAATTCTCCTTTTTTATTTTTGTCCACTAGTGAATGCATAAATTTTACGATCACAAGCTGAATAACAAACAAACCAAAAAATTAAGAATTAAATCGGGGAAAAAATACAAATCAATATAAAAATATGAGAAATAGAAAAAGGAAATTAAATTGAAGAAAGAGAAAAAATAAAATGGACTATTATAACCTTTTGTAATTAAATAAATATAAAAATATGATTAATAAGAGTCATTAGATCAAAATACAATCAAAGGTTGAAAAGACTTCTCGCACTTCTCGCAAATTTAAAGCTTCTCGCATAAACCCTTCCCTATATATATATATATATATTATACACACATAGAAATTAATATGGTCCTTTAGATTTACACGAATGTACCATATAAGTACTTTAGAAATGTAAAATAACTATTTTACCCTTTAATAAAACAAAACGAACACTTAAAATTAATTGGTCGTTAACTAAAGGATCAATGATGCAACAAGTATCTGTATAAAGGATTACATGCATAATTTCGTAACTTAAAGGACCAAATGTAAAATAATGGCATATATAGTTAAATGACTAGCGACATAATTAGCTCTACAAGAACATTAAATATAATAGTAATCGTAGTTACTCTAAGAACATACAGCGTAAGGACATTACATGCCCATTATACATTATAACAAGCTTGCCATGCTTGTTATGCTACTCGGCATCTCATGTTAGACCTTCGTAGTGGGCTACCCTCCGCTCATAAACCAATATGGCTTTCTCATTGTCCGCTCGTCATTCCCATGACAAGCTCAAACGAGTATATATATACATACACATATATATACATATACATATATAGAGGAAGGATCTGGTAAGAACACATGTTAAATGGAGAACGATAAGAACACTTGTAGGTCAATTATTTAACTAAATAAATAAGAGATCTAAAATCAACCTACCTTAATTAAATTAAATCATTAAAATTCAACATAACTTAATTAACCAAGATTAACTCAGCCATTAAATAAAGATCATCCAAGGGCTATAAACTGTTCTTCACGTTCTCACATTAGGAGGTGTTCTCATTTGATCCTAGCTCTCTCTCTCTCTCTCTCTCTATATATATATATATATATATATGGTTAGGTTACATATAAAACCCTTCTTATATATAGAACCTAAAGAACCAATATAAACCATTAGATTTAGAAATGGATGTCTAGGATTGCATTTAAGAAACATATAGCCACAATCAATTATAAGCCTAATTTAGTACACATAAGAGGGCAAAAATGTAACATACAATAAACCAACAACTCAACCGCTGTTTTTCAAGCTAATCTTGCAACTGACAAAAATAGACCAAATGCAAAAAGGAAAGACACATCGTATAGTATAGTAATATTATCATTTTCCTTATCACGTGATATACATTTATCATTTTCATCTGTATTTTGTATTTTTTAATACATGATGTACATTTATCATTTGAATCAAAAATATTCTATGTATACTTTGTAGTTAATGAGAAATGTTGAATTTTTCTTAAACGAATTGTGTAATATTCATTTATATATAAAGTAAGGTATTGAAAAAATGGGTTTAGAAGCCTACACTTAACTAAATATACTCTACCCTTTGGTAAATCTTAAAACCTAAAATATGTTTTAGTTGAATTGTGTCTATTAATACAACATGGACTACTATTGAATGCCGTAACGTTGAAAGTTCATATACATAGTTTTGGTTTCTGTCGACGTTATAGTACATGATGAAAAACTTGTGGTAAGAACCATATAAGACAATGAAAATATAAGACTAAAGGTTGTTATACGTGGGGAGACTTAGGACATAATTATAAAGATTGTTTATCTTTAGGAAAGTTTTGTTATGACTGTACTCAGTATGGGCATGAATCTTCGTAGTGTCCTAACAAGTTAAGAATAACTATTACATGAAATGTTAAACAAAGTAAGCGGATACAGTAGAAGGTTACATCATAGTGTTATAATCAATGTAATATATAGTGTGTACTTTCCCTTTATGTAATATAATCTTGCAGTAGGTGGGACTACAAAGGACATTTGTGTTGATGGTTGGAGTACCAGTGATTAGTACATTTTATTTATACCATGTGTTAACCCCAAGTGAGGGAGGGCTGTATAAAAAATTATATAATTAATAGTTTTAAAACAATTTATAATAAACACCGTGATAAGTGATGATAAAAAATGAGTTACATAAACTCGTGTTGGGATGAATAATAAACTGAGCTATGTAATAATCGATGTCGAAGTGCTGACAAAAAATAAATCTAATTTTCTTATACTAGATAGGGTAAGTGGGTATTGAATTCACGAAAAGCATGTGGTTAGTATTTAAATATTATGTTCGATTGTAAATTAAAATCCAAAGTTGTGATTGACTTTTTGTAAAATCTAGATTAACTACTAAGTATGAAAGAACAAGAAACAATAATAAAGGATTGGTTGTAACAAATACGTGGAAAATATAATCGCTAATGGTTTCGGGTCTATTCGATATATGCTCAAATGATTACTAAAACATGTAAATGCATAAACTACACAGACATAACCATTAACTCATTAATTGACTCGAATTTTGGGTACGGGTTATGCCCTACCACACCAATCGTCTTATCCTTAACTATACTACACTAATGGTGGAATCAGAATAATTGGGGAGCTCACAATAATACCGTCTTAACACTCAAAATCAACCAACAAATGTTTGCTCAAGAATGAAAGATTTAATCATATGAATTAATCTCAAAACTAACATTCAAGTATTCATATACGCAATTGTTCATCATATATAGACATAAATTAACCAAACCTTAATCATGGTTGCAATCACGGGGTGTTTAGCGGAGCATGATGGTGTTGAAAGATGCAACTATGATAGTAAAAGACATCTTCAAATGGTTGACTAAACTAGGTTTATGGTGATGAGGGATTGGGTAGAGAAATGGTGTAAACCAACTAACTGAGTGATTCTTGAAGGTGTTGGAGAAGTAATCATCTAAAAACCACCTTTAATAAGAAATTGTACACCCCAAAAGGATGGTTTGTTATATGGTGTTGATTATTTAAGATATCTTATTTTTATTCATGTCTATGTTATTTTTAGATTGTTGAGGTCATGCCACCTTATATAAGATATCTTATTTTTATTCATGTCCATTAATTTGTTATTGCTAATTTGTGGGAAATCCGATAAGAAAACATTCTTTTAAAATCCGCGGGAAAATAACGGTTAGAAATACGTTGGAAATCTATAGAAAATATAGTTGATAGACATCTGTGGAAAGGATAGTTATTGCAAATCCATGGAAAAGATAGTTGTTACACATCCGTGGGTAAAGATGGTCGTTGCAAATTCGTGGGTAAAGACGATCTTGCAAATCTGTGGGAAATTTTACACTCGATTTCCCAAGTACGAAATATGCAGAAAATCCGTGGGAAATTGGAATGAAATGGTTATCCCATTATGGTTTTATCCACGGCCAAATTCCATAGAATATCCAAGAAATAGCGATTTTTTTACGGATTTTTTCAACACAAAAGGATTGTTATGTTGTAGTGATAGGCGTAATTTAGTATCTCCAAGATTAGTTGCAACAAAGGCAAATTAAAATAAGAAACAATATAATACAACTTTAATCTTCTAATTTCTTATACTAGTATTTTAGGCTTGACATGTTGTGTAGAGCTTTGCTTTTTTTTTAAAGAATATAACGTTGTGTAAGCCTTGTTCCTCACTTGTAACCAAATGTATATGTTAATGTCCTTGACCAAGTTCTAAAATTCAAAAACCGATTGTTATTCTAAATTGTAACTGAAATTCTTTTTGTAACCGATTAATAACTTATATTTTATTAATTTAGAGTTTGAAATTCGAATGCTTTAAAATATCTATACTACTATATAAAGTATTTAACACTTTCTCTCCTCCTTAATTTTAAGTGTTCTTAAAATTCAATCAAAACAACACATTGGTCTTTCATTCTATTTAAATTAATTTCACCCACTCAATCTTTAACCATTTCAATCTCTCTCCTAATTTACTTTAACTTTTTATTCAATTAAAATATACTCTCACACAAACATAATTATACACCCATAATAACACAATTTCTAATATCTTATTAACTTCTGTATCCTTATTTCACAAATATGAATTTTTTTCTTATTTTAATGTCTTTTAGATTTTATTTTTAAAATTAATTAATAAAATAGTTTATGCAAATAAAAGAAAATTTGAAAAAACGGGACATGTTGCTAAAGAAATTTTTTGTGACATTGAATTTTTCGAATAACATATCATTACATTTTTTAAAATGACATATTACAAAACAAAAACTATTCGACTCCGCAACATTGTACGGGTACGATGCTAGTTGTATATAATACGTGTATGTGATGTTATATTGCTTAACTTAAATTTTGGTTAAACAAAATAACTAAATACATTATAAAATCGTAAGAGTAGCATAGATATAGTTAACATCACCGGCCTGATTTTATTGCGTCAATATTGAAAAGAAATAAAAAATAATTTGATTGCATCTTTTTAGTTTCTAAGTTTCTTATATAAGCAAAATTGACGATTACTTTGTCGTGCCAATGATTTGTTGAAGATGTGGGGAGTGAAGACTATCCCTCTCACACTTCCATTATTGTTAAACAAAGTAATTTGCTTTAAAAGGTGAGCATGACGACAATGCAATTTCCTGTTCACTATTGATTGTGAGGATGAATATCCGTCATCATTTATTTATATTCTCTTGTTTTTTTGCTTTTGGCAGAATATAAATCTTGAATAATAATAACACTAAATGATAAATAATTACGTTAAAAAGAAAAGTTATGTTTGAATTTTTTAGAGTAAATTACACTTTTAGTGTCTATAGTTTGGTTTTTTTTTTTTGTTTAACCTAGATATCCAACCTGCTTTGCGAGCCAACTAATTTCAAGAAGACCGTCAACTTTGTGAATAGCCTGTAATCATCGCGGTGTACCTTTGTGGTCACAAGGGGATTCTTTTTTGCTAATATGAATTTAACTTGAGACCTTAAGTTATTTTCATCGATGAAGCCAAGTCTTACCATTAGGCCACCCTCTTGTGATTGGTTTGGTGAAATTCATGGCTTTGAACCCTTGTTCGAAAACTTATGGATCCGATCTCTATATATCGACCCAATTCATGTTCACATTTGGTCCCTCCCTCTTAACACTATTTGAAAGGGGTGTTTAGTTAGCCCACGTGACCTGCACACGAGGAGCATACGGTAATTTCACCATCTTTCCTGCGATAAAAACCCTTTTAAGTATCACTGAATTAGGTCCTTATTTATTCTTTGTTTCATGCAAGTTAGTCCTATTTTGACCTAAATCTTAGGTTAACATGTTCGTTTTAGTTTCGTGTTGACCCGTTTTTCTTCATTTCAGGCTCGGGGTGTGTCACTTTTTCGTGTCTGGTTTGAGTCGTGTTTCGTGTCGATCCATTTCTTCAAAGAGTATTTAGGATATTTCCATTTTTGTATAGTGTTTTCATTTTCAAATTCTAATTCCTTGTTTGTTTCGATAATTTCAAATATGATTTTCATTTAGATTTTAACTTCAATATTCGTTTCAGTTGTATTTGAACTTCAAATACTATGTATGTTTAAGTTTAATTCTAATTATGACTTTATTTTTTATTTAACTTGTATAAATAAATATAATCTATTACGTTTTTACTAAGTAACAATAAATAATATTATTAAACAATCAAAATAAAATAAAATTAATACATCATTAAATACAGTTACAAAGTCAATACAAAATAGTAAAGTACTTCTATACCATTTCGACAAATATGAAACTATCAAAATCATATAGTCAAAATAACAAGTACTAAAATAATGTAATACTGTTTTACCTTTCAATCTTTTATTATTTTGTATTATACTACAAATGTTTAGTTATACTCATTTAGCCAACAAAATTGATCAAACATACACCGAGATGGTAGTCAATAACTTCGAAACCTTTAAACATTTCATCTCCATATCACATTAATGAAGTTCTTACAATCCAAAATTCATAATTAACTAATTTTGGTCATTGCATTCACTGCTAAGTCCATGCGTAGCATTATACCCGAACACCATCGGGTTCATTTGGGTTCCTTTGGGTTCCCGATGAACACCCCTACGGGTGTTTCGGGCTCCACCCCAATATATTGGGTCTACCAAACCGAACTTAATGACATGCTTTTTCATTTTTATTTTTTTGGTTTTTTAGTAAGAGTGAGGAGAGAAAAAAATATTTAAGTTAATTGAGAATGGTGCTACTTGGGTTCTGGGTTAATTTAGGTTGAAAAGAAAAAAGTGAAAAAACTGATGTGACAGTGATATGACATTTGGTTGATTTGAGTTGGATGTATGTGCTACACAAGTCCTAATAATAAAGTGTGCTACTATATAGCCCCCTCTCCTCACAAACTCACATGTCAAATCAAGAATGTTATTTTTTTAATGTTACTTTTTCACTCACATATGTCAAATCAAGAGGGCTATATAGACAATGAAGGAAAGATATATAGAATTACCCATAATAAAAGCCAACTACACATGGCAAATGACAACCAAATCCCAATAAACTATTTTCTAATTTCAACTAAAAAGTATAAGCATTTAGAAATAACACCTAACTACAAACTAGATGACACTTTAAACGCCTAATTTCAACAAGCCGGGAATGATCTCCACAACTCTTGGATAGAAAAGAGTAAAAGACCATTTGTCCATCCTGCAAAACCACAATCTGAGACCAACCCTGTAAATTTCACATAAATCACAAGGACTAAAGTTGTAATTTACTCTTTTTATAATAGCAAAAACCTAGATGTTCTAAATTCTACACCTATTTCTCAATGAGGCTTGAACCAACCTTAAAAGAAATAAAAAACCTCACACGCCTTAGTATTACTAAGTTAAAAACTATGTATTATAACTAAATCATCTAATTCGTAACTTTCTTTCGCCATTCATGTATGATGTATTGTAAACAAGTTCAAGACTAACAATTTCTAAGTGCTACACTTCACGATTCAGTAATACATTATTTTTGCGATTCATGAGGCAATCAGATAGACTTCATGATTTAGTACCTTATAGCACTTCATGATTTATAGTTTTACAGTCGAAGCTTTAAATTCCAAATTCATTAAATCCTTAATCAAATTGTATAATTCTCATCACAATAGATTTGTAACATCATTTTAAAAAACCCTACCAATTTAGTTTAGTTTTCATGAAGTATAACATTATCTAGAGGTGATCTTTGTTGTCTGTACTTAAGCACAACTTCGACACATCAAAAACGTAGCAAACCCTAAAAAACCTTAACCAAATGCAGTAAAACTCGTAAGAATTTGATTGTAGAAGGTTAAGGAATCATAACTGATTGTTTACCAACAAATTCCAAGCAAAAAGTTTGCTAAAATGATCAAGTTCTTTCTTCTTGTTCTTCTTGGTTTGACACCATGCACACACACTACACAATTTCCTTCTTTTGCGGCTACAGTGATTAGTATTTTGGTATCAGGCTTTGTGCCCTAACATAGTTTGTTTACCTTTTCAAATTTCCCTTCCTTATAAAAATGTCCCCTATCCTTACTTATTCGCTATATTACATATCTCAACATAGCAGGATAACCATTCTTATTTATTTATTTCAATTTCCAAATGTAAATATATAGTCAATATATTACATTTCCGAAATCACATATTACATTTCCTAACTTTTACGATGCTCGCACTGTAACTTAACGATCTCAACCCGTTTGTTCATGTAATCGGCTTTCCTTTCAAGTATTGCAATTCGTCTTTCTATATGGTTTAACTTGTCATCCACCGTGATGTCTTTCAATGACACAAATGCCATCGGCCAAACACTTTCGTAGGTAAGATACATGAAATGTGCTATGTATCTTAGATAACTCTTCCTGTAATTCCAGTCGATAAGCTACCTTTCTAGCTCTTGCAATCACCTTTGAATGGTCCGATATAACTTGGATTCAGTTTTATTCTCTTCCGAAACCAGATCACACATTTCTACGGAGATACTCTCAACAATACAAAATCCCTAACATGAAACTCAAGTTGTGACATTTTTTTGTCTGCATATAAGAACATGAAATCCGTCCATTGTTTGATCATATAAGAACTCCTAGAAACAATTAATTAAATGAATTGGAGATGATGAACATTGGAAACCCAAAATCGATTCATGTGCGTTGGTTTCCCACTCTGAGAATTACCCAAAGACGATATATTCATGTGAGTTTTGCAAAATCAGTTTAAGATGAAGCACCTGAATTCATGGGTGTTTAGGTTCATGTGGTCAGTCTCCTAACTTAATTCGATTGTCACTAGCTAGTTTATGTTTATGATGCAATGTGTAGATATTTGTCAAAGAACTCTAAAGGAACATAATCGAAATCAAATAGCTAAAATAGTATATATGTTAGGATTGCTAGATTCGATCTAGTGTTGGGGTCGGTTTGCCGGGCATCTGTTAAATGACCAACTTTAACAAAAGTTGAAAGTAATTGTATTTTTGTAAAACAAATTAAAGTTTGTTATATAAAATTAGAACTTTGATTTTTTTTTATTTTATTATCATTATTATTATTTTTTATTATATTTTTTTTTTGATATTTTGACACAATTTACCAACTTTACATCTGATAAACAAAAAGTAATAATTTGATAAACCTAACCACCGGTTTTTGTTTAAAGAATATATATATACGGTAGATACTAGATACGACTTTTGTTCTCATCTCAACACGTGGGTCTAGCCCTTTGTGTACCATCGAATCTGATAAACCCTAATAACCCCACTCGTGTGTATGTTGAATCATAAAGGTGATATGAATTATTCAATCTCTAATTCTTCCAAATCAACCACCGTCAACCACCAACGGTGGTGGCAGCTGGTACCCATTGCCACCCTCACCGCAGTCAGCACCCGGCCACGTAACATCTTTTCCACGGTGGTAAACAATCACCGGCTATTTACAACCTGTAATAGCACTACTATATATATATATGCCACTGCTGCCCATAGAGCCAAAAACACCATCTTTTCAAGACTTTTGAAGTGGCAGTAGTTAATCATTCTCCATATATTGATAATCTCCAAACACCATCATAACATTGTGAAAACTTGAACATAAAGATAAAGATCAAGAATCCAACATAAATCGAAACGATCTCCTCACACAAAATGCACTTTAAAAGATAGATGGCTCAATCAGATCTTTATAAAGTGGCTGAAGAAAATTGATAGTATATATACTGTTAATAACTTTATGTAAATGTTAAATACTGAGTATCAGCTTTCAGGGTAGGGTAGGGTGGGGGTGGGGTTGACTGTTAATGCCCAATGTATGACAGCATATATACCTTCCAATGCAAGAGCATGCAGGACCTACTTAATTAAAAAGGAAGCAACTTTAAAATCTCTTTTGTTTTGCATGTTAGGATTCCAGAACAAATTAAGATCCACAGATGTACAACATACCCCTGCTGAAAGAAAGAAAAGCAATACAAAGTGGAAGTGTTAGCCTTAAAAAAGTTTATTAGATTTTGACCCCACAACTCACTTGTGAATTGAAAGAAGAAGAAAAACAGCTTTTAACAGGAGAATAAGGAAGAGGGTATATCTTTTATCATGTCAAAACACAGCTAAAGCCATCACATATATCTCTCCTCAGTAAAATTGATTTTTGCAAGGACCCACTAAAAACCAACCATAATTTTGTTATTCATTTCACTTGCAAATACCTATAACTTGCAAGTGATACAGAAACACATAATCCAGCTGGCTAACATAGATATGGGCTAATTAGTTGAAATGTAGAAAAAGCACTAAGCTTAAAGCGTGTTATCTTTTGATCATAATTGAGTTTACTCATGATGAAATGTTATTTCGGGAATGGTATCAATTCTATATTTTTTACTTATCTTTTTATTCATTAGTTTAAGACAAAAGTTAAAATCATGTAAAACGATGTCGGAACAGAATTAGTAGATTATATATATATGCATGGTATATCGTTTGGGAAATTGCTCGACGCTCACAACAGATATTTCATTTGGTGCGCCACAAAATTTAATTAGACTTAATTTCCTGATTATTATCTTTTTAAGATTGATCATTGTGATTCTACCATTCAGACTTGTGACACAACATTACATGTGATGATTCTCAAGTGCCATTTGAAGATTTTGAAACATACAAATGTAATTATAGACTGTAGTTTGAGTTGAAAAAGAAGTGGAGTACGTGCTTTATAGGTTAAGGATTAAAGCAACGAAAAGGACATAGATTGAGGCGGAAGTGGAGGAGAAATAATTAACAAATATATATATATATATAGGAATTATGGATTAGACAGAGAGTAGGAGTAGAGGATAATGATGAGGGAAGAATATGCATTTAATTTTCCTCTTTGTCATCACGTACTCTCCAAGAGCATAATTAGAAACACAAAAAGTGGATCACTCGTGAAATCAACCCCTTCTTCCACTACTTCAACATATGTGGATGAAATGCCAACTTGCCTCCCATTGCTTGACAGAAGGGATCATTGAGGCTCCAAAAAACTAAACTCTATTACTTTTTACGATAGATCTGGTTGTTTAGTAAAAAATCAAGTTGTATGTAGATTTGTAGAGTACGTACAATGTAACTTTGCTATGAGTTGGTAGCGGTACCAATGCATCGCATTGAGCTCTTACTCTCTTAGATACTTTATGGGACTCGGGACACAAAGTGTCCATACAACAAGTGTCGGTTTGTAATATTGGTTATTGGTTATGACCGGCCATCATGTAAAATCACAACCACAAGTGCCCTAGCTATTGGATGAAGTGATTTAAATGTTAGGTGGGGTCAAGTTGCATAAAACTTGTACACATGAAAACATGCATTCAATCATCATTGTATGGAATTTTGTTAAAACCAATTTGAACTTGTATATATTGTTCTACAATTTAATTAATGCATATCATATTTAACCAATTAAATAATTGTAAAATAATGGGTGTATGCGATGTTTTAAAAACTGGTTTTTTAGATGACTCGGTCTCCTCATCGGGTCACGGGTCAATCGGTTCGACTGGCGAATCAACCCGGTTTTCAGATTTTTCACATTATATATATGTGTGTGTATGTGTATACATATATATAAACTACAAAAAGTAAAAAAACATTGTCTACAATAACAAAAAAACATAAAACCTACAATATCATCGATCCAAACACATTAATCAAGCTCAACATAACATACAATACAAAAAAAAAAAAAACAGAAATTCAAACATCAAACAACAATTCTCATAGATTCACAATCAAACCAAATTAAAGATTTTGAGATATTGGAAAGTGAGTACTTAAGGATTTATGGTTAAAAATACTTTTAAAAAAGTTGTGTATATATATATATATACTAAACCGGGTTGAACCGGGTCAAGATAGACCGGTTTGACCGGTTCAACCATTAACATCAAAAAGTTGTTTGTATCTGGTTTCGTATCCTTGATTCATCATCAAAATACAATTATGTCCCAATAATATCAAGGTTTTTCGAGTTACATAATAGTCTAACGGTGTTAAAATGTTAAGACATCCAAATTATAGCTATTTAAGGTCAGAGGTGCTTAAAAAGTACGAAACATGCTCTAGAGTATGTGAATTAAACCATAAATAGCTTCGGTGGGGAAATAGTGGTGGATTTGTTTGATTAAAACCTCCGAAAGGTTCTTTCATATTAAGGCAAGAGATGCACTGATCCAAACTCTTTTATTAAATTGGCAGCTGTGAATCTTTGATGTTATGAAATTCATGGGCTGAACAACACAACAAAGTAAGAAAGAGAAGCAACAAAGTGGGCTGGTATATATGGTATTATGGTAGTGTTTGTGCGAGTCCAATCACCAATGGCAAGTATATATTATAAATGAAGAACCCAAAATGCATAATAATTCTTTGGGCCTGGACCTCAATGCTATAAATAAGAAAGAAAGAAGAAGAAAAAAAGGATGTGTTTTATTCTTCTTTTTGAGGGCTTGCGTGGTGTCTAAAAACACAAAAAAGAGTTATTTGATTCTTGCAGGTTACATCTGATTAAAAATCTATTTTAACTTTCAATCAATTTATGTATGGTATATAATGTGTTCATCTCTGCATGTATGCTATATATGTAATTTGTTTGGTTAAATTGCATGATAAACATTAGGATGATGTTTAAGATCAATTTGTTGTCAATTCAAACCTTGAGTTAGTGTTAATCTAGTAAACGGGAGTCAAAGGATGATTCATTCAGGAGATGAGTCTACTTTTATATTGTAAACAAGGTTTAATTAGTTAAGAAAGTTTAGAAAAAGAATTCTCTTCTTTAGTTTAATCTATCAATATCTCTTATAATTTAAATTTTTTCTTGTCATATGTGGCATTTATTAGAGGATCTTGATTTCTTATATAAAGTAAATTAATTAGAAGGTAAATATTGATGATGTGGCAAGCTCTTAGGAGTTTGTGCTCCTATATAAATTTAAGTGTGCTTGAATTATTCTTTTCTCATTCTCTAGAGTCCATTAATAGGATAATTAAACATGATTAAACATATTAAAATCCTTCAAATAATTAAACATAATAAATCATGACTTTTTCAAATGTTTTGAGTTACATATGGAGTAAATGGTTTGGTACACGCTTTGAATTTATTGTCTATAACCTTCATACTGCATTTAATTAATGATCCATTACAAGTAATTGGCTTTCTACATGATTAAACATAGTAAAATCCTTCAAATAATTAAACATATTAAATCATGGTCTTTTAAAATGTTTTGCATTACATATGGAGTAAATGGTTTGGTACAAGCTTTGAATTTATTGTTTATAACCTTCAATTTGCATTTAATTAATGATCCATTACAAGGACTTAGTTTTCTGTTTATCAAAATGTATTCACCGAATTGTTTTTACTCGGTGTTTAACGATCCGTTAGAAGAACTTGAATTCTGGTTTGTGTCATCCATCCTTCATGTAATTAGTCGTTTTTGTTTATTTTTATATCTCATTACCGTCCAACCATCATGTTATTAGGCATTTTTTTCATTTTTATATCCCATTTAAATCTGAGTATAATTTGTATTTAAGGTTGCTTTCAATTAATTGTGAGTTGAATGTATTGAGAGCTCTTTCAAATTTCCCTTTCTATGTAAGCTTTATAAATTGATTAACGTCCTTAATTTGCTTTTGTTTAAACATATTTTTTTTACACTTACTTTTATTCCCGCTAAGAAAATTGCATCCCAATATCATCTATTAAGTGAAGTTAACCCTGATTCTGATGGCTGGAGAATCAAGGTTCGTGTGGTCCAGTTGTGGCAACAGCATGTATATATAAAACCGTCCGAAGCTTATTGCATTGAAATGGTTTTGATTGATGAGGAAGTATGTATGTGATTTTTAATCTTGTATAATAGATAGAACAATCTTATGTACGTTTTTTTGGGGGTTATTTTGTTTGTTTAAAGAGAACTAGGATTTCAGCATCTATGAAGAAATTGTTGATAATAAAATTTCAAGACTTGATTGTTGAGGGTCGTCTTTATGCTATTAATAATTTTGGTGTGGTGAATAACAATGGTCATGTTAAAATGAGTACACAGTCCTACCGAGTTAATTTTCTGCCACACACTCGTGTGAATGAAGTAAGTAATGGTTTCCCAACTGAAATTAGCATGTTTTCATTCACGACATTTGACAACATTCTTGAAACGAAAGTTAGGGAAGAGAAAGCAATAGGTAATTTTCTTATGTGTGTATTCTTATTTAAATTTTTACTGTTTGGTATGTAGATGTTGTTGCATAATTTTCATATTGTTTGGTAGATTGGTATATAGATGTCGTTGGTATGCCAGGTGACTACACATATCTCATTGATACATCAAATAATGGACATTCTACACGGAGGGTTTGTTTCCAACTATTAAGTGAGAAGTATATATAATTTCTTTTGGTTTTAATTCCGATCAACTTTTCGTTTTTGAGTTTTAAAAAATAAGTACCTTAATTGTCGTTGTTAGTATTTCACAAATACTATTCCATTTAACCCTTTGATGATTAGGATCATTTGAATTAACATACATTGGTTGGAGTTTTAAATGCTATATTTTAAATTTTGAACTATTTACTGATTTGTATTATTTGTTATTTATATTATTGTGAAAACTAATATTTTTTACCACTTCGTAAAAGCTCAAGTATATTGAAATCTTTGTCTTACTTCAATTATGAAATGTAATATATATATATATATATATATATATATATGACAAGATACTTTTTGACAATTGTTTCTTCTTTGCTTTAAAATCAAATCTATAACAAAGTTTATTAGACTATTAAGTAAACTAATAAATAATATTTTTATTGACTACATTTTTGTAACTTATATCTTACTACACAAATAATTAGATACTAATGTTAATCATTACCGTTAAATTACACTTACTATGTATCATTACTTTATATTCCTTACAATATCTTAAATGTTACAATTTATAAATTTGTCGTATACATTGACAATTTTAGCTTCATAAGATTATATGATATGTTTAATAAGAAATTCAACAATATAGTGGTGCAAGGAATAGTAATCTCACTATTTCATATTTACAACTATGTAAGTATTTCTTATAAAATTCGATTTATATTATTTTTCCTTTTCTAAAATTGCTAATGAGTAGTAATCTCACTATTTCTTATATACAACTATGTAAGTATTTCTCATAAAATTTAATTTGTATTGTTTTTCCTTTTTCAAAATTGCTATATATTTTTAAAATTATTTTTTAAACTTATATCTTACTATAGTTATCCAACAATATATATATATATATATATATATATAACTACACAAATTTATTAAACATTAATGTTAATCATTATTCTTAAATATCAATTAGTATTTATCATTACTTTATATTCTTTTTTAAGTTCTTAAATTTTTCAACTTATTAATATGCGATATAAATTAACAAGTTTAAATCCATAAGATTGTGGTGCAATGAATAATAATCTCACTATTTATCATTTACAACCATGTAAGTATCTATTATAAAATTCAATTTATATTGTTTTCCCTCTTTCAAATTGCTATATCTTTTTGATTTTTTTTTTGTAAATTATACTTTAATATAGTAACCTAACAAAATATATGTAACTACACAAATTTGTTGGACATTAATGTGTTAATCATTATTCTTAAATATAAGTTAGTATCTATTATTACTTTATATTCTTTTACAATTTCTTGAAGTTCGAAATTATTAATATGCCACATATATTCCAAGTTTATATTCATAAGATTGTATAATAGATTTAGTAAGAAATCTAACAATATAGTATTGCAATGAATAGCAATCCAACTATTTGTCATTTACAACTATGTAAGTGTTTGTCATAAAATTCATTTTATATTGTTCTCACCTTTTCAAAATTGAAATATATTTAATGATTCCTCTATTTTTTAATCGTTAATGTATAATTGGTTTCATAACAAGTGTTCAAAGGAATTATCATGCTAGGCTTGTGAGAAGGTTTCGAAAAACAAGACTGTATATGAAGCAATAGAAAATGCATGCGTCCAATAATCCTTAGTTTTTTTGTATTTTTATTAAATGTGTGATAGATTACATACTGCAGTTTTATTAACATAATAAGCTAACAATAGATATGTAACTACACATATACTATTTCACAAAATGTAATACAAAGGAATGCAACAACAATTGCACGTAGAATCCGTAAAGCAAAACTAAATGTAAAGAAGGGAGTACCAGGTAATATGGTTTATGGTTTCTTATATTTTTTGATGTTACATCTTTGAATAGAACTTTTCCATGAATGCAATTAATGCTTCTATTAAGTTTATCATGTGAAATTTATAATGAATGTATTATATATTTTTTGTTTATTTATTTTGCTTAAGGTATAAATCAAGAAAATGAAGAAATAACAATGTTGTCGATATATCTTAAAAATATCATTCCAAGCTTGCATGTTAACATAAGAAAAAGGAATTACAACGTAAAAGAAAGGGCACACAATTAGAAAGTACTCCGTTTATGGATGTACCAATTGTGTATGACATTCTAGAAATTAAGAGTATAACAACAGCATAAAAGGTATGTTATCTATTATTCTAATTGAACTTTTCACATATTTAAAAAAATTATAATATTATAGCATGTTACAAATCTTATAATCTATTATCATATATCAAGTCTTCACATGTATAAAAATATTTGTAACATTATAGTATATTACAAATGTTATAATGCATTTATGTTTCAACAATATGATGGTTCTTTGTATAAATACATAACTAAACAGTTAACAAAAGTGTATTTTTAACAACAAAAATTTAAATATTTAACCGATTATTGCATATGGAAAACAAACATTCTGTTTATGAGTTTGTCATACACTTACTGGAGTCATATGGAATTGGGCTGGTATGTACTATTCATACAATTATGCTACAAACAAAGAAAATCCATATAATAGGTAAAAGAAATTATAGAAATGGTATACAACTATATTGAATACGCATCTTCATTTGACTATATTTGCAGGATGTACCATCCTTTATTTGTGAGTTATTACCTAAAAATTCTCCCATAATAACTACTTTAAAGACTACAATCCATGTTTATAACATCTAATTCACAAAAACTAATCAATATTAAATTAGAGTACATGGGCTGGATTGGTATAAATTTATTAAAGATTATGCAATTACCCTCAAAACAAAACTACATTTCTAAATAACCAACTCATTTAAACTTAATGTGGTTTAATATAATACGGAAGGCGAATAACCACATATATACTATACAGGACAAGTATTTCTTAGGACACCAAAATACTTAATCACATTTAGTGAACAAACCACAACCTATCATGTATGTACAAATTATAGCCTTATTGTATATTCAAGAAATATTTTATCATTTCATCAAAGATAACACATCAAACATCTCAAATGTAGGACTTACGTAATTCATTTATACAATCAATCAACTTTGACACCATCACAAAACATGCAATACATAATCATTTACGAGTGTATCAAGTTGATGTCACGTTCGATAATGCTTTACCATTTGGCTTATGTGGTCTAACTTAGCAAAAATTATGTACAGATCTTAATATTATTCCAAGATATTATCTCGTGTTTGATCAAATAATGGAGCAGATGTAAGCCTTGCACACTTTGACATATCCGGGTAAGAAATCATCCCTACAGACAAAGATGTGAATAAGGTTACAAAAGAAGATATCATAACAATAAAGGATGGAAATACCGGTGGAGGGATTTTCAAGAAGCTTTAAAGTTCAAACGACATAGTAAGTTTTTAATTACCATTTACATGAATGTCTTACAAAACTATCATGAAGTAGTGTTCATGGTTAGCTGGTAACATAGTTACAAGTAACTATGATTGTTTTGGGTGCTCTACTTTTGAAAAAACCTACAAACAAACCTTTTAAAGTTAGCACAATAATCACCATATACAACAAATATTGACTACTTTGAAATATATTTTGGTAGTATAATTACTTTGCAATTTTAACAAGGGCAAATTGCCTAGAAAGTTAATCTAAATATCAAAATTTGCCAATAAAGATAACGTCCAATTTTTTGTCCGAGAAAGGATTATAAATTTCAATTTGTAACAAAAAGGGTATAATGAGTGAAATTTATATCTTTTTTTGTTACAAATTGAAATTTATAATCTTTTTTTTGTTAGGTCTAAGAGATCAAAAAAAGATATAAATTTCACGCATTATACCCTTTTTTGTTACAAACTGAAATTTATTATCCTTTGTCGGCCAAAAAAATTGGATGTTACGTTTATTGGAAATTTTCGATAATTAGGTTAGCTTTCTCGGCAATTTTCTCTTTTAACAACTAATATATTTGTATAGTACTGCATGATATTTCGAGAAACACTTTGTTCCTTTTTGATATCCCAATGAATGGATATGACATTACTTAGACCCAACACAGCTATGAACACACTTTATAATGTGACCCTACACATTATCGTAGTAATGTTTTTAGTGATAGAAATGTGTATGATACACATTTAATTACCTTCCGTGACATTTAACTTTCTTTTCTACTTACTATTAAAAGTAACATAAATCTAAAAACATTTAAACAATATTGTATATACAAGCCCGTGTTTACATGGGCTATAAATCTATTTTAGTATTTAACTTGGTCATTTAGGAGAGGAGTTGGGTTACATGCTATAATCATAACATACATAATTCATGTTTTATAATAGATCGGGAGTAGGTGAATTCGACTCTAGATGAATACCTCTCCTTTGACTTTGATTGTTCGTGGTCGCTTTTGATTTAGTTTTTATTTAATTCATTTAGTTAATCGTTTTAGAATCTTAGTAACGGTATGTTGCTACATTCAAACACTCCTTTTTACTATTTTTTTGGTTAAAATTAGTAAATTTTAGTTATTCATTATACTCTTACCATTCCTTGTGGAACTATACCTAACATACCTTTTGCTATACTAATATACGATATAATTATATTTACCGGTAGTATATAGTAAAAATTAGGTGAATTAGGACTTACTTTTAAAACCTGATATTTGCACATCAGATATATTGTCAAGGGAACTTACAAATGGATATTATTAGTTGAATTTTACTAATTTTAGAAAACGTTTACATGATTTGTGTATTGAAAATCTAATGAAATATAGTTTTAAATCAGTTAAAGATTTGCACGTAATTAAAAGAGCCAAAATTGAATTCGTGGGAAATTCATATGTTGAATAAAAGAACCATTCAAATATATGGGTTATAATTATTGCTAATATGTGACAAATCGGAGAGAAAATATCTAGGTTAAGTGCCTAGAAATGTAAGAACTATCCTCATTTTAGATTTCATATTTATTGCAATATGATTGTAGGTTAGTCGATCACTTTGATATTTTAATAAACGGCTAATTGTATGAAAATCTAATGAACTATCCTTATTGTACAGTTCTATGTGACAAGAAAAAAAAAGCTTTATTATTATCATTTATTGCTCATGATGAATCACAAATAAAAACATGTTAGAAGAAAAATCCAAAAATGCATGAACAACAAATGAAATCACAAGATTTGTAAAATGAATTTGTCATAAAATTTGTAAAATTAAATCAAAAAATTAAATTAGTAAAACGAAACGTCCGAAAACAAAAATCTACAACAAAACCCATGCTTAGAAAATCAAAATCCTTGAGTCGATACAAAAGACGAAGATGAAGAAATCAAAACATAGATCGTTGAAAACCCTTGAGACAATTAGTAGATGAAGAAATAAGAACCAAACCCTAGTGAAACTAATCCAGACATACATAAAAGAAGATGAAGCTGAAATCAACGCAATGGTTCATAGTCAGCAGGATGAAAATGAAATCGATCTATTCATATGTAAAATCAAAATCCAAGTTTATTCTAAAAATCGAAACCCATCATCGTAATAAGGGTTTGTTATTGTTGCATTTTATGGATTTGTTCTTCAACGGGTTTTCATTTGTTATTCAAAACAAATTCAAATTATATACTATCATTTAATGACAAAATGATGAGGTTTTTTAATGTCTATGTGTGATTAGGCCTATTTCAGAAACTATTGTACCCCTGATTAAGTAAAACTTTATGATGATCATAATGTTTTAGAGAAAACGAGAATGATTAAGGAATAAAATATTGTTGAAATTTAAGATGTCAACCTAATAGACTTAAGTGTCTAGATTAACTATGGTAGAACTGTTAGTGTTTAACAGTACATTTGCATACTTATTGATAGCCTGAGTATGGTATAATAATAATAATACAGAGAGTCAGGTTGTGAATTAGAGAAGTCGGGCAGAAGGTCAGAGGGCTATCCAACAAATAGTGGATATGATTAGTGTTTTGGGCATTTATTAGTATACAAATGAACATATTGCTTCATATGAAGAGTGAGGATAATCAAATAGTTAATCCCTTCCAGAGTATCAGTAGAGAATGTATACTTATTTGAAATATGTACACGTATATTTATACATCAGGGTTTGATTGAAAAAGAGTTGTAGATGTCATAACTAATAGTGAATTGAATGAGTAGTATTGGTTAACCTAAGGGTATCGGGGTTTTATCCCCGAGTGATTGATGATTTAAAACAACCCAACAATAGACTGATTTTGGGGACAAAATCAATTCAAGTGGGGGAGAGTAGTAACACCCCAATTTTATAAAAGTTATTAAAATAAGTTGTTGAGTAAAAGTTGAGGAAAGCGATTAGAAGTTATAAATTATTAAATGGTTTAAAGTAATGATTTCAAATATATCCCCGTTGAGATTTTTAGATAGCGTATGGATGAGTTGTAAGTCAAAACGGGAAGAGGGATACTCGCTAAAAGAAACTACTTGCCAAAAGAGGCGGCAACCTCTTTACCTTATCTTTTCCTTTACTTCCTTTCTTCTTTCTCTTTCATTCTTTCATTCTTTCTTTTTCTTCTTCTAAGGAAAACACACATTCATACCTTTAATTATCAAGTAAATTTATTCAACTTTCATTAGAGATGAACAAAGGAAGATTGCATCTACCATTTGGAAATCAAGTAACTCTTCTTATTCTTGAGTTTGAGGTATTAATGGGTCAAATGGGTTTTTGAATCAAACCTTAAATTTGGAAATTATAATTGATGAAAAATGAGGCTATTTGTTGTTATAAAGTACCCTGTGACCACACTAAATGTTTCTTGAAATGAGTTTTGGGTGATTTGGAATGATTTAAGCAAAGTCTCAGTATGAATTTACAAACCAAAGCTATACTCAAAGGCTTACATCTGTAAGGGTTAGAGCTTACAACCATAAAGTGGCTTACAGCCATAAGGGATGTGCTTGCACGTTCGTCGAGACCTAATAGAGTATGCGTAGTTGCTCACTAACTAAGCTTGGACTTAAGGTGAATACCTCAACTTGATACTTAGAGATATTAATTACTTGTGTTTTTACGTAGTCAACACTAAAGTGGGGATTATTACATGATTTTTGTAATCTGTTATCAAGTAAACTACTATTAGTTGTTGATCAATGAGTATAAAGATCAATACATAATTAGCAGAGAAGAGCCAAAACATAATAAGAGATACGAGACATAGATACATATCTATGTTTTAATTGGAGTATCCTAGTTTTTACACGATATAACGAGAGATGATTAATGTTAAAAGGAGAGAAAAAAAGTTTTTAACAAATAATCCTATACATTAAAGTGCATCCATAATTAATATTATGTGAATTTACTAAACTCTGATTCATATATGCAACATGTGTTATGCATTCCAATATGTGTGATTTGATCATGTGGATCAAAAGTGTGAGGTAGAATACTGCTTTGTTCAGTGAGAGCTACGATCAGCATCTAGCCTAGTGGAGTGTTTCTAAGATGGTGTATGTGTGTATCTATAAAAAGCGGGATTGCCTTAGTGGAAAACGTGATGCTTGAGTGAGAAGTGCGATTGTCTGAGTGGCAAAAGTGACGCTTGAGTTGCAAAATAGAGGCCTGAGTGGCACAACTTGACATGACTACATTTATATGTTAATTGTTATCATTTAAGTATGTTGTGGAGTTATTCATGTGACATCCGTCACCAAAGCAAGTTGGTTGGCTTGATTTATAACCCACCGCTAGTCATTTAACTCAAACTCATGTGCTCGTGTGATTCCTAAAACCTAGTAAATACTAAATTCAAGGTGCTAAGTATGTCTAATTACTCAAATACTTAAATGGTGCTAGAAATAGAGAGCAATCTAAGTCTTTACATCTCAGAACGTTGAACTAACTCCTAGTACATAATATAATTGTACAAATGTCTTTAGTACAAAGTAGTGATGAATTAAGCCCACAAATAAATAAATCATATTAATAATATACAAAATAATATTTAATACTTTAAATCAATTAAAATATTTAATGATCACTCAAGAACTTACTAAAATTGTATAACACATTAGAGATTAAATGCATTTACAAGAAATGTTACATATAAAATACAAGAAAATAATAATAATAATAATAATAATAATAATAATAATAATAATAATATACATATACATATATGGTAGAAATCAGCCAAGAGGGGAGGTTATCAACCTCTTTAAAAACCTTCCTAACTAATCAATTTACCATAAAACCAAAGAAATCCTAACCCCCACCCAAAGTCACGTTTTTCTCTCTTCTTTCTTCTCCCTTTACTCAATTTTACCAGCCCCAAAACTACCATTAGAGTGTTCTTCAAAGCTCTAAGAAGCCTGGCCAAGATCGGTTACCATTCGAAGGGTTTTTGGTATGTATTCGTTTTTATACATCTTTAATCTCTTTCTCTTCTATAATATTAGTTAACGAGTCATCAATTGAATCAAAATTTTTTTAATAACACATAAAATAATGATTATGATGAGTTTTAATCAAATATCTAACCATAGAATGGATTGGTTTGGAAAAAGGTATTCTTGTTTTGATTCTGAATTCCGGGTAGAAAGATTGGTGGATTTTGGGAGGCCATAACTCGGCCAATCCTAGGGATTAAAATTTGAATTTTGGGTCTAAAACTAATGTCATTGAGTCTACTTTCTTCTTCAAGTGATTTGATAGGAAAAGGATAAGCTTTGGATATTCAAATGGTCAAAACCGTTTGAGTGCGCAAAGCTGTAAAATCCTGACAGTTTGTTTCATTGACTTTGGCACAACAAGAACCCATCCAATAGTTCATGATAAATCTTGAAAATAGTTCTAGGGTATATTCTATGAGTTCTTAACTTACTTTAAAAATTTTAGATTTTATTAAGATTGTTTACTATATTAATTAATTACAAACTTTCTATTGCGCGTGTTGGGAGCACATTCTGACCACTATGATTTAAAAAAATTATTTAAAAATAATAAAACAAGGTTATAAATTCTGGAAAAATTATATAAAATACTAGAGACACAATAATCTCTGTCCTAAAAATTTAAGAAATTAATTAAGTCGTTCGGTTTATTTTAAAAATACATAAATTAAACATAAATTTCAAAATTCAATTGTAGCACTTAAGAAGCAAAATAAAGCTTTAAACCAATATAGAATATGTATTTAGGTTCAAAGAATATACGAACATACGTAACACCAAGGTAACACTTAATCACAAACATTAATCAAACTCATCAACTCGGGGTTATTAAAAAAAGGCTTTTTACGCCTTGACCGAGTATAACCTATTCAATTAAATTTCTTGTAGATTTTCGAGCGCTTTAAGATCTGTGTGATTTATCCACCATTAAGGTGAGTACTCGTGGCCCCTTTTCTTATATATTTCTTGGGGGGAAATGACACTCAAAGGTAATTTCTAAATTTCTTTATGCCATGTTAATTAAACTTTTATTTTTGTGACAATTATGCGACGTGTATGTGCACATGTGAACCCGTAATTGGGTTATGCCTATTGGATTCCTTATTTCTATTATAACCAACTTGTTGCTCCAGCTGGTAGGCGATTGTTGGAAAACTAATTACCTGTGTCATATGAACATGGGAGTTTGGGTTGTGTGCGATGTTATTATTTGCTTAATTGTCCTAATAATTTACTATACACGGGAAAACTTGTTTTACTTAAACATGGGAGATTACAAACTCTATGTTGACATTTTCAAATGTTCATTTAAGGTAACGCTAACAATAATGCTTAAGGAGCCTAGACGCATCTTAGTGGGCCTTAGAAAGACTTGAGATTTACATGACGATTTAAATAGAGTTATAATTTTTTTGTATGAACTTGAACATGTTAATCTTGGGCTTGTAGCCTCGTTTACCTGACGTGGGTTGTGGAAACAACTATTTCGTACTTTATTTGTTGACTATGTTTGTCGTGGATTGATTTACCACGGTACAAGTCCCCACTTGTGTCGGGGAACGTCATGACATGTTGGATTAAAATCATTTAGTGAGTTCTCTATTCGTAAATCAATGTGTTATGACGATCTTCTCCGTCACATTTCGCGTTTCTGCCTAGGCGGGTTGTGACAGATTGGTATCAGAGCCATTGATTATAGAGAATTAGGTGGCTTGACCTAGTCTATAACCTAAGTACCTCATGTAGTTTCATAATAGGAACTATGTGTGTATTCTATTACTCGAATTTACATGCTTCAGTCTAGTCGATAAACGCAAAGCCCGGATGAAATCTTTGAAAAAAATTATAACGCTGGCCATTTGTTTATTCTATTCAAGATATGAGGGTACGCACGATCAGGACTCCTACCAAATCCTAATTGATAATCGCCGCTTTCAAGAGGAAGCTTTGCTGAGAGTGATAAACAAATCCAAGATCAAGAGGAAAAGATCCGCCAACTCAAAATGGTGATGAACTCAGTTGGCATGATCCAGACAGTGGACGGACGACGCTATGTACTCGAGCATGTAGCGACGAGTCGTCCCCGCTACGCCCCTTACAAGCTGTTCAGTGCCTATTCCGGTAAGGCATGAGAACCCTTACGAGAGGCTAAGAGTGGCAGGTTATGGAGAGAATCGTACTATCCATCAACTACAAAATTAGGTCGACATGCTGCAGGAAGGATCGAACCGTCAATCAAGATAGCAGATGTAGTAAGGTCATAAGATTCAGGAGTCATGGGAGACGCTAAAGGCGCAAAGACAACTACTAGAATAATGGGAAGGGTTGCGTGATCAATTCTAATAATGAATGATCCAAATCATATCAACTTAGAATTATTGACCTAGCTTTACTGCATGTTCTTGCTTGATTGTTGCTTTAGAGTAGGGTCAATAATTCGAATGACTTTGTGATTTAGTGTCATACATGGCTGAGTGTTCATAACTGCCTAGACCTGTAGGAAGTAGTGTATCAACCTATGTTAGTGGATCGGGATGATTAGTGGTTCCTTAAGGAGAGTTGTGATGAGTATGGATGCATTGTGCCTAATCACCGCCATGCACACATACCTAGCACGAGGATACTTAAAGTATTGTGAAGCATCCTATGAAACAAACTACGGCTTCGGGTTTAAGTTAGTGCGCGAGAGACCAATATCCATAACTATGTGATTGAAAGTAACAAAGTTCTACGACACATGACATACCTAAACTACTAAGAGTAACGATAACCATGATTTATGTTCCTTCTAATTCATGAATTTACCTTCGTATAGAACATGCCACCAAGAAAATCAACCCGAAAAGCTAGATGCGACGGAGTCGCCAACAAAGGAGGTAGAGGTGGCAGTAATAAGGGTGATGCTGGGGTGCGGGGCACGAAAACCCTAACATTTGGGAAATTATAGCTTTATTTTCACCGAATTTGTTACTTTAGAGGATATGAAGCCTAGTAACTTAGACACTAGTTATTTGATAGAGATAGCCAATGTAAAAAGGTAGAAGGCGTTAAGGTTATACATGGATGTAACATGGAAATGGAGGGTGTTTCTTCCGGTATAGATTTGATACCTTTTGGGCATGGGAGTTTTGATGTGATTGTGAGGATGGAATGATCGTCAAATTACAAGGCTGAGATCTTTTGTCACGAGAAGATATTTCAAATTCCCATCAAACAACAAAGTGCTTATGGTCCAGGAGACCAACCCAAAGGAGATTCGAAACATTGTAACTCTTTCTGATATCAGTAATATAATATCTTTGTTCCTGCCCATAAACATAGGTCGACACACTGTTAACCGAACCACGTAAAATACTTGCTTTCTTTCTCGTTTTCTCATAATATATAGTATATGTGTTTTAAGGTACCATCTATAGATATATGTAGTAAAACGCTCATAGTTAATTTCCTTACATTATCATGAGTACTAACTTTGTAGTTTGAAATAATTCATTAGTTGCCTCGACTTTAAGAGGCTTAATTTATGTTAATAAATAGTTAGATGGAGAAAATCTTGTTAGCATATTAACGCACTGTGTACGACCACACCGGCCTGAAGCCTTTGGCTTACTCTTCGTGGTGATCAGGTTTGAAAATAACAAACATACTCCCCCATTATGTAACCCAATCGAGTGAGGTTTTGGAGTCCTCCAATCCAATCTTTCTTCCTCTCTTTTCTCTCTCTCTCTCTCTCTTATTCCTTCTCTATTTCTATCTCTAATATATGTATATTATAAAATTAAAATAAAAAGTGGGTATGATTGGTTTATGCTATATTGGTTTATGCTACTAACAGAAAGATAATATGATACTGATATGATTTTTAAATTAAATAACCCAAATTAAATGATATACGGTTGTTCTAAGACAAGTTTCAAAATTAAAATCTCTATACAACTTACTTTAAATAACCGTTAGTGGGTTCATAGTAATTAGTAAAGCTTATTTCAAGATTTAGAAGATTCAAAAGCGGAATGTCCGTACAAGTAATAATTAGTCCGTAAAACATGTCATGGTGCATTCTCGATTGACAATTTGACATCAAGGTTCCAAAAAAGCTACAAGAAGATTTCTAAATTAATATTAATTAATTAGATTTAATTTTTCTTTCTGTTAGTAGTTTACTTTAATATGGTAACAAAGAGTAACTCACAGTTTTAGAGCCTCTACCGCCCAGTATTACGACTAGATAAATCTCGTAACACAAATTTTAAAGGCATGCATTAGAACTTAATCTCTAGACCGACATTATGGATTTCATGTCCTTGAATACTAGAGATTGGAAAATGATAAATGTTAACATTACCATACTTATTTGTATAATTGGGACAAACCTTAGTGTGCTGCAAACAAACAAGGAAATCTCAATGAACAAGAGCAACGAGAATTTGAAAGTTGATCCTGTTTGTATGGTATAAAACTAACTCAAGAAGAGAACAAAGAAACATCAATGATTATGCAAGGGCTAGTAGCTAAATGGGTGTGGGATCAACTGACAGTCTGTGTCCTTATTGCCTCACTATCTCTCACTCACCAATTTGTTTTGTTTTGTGCTTTGTATGGATATTTTTATTAAACTCATCCTATTGATCAAACTTGTCCTTTTCTTATGGTACAATGAAGTAACATCTCCATTGATAATATACTAGGAACAAATACCTGATTATAGATCCAAGTACTATGCATACACTAAAGAGTTAAAAAGTGTTAAAACTTAAGCCCTCATATTGCTCTAAATATAACTCGCAACGGAATCTCACACCACAACCAAACCACGCAACGATCTTGATCGATGTGCACGAGGCATAGGTGGAAGTCGCAAAACTTCGATGATAAATGTCCTCAGAAATTCAAGCTAGCCACCCACCACCACCGTGGATCTCCGCTAGTGGTGTGCAAAAAAATTAATGGTATAATTTACTGTTTATATAATTTCATCATGTATTGACATATTACGTACGTAATCAAACAGATCTAATAAAAATAACAAAAGGGGTTGTCGAAATGGTTAGGATTTCCTGGAAAATATATAGTTTTGGAGCGTAATTCTACAGTTGGATAAAATATATGGTGTTTAAGATTTACCGAAAATCCAGATAAATTTATATATGGGTGTAACTATTTTGACTCCTTAAAAATCTAAATTAACCTATGTAATATAACATAACGTATATGAGGGTATACTTTTTATAATAATTGGATGTTGACAATGATGTTATAGATAATGGAAATCTAATATGACGATTGGTACAATTCCCCACTATTTAGGGCATGCCCATGTGCCTCTTGATCGGTTTCATAAAAGTATGAGAATCATAGTGGTTTGAATTTACAAAAAGATGACAAATTAAGGTGGAGATAACACAAAATCTTTTTTTTTTTTTATAAAGGAGTTTATTACAATTAGAACTTCTTTTAGTAGCTTTAAGTTTAACTCAGATTTACGTGATTTAATCGGTTTTATTGATAGCCATTTTCTAAGCGCTTAAACCATTGATCTTCCCTTTGGGGGTAAATGATTTACCTACTAAGCCATCACGAGAAGGTCGGAGATAACACGGAATCTATATACTAATATTATAAAATTATAAAACACTACAACTATAATATAAATAAAATATAAATAGAAATATATGATGTACTTGGTATTTTGAATGTTAACGTAACAATGATGTTTTCGCTACAATTGTACATATATACGTTATTGAGGCATGTAATTCGATCATTTCATAAGCAGAGAGATGATACGTTGCGATTGTGTGCATCATACATGATCGAGTGCACTTCTTTTAACAATGTCGCTCTTGCTAATAGATATTTTAGTTTTTAGCAACAAAGAATTTTACAGCCTTCAAGCATTTAGCAATGAGGATTTGCGTCTGGAGTCTCAAGAAAACTTAAATAGAATTCAAAACCTTTCCAACAATATATAATTATGAATTTTCAAAAAGATGAAAAGCTCGCTATAAACGGACACCTGCTTAGAGTTTTTTTTAATACAAGTCAGGTAACTATTTTTAAACCACAAGGACAGATATTAAGGTACTAATCTGCTCACAATGCTCATTTTCGCATTAAACACCCAACATTCAATTTTCTTGTAATAATATAATGTTATAATACTTGTATTTCCAACAATTTCTTAATTAAAAACATGTTTCTAAATATCTAATTACTCAAATAAAGCTCAAAACAAGCATATAATTCTTTAAGAAGAACACCCAACTCATATTTGTGCTCTTAAAACTAAAATAACATCCCAAACACTCGCACATGCAATTCTTGATTTTTAGTAAGGATAATCAAGAAACACTCTTATAACCCTTAACCAGGGGCGGATCTATGTACAAGCCGGTGGTGACATGGGACATCAGTCAATTTTGTTTGCGTAGTGTAAATTTCGATTTTTCATAGTGTCAATTTTAATTTTTTCGAGACGGTGCTACCTCCCATTTCAATGGTGTCATCACCCATTTCAAATCTTGTGTCCGCCCCTGCCCTTTACAAAACTTTACAAAATTAAATGATTAAATATTATCATCAAACACAATCCTTGACGATTATAAGCAATCCCTTAACAACCAATCTCAACATATTAGCATGCATTGACTCAATGACACAATTCATACCTAAATCAAGAAAGATTTAAGCTAGGTAATTAAAATTAGGACATTATAAAGATGAAGGAAACTTAATTGATTATCCCCTTTGTTCCTTTTTTAAGCTTATATATATACAGCGTGCAGCTCCTCCTCGATATCAAACAATCTTTTGAAGATCTTTAATAGAATAGAGTTTCTTAACACATTCAACTAATCACCAACCCAAAATCTTCATGAATCTAGCGATCTCTCTCACTCTCTCAATCAATTAATCAATCTGTAGGAAGAATGAGTTTTTGACCCATTCTTTTGACCTTCATATTGGAATTTACAAACAAGGATCCAAGTTGTACCTTTTCTTTGCAACAAAACCAAGTAAGTTAATTTAAGCTATATATTATACCTTTATCTTTGAGTGACAACTACACATTCTCCGTAATATATATAAATAAATTAATTCAATCTCCTAATTAACAAATACTGGTACTCTTGGTTGTACCTCTCCTATGTTGGATTAATCGTTAATTTATGTACCGGGTCACGGGTTTGGTAGCTTATGGGTCACGGGTTTTGATAGCTTACGGGTCAGGGGTCGGTAGTTTAAAGTTGCAATTAATTTTGACTTTGCTATGTTTGACCAAGTGTTAAGCTGGAACCGTAAATTTAGAAGCGTGAGTTATGCTTCCTTTTTTTAGTTAGTGGATTGTTATTCTTTAGCTTTATTTAAGCAAGAGTAGAGATGTAATACATTTTGCTCCCAATTAATGTAATTTACGTTTTTTACAGCTTTCAAAATTTCCTTATGTGATTTGTTCGTTGTTTGCATGTAAAGGGTGATCTTTTGCAATTAGATTGCCAACATTTGGTATTAGAGCCTAGGGTTCGTGAAGATATTGAAGGCCAGTTTAGGGGTGAGCATGCGACTCGATAGACCGAAAAAACCGACGAACCGGACCGAGACCGGTCCGGACCGGGACTGGTCGGTCCGGTCCGATCTTCGGTCCTTGTTTTTTATAGATTTCGGGTTTCGGTCCGGGCCGGTCCAGTCCGGTTTTGTTTAATATAGTGTATAAAACAAACAATAGACCAAAAAACCGACTAACCGGACCGGGACTGGTCGGTCCGGTCTTCGGTCCTAGTTTTTTATAGATTTCAGGTTTCGGTCCGGTCCGGTTTTTGAACCGTGCTCACCCCTAGGCCAGTTTGATAGTCGGTTTCAAGAAACGGTGTTGCCCTCTGCCGCAGGGAAACGGGTCTTCGTTTTTGAAGGGATTCTGATGTTTATATTCACAAGTTCTAATCTTGAAAGCAGGTTCCATCCTTGATCAGCTTGTTTGTGTGATTAACCAAAGATGCGAAAAAGACGAGAGGAAAGAAATCAAAGCAGGTGGCTTTGAATTCTGTTCTTGTTACAGGTGATGGAAGATGGAAAAGGTGGTTGTCACCTTGTTTTCTTGATCGGTGGAAGATATGGCTGTCAAAACAAGAAGGGAATAGAGAAAACAACATGGTGTGAACGTTATGGCGGTGGAGTTTCAAATTGGGTGGCTCTGGATGTGGCCGGGGAAGTGGTCGTGGATTCGGAAAAAAGTCATGATGTTAATGAACGTGTCCAACGGTATGCCATGTTACCGGTATGGTGAAAAAATCAAAAGAAGTTGAGCGAGTGACTTTAGACGTGACCGAGCTGGAGGTCGTGTGTCCGGGAAAGGTCGATAATTAAGGCGGTTCAAAAAGGACGTGATTAAATGTTGCTGTGAGTAAAAGGTGTGTGAATAAACGATTAAGGGGGTGATTGTTGGATTAATCGTTAATATATGTAACGGGTCACAGGTTTGGTAGCTTACGGGTCACGGGTTTGGTAGCTTACGGATCAAGGGTCAGTATTTTAAAGTTGCAATTAATTTTGACTTTGCTATGTTTGACCAAGTTGTTGGGAGACGTGGAGCATGCTTTGATATACGTGGACACGCGGTATAGTAATTTTTGTAGTTGTTTTTTATACTTATCTTGGCTATCCAAGATATTTGCATCAAACAAGTATTGAACGTGGATCTCTTTTGAGATTTTCTATACATTATATTACTAAACAATTTATTAATATACCTTCGTCAAAGAGCTTGTTGTCTAACTAACAGTACCAAGGTGTTAAAAGATGTTCTTAACAGACTATGATTATAGATTTTATTGTTGTAAACAAAAAGATGTAACTTTTAAAATAGATTAGTGTATACGTATGCATTACTGTTTAAAAAATTATACCTTTCCACAATTCATTAAAATTTACTAATCGATCACATGATTCAACTCCAAATTAAATCAATCTAGCTATAAGAAAATTTTATTATTTTCAAATAACTCAGCTAACCCCAATAATGTTTAAATATCACCAAATTGACTAGAAACCCAAAAATTTAGGTCGTTACATATGAATTTAATAATATTTCGATTGTTTAAAAAGAAACTTCAATATATAATCAATATAAACACATAAGTTTCTTACTCACATCAACTTCTTAGTTGACAATGTCACATCAATGTCTTGTGTGACAATTACACATTAGGAATCTTTTTGAACCAAACCCAATCATGTATATAATTATTTCTGTAACAATAGCATAAATAAAGTATTTTTATAATAAAAATTATTATTATAATGTCATTATTATTTTAATATTGTGTTTCATATCACAAGATATTAGAATGTGTTTGATGTGCCTGTTAGCCTTCTAGCAAGATTAATAAAGACAAATTTATGGGTTTCATATCACAATTATTTAGAATGTGTCTGCTGTGCCTGTTAGGCTTGTAACAACAATTGGACTTCTCACCACAAACTTTCCTTCACTGTCTATCCAACTCAAAAAACCATAAACCACTTCATCTTTCATTGTATTTGGCACTTCTATTCTTAACTTGTAGCTTTTCTTCTCATTCTTTGATCGGAAACTCAGTTTCTCCGGTGAAACACTGACATTTAATCCACCGACGGCACTCAGTTCTGCCATGAATGTCGAACTTCCGGTGCCAACATAAGTCACTGTTCTTTTAAACTTATGGATAACTTTATTTGGATTAGTGACATTCTTGTTGAAATAGGCAATGAACGAAGGGTAGTTTATGTCCACTGATGGATTGGAGCAATTGATGTTAGATGATCTTGTGATTGCTTTTATTTGAAGCTTGGTATAATTTAACCCACATAACAGATTAACGTAATCTTGCGGTTCTATATCGTATATAAGTCCAGGGTTCAAGGCCTTATTCGGTGAAACATGGCCTGAACCCATGGCTAACGGGGTTGCAGGATTGTTGTCGTCCCCAATATCTTGAATGGGTTTCAACGTGTTGTCTAGAATTTCTGAAGTAGTCATCATGGCTGAACGGATGGCAGCTGGAGTCCAGTCGGGGTGACCTGCTTTAAGTAAAGCAGCCACCCCACTGACATGAGGACATGACATAGAAGTCCCTGATAAAAGATTAAATTTACTATAAAGTTCTTCGGATCCTGTGTTGACATGTGTCTTGATAGAGGCAGGTGAGACTCTATCAGGCCAAGATGCTAGTATTAGCGAACCTGGTGCGGTGAGGTCGGGCTTTAAGACCAGCGGACAACTACTGGACGGACCTCGTGCGCTATAGCTAGCCACCTGAGGCGCTGGCTTGGTCCCAACACGCGTCCCATGAAACTTCATACTTGCTTTCGCTTCATCGTTCTTTAACTTTTGGACATAATCCGTAACGATTTTGCCAGATTCTAGATCAAGCAACAAAGCTGGATATGTACTTTCCATGAAGAACTCTAGATCAGTGTTATTCGTAATGAAAATAGCCCCAAAAACATTTGAACTTTGGACATTATAAAATTGTTCAGCAAGTGTTTCATTATTATCAAAACACACTATCATCTTTCCATTAACTTTCTTAGCTTCCAAATCGTTCTCGCAGGCTCCAACATAAACGATGGGGATTGGGGTCGAGCTCGGGTTTCCAGGATAAAGAGCCAAGCCCATGACCGAAACCCCATTTCCAAGGGTTAATATTCCGGTAAATTCACGATCTATCGTACTTGCTGCAACTGTGAGAACCCATGGTGTTCCGTTGTGCAATGATCCTATAAAAGGTCCATTATTTCCTGCAGACGCTGAAACGAATATCCCGTTCTCAACAGCCGCGAAAGTGGCTGTTGCGATTAGATCTTTGTGCAACGGAACTCCGTCTGCACCAAGTGACAACGAAATCACATCAACACCATCAACAATCGCTTGATCAATAGCCGCAAGAATATCGGAAACGAAAACACCTTCTTCCCAAACAGCTTTATACATCGCCACACGAGCTCGCGGAGCCACACCTGTGGCCGTCCCCGTTCCGTAACCAAAATACGACGCACGTTTCACGTAACCCCCTGCAGCTGTTGATGACGTATGCGTCCCGTGTCCATCAATATCACGAGCCGAGTTCATCGACAGCGTTACGTTCGGACGGTTTGAAAGAATCCCTTTGTTGAAATACCGAGCACCGATAAGTTTCTTATTGCATAAAGAGGAATTAAAATGCATTCCAACCTCACACTCCCCTTTCCATCTAGACGGAACAGAACTCATTCCCTCGTCGCTAAAACTCGCACTTTCCGGCCAAATTCCGGTGTCTATGAGCCCGATAATAACATCTTTCCCGTACTCCGTCACTGGCCATACACCGGAATTCTTTCTCAGGCCAAGGAATTGAGTGGAGTGAGTTGTGTCAAGCTGAACTGTTGTATCTTTAACGGAAGAAAGATAGCCCGGTGAGTTTTGTATAATTTCCAGTTCAGATTGAGAAAGAATTGCGGTGAATCCGTTAATTGCGTTCGTGTAAGTGTAAACGTGTTTGGACGGCGACGGAGATGTGACTGTGGTGGTTACGGCGGTGATGGAGTCAAGGGTGGCGGAGAACCAGTTATGGGGAGTTGAAAATGACATGGGCATGGCAGATAAGTCCATTTGAACTATGTAAGTTTCGGAGTTGGCTGAAATAAGAATTGAGAGTAGCCACACATAGAAAGAGATATGGTTAGCCATTTGGAATGAATCTGCCATTCCCTTGAGCTTATAGTAAGCTGTATATCAATATATATATAGTGTAGTAGCCAAAAAAGTTTATACACACACACACATATATATATATATATATATATATATATATATATAAAATATTCAATAATAGTCCATTATTATTAATTTTAGTCTTTGAAACAATGACATTAATGGTCCAGATTGCATTTTAAAATTTTGGAGGAGTAGCATTTCGTAATTCACATGTGATGCTCTTATAAATCATATGCGATTGTATATTGAATAACAACTAATATATATAGTCAAAAGTTCAAACGAGAACTGTTTTTCGTACGAGAACCGCGAGAACCAATCTTAGCCGTCCAATTCCCCCTCCTTCAATTGGATTGCCCATTGCCCACCTATGAATTCCTTACATGCACCATGCCACACTCAATCCCCCCACGCTCTTCATCCATGAATTCCATTATCCAAAATGAACGGCCAAGATTAGTTCTCGTACGAAAAACAGTTCTCGTTTGAACTCTCCCCTATATATATATATCCCCCCACGCTCTTCATCCATGAATTCCATTATCCAAAATGAACGGCCAAGATTGGTTCTCGCAGTTCTCGTACGAAAAACAGTTCTCGTTTGAACCCTCCCCTATATATATATATATATATATATATATATATATATAGGGGAGGGTTCAAACGAGAACTGTTTTTCGTACGAGAACTGCGAGAACCAATCTTGGCCGTTCATTTTGGATAATGGAATTCATGGATGAAGAGCGTGGGGGATTGAGTGTGGCAGGGTGCATGTAAGGAATTCATGGGTGGGCAATCCAATTGAAGGAAGGAGAATTGGACGGCTAAAATTGGTTCTCGCGGTTCTCGTATGAAAAATCGTTCTCGTTTGAACTTTTGCCTATATATGTGTGTGTGTATTTATATATATATATTGAAAAGTTTATTTGAGAACCGTTTTTATTGTGAGAACCGCGAGAACCAATCTTAGCCGTCCAATTCCTCTCCATCAATTACACTGTCCACCCATCAATTCCTTACATACATCATGCCACACTCAAAACCCCACGCTCTTCATTCATAAATTCCATTTACCAATTAAACGGCTAAGATAACATGTTTTAATTGATCTTACATAATCAAATTAGATAATTTATACCCTTGTGCAAATATTTTATTTATCTTTTATCTATATATTTAAGGATATACACTAGCATGATGCCCACGTAATGTTGCGGTGTCAAATAGTTTCTGCTTTGCAACATGTCGCTTTTAAGAAAGTAATTATATGTGATTCGCGCAATTCAATTTTACGAAAAAGTTTTATTCAACAAATTTCTGTATTTTTACGAATTTTCTTTTATTTACATTAACTATTTTATTAATTTTAAAAATAAATTCTAATAGACGTTACAATAAAAAAAGATTTATATTTATAAAATAAGGAGAGAGAAGTTAGTAAGATTTTACAAATTATGTTAATGTGGATGGATAATTGTGTTTGTGTGAGAAAGTGTGTGTTACTTGGAGAGTATATTTTAATCGAATAAAAAGTTAAAGTAAATTAAAAGAGAGAGAGAAAGATATAATAAAATGGTTAAAGATTAGTAGATAATATTAATTTAGATAAACTATAAAGTCAAGATTTTGTTTTGATTGAATTTTAAGAACTCTTAAAGTTAATGAGAATGAGAGAATTTAAATGTTTATATAATAGTATAGATAAGTATTCAAATAGTATTTTATTATTTTATATGATATGATTAGAGTGTATTGTATACAAATCACCTCTCACGATATATTCGTTTGTTCATGATACAAATTTCATCCTACTGTTACTTTTCTTTATATATAAAGATTTCTTTCTCTCTCTCACTCTCACTCTCAGGATATAATATGAACTTCGCCTTATTACGAACTATGCAAACCCCTTTTAGCTTTTATTCACTAAGGGTAAATCAATTCAAGTTAATAACTAATTCCGTGTTTTGGTTAATTAATTTATATCTTGAGATGTGAACATATTTCCTCCTTGGAGCAAACATATAGTCCATTCATTTTTGTTAAGGCCATTAAATAGCATAATTGATATATGTAATTTACTTTTTCATTACCCAAATAGGTAATATACTTTGTGATTTAGAGTTAAAGTAACGAATTGAAATTTTCAATTATGATTATAGCTCTAGCTAGACTTTCCACGTTCGATCACTATCAAACCTTAGTGACCTATTCGAAATTCCTACTTGGTGGTGATGGTAGAGTCTGATCAGACTCCTTTCAATCATCGTTGTTGTAGTGGTTGTGTGTTGTTGTTTTTCTTTATATCTTGCATCGATGACCAACATGAGGCCACTCAGACTCCATCATCACCTATCAAGAAGAAATTTTGGTCATGTCACCAAATTCACATGGTGATCCAATTGTGGGAACTTCGGCTAGAGACAAATCATCAAAAAAAATTCAAACAGTTACTTATTTTAACTCTAATCACAAGAGTTAATTACAAAATTGGTCCTTTTTGTATATCACTTATTTCACTTTTAGTCTTTATTCCAAAAGGTTGCGGATTAAGTCCTTTAAATAAGAATTTTACACACTTTTAGTCTTTTCCTCAAAGGGGTATTTTCATCAAATTCATACTATAAAACCAACACCCACCTAATTAAACAACCGGCTTCAACATAGGGTTCGTCCATTGACGGAGAAGAAGAAGAAGAAGGCTAAGGGCGACGATGGTGTTTTGTATGTGCGAAAAGGTTGCTGTAATATGAACTTTATGGACATCCCAGAACCCCGGCCGTAGGTTCTATCCTTGTCCTCAACAGGTAAGATTTAATTTTCCCCAAAATTAGGTTTTTCGTCAAACTCCATTTGTCTGAGTTGGAGCTAATCTAAGTCCGATTTGTCTGTTTCTTGAATTAGGGTTTTGCAGGATTATTAGGTGGTTTGACCCCGTTATGTGCCAACATTCAGTTGACATTATTCCAGGGTTATTGAGTGTAACACCGCCTTTGAAACCTTAAAAATCAGTTAAAATTTGAGTTTTCAAACTGCATGGGTCCGTTTGTAAATTGAATTTTTACCTGTTAGTTATCCTAACCGAATTTCAAAAACAAAGCAGCGGAATTTTCAAAAACAATAAACAAACCCAAGCCTATTAAACTATTACAATTTAAACATGTGTTTGGCGTATATACAAATATACAAAACAAAACTTGCCAAACACGACTACCGGTGTTACTTTAAACTAAACCGACCATTGTATATATTATATACCAAAAAGTAGTGTTCCTCAAAGCCCGTACAAAAGCATAAGGTTCCCGACTCACCAGGCCTGCCTATACTTTGTCTGAAAAAGGGAAACAACAACAGGATTAGCTATATAAAATAGCTAGTGAATACAGACAAGTATAAGTGCAATAATAGCAAGTCATGAATCAAATATGAGCATACAATGATATCCTAACAATTAGCGGTAATGCTAACATGTCCAGCAGTGCTATATCTTGCCAGATAGCTAGTCCGGCTCAATAACAACCACTGGGGGAATCAAACACTGCCAACCGTGCTGGTATCATCACATAAGTGACTCCACCTGCTCGTTACGGAGCCAAAGGCTCATTAGGCTCAGCCAGTTAAGGCAATCACCCCAAATGTTAAAAGAATGGCACTCGAGTACCATTAGTCCCGAACAATTTCCCGAAGGCCCCTGAGACCCAGCCGAAGCTGACCTTTCATGCACATATGTCCGGACTTTTCACATAGCTCATCATTATCTCAGAAAAGAGATCATTGCATGCATGCCTTCACATATGAAATCATATATATCAAAATGTCACCATAAATATACATGTAATTATATACATGTCAAATATATCATTCATCATGTCATTAATGGTTTTCTAAGCATATATACACAAATAAACAAGTCTATATGCAAGAATTAGCATACCATGTTCGTTTAAACCAAATAGCATTCAAAACTTCCTTTATTGAATTCATACAAGTCGGTACTCACCTTGGTGCTCAAATATATCTCAAATATGTGTTCGGCCTTCCTTGATGCTTAATTACCTATTATTTACATAAAGGCCCATTTAGAATACCAAAAATCACTTACATATGCTAGTTCTAATGTTAAGTTCTCTAATTATGTCCAAGTTAGTAAAAATGTTCAAACTAACCCAAATACCCCAAAATTGGTCAAAAGTGATACAACCATAGCCCAAATAACCTGAACATTGAAAAATAGATTTTTGTTTGCTGCAGCATAGGTCGCGCCGCGACACCCTAATGGTCGTGCCGCGATGTTCAACCAGGCCACGAAAAAATGTGTTCTGCCCAGATTTCAGCTACTCCAAACCCAATCCTAAATTGCTGTTAACGATTTCCAGTATATGTACAATGTTTGGGATACGTTTAGGAGTTCATAAACATCAATATAACATATCTTAACATAAGATTCAAGGTTGAATCACCAATTCACCATTTTTGACCCATTTGGTCAATTTCAAGAATTACAATCAAGCTATCATTTTTAATGCCTAAAATCAGTTCTAAACAACTTACAAATGGTCCTAGAACAGATTACAATCAAGAATTCTAAGCTTTAATGGCTAAACCCGTTTTACCCATTTTTGACCTAAATTGCAAAAATGAAGAACAAGGGAAGAGAGGCTTACAAAGAGTGAAGATGATGATGGTTTCAAGCTTAAGAACAGATTAGGAGCAAGATGTGAACTCAATCCTTTGATTTAATCCAACTTCTTGTTGATCTTCACTTGGAAATAGCTTCAAGAAACCAAAAAAGAAGAAAGCGTGAGTGTGTGTGTGTTTCGTGGTGTGTGTGTGTGTGTGTTTTGTCTGATGTGGAGGCTTATTAAAACCGACTTTGGTTTTTGAGTTATCCACAAGGGGTATTTTCTTCCCCTTTTCAACATACAACACGACATCCGAGTAACCGTTTCAACTAACGAGGATATTTTTGGAAACCTCGTTTGAAACCAGTTATTATTTTATAATTCTTTTCTATTTTTATTACTATTTTTAATTTCACAATTATCTGACCAATAGCTAATTTCTATTAATTCTCATTAAATATATTTATATTTAATTTATTTAAATAATTTCACGTACCAAATAGAGCACGCGGATAGGCCATATTTGAGGATGTTACATTGAGGTCCAAGAACAAGACAAAATCTTATTTGAAAGCAAGTTTAACACAATGTAGGAGGTTGAAGGTGTATTTGTTTGTCAGTTGGATGGCATTTTTAGGGTACTTAATGTACTAGAGTGCTTAGTAATATCTTTTGTATGATAAAAAGGTATGTTATGCTCATGTTTTTTGTAAGTTATTCTCCTGAATTTATTACACCAAATCTTTACTGTTGAGAATATGTGATCCCTTCTCTTTATTGCCATCTAAGTTACTGCAATTAGGGTGGGTGAGTTAATTGGGTTACTGTAGCATGTTACTTAGTTGATTGGGTGGTTGGAATTGAAGTGATCTCGTTATTACCAAATATTTACACCAAATCTTTATTACCATCTATGTTACTGCAGTATTAAATCAAGAGTTTCGTGTGGGTGATTTAATTTGGTTGTTGGAATTGAAGTCAATTTGGAGGTTCATTTTGTGTATACATAGCTTTGGTATGTAAATTGTAATCACACACACTTACATTACTCACATAACTTTGAAAATGGATGATGCTTCTACCACAAGCTTTAAAACCCTCCTTTAATGCTCTAAGACAAACATACATCCTTTTGAAGACTCTTATCTCCACATTTGGGTTGTTTTCTTCCTCTACATCTAGCCTAATTGTAGTTCCTGGATTTTTGTCCATTAACTCATACATATAATCTCTTAGATTTGCATATTGGTGGATGAAATCACCTCTTAATTGCCCTTGTGCTAAAGCTTTTGCTCTAAAAGCCTTCATTTGTGAAACCCCCAACTCAAGCTTCTTCTGCAACTAATTTTGAAGTGACCTTGTTGGAATCTGAGGATTGTTGCCAATTTGATCAACAATTTGCTTTGACAGATAGAGGGAAGTGCATGCTCTTAATTTACAAGATTGCAAGCACTTGTTACTTAGCCTCTTCAAGTAGTTATCCTTACCTTTAGGTAAATCACTCTCACTATCACTTGATAATTCCTCTTTGTCTAACACATCTTCATTGTCATCACCATAAGCCCATTCGGGATCCATTTCAACATCCTTGTCAGTGTACAAATAAAAGTTAGACATGTCAACATCTACCTCATCAACATAGTTCTCATGATGCTTAAAGTAATCACTGTCCTCACTATCAACACTAACCTCATTAACATCATCACATTTACCTTTTCCCCTATTGGGTGATAATCAGATATATCATTTTCATGGTTAGGTTGAGAAAGACCAAATGACATACTCTCAAATGGTTCAAAGTTAATTAGATCGACAAGGTCTATGGATACACTTTGAGATGGCACACTTGGAGGTTCAACAGTTTGGAGATCAATAGCAGATGGTTCAACATGGAGTTCATTAACAGTTGGTTCAACATGGGGTTCATTAACAGTTCATTCAATAATAGTTGGTTGAACATGGGGTTCATTAACAGTTCATTCAATAACAGTTGGTTGAACATGGGGTTCATTAACAATTTATTCAACATTAGGAGATTCATCATTTTCACTTTGCCATTCTAACATAAGCATCTTACAAGATAAACTTTTTGGTCTTGGTGCATAAGGAATAGATTCATCAATTTCCCTAATGGTTACCTTAGATGGAGATACGAAATAAGTGTGAACTGTTGTGGTCATATGTTCGGTGAAAACATCAATTCATTTATGAACACCAATGTACTTGTTCAATTTCTAAATATCATAATCACAACCACCAAGAGCTTTAAGCCCAAAATCTAGGTCACTTCCAGGGATCATAAAATGGTAATAAGATTCCATCTCTTCAAAATAACCCAACTCTAATATTTCTCATCCAAGACTAATGGAGAGAACAAATCAACATCCACAAAGTCGATCTACATAACTCACCTTACCTTTTACATAGCTTCTTCAATTCCTGGAAACTTCGTAAAACGGCCACCATGATGCAATTTGATAAAAAATAGGTTAGGGCCACCTTCTGCAATTTCGAAAACCATCAACTAAAATCAAAAGCATTGCAATAAAAAAAACCATTAACGATAATCAAGAGTGTAATTTCAAACTTACCATATAACTCATTATAATCAACTTCATCGTTCTCAGGATAAATGTAATGACAAAGAACCACCATTATATTATGAAATATGCGCTTCGCTTCTTCAATTACATGTTGGGAAAGGAGCTAGGGCAAATTTCAATGAAGCAAAAGGATGAAGAGAGTTGAAGAGAGAGTAGTGTGTAATTTACTCATACCAAAATGACGTCTGGTATTCATTTAGAGAGAAGACACAGACATATCATGGATTTGACGACCCTTAACTAACATTAAGAATCAACGTCCGTTTAGGTAAAGGACTAAAAGTGTGCAAAATTCTCATTTAAAGGACATAATCCGCAACTTTTCAGAATAAAGGACTAAAAGTGTGCAAAATTCTCATTTAAAGGACATAATCCGTAACTTTTTAGAATAAAGGACTAAAAGTGAAATAAGTTGTATACAGAAAGGACCAATTTTGTAATTGACTCAAATCACAAAATAGATTATTTATTTGAATAATAAAAGGTAAAATAATTACCTAAATCAAGTGTTTTAAAAAAATAAGATATTTTATTGCGATTTTAACCGTTTCTTCTTTTACTTACAACTATTGGGGTGGAGGAGAAATGCAATGTTTCAACTTATAGAGATGCAATGAGCCAAAAATGCAATGAAGGGAGATGTGATTAACGGAAAAGAATACACGAACAAACAGGCAACTAGGTATCATCATAGCACTTTACGGCTTTTCAATTATGTATATGTCCGTATCCGCTGATTTCCCATTAGACCACATTGGATCCCTTCCCCGATTAGAGGTTATATCCGGTTACGTATCTTTGATAGTCAGATTACGTTATATCCGCAAACTCAAATACTATTAGGTTAAATGGACCATTAAATATATAATCTATTAGATATGATGAAAGGGTCAAGAAAGTTAGCTTGACAATAAAAGAGATGTGAAGTTTGGAAAATTAAGAGGTCTCAAGTTCTATCTTTGTGCATGAATTTTTCTTTGATTTCAATGACTATTTTATAGTTACCATTTTTCCCAACTCATAAAAATAGCTAATGACTTTAATTTTCTGGGGACTTTTTATTTTCCACATTTTCAACTCATATCCAATTACCATCATTTTATAATCACTATATTTTCCCGAACTATAGTATAAACAGAGATTGACCACTTCATTATGGTCACTATTTTTCTTTCATGTTGTAATTTATGTTGGACCTAATGTTTTAATCAAAGCATGTTTAGTATTATGTTAAACTTAGTATTATTGTTTTATGTATTAAGCTTAGAATAAGTGTGTGTGTGACACACATATATTGGCGGCAGTTTTAGCCACCATAGGCCACCACACTGCCAATTGCCAAATGCAGTTTTGGCGCCAAAACAAACCGCCACCCTATGGCTATATATATGTGGCAAATGTAAAGACAATTTGTGTGTATCCAAGTATTCCAAGAATTACGATTATACTTGTTTTGTGTTTCATTTTCGTATACATACTTGGTGTTCTCTTATTCGTATTTAACCATGGTTCCATACAACAGAGAAGAAAGAACAGGAAGACTACGATCTAATCTAGTTTCAACATGGTATCAGAGCCCAAGGGGCAAATCTTTGGGAAGAAACTCTAAATAAATTATAGAAGGAAATTCGAAAGGTATCAATCGACTGAGACAAGCGATGTTTAGAAATACATCAGTGGCGACTAATTTTTTGAATACGATGGATGGGTTCTCGACGACAGATGATCCTTTGATTAAAATTAGAAGGCGAGCAACAATAGGAGGGAAATCAAGGGATACTACTCGATGGGAATCAATGATGGCAGAGATTTTTAAGACTGGGGGAAATACCGATGCATTTACAGAGGCTTGGGATGAGTATGAAACTTCTGAAAATTCAAAGATTGATGAATAGAAATTAGAAAGCAGTAAATAGAATTATATAAATCTATGGAACTAGCGACGTGAGGAAGTACTAAAGGGGCTGGAACACTTAAAGATCAAAAGTAGCAATGGTTCACCCCGTTTGAAAACAAAATCAGCAGACTTGATAAAAAGATGAAATGTTCTCGATGTTATATTTGTTATATGAATGGGCATGCTCATTGGAAATACCCAAATAAAAACACAAAGAACTCTCTGAAGAAAGGAAAACGAGTGCCGAATATCATGAAGGTAAGATTCGACGATATAATGGTCCTAAGTTCGACATGGCAAGTAATAGGCTCTGATGAGAGAGGCTGGAATGACATATGGTATGTTTCCGATGAATATCCAAATAATGTGACCCCTAATTTAGAAGCATTTGATAATTTTATGGGAGGATATATGATTTCAAACGTTATTGGTTATAAAGGATTTGATATACGAAGTGTTAACAGAATGCAAGCAATATGGAAGAAAAAGATAAAAGAGCTTTTTTATAGAAAGAAAGAGAATAAAGGAGCATCATTACTCTAGTGCAAGCCGTCTCTACTCCCCACACTCTGAAAACTTTGAGAGTGATGTTGATCAGCATTACCCTTGTCTTGTTTTCTTTGTTCTTCCTTCTTAAACACTCATATCATAGCACATTCGTCCCCACTTCTTGTAAATCTTCATCATCTTCAATTTAATAATCAAATATCCTCGTTAAAGCTCCCTATCACAAACCAAAAGCTATTCAAAGCACAACTATTCTAGACAAAAGGGGTGTACATAATCAATTTATGCATGTGAAGAGTATATACAAAAGACACCCATCAGTTGGCGATTCAATGAAGATGGTGATTGACAGTAAAATGTCAAAGGATGGCGACTCAGTGAAGATGGAGATTGACAGCAAAATGTCAAAAGATGGCGATCCAACGAAGGTTGGCAATTTAAAAACTTTAGAAATTCTTAAAAATCAGTGGAGGCGAAAATCAATCCTAAATCTACCAATTATCTTCGATTCTTCTGAAATTCAACCCAGATGTACTCTAAAACAATAATAGGCAATGAATCAACTATCAATTTCAATCAATCAACCCTAATTGATGATGAAATTTGAAAAACGGCCCATGAATATTACCCGGTATGTCAAACACAAAAACTCAAACCAAAAACCTAACAATACTCTTTGAATCTGTGTTTTACTACGGATGGAACTCGAAAAATAGTAGACAAACGTAAGTCAATCTTCAATTTCAATGAAATAGATCCAATTGTTGATGAATCACAAAGAATACTATACGAGATCTAAAACTAGAAATCCCACATATAAACACATAATCGGTCAATTTACTGACATTTGATCAACTACTGTGCTCTGATATCACTTATAGGTCCAATTGTATCGAGTAATACTTAACCGGTAATACTTTACAAGATGAACTACACACACATATTAACCGGTAATACTTAACATTTTTACTAACCGGATTGTTGGTTGAGATTGGTTGGCCTTACTGCATCGGTTTGTTTCTATAAACACCATTAAGAATCAATCAATATCAATATGCATTGGAGAAGTAGAAATATATTACCTATACCTAGGATTGGATCTTGTTTGGCTTTACATTTGAAGGATTACCAATTTTTCATTACCTAATAGACAAGTTATATTATGTTCAAAACACCAATTAGTCCATTAAAAATGTGCTATAATTGATTGCCAATCAATCTATGACACGTAAATAATAAGAATGAACAACACTCAAATTAAATAGTGTATAGATTAGCATGTATATGTTATAGAAATAAAATGTTACCTAAATCAACCGCTTTTTCTTCATCTTGTCCCTCTCATCTCCCTCGTCTACGTCATATAGTGTGTCACCCTCTTTTTGCCATGACCCTCTTTGAAATATAAAGAAAAGAATTATATTATAACTCAACTTATTATGTCAAATTTAATTACAAAAAGATCTTTTCTATAAACTAAGCTATAATTATCAAGAAAAATCAATCAATTAATTAGTAGCTTTAATATTGTTTGGTCTAGAGTTATTACAAAAAAGATATTCTCCCTCAATCCTGGTTTTCTAGTTTATTATTCCTATTATTTCAAGGTCTAGAGTTTTTATTGTTATAATATGAAAGAATGTCACCGAAATTTTTAAATAAATAGGTGATACTATTAATTAGTAGCTTTAACATTGTTTGGTAAATCATACTTAGCCGCTTTTATTCTTATAAAATCAAGAACAATTATTAAGTTTTTTTCACTCAAACTAAACATTCAGAACAAGTGTTAATATGTATATTCAATAAGTTGGATCTAGTAAAAATACGAGGCCATTGTAATTCAAAGTTCCATCAATATGGAGTCAATTGATAGAAGAACTTACACAAAAGTAATCAAATACCAAGTAATTTGTCACATATGACAACTATATGAACAAAATTAATAGTATAAACAAAACAAATAATAACCATAATAATCAATTTATAAATCGAAGCACAAGTAAAGGTTCAATTTATGACATACAAGGAGTCGAGTAAAGACTCATACTTACCGGAAGCATGAACGAGATGAGAAACACACACAGCCTAGATCAGAACAAGAACATTTAGAATTTATTTTTAAGCCGACCATCATGATAGAAAAGAAAAGAAAAACCAACGAGAGACTCGACATTGTTCTCTCGACTTCAAAAAAATGAGTCGAGCGCTGATAATTCTTGTTCTTCCACATTTCTTCTTTTTCGTCTGTGGAAATTTTTGAAGTTCCTTTTTCCTCTGTCGATATTTTCAAAGATTTTTAGAAACAATAATTCCCTCTATTTCACAAATTTTGTACCTAATTACATACCCTCAACTCCTAATTTTTAGCACGTGTACTTCTTTCTAGTTCTATAATTTAGGGTGTTAGCTTGTTTATTATTTAATTTTATTTTACATAATAGATATGTTTCACGTACAGATGAAAAAAAGGAATTATAATTTCCACTTCATTTATCTAATTCTAATTATCAACTTCAGATTAAAACATAAAAATTCTAAATTCCACGTCATATATTATTAAGAAATGTAGTTATCTTAATTTACATATTAAAATTTTATCAACACAAATATTGCATCTTTAAATATGTGTGGGTATTTATAATGCGACATTGTTTTTTAAAAAAAAAACTTAACACATTTATTTATTATTTTCCCTTCAGAAATATCTATTTAAATTATACATTGCCAAAACTTAAACAATTACTACATTTAAAAAGACTTTAATAATTACCCACATACAATCAAATTTTATATTTGTGTAGATAATTTACCCACACATTAACAAAATTTATCTCATGTGTGGGCAATTTACCTCCATGTCAATTAACAATTTTAGAGGGAAATGCTCCCTCCAAAATAATGTCGATAAAAAGTATTATCTACACATCATGATATGTGTTCATAGTCTTTAAAAAAGAATAGTTTAGATTATCCACACATCTACGAAAGATATGTGGGTATTCACTCACACATTAAAATGTGTGGCTAACATATGTGTAGGTAAACACCCTAATTTCTTGTTGCAAACCAAACAACAAAGTGGTAATGGCCATACAAGAGCAAAATGTGATATTACTTGTGGTAAAAGCGCGCTAATGGCAATGAAAGCTTCACACGAGATCAACAATAGAGCTCAAATTTGAAGATATATCTAATCACTCTCGGTCCGGAGGATCTCATGATGATTATAGTGAAAATGGTGCTGAGTTTGATGCTATAGATTGAATATTGAGGATTAATGGATTATATACGGATGTTCAGCATTTTGATGATACATATTTGTTTAGTATTTATACTACATGATCGTTATTGTTTATTATGGTTAAACTATTATGTTATAATCATTGTATTTGAAATAGATTTTGGCTGCAAATTTGTTTATATATATATATATATATATTATTACCTACATATTATGTTTTTATTGCTTAAACAAAAGTGTATTTACTAACACATATACAACTATTACCTACACATTGAAATATTACCTGCAAATTGAATGACATGTGTCACTAACACATTGTATGGTCGTGCCACGTCACTTGACATGTCAACAGCCACGTCATCATACAACAACGTTATAACACCTTTACTCATACATATTGATTACTTTTAAATACACATATATGTATAGGTATAGTGCTTTGTCTATATGCACACATTATGTATGTGTAGCTAATGATCTTTACCTACAGGCACGAGCCCACACATGGATACACTTATTTTATGTGTAGGAAAGATAATTACTCATATATATACATGTTCTACTTGCACATAACATATGTGGGAAAACACTCAATTTCTTGTAAGAATTGAAGTAATCACACAATGATTATGATCTTGATATGGTGAATGTATATATACGTGAGAGAAACCAAGAACACAATGTTTAGAATATAATTGATTAGTTTATTAGGGTTTATATATGTATATATACCCATTAGGTATATACTAAATCTACCCTGTACTATGACTAATATTAATAGCAACACCAAACTTAACTAAAATATGAATGGACACAATTTTTGGTTCTAACATAACATTCTATGTAAAAATGACCTACAAATGTTAACATCGGTTGCATGCTCTTTTCGTTATTTTATGCAATTTTTAATTTTCTATAACCATTATTATTATTATTATTATTATTATTATTATTATTATTATTATTAAAATATTTATTGAACATCATGAAGATGAAGATTGAACCTAAAAGACCAGAATATTCATAATTATCATCACAAATCTAAACCCAAAATATAAACATTATAGAGATTCACATTATACACATTTTTCAAAAACCGAAAAACCCAATATCAGAAGTCGGATGAAGATGGAAAAAATCAAACCGGTGAAGATGTACAAGATGAAAGATTTGTTTTAACATTCTAAAATTGATAAATGTAAGAAAAAAATAGTTATATAGTTATTTAAGATATTTAGTTATCTATACAAAAAAATTGCATTTGATGATAAAGATGAAACCCATTGCACATGAACAAATTTCTATAGTTAAGAAACTCGTTTAAGAAACCCTAGATTTGGAACAGAATTCGAATTCACCGAAACCGAAAATCACCATAACCATTTAAGAAACTCGTTTTTGAACCATAACCATCTCTTCTAGCCACAATCACATATCTGAGCTTCATCGCCCCCCCCCCCCCACCACCACCTTCATTGGACCTCCTCGCCATCACTTGCCTCCCTCATCTCCATCTCATCCGGCCACCACCGATGAAAAACAACCAAAGATCCATATCAAGAACACAAGCCTTCAACTTGAAAAAACTTGAAGTCATATCTCTAACTCGAAACTTCGAATCGTAGATGAAAACCCTCATTAAACACCTACACTAAATTAAAATCAAAACACATGATGAATGCAGATTTAGGTATGAAATAGTATGAAAAAGAACCCTAAATTGCAACCCAAGAACAATAACTCTATATCAAGATGTAATCGAAACTTACAAATCTGAAACCCTAATATAGGATGAACAAAAGAGTTAAAGAATCTGAAAACCTTGTCTATGATTGAACATATCTTGAAATCTATTTGCATGAACAAAAAACCCCATCGATGAACAAGTTCGAAACCTTGAATCATAAATAAAGAAGAAATATCTAATGATCGAACCCTTGATGAAGGCGAAGTTGAAGATGAAAACCATGGATTTTATTTTGGTGAAGATGAAGTATTTTATTTTGGTGAACACATCGATTCAATGCCCTAATGAATTGACTAACATATAGGAATGAAAGGGAATAATAATATTAATAACAATAATAATAATAATAATAATAATAATAATAATAATAATAATTAGAAAATCAAGATGATCTGCTTAACTTCACAAAATATAATTTTCTGCAATTTGAATGTATTAACTTGCTTAACTTGTTATCAACATGTTTAGTTCGTTACATGGAATAGTAAAATAAGGATACTTCATAACATTTCGGTGCACATAAGTACATAACCCTTATAATTATACTTTTTTATCAAAAAGATCATACTCATATAGTCATATATTGATCAATCTAACATTGTTTGTTAGATTGACACATGCATCAAGTTTTTCAATCACTTGGGTCTTAATTGTAAATATTGTTTGTTACTCAACCTCACCTAGATATGTAGAAGCCTAAAGCTTTCTTGTTTGCGTTTTAATAAAAGGCCATTATAATACCGTACATTTATCGGGAAAACATATATATTAAATAACATGTCTACTAACTAAATGCGGGCCGGGGCGAAGTGGTAATGCTTATATTTCTTATCCAAGAGACCTGGGTTTCAATCTTGTTAATGTAAAATATTAAATTTTTTATTTTGCTGCCTTGACTTCTAAAAACCTTTGTATTTTTTTTAACCTTTTTGACCTGTTTTAACTTTTAATTTCTTAAAAATGTGGATTCCGATTTTTAACGCTTTTTAAACTTCGTTTTAATAATTGTATTCTTTTTAACCATTTTTTCACTTCTATTTTTTAAAAGCATCGCGTCTACCTTTTTTATTTTCTTTTGTTTAATGTAAATTATATATGTATGCTTTTTATAATGTTATGTAAACATTAATTAGTATATTTATTTATTAAAGAGTTTTGATTAAGGTTTAAATGGTTTAAACTTTATTTCGATTAAACTCTTAAACTTTTTCTAACATTTTAATTTTAAATCTTACGCTTATTTTGGTGTAACCATGAAACTTTATTCTTGAATTGTTTAAGCATTAAAGTTTAAGTTTATTTTTACTAACTATTAAAGTTAATTTTTATAATGGATTTTATGTAGGTATATATCATATTATAGTTTGATCGTTAGGTCAAGATGTAACTACATCGTTATAGAACAACCGAAATTTTTGACATTGCAGCTTCTACCTTTTGGGCAAAAAAACATTCTTAAATATGTGTTATTAATTATATTTTATAGACTAGTAAATTAGTTTTTTATTAATATGTTATCATGTAGATCACACTACAAGAAAACAGGGCATTAGTCACGACACCTTTAGCGGAGACGTGGGCTTTAGCAGCGACATGTAGTTGGGCGGGCTACATGTCACCGCTAAAGCCCACGTCGCTGCTAAAGGTGTCGCGGCTAATACCCTTAAAAAATAGCACGTATATTTCCCACCCAAATATTTCACGCATCGCTGCTATTGGGTAGTGTCGCGGCTAAAGACGTCGCCACTAATGCCTCTAGGAAATAAATTCCCAATTTCACATTCACATTCACCTCTGCTCCTAAATGCCCCGCCACTTTGCTCCGACGCTCTCTCTGGATCCGACGACGCCACGCCGCCGCCCACCAATCGCCGCCGCCGCTGCCGCCACACGCCTTGTCGCCGCGGTTGACCCACATTTCGCAAACCCTATCGATCGATTAATCTTCTAAAGGTAAGTCGCCATTTCCCCTAGCTCCCTTTTGTGTGTGTTTCGGTGTGTGTTTATGTGTGTATTTTTCGATGTTTGTGTTGTATGTGTGTGTGTGTTTCAGTTTGTGTGTTCTAGTGTACGTGTGTGTGTGTGTTTCTGTGTGTGTATGTTCCGGTGTGTGTGTATGTTCCGTTGTGTGTGTGCGTGTGTATTTTTCTATGTGTGTGCGTGTGTGTGTTCCGGTGTATGTATTTCTGTGTGTTCCAATGTGCGTGTGTTTGTGTTCCAGTGTGTAAGTATATATATTATTAAGCATACCAGTCATTGAAGTTATTTGTAGGTTTATTTTGGTATAAAGTTTTGATATTCCCATTTAAGTATATACACTTCAATTGAATAACACTATGAATTCTGTACTTTCACAACATGATGTAGAAGTCAGTTATTTAAAGTTTATAATAGTAACTGGATTATCCAAATTGCGATAATAAGTTAAAACTAACATCCAAACATCCCTAACTCTAATTAATAATTTAGACAAACTATAGTTTATTCTGAATGATATATGTTAGTATTCTCTCATGAACAAATTTCTATATGTATTTTTTATGATCCACTTTTACAAGTATTTACTTGCATATAGACTGGGTTTGTGATGCTAACACTACATTGATCCTTGTTATGATGTTTTGCAAACTTTTTTAAGATGATCTGTTCAAGAGTTTAAAACTGGAAATATGAATAATGATGTTTTGAACTTGAACTAGAAATATAGAGAACGATGTCTTGGCGGATCATAATTCGGTTTTCACAATATAATTTTTAATGTTAAACAGAATTTGAGTAGAGTAGAAGGTTTTCATAAAGGCCATTCCAAAAAAAGTGGGGAATTCGACAACCCAATCACTGAATAACAATATGTAAGTGGTTATTGTTTAAAATTTAAGTATATATACGTTTTTTGCTATTAGAATTATATTAATCTATTTAATCATCTTTTTAAAATGTAGAATGCTCTTGTGCGTGAGCTTGCCGAACAAACTCAACGCTCAGTTTCTTCGAGTAATCCAACACCCGTGGATGAGCCAAGTGTTTTTGAAAAGGTCTTAGGTTCTCGACGGGGAGATATTAAAGGAATCGGGCATAAACCTTCAAGGATGACATCTGCTTCTTACTCTGACGCGCAATCACATGTATCATGACTTTCATTTGTAAATTATTTAAATGGCTCATATTTGATATGAATGGCTTATATTGGGTATGAGTGGGTCATATTGCGTTTATATATGCCATATGAGTATGTATAGGTCATATATAGTATGAACATGTCATATTTGGTATGAATGGGTAATATTGTATATGAATGGGTTATATTAGGTATGAATTGGTATTTTTACTTGTAAATTAGTTTATATATGCCATATGAGTATAAATGGGTTATATTGCCTATGAATTGGTCATTTTTACTTGTTAATGCGTTTATGTATACCATATTAGTATGAATGGGTCATATTGGGTATGGATGGGTTATTTTTACTTGTTAATGTGTTTATGTATGTCATATGAGTATGAATGGGTCATATTTTATATGAATGGGTCATATTTGATATGAATGGGTCATATTTGATATGAACGGGTCATTTTTTGTATGAATGAGTCATATTGGGTTTGAATGAGTCATTTTTACTTGTTAATGCGTTTATGTTAATGCATTTATATATGTCATATGAGTATAAATGGATCATATATAGTATAAATAGGTTCTATATGGTATAAATGGGTGATATATAGATATGAATAGGTTATTTTTACTTGTTGATGCGTTTATATATGTCATATGAGTATGAATGGGTCATATTTGATATGAATGGATCATTTTTGGTATGAATGGGTCATATTGGGTATGAATGAGTCATATTTGATATGAATGGGTCATTTTTTGTATGAATGAGTCATATTGGGTATGAATGAGTCATATTGGCTTTGAATGAGTCATATTTGATATAAATGAGTCATTTTTACTTGTTAATGCGTTTATATATGTCATATGAGTATAAATGGATCATATATAGTATAAATGGGTCATATATGGTATAAATGGGTGATATATAGATATGAATAGGTTATTTTTACTTGTTAATGCGTTTATATATATCATATAAGTATGAATGGGTCTTTTTACTTATTAATGAGTTTACATATATCATATGGTATGAATTAGTCATATTTGGTATGAATTGGTTATTTTTACTTGTATTAGTGTTTATATATGCCATATGAGTGTGTATATATATATATATATGTTTATCATATATGTATATATGTTTATTATAAGTGTTTATATGTTTATTTTGTAGCTGGATCCGGTTCAAGCAATGTTTAATAACCCGGAGTTTAGAGAACAACTTGCGATGGTTCGATCGGTCACAACCCAAAAACATTGCGCAGAGAATGATAAGGAGGAGAATGATAACGACGATAACGAGTAGTTTGTGTGTGTATTAAGTAGTAGGCGTGTATGTACGAATTAACAAACAACAAATTTAAAATGTTTGTACATATATACTTGGATTTAGTAGGCACGTGTGGGTATATAACTAATTAATTAGTATGTAGTAGTTTGCGGATTTATAAAAACTGCTATTTTTCTATTTTTTGTTTGCAATGTTACACAGATATATATATATATATATATATATATATATATATATATATATATGTATGTATAGGTTTAATAAAAATAAAATAATTAAAAACTAATAGTGGCGACACCTTTAGCAGCGACACAGGGCTTTAGCGGCGACACGTAAAAATAAAAATAAATAAATAGAAAATAATTAAAAAGCAATAGTGACGACGTCTTTAGCGCCAACATGGGGCAATAGCGGCGACATGCAATAGCGGCGACAGCAATAGTGGCAACAAGCATGTAACATCGGCGAGGTGATAGTGCCGACACTTTAGCGGCGACATTTGGAGTGTCAACTAATCTTATGATTTATTGTAATACAAATATTTAGATATATAAAACCAGACGCAACGCACGTACTATAAAATCCTAGTTATATATAAAAAATGGGGAATGATGGGTGTTGCCAGCAACATATATTTTAGGTGTTGTTGCATTCACATAATAATTAATTAAAATACTTAAATGATTAAACATTTAAATGTTATATGAGTGCAACAACATTTAAAATAGGTGTTGTTTAGTATACATATTAATTCCGCAAAAAAAAATTATAATTCCTACAACAGGTGACACCAGAAGTTATATATTAACTATCTTAGCTTGCTTATGGATTTAAACTCTTAATTAGGTTTTGTCATTTCCCTTTAACCATTTTATTTGCTTAATTGATAAAAGTTTAATACTTTACTTGTCGATTAGCAATTTGGTTGTTTGTGTGTAACAACAAACAAAACAAATTAAGATGACCAACTAATTAAGGACTATAAAGCACGTATGAACCTAATTACCTAATTAAATTAATGAGTATATATTTATATTGGAATTAAATTAATTAAAGTGTTTTGGTCACGGGTCATCTTCAATTCGCGCCTTTCCTGTGTTCTTAAACAATAATCAACACTAATTTTCACATATATAAAACATAGAGGCATATTCAATATAGTTCATACTTAATTTATAGTGTTAAAAGACTGATTTTAGCATTTTGATTAATTAGCTTAATAGTCCAGATTGTATTTTAAAATTTTGTGCGGAGTGATATTTTCGTAATTCACAAGTGATGCTTTTACAAATCACATGTGATTGTATACTGAATCACTTGTAATTGAACATTAAAATTTTAGAACTATGTTTTTTACATAGACTTTATATATCGAACACAACTCATTGTATAACAAATAATATTATTTAATTTGACAAAACAATGCAAATTATTTTATTCCTTTCTGGTAAAATTAAGAACGGATAATATAATTTAAAAAATCCAAACAAGACTGATTAATCATTAGGGCAGAGTCCTATATGTAATTAATATTATATTTTCCCTTTTAAATTTTATATATGTTCTTGGTGTAATACTAGTACTCACATATGATGACATATCTGCATAAAAACACATAATATCATAGTTAGTTAATTATATCACGAATAAGTCACCTTACAAAAAATAAATAAATAGACAACCAATTTAATTATTATTATTATTATTATTTTGAAAATCCGATGAATATGAAAACCTTATATTTTTTTAATAATAGATTAATTTATAATATATTAATTACATTCTACTTATCCTTTCTTTATTCTATTTTAATCATTTAAAATAGAAGGAGGTCTACATCCATATAAATGCAATACATGTGATGGTGCTTCAAAGAAAAATTTAATTATTTTATTAAATACAAAACTTTATCAAATTCTTTTATTAATATTGATTTGTTTACTGAATTATCCAATTAAACTTCTTGATGTAAAATAAAGCTTTTTATTCGTGTTCAAGATTGTACTGTAACGTTTCTCTCACATTGTTTGAGACAATAAGCACCGGATTATTGAACAAAAACACATCTACTATATTGAAAAAGATGAAGAAGGTATGTCTCGTATCAAGTCCAACGGTTAGAATTTCGGAATTTATTTACAATTTTGCTCATTTAATATTTAATATCATTTTTTAAATTCTATACAACAATCCAGATTTATTCCATATCCCGAAGAGTTTAACGGATTATTAAACAAGAGATTTATGTTCAAGGTTAAAGTATCTAATTAAAACATCGAACCTAAGTACTACAAATTCACTTTTAGCAAATTGACTGACGATTTCAATATTATTAGAATTTTGTTACAAGGGAAACCACATTTAGAGGTATTATATATTTACTCATATGTATAATTTACAAAAATCTATCCTAACAATTGTTTTATATATTAATTTATTTTTATATATGTTTTGTAGGATTTAATTGTTGAATTTGATTCTCCATCGTCAATTATTAGAGTTTCACAAGGTTGTATTGATTCAAATATAGGAAAATTAAACACCGTGTCGGTTTTACTTCTATCAGCACCCATTACACAGGTATGTTTGATAAAACTATTATTTCCATTTGTTGTGTTTAATATGTATATTTTGTATAAGTTAATTATGATGAAATAATATTTATATCAAATAATGTTAGGTTGTATAAATTCAATACCAAGAATTACAAATGATAAATATCTCACTTTGTCGTCTATTGGGATAAGATAGTGTATATATTATTTTGATTTATGTTAAATTAACTTATTTATATACATTTAATTACTTACGATATGTGAATTACAAATAAATAAATCCTTCTTTGAATAGATTTGTTCAAATTATTTTCACTCCTACATTACTCATCCAAAAGTACCATGTTATTATTTCAAATTATTTTTATCCATATAATATTCATAAAATTTGTTTATATATAACTATTCATATTATGTTTATATATTCTGGTTTTGTTTAAAAATTTATTGTTCAAACATACATCTAAATATATAAAGAATTTTTTATTTGCGATGACAATGACAATCTGATCGACAAACAACAAATGTAGTATATAAATAAGTTCTACAATGAATTTGATGTAATTGTTTCTGATTTGTTTTTTTAAGAATATGTATCTGTGTGTAATTTTATTTATAGTATAAAACTAATTAATTTTTACTTCATATATCGCACTTAACACGTTTATTAAGTACTTTGCTATTCTTTTACTTAGAAAATTATTGCTTAAAATTTAATCTTAAACTACCCGTACGTACGTGTACGGGTACCTAAATCTAGTTAACAATAAACTTAAAGACATTTTCCTCATGCACTTGTGCTTTTGCAAGAAAAAGAAGGAAAAGAAGAACCCAAGCACGCAACTTACCTAAAAACCAACACGATGGATGCTAAATTAACCAGAGCATAACAACCACCAAAAAACTCAGTCATGGAGAAAAAACACAAGCAATGCAACAACTTGATTTGGACAAATGTTTAACTGTGTTCTTGGCCGTATTGATCATTTCACGTACATAACATACATATTTCCAAGATCATCATCATTCTCTATCGATTGTTTCATTTATTGACTGATATTTGATATCACGGGTTATAGAGAAAATTATTTTAAGAATAAGCATGTATAAATTTTTAAGTGTTATAAATTGATAACCTACTTTATGTTTTGCGTTAGCTAATACACGTAATGTATCAAAACAAATTCTAATAGGGTGTTGTTGTAGACACCCTAGTATACTACACTCCATATTATTTTAATTATACACTAATGATTTCTAACTTATTTAATTACCAAATTCACACCCATATTACTTTAATTATACATTAATAATTATTATCTTATTTAATTACTTTATAATTCTTTTTATTTTTTTACTTTTTTTAATGCTATAAATACATATTTCGTTATTATTACTTTCATATTTTACTCTTTATTCTTTTATATTATTAAAAAAAATTACATTAAACAAGAAAATAAAATTAATAAACTTATACGTCATGTAATATGAATTGTGATATATGTTCGATTTGAGAGAAAAAAATCAGATATTTTGAGTTTCGTTTTTTAAATTTAATGAGAAAGAATAGCAAGTTTTGTAATAAAAATATTCTCTTTTTTTTCCTTTCTTTCTCTTATCTTCAATAGAACGCACCGTACTTTTGTTATATGATAGTTACGGCTTTGAACTTTTGCTATGGTTTAAGTCGAGATGTCGGACGAAAATTATATCTTGAATATCTAAAGTACTACAATTACAACATACGATAATAAGTTAAAAAAACTGCATATTTAGCAACAAAACCTTAATATTATTATGATTAGGATTCAAGAGTTGGGTTTATGTTGTTCTTTGAGAATTCCATGTTTCATTCAACCACAATTTTGAAAAACAAAATGATATATCGATGATAAAATAATTATATTATGATAAGTTGTAATTTTTTTTGAAAAGCAAGAAAAGGTTAATTATACAAGAAGCTTTGGCTTGGCAATCACTCGTGTCTAACCAACCAATAAATATATTAAAATGACTAGCGACATGCTAAAATAAGATTACATAAGTTAAAAGAAAATGATCGGATTACAACACCACATCAACCAAATTTAGCAATTAACAATTTCCCATCCATCTATCTGCATGTTGTTCCATACACTATTCATTTGTGTGTGGTTTGTATCTAAATCATGATTGAACACAATGTGTTTGTGGAAATGTCTGTGAGAGATTCTTGATTTTAATATATTTTATGCATTAAGGAGTGTTATTCCACACACTATTAATTTGGGTGCGGTTTGTGTCTAAATCATGATTGAACACAATGTGCTTGTGGAAATGAGAGATTCTTGATTTTAATATATATAAGTTGTAATTTATGTATTAAAGAGTGATAATGTATTGGAATGGGAAAAATAGTTGAAAAGTATAATTAATGTATTTGGAAGAGAGAAAGGGAAGAAAGGTTATTATGGTAGTCAAAAGCTATAAGTAATGAATAAAACTTATTATCCAATTAGAATTGGTGAAATAACACTCCTTAATGCATAAAATATATTAAAATCAAGAATCTCTCACAGGCATTTCCACAAACACATTGTGTTCAGTCATGATTTTGACACAAACCACACCCGAATGAATAGTGTGTGGAATAACACGCAGATAGATGAATGGGATATTGTTAATTGCTAATTTGGTTGATGTGGTGTTGTAATCCGATCATTTTTTTTAAAATTATGTAGTCTTATTTTAGCATGTTGCTAGTCATTTTAATATATTTATTGATTGGTTAGACATGGGTGATGGCCAAGCCAAAGCTTCTTGTCTAATTAATCTTTTCTTGCTTTTCAAAAAAAAAAATACAACTTATCATAATATAATTATTTTATCATCGATATATCGTTTTGTTTTTCAAAATTGTGGTTGAATGAAACATGGAATTCTCAAAGAACAATATAAACCCAACTCTTGAATCCTAATCATAATAATATTAAGGTTTTGTTGCTAAAAATGTAGATTTTTAACTTATTTTCGTATGTTGTAATTGTAGTACATTAGACATTTGAGATTGAGATATGATTTTCATCTAACATCTCGACCTAAACCATAGCACAAGTTCAAAGCCGTGACGACTATCGTATAACAAAAGTACGGTGCGTTATATTGAAAATAAGAGAAAGAAAGGAAAAAAAAAAGAGAATCTTTTTATTCCAAAACTTCGCTATTTTTTCTCATTAAATTTAAGAAACGAAACTCAAAACATCTAATCTATTCATTTTCTCTCAAATCGAATATTACAATTCATATTACATGACGTGTAAGTTTATTAATTTTATTTTCTTGTTTAATGTAAAAACCAAATTAAAAAAATACAAAAGATTAAAGAGTAAAATATTAAAGTAATAATAAAGAAATACGTAGTAATAGCATAAAAAAGTAAAAGGATAAAAAAAATAATAAAGTAATTAAATAAGATAATAATTATTAATGTATAATTAACGCAATATGGGTGTGAGGTAGGTAATTAAATAAGTTAGAAATCATTAGTGTATAATTAAAATAATAGAAAGTGTAGTAGACTAGGGTGTCTACAACAACACCCTATTAGAATTTGTTTTGATACATTATCTGTGTTAATTAACACAAAACAGAAAGTAGGTTATCAATTTATAACACTTAAAAATTTATACATGCTTATTCTTTAAATAATATTCTTTAGAATCCGTGATATCAAATATTAGTCAATAAATGAAGCAATCGATAGAGAATGATGATGATCTTGGAAATATGTATGTAATGTACGTGAAATGATCAATACAGCCAAGAACATGGTTAAACATACTTTTAATTTCTTTCCCCTATGTCGCCATTATCCTATAACGCGCTAGACTAGAAAATTAAATATTTTGATTTTTTTTCTAATTAGTTATGTACTTAATTGAATATTATAATATATCTAGTATTTTACATGAAATATAAACAGTAACTTTTTATATTATTTTAAATTTATCTATGAGATTTGAGTTGAGAAATGCTTTTAATCTTATGGTAGAACACTAAGGTTGCGCTTGGTTAAATAGAGGGGAATGAGAATGACAAAGGGTAAGGGAATATCAAGAAATGCAATAAGCATTTCCTAGTATTATCTTTACCATTGATATTGCTTAGTTAGTATAGGTAATCACTATATACATATGTGTCTATATATATATATATATATATATATATATATATATATATATATATATATATATATATATATGTTTGTGTGCTAGTGGTTGATAATGGTGACAGCAACCGTTAGTGCGATAGTTGGTGGCATCGACAACGATGTTGGTTGAGGCATCGATTAATGTCAATTAGTGGCGGCGGGTGGTAGTTGATGACGATTGAGGACGGTGGTTGCGACAAATGGTTCTGGTAGTTGCTAGAGCTGGCGGCGGGAGGTGGAAGTGGCGGCTTCGGCGACGGCAACAGCGGTAGCGGTCTATGATGGTAGAGTGTAGTGGTGGCCGGGTGGTTTATGATGGTGGTAGAGTGTAGTGGTGGCGGTGGTGATTGTGTGACGAGTTACGATGGTGTAGTGGTTGTGGCCGGTGGTGGAGCTAGAGAGTGGTGGTAGCGATATTGGTGGTGGTGGTGATTGTGCGAAGAGTTACCATGGTGTAGTGGTTGCGGCCGATGGTGGTGCTGGTGCTGGTGGCGGGAGCAACGGCGGCAGCAGTTGGTGGTGGCACCAGAGGGTGGTGGTAGCAATATTGGTGGTGGTCGGTGATGGTGGTGGCGATTTGGTAGGGACATGCACATACCTAAATCCATTACACTGAATTCATTACCTCCAATTTATCGGGGAATGGTTCATTACCCATTAATGGGTAATGATTGATTATATTCCTTCAAAACAAGCAATGTTAATCATTACCATTCCTATTCCTTACCCTCTAAAACCTCCAACCAAAATATTTTCACATACAGTAAACAAAAATTTTGTATGCACTAACAATAGATATTTAAACTTAAATGGGATTTGGATGGAAGATTCCAAGGGCCTTAAAGAAGCAGCAGTTGAGCATTTCTCCAGTAGATTCAAAGAACCATTTCCAAAGCGTGCAAAGTCTAGATCTCCTCTTTTTAAAGTTTTATCTAAAGATGATTCTAGCTTCTTAGAAGCCTCGTTTTTTGATGAAGAAATCAAGTGTTCAGTTTGGAGCTGTGCAGAATCAAAAGCACCCGGCCAGATGGACTCGATTTCAATTTCATAAAGAGGTTCTAGGAAACTATGAACGGGGATTTTTTTTAACTGTGTTCACCATTTTGAGAGCTTGGGCAGATTGGCAGAGGGATGCAATCCATCCTTTGTTGTTCTGGTGAGAAAAAAGGACCCGTAGGAGTTGAGTGACTACAGGCCTATCAGTCTTGATGGGCTGTGTTTATAAAGTAATCTAAAAGCTCTTAGCAAACAGATTAGCTTCGAATATGTTAGGGCTCATCAATAGTAATCAAATTGCATTTATCAAGGGGCGTCAAATTTTGGATGGAATGTTAGTTGCAAACGAAATTATAGACCATGCCAAAAAAGAAAATCAGAAGCTTCTAATTTTCAAAGTTGACTTTGAGAAGACATTTGACTAAGTGAGTTCGGATTTTCGGGATGATGTAATGTTATCCATGGGTTTCGGTCAAAGATGGTGCAAGTGGATGTTGGTGATTTTAATGTCATCAAAGCCATTTAGTATAATCAGGATTGACTTTGAGACTAGCCGATTCTAGACTTGATTATATTTCGAGTTTGGAGGTGCGGAGCGCACACTCGAATAAATTAAGTTAGTATCGGGATACGGTACGGGGGTCCGAGAGCTGGCCTCTAGAGGGGTTCTAAGGGGCATCGCCCCTTGGCAAGGTCCAAGGAGCATCGCCCCTGGTGGGGTCCGAGGGGCAGAGCCCCTGGCGGGGTCCGAGAGGCAGAGCCCGCTGACCGGGGTGCGGGGCAGCGCCTCGTAGCAAAAATTATTTATATATTTATATATTTATATATATAAAATACGAACAACCGCCGCCCAACCGCCGGATGAAAAGCCGCCGCCGCCGCCCTCAACCGCCGTGGTAACTGCCCAATTTTTTGCCTATAAAAGGCCATTTTCGGCCATTTGATTTCACACACAAAAACCGAGGCGAAATTCTGATAAGGCGGAAATCGGAAATCGCGATAGTATACATACGATATACATACGAAAAGAATACGATTATAAGTCGTTATTCTGACGAAATAGTCTCAAAATAAACGAGAGATAAAGCAAAGTATTCTGTGTTTAGATTTGAATCAAGCCTGTAACTCAAATCGAATTTCTTGGATTATTCTATATCTGAATTCGTGATACCCCAGGCAATAGGGTCGAATTACAGATTACGGAAAGTGTATTCTACACGATCCACGAAATTATCCAAGTTATATTCTTATTCTTACTTCTTACAAACCCTTTCCTCCAACAGTGGATTGGTGGATGCTTGGAGTCGGCTTCAATTTAGATACTAATAAATGGATCACCATCGGAAGAATTCCCTATGAAAAGGGGCTTGCGCAGGGACAAGCTTGTCCCTGTTCCTCTTTCTTTTGACGGTGGAGGTTTTACAAATCATGACAAGAGCTAGAGGCATGCAACAGGAACATTTTTAAAAGGGTCTTTCTAAAATCGGATAACACAAACATCTCCTTATTGCAATATGTAGATTAGAGATGAACAAACCAGACCAGACCGGTCCTACGAAGACCGCCCAGACCGGACCAAATTTGAACCGGTCCAAGACCATCGTGCTAGTCCTGGTCCAAACCAGTTTGGAGAAGAGGACCACCACGAACAGGTCCGAAAGTCGGTCCAGACCGAACCGGTTCAAGAGTCCAAACTGGTCATAAAAATGAGTCTGTCCGGACCGGTCTGAACGGCTAGTTTTTTTCTTTTTTTTTACAAATCCTCTATAAATACATCACCGCCTCTTCAATTTTTTTTGTGCACCAGACTTCTTTCTACATGTTCTTTCTATTATTCTCTCATCTTTTCAAATTTCGGTTATACGTTTGATAAATTATGAATGGTGTCGTATTAGTGCACAATCATTGAATTTTTCAATAAGATAGGCATATCTTTTCAACAATTATATATGTTTATAACTTGTGATATTTTACAATTTAATTCTCAAAATTTCTTAATGAAAAACCAACCGAAACCTGGAAATGTCTTTACCGAAACTTAAAATACAAAACCGGAAATGTCTAAACCGAGCAGAAAAATATCCGAACGAAAACCGGACGGGTCTAAACCGAAGTCGAAGCGGTCCAGACGAGGACTGGACTACAAAAGACCGGACCGCCCAAAAACCGAACGGTCTTACGCGAGGACCTACCCCGAAAGAGTCCAAGACCGAATTTGTTGACCTGTAATGCAAATGACGCTCTGTCTTTCGGTGAATGGTCAAAAAATGCAAAAAACCTTGTGCTTTTTTTAAAGTGCTTTCAAGATTGCTCGGGGCTGAAAGTAAACCTTCAAAAGAGTAGAATCTTTTGTGTGGAAGTATCAAAAGATCAAGTGGATAGTTTGGCTCAATCGGTTAACTACTACCCAAATTCCTTACCTTTTTATTACCTAGGCCTACCAGTCGGGAATAACATTTCTACGAAAAACAATCGGAACAAGATTTTGGATCGCATTTGAGCAAAGCTGAACGGTTGGAACAACTCAAATCTCTCCATAAGAGGGTGACTAACTCTGATTAACAGTGTTAAGCAGTCTTCCTCTATTTTACATGTTTGTTTGTTTAAGGCTTCTTCTGGGATTATCAAGAAAATTGAAGCCCTCCACCGAGACTTCTTTTGGGGATCAAAGCTTGGCAAAAAATAAATCAAGTGGGTGAAATGGTTGAAAGCAATTGCAAGTAAAAAGACGGGAGGGTTAGGAATTGGCAACATACATGCTCACAACCTAGCTTTGCTAGGTAAATGGGAGTGGCGGCTTGCAACGGAGAGAGAAGGCGAGAAGCCCTTTGGAACAAGGTTGTCATCAAAATTTACGGGGTGTCGACGGGCCTCAAAGACCAGGATCTTAGCACACGAAAGAGGTAGGGGGTATGGAACACTATTGTTGCCAGTTGTGGAAAAATGGAATCTCTTGAAGTACCTCTCCAATATTTTATAATCATGAAGGCTGGTAATGAGGAATTACGAAATTCTGGTTAAACATTTGGGGCGGTGAAGGGGTGCGATTGTATGATCGTTCCATCGTCTATTTCACTTGGATTCAAACAAAGATTGCTTGACGAATGAGAGGAGAATATTATCCGGGAATAATTAGGCTTTTAACTAGAGTTGGAGTGTTCCCCCAAAAGGGAGAACTGCGATGAGGTACTAGCTTTATCAAAGATGGTGGAGGCAGCCATCCTTACAGTAAATAAGGAAGACAGTTGGAAGTGGATTATGGACACGTCGGGGGTTTTTAGTGTCGAAAAGTTTTCCATACTAACAAAAAACATGTTACTAAAGGAGCTGCCTTGTGACTCATGTTTTCGTTGGAATAACTTGGTGCCCGGAAAGATCAATATTTGCGTATGGAGGGCTATCGCAAATCGGTTGCCATCAAAGGTTAATTTGGTAAAGAGAAGGGTGACCATTACTGATCTATCATGTGGGTTATGTGGTCTGTTAGATGAAGACCTTAATCACTGGCTCACAAGCTGTCAATCTGTGATTGGAGTTTAGAAAAAGTTCTTTGCATGGTGTGGGCTCATTTTGCCGGGGAACCGATCATGCTTATCTGCAATTTTGCTGGAAGTTGGGCCTAAGAATTCTTTAATGGCTTTCAAGGTCTTCAAGGGGATTTGTTACGTCACTGTATGGAGGTTATGGAGTTCGAGGAACGCCTTATTGCATGCTAATACAGAGGAGACGAAAAGGATATTGGACCTGGACACCTTCTCATCACCTATGACGGTCTCACACCTTTGGATCTCTAATCATATTAAGCATGGGGTGGCTCCTTGGGACTTGTGGGTCAAAAGCCCTTGGAAAATGGGTATCAGATAACGTACTTTCTTGTAAAACCGGTCCGTTCTTCTCCTTGAAGACTTGCTTCCTTGTAAAAATTTATCCATTTATGTTATGATAATTCGTTGCCTTTCAAATAAAAGAGGCTTTGTCATATAAGCTATACATCTTGTGTTCGATCCTTACTCTTGTAATTTTTTACTTCTTATTATTTTTCTGTTATAGGAGGCTTTTCTTCATGAAGACACGTATCAGAGAAGCAGTACTTCATTCATTTTAATTGTTTATATTTATGACGCACTACGTAGCAGTATATCCTCCATTTTAATTGTTATTGTACGAGAAGTTAATTTATTTTTAGGGTTAAAGTTGTTGATCACAAATAACGTTTTTCTCATGTTTTATTATGGCAAAATTGAAGTTTTTTTGGTCAAATATACTCATTAAGTTTATAAAAGTTTTCTTATGTCCATTAATGTTCACATAACGTGTAATTATACTCATTAATGTTACAAAAACGTTTTATTTTACTCATTTTTGTTCTAAATTTTTACACATGTAAAACCTTTTTTTTAAACATTAATGAGTATATATATAAATACAAAAAATCTTCTATCTGTTATAATAAAAATATTAGAAAAACATTCTTTATTTTTAACAACTTTAACCTTGTTTTTTATTATTTGTATACCAAATCAATTAATTTGTTACATTAATATGTTTTTCTCGGGGGAAACAATCTTAATCTAACTTTTGTATTTTATTAATATAGTTAATTTTAAATATATTTTTTATTATGAATCTAAAATAATATATTTCTCAAGTTATTAAATATGTTGTCATTTACAATATTTCATTAAAGATTAGTTATCCATTATCTTGAGCAATAATATCTTTTATACCATTTCTTATTTCAAACGGAAGATGAACTTTTTTAAATTTAAATTTAAACTTAAATTTATGTTTTTAAATGAATAAATCAAAATACTTACGTTTTGAAATATAAATTATGGCTTGTTACTCTCCGTTAAACACTAACATATCTTGATTAAAGGCTTATATTATATATTTATATTATATGAATATGATAATTATTTTTTAATCTCTAAAATAATGTTTATGTGTTTATATATTAGTTTTCATATTTTGCTAATCTTTTTCCGGGTTGCAACGCGATGGTTTTTAATAACTAGTTAGATAGTAACTAATAGGTTATTAATAGGGTCAATAATGATTTAACCATCAAAGTTTTACTTCAGTTTCGGTTTAATTATCAAAGTTTTTTTCAAACAGTTTTATGATAAAGTTTGAATTTATAATTATTTAATTCTCAAAGTTAATTACACCTTGTTTTTGGTTTAAACCTTAAAGTTTTTTCCCAAATGATTTACCCCTTAAATTTTTGTTAAAAAATGATTTAACCCTCTAAGTTTTGTTAACTTTTTAATAAAAAGTAAAATGCATAATAAGTAGAGAGGATAAAATCAAAAACATACAAAACTTAAGTGATAAATGAGTTTTTTTAACAAAACTTCAAGGTTTAAATCATTTGAAAAAAAGTTTGAGGTTTAAATCATAACAAATTCAAACTTTATGGTAATTTCGTTTAGAAAAAAACTTTGATGGTTAAACCGAAAATGAACGAAAACTTTGATGGTTAAACCATTATTGACCCTTAATAATAATTCTAATATTGTAAATTGTAGATAGAACAAGAGAAGGGAATGATGAGGAAGAAGTCTTTTGCATTAGGTCGTTCTTAATATATAAAGTATACAATGGATATAAGTATTTAAAGTTCAAATATTTTATCTATAGTAATACCTATCTCTAATGAAACTTATCTAACCATATTTAGGAGATAAGGACATTTATTCATATTTATTCATAACTTTTCACTTAGATGTTCGCTAAAAATATTATATCTCGTTAAAACCTTACTAAGTAAAACCCACTGGAAAAAAAACCTAGTGAAGAAAATAAAGTATATAATTAAATACTATACTTCAATACTCTTAAAGATATTGACTCGTTAAAAACCTTGTCAGGAAAACCAAGTGGGAGAAAACCACGACGAGGGGAAAAAGAGTGCAACGTGTATTTTATCCCCCTAATGATCACATCACTTGAGCTTTTGAGTTGACACGGTCCAATATGATGAACTAAATGTCTTTAATGTTGAGGTCGGAAATGACTTGGTAGATAAATTAGCTACGTCCTTCCTTGGAAAAACTCACCGAATGTATTGCATTCTGTTTCTTTAGTGAAAACACGTACTTTGTTTGCTTCATGCATTACTACGATCTCCACAATATTAGATGAACTGAATGCACTTATTTGATAGAACGTCATTAACTTGTGATATCACCAATTGAAAAGACGTATCTAGTTTGAGACCGATCAGTATGGGGATGTAACATATATCCTGCATTTTCGAAAACTAACAAAACTTGTTTTGATAGGTTAGTAAATATAAGCCCATCTCCTTCGTACCTTGAGGGTATCAAAATAGTTGTTTTAATGTCTCTTCTTAGGACACAGACTATATCTCACAAATAAATTCAATAAAAGTAACATGTAATATGTCATCTATGACTAGCGAGAAATATCAATTACCACAGTGATGTTTAAATATGGTACTTTTGGACAAAAAAATCGTTTCCTTGCCTTATAGAAGTCAAAAAAGGTCATTTTCAATAGCAAGTGACCTCGTAACCATTTGAGTACTTAGTGATGTGATTTATCTATATAAAATCGTAAGTACCTTTTATATATACTTTTTTGGTGCACAAGAATTTCATTATGGTATTTGATTTGTAACTGGAAACAAAACTTTGTCTTTAGTATCCTTCATTTCAAATAATTTTCCAATTGTTCAGTTGCCTTTGAAACCTCACCATGAATTTTAATTACACTTCAATCATCAATATACACGAAAATTATAACATATTAGAATCCGGATCTCTTTATCCAAAAAAGATGGACAAATATAATCATATTTATAACATTATTACAATTAATATTCACTAAGACAATTATACCATACACGCTCAAATTGTTTTAGCCCATATAATAACTTTAATTCCATTTGATAGTATTCTTGAAAACTTTTCTTACATGATTAATCACTTTATACCTTTTAAATTATTTCATAATCAATTGAGCTTTAATAATATTTATAGACACAAGTTAATTATTTTTCATATTATCAAGCGATAATATATAATATGTAGTTACCTCCTGTGCCACCAATCATGTTTTTGGTCTCATAATATTATTTTTAACATCTCTTTCACACAAAGAACGATTTGTTATTCCTTCAAGTGTATAGATATCATGTCCTAAATATTTCGCACCCTCGGGGGACTTTGAGTTTCCATCAAGAGTAAATTTCAGAAAAAGGTTAGCCCCTTCTTTAAATTCCAAAGATGCTCTAGTAACCGAGTTTCAAGTTTGTTCCATCAAATAGCAAAACGACTAATCAAGCAACCGACTTCGGTTAGTGGACACACGATCGAACCATGGAAGGACCAGTTTCAACTATGCCTCATTTGGAGCGAAATTAATTAGGAAGAAACACGTTTACTAGGTTTTTTGTTTCTCTTATTTTCAAACCATTTGTATCATATGATAATCCTATATACAGGCCGTGTGTAGTAATTAAGTCAGCCGGCTTCTTCCATGTGGACAGAGCTTTGGTTTCTCAGTTACTTTATCAGTAAGATGACTAGTGGTCTTCCCGAATCAGAACTAATTCAAATACTATATCAGCTATCACATCATTTTTTCTTCCTTCTATCTATCTTACCTGAAATCCAAGTAACAATTAACCTAAACAACCTAAATATTTTCTATGTCCTTACTCTCTCTTATACACTCACAAAAAAAAAGGAAAAAGAATTCGGGTAGGGAAGGGTGTGGGAAGCCGGGAGCCCAACCCGATGGTGGGTGGTACCGGGGTTCCCGAGAGAACCCAAGGAAGCCGAGACCTCACCCAAGCCTCTCGGCTTGACCGCTACGCATAGCCTAAGATAGAGTGATGAAACCTATGTGCAAATCATATGGTAGGGTGTTGTTGAATGTAATCTATTCGTTCACATACATATCTCATATTAATAGGTTAACTTTCTAACATACATTATAGAATGGGAAGTGCAATAATCCATACACTATTTGCTATCGAGCAAGAACTTTTTTTTATCTCAATATCAATTTATCGTGCGCGTTCCATATATCTTATACATTTCTTAATGGTTCAAACAAGAAATTTAGTCTTATACTATTATCCTCATCTTCCCAGAAGGTTAGCTAGGCAAACACTAGCTAGCTAGATGTTAAGATTTCATTTCTGTTTTTATCTTAATATTATATCTCATAACCTTGAAATATACATCAAAAATAGACTTGGTCAGAATGGTCTGTATATATATAGATAGACATATAGTCTTTGTTAAACATTCATAACCTAAAAGCAGTACTACATTTGCTCCACAATGGGAACATCTATTTGCACTTTGGTGTTCTTGGTTCAGCTACTGATGCTGCTTCCAGGCGGCACATTTGCATCTGTACAGCCTAAAAAGTCCGAAACTTATATCATCCACATGGACCATTCACAAAAACCCCACCACTTCTCGAACCATGAGTCATGGCACAAACACACCGTGAAGTCCGTGTCGTCAGTTTGTCAAAACGATAAAGAGAAATTTCTCTACTCTTATACTCACGTCATGCACGGGTTTAGTGCGAAGCTCACCCCTTGTCAACTAAACGAGCTGGAGAAGTCTCCAGCTCATTTAGCCACGTACAAGGAATCATTCGGAAAGATGTTTACAACTCACACGCCAAAGTTTCTTGGACTGAACCGTGGTTCGGGTATATGGCCGACCGCGTCCTACGGGAAAGATGTGATAATAGGAATCATTGATACAGGAATTTGGCCGGAGAGTGAGAGCTTTAACGAGAACGGGATGTCCGAGGTACCATCAAGATGGAAAGGCAAATGTGAAAACGGCACTGCTTTTAGCCCGTCTTTTTGCAACAAGAAGTTGATCGGGGCTCGATCATTTAGCAAAGGGCTTGTAGCTGCTGGTCTTAATATCTCAACAGAGTTCGACTTTGATTCCGCTAGAGACTTCTTTGGTCACGGCACGCACACGGCGTCCACTGCTGCGGGTAATTACGTGTACGGTGCGAGTCACTTTGGTTACGCTAAAGGGGTCGCGAAAGGTATAGCGCCACGGGCACATGTAGCCATGTACAAAGTCCTATGGGCTACGGACACATTTACATCAGCAGCAACCGATATTCTAGCCGGTATGGACCAAGCGGTTTCCGATGGGGTCGATATAATGTCATTGTCTCTAGGGCTAGACCACACGCCATTTTTCGAAGACGTAATCGCAATTGCATCACTTTCCGCCATAGAAAAAGGAATCGTTGTCGTTTGTGCTGCAGGGAACGACGGACCCGGTGCATCCACAGTATACAACGGTGCGCCATGGATCATGACCGTAGGTGCGGGCACAATGGACCGGAGTTACGTAGCCACACTCGAGCTAGGAAACGGGCTGACTTTCGAAGGCACGTCGTACTTCCCAAGCAGTGTTTCAATTACTAATACACTTTTATACTACGGAAGTAACGATACGAAGAAATCCGGGTGCTCGGTTTTGAATCCAAACGAAGTTAAAGAAAAAGTAGTATTATGTGATAATTCTAACCTAGATCTTAACGAGCAGTTTAACGTAGTAACGTCCGCAGGAGCATATGGTGCAATTTTCTTAACGGAATCTTTGTTTCTAGATCCCGAAGATTATACAATTCCCGGGATGTTACTGCATACTAGGTACGGAAATGCATTAAAGGAATACGCAATGACGGGTAACAACACGTTTGTGAAAAGCATGAGGTTTGTGTTAACGAAAACCGGGACCGGACCCGCGCCCCAAGTGGCGTATTTCTCTTCCCGAGGACCTGATCCAATTAGTCCGAGCATTTTAAAGCCAGATATTCTTGCTCCGGGTGTCGATGTGCTAGGAGCAGTTAGACCTGATGTGCCATTCATGGAAGTCGGGAACTACGATTTAGTGACTGATTATGCGCTCTTCTCTGGCACATCAATGGCCGCACCGCATATTGCAGGAGTCACAGCGCTTGTAAAGGCGGTCCACCGTGACTGGAGTCCAGCAGCGATTCGATCGGCTCTAATGACCACTGCAACCAACATAGACAATACACGAACAACCATTCGAGACCAATGGAACGGATCCCCTGCTACACCTCTAGAATTCGGGGCAGGACATGTCAGTCCTAATCGAGCCGTGGACCCTGGACTCATTTACGATATTGATTCGCAAGATTATATCGATTTCTTATGTGGTCTTGGATATACCGAGAAGCAAATGAGTACTGTCCTAAGAACAAGTCAATGGAGTTGTGGTAAAAGCCGAACCGATCTAAACTACCCATCTTTCATTGCCAATTTCTCGAGCCAAACCACCTCTATGTCCGCAAAGCATTTCACAAGGACCGTAACAAATGTTGGAGATCCTTCATCTACTTATCAAGCGGCTTTAAAGGTTCCAACTGGAATGATAGTTAGCGTCGAGCCTAACATCATCAAATTCACGAGTAAATATCAGCAACAGAAGTTTATACTAAGCATACAGGTCGACCAACATGCACCAAAAGTGAACTACGGTTTCCTCGAATGGATTGATGAGCGCGGACACATTGTATCCAGCCCGATCGTAGCCATCAGTGATTAATGGACGAGTATGAACCTTTAGTAACTCATGATCGTTGCTTATATATGTTGAAGATTGATTTCAACTCTGATCACCAAGAGTTTATTTATTTTCTTTAGTGGAAGTGGTGGCTAATGATAGATGAAGTGAGGAGTTTTTTCATATGTATAAGTTCAATCGATGTAAGCGGTAAGCCTATAATATATATACTAGCATGGTAACTGCGCATTGCGGCGGTATCAAAATAATTTCTAGTCGATAATTTGTCCGTTTTTTGTATTCATGTAATACGATCACAATGAATAATTTTCCTTTGATAACATGTCTATTTTCTTTATTATTTTTTAAAATAAATTTTGAGAATGATAAAATAAGTAAAAAGGTCTCTACTTATACAATATGCCAATATGGTAAATTACATGAAAACATAGAGCGTATTTACTAAACTATTGATTATGCTATTTATTTAAAAAAATTAAAAATATATGTTTATAAATTCTGATTATAAGTTATTCAGGTTTATAAGTTCTACTTATACACATTTTCTAATAATTACGTTAAAATATTTATTACATGATAGAATATTTAAAATTAAAAGTTTGGTTATGAAAATATTTTTAAATAATTAAGGTAATTTGTTTTGACTTAAATTTTTTAAATATGAAAAGTTTAGTTATTAAAATAGAATATAAGAATCTTATTAACTCTATTTAATAGTTACTTTATTTAATAGTTTCCATTTAGTATATATGAAGGTAATTTAGTAATTTCAAAACACGTAAAATTTAAGAGTTTAAGCAAAATATCTAAATGTTTTATAATATAATATATATAGAGAGAGAAAAAAAGAGATCAGATTACGGACGTTCGAACTTGCAAACGCTTTTTATGAAAGAAAATGTATGGCAAAAAGCCAATTTTTGTAGGCGAGGGATGTGTAATTTTTTTTTTTTGAATATAAATGTAATTTATTATTGATAAAATATGTAATTTGAAGCAAAATTGGATTTATTTTTTGAATTTGTGATTAATAAAATTCTTCAAATTTCATAGATGTTAGATGCAATTATTTTAAGCCGGATGCAGTGTTTTTAAAAAAGATGCAGTTGTTTTTTAAAACAGAAATTATTAAATTCTTCAATAAATATGCAGTAATTTTAACGGTACCTTATGTTTATTAGTCGAGATATAATGATTTTAAGTTAGATGTAATGATTTTATAAACAAGATACAGCATTCCTAACGTTTCTATTTTAAGACTATTTCTATTGAATCCACACATATAAAGGCATCATTACATTCGTTATGTATCGAATAATTATCCTTAAAAATGTTATCTTCTTTCGTCGATTTAATTTAATCTTTGTTTGTTTTTTCCGAAAATAAAGTTGAAGAAATTTAAAGAAGCTCGGTCATGCTCTTAATTTTATCAAGCACGGTCGTGCGAAAGTTGGTAAAAACAAAGTACTCATTTTAAACCCTAGCATTTGATTTTATTCCATTATATGAGCTTGGTACAATTTGAGGGCGATTTTTGACAACTAAGGATTAGTTTTTTTAGAAAATTAAACTGAGAGATCAGATTCTTTACTAGTTACGATACTGGATTAAAAATCTCAGGCTACCTTTTTCAAGATTGATTTGGTTTAATTTATGTACCATATGTCTATAACGGTGCATAAACTATGTTTTTCTTTTGTTTTTGATGTATTCTAACTTGTTTAAGAGTTAGATCTCTTGTATTGACTAAGATAATGTTAACCCGAGATTAGATTTGGCTTTTGTTTATGTTTGAAGATCCAGACATTTGTAGCTTTACGGTTTGTGGATATAGATTTCACTAATTCTCCTTCCTTACACTCTTCGTTGATTTTAACACTTGTCTTGCTCTAGGAAGATTTTGTAGCAAAATATCGAACCTCTCATGATCAATTTATCTGCTTTGATTCTTATTTACATTTAGCTTTAATAGTTACAAAGATAATTTGTTGATCATGTATCAGTTTATCATAAAATGGAATTGTTATATGGTTTCTTTTTATTTGTTTACTTGTATTAGTATTTTAGATAATGTAAATGTAAATTAACCCTGAATTGGGGTTATCACATGTAAGTAATCATTTTACAATTAATAGTTGATTTTATCTCTTAATCTGGCTTTCACTTCCTCTCCTTTATAAACAACTACATTAATTACTCGTGTACTATACGTTTAGTTTATAAAATAATATATATTAAACATTTTTTAAAAATATTAAATAACTATAAAATGGAAAAAATGAGAATTTATAAAATGATAATAGATGGCGTCAACAACAAGACTAGCGGTGGAAGCGCCGCGTGAAAAGAGGGCAGTCGTGATGAAAGAAATGGGGTACCATAATACCAACAGACGAGATTGTATTTCTTATCCAAGCTATCGATCATTATTAGTATAATTATAAGCAATAAAGGTCAAATATTTATTGGTTATAATTAAAAAGAATTATAAAATATTTTAAAATGATAAAACTAAGAATTTAGTTAAATATGATATTTTAAAATATTATAAGTGATAAGTACATATTTACAAATTAGAATAAACAAATATGATATTTTAAAGTTTAACAAAAACATATATGAAATTATTTATAATACTTTTGATTGAACTTTGAGCTCTAAAAGGTAAAATTAAATTGAATTGTCAACTTAAATTAACAGTTAATTTTAGTTTTATAAATAAAAGGTTATAATTGTCTGATTGACACAATTCAAAGTATTTTATTTATATTTAGAGTTTTATTTATATATACATGCTCGTCAATATATAGTTATTTATTATATAGTTGCTATATAATAAAATTTAGTTATCTTCTAATATAAATAGAAAAATAACTTCAACAAAATCTATATATTACATAATCATAACCACTGAATTTAGATAAAAAATGTAATTATCAAATCTTAGCCATCTATTTTGATAAAATTTAAAAACCAATTTTGACTTTTCCCGGTTAACATTGGATTCAATTTTGACTTTAATTTAAATCAAAATAATTAGAGATAATTTTTGAAATGTTTTTCTTAAACCCTAAATTATCGTATTTGCTCAACTTAATTTATATTATCATATTTATCCTTTATAATATTTTAAAATGTAATATTTAACCACATTCTTAGTTTTATCATTCTAAATACTATATAATCATTTTAAATTATTTATTAATTATAATCAATAAACACTTAACCTTATTGCCCCTAATTGTAAAAAAATAATGGATGACTTATTACAAACACGTATATCAAACGAGTAATTAATCTAGTATAGTATATAGCTATTTATAAATACTAGTGTGGTACCCGCGCAATGCGACGGCGGCGAATAAAGAGGAGGTTGTGATGAGTTTTGTGCAGAATAATCACAAAGAGCTAATATGAGTTTGTGAATATTCCTTGCGAGATGAAGATAATATGAGTTTGTAAATATTCTTTGCGAGAGCCACTTTGAAATTAAGTAACTCTGAGTTATTTGTCTTTCAGTTTGTTGGAAGAATGTTGTCGCATGGCTGAATTATAAAGTTGCTGATTATATATATGTATGTATATGTGTGTGTGTAATGTTTCATAGTTTCAATTATTATGTAATTGAGTTAGAATGCAATGTTTATAAATTTCAACTCTTTGACTCTTTCATTTGTTTGGTGTTTGTGAAATCTCGTGAACTTGATTTATTGAAAACAGGAATTAGGTGATCTCATGAATCAAAAGTTAATATTAAAAATATATGATTAGACTTAATTCAGTTATAAGTATGGTGATCTTATAAATTAAAAGTTAATATTAAAAATATATGATTAGACTTAATTCAGTTATAAGTATGGTGATCTCATGAATCAAAAGTTAATATTAAAAATATATGGTTAGAAATAATTCATTTATAAGTATTGATTTAAATTCATTAATTGTCGGTTATGTTTTTAATATTTATTTGTTTAAATTCATTAATTGTGAACTTAAAGGAAGGGTAAATGAGAGGTATAAAGGAGGGGTATTTTAGTAAATTTACTCTTCTTAAAATTAAGAGTTTTTTAGTTGGTAAATGCATTATATAGGAGTAAGATATGTATTAATTAGTTATTTAAACGAAAAATTTGTGATATATAGTTACTTTGTAATAATTATTAGAAGCTTTGGAAGAATTTAATTATTGTTGTCATGCAAAAAGTGTTTTATTTACGAAAAGTACGAGAAGTAATTTCAACCATTGATTTGTTATCTCTTTAATTAATTTCTTTTCTAGATTTTATTTATTTTTTTGTTTTTATTATTTTCCAATTTAATTACTTTTTTCCAAAAATTTCTTTACTTATTCAACTGTTCATTTAATGATCATAACATTTTAATAGGTTTTTTTTTATCTTTTATTACTAAAACTTACAATTATTATATGTGTTCAAGCATGAACGAAAATAATTAAATTATACTTGTGTTCAACAACAAACAACCTAAAAACAAACAAAAAGAGCTTAAGAATTCGAGTTTACTAATGAACAAATATCTAAATAACCTAAATACACTTAACACACATAAAAATTTATTCATTAATAAACAAACCCATCACTAGTAGACAAACAAACGCTAAACAAAACCAAAATATATTCACTAATAAACAACAAACATCAATCTGTTACATTAACCCAAAATTCTATTTTCACTAATGGAAAATAGAAACAAAACCAGAATCTATTCAATAATAAACAATAAACATTTAACATCCTAACTTCTCTTGTTCGATAAGGAACAATTTAAATAAAACTAAAATCAAATTACTATAAAAAAGTAAACGAAGGAGGCAGATGAAAAAGAAATAAACTAGTTATCGGCCGAAACCTGATTCGCAAAGCAGATGTCAGAGGGGATGCGGTCGGAGAGAAGAAGACGATACCAGATCTAGAGTTTGAAAGCGGTGGTGGCACTTGTGTCACTTGATGACACGATAAATCGACCGGCGATGGTGGTGGTGACCTTCTACTACGGCAGTTTCTGGTGGTTAGGGGCGAGGGTGTAAAGGACGGTGGCCAGCGATCGAGGGAGTAGGGCCGACGAGGGTGTACCCTAAATCGATGGTGGTTTGGTGCTTGAGGGTGGCAGCGGTGACGAAACCCTAAAGCGACGGCAATTAGATGCTTGAGGGTGGCAACGGGGGCAAGGAAACCTCAAAGCGACGGCGGCGATGGACCTCAAATGGCAACATCGGTGGCGGTCTGGTGATACAAGGACGGTCGTAGGTGGCGATGGTTTCATGTAGGTGGCAGTAAGGTTTGTCTGGGTTTAGTAACGTGTGGGTAGAGAGACCAAACGAATGGAGAGAGGAATGTGTTTAAAATGAGGGTAAAAAGAGGATACAAGAGAGAGAGAGATAAGGTTTTAAATAGGGAATTAATTTGGTAAATATTCTTTTAAGGAAAAAAAAGTCTATTTTACCCTTTTGATTTAAATTAATTATCCTTAAAAACACAATTTAATTAGTAAAATGTCATACATGATCTTAGCCTTTAATTAAATAATCTGATGTATAATATATATATACTAGTGGGGTACCCGCGCAATACGTCGGTGATTATAATCGATACCATTAAATGTGTGTAACAAATATAAAATCAATTTTAATTTATTTTAGAAGGATGTGCATACCAAATAAAAAATTAGTTTCAATTTTTAGAAAATTTTAATCTATTTTGAAATGTTAATAATTGGATGGATGTGATTGGTCAAGATAAGATGGATGGTTAGTATGAAATATTGATTGAAAATTAAGAATTCTTAAATTGATAAGGAGATAGAATGTTGTATGGTTGACAAAGTAGTGTGTGTGTATAGGGGAAGGTTCATTTGAAAACCGTTTTTATTTTGAGAACCGCGAAAACCAATCTTAACCGTTCAATTAGTAAGTGAAATTCATGGATAAAAATCGTGGGGGGATTGAGTGTGACAAAGTGCATGTTAGGAATCATGGGCTTGCAATCCAATTCAAGTAGGGAAATTGGACGGCTAAGATTGATTCTCGCGGTTCTCAAATGAACTTTTCACTATATATATACATATATATATATACTAGCATGATACCCACGCAATGCGACGGTAATGAATAATTTTTACTTGTTAACATGCCCGTTTTCAAGATGTAGGGAGTATGATATTCAAGTAATACAGTGACAACGAATAATTTTTGTTTGGTGATATGTCTATTTTCTTTATCTTTTTTCATTTCTTTTACTTTTATGTTTTCCGTATTTGGAAAAGAAGATTATGAAAATATTTTTTAATAATTAAGTTAATTTGTATTGGCTTTAACTTTTAAAAGAAGTTGTATTGACTTTGATTTTCTTAAATATGAAAAGTTTAGTTATTAAAATGGAATATAAGAATCTTATTAAATATATCTAATAGTTACTCAATATAGTTTATATGAGGGGTAATTTAGTAATTTTAAAACAATTAAAATTTAAGAGTTTAAGCAAAAGACTTAATTGTTTTATACTATATTATAAACCATTTAAGAAAATACAAACCCAATTCACTTTAAAAAGTTCCTTTGGTCAAAGACACACTAGTCATCTTCACTAATTGTGGCCATTGTTGCCATTGTCGAATCCAGACCCAGCTCAGGCTGGATTTAAAATCTATAAATAGTTGTTTAAGTAAGTCTTTAGTAAATATATTTGCAAACTGATGAGATGATGGTACACATAAAACCCGCACATGGCTAATGCCAACACGTTCTCTAACAAGGTGTAAAAAAATTCCACATGTTTGGTACTTTGATGTTGCATCGGGTTATTAGCTAAATACATGGCATTGACATTATGTAATTATTATTATACGTCGATTACATTATACTCATTGCCTTTTATGTGGCTCACGTCTCGTCTATCATCGTCCATTTATCATCAGAGTTTGTTATGACCGACCTTGGTACTCGGATACCATGTCAGATGTATGGAAATCCGGTTAGAATTGTATTACAATATTACTAATCAGAATGTAAAATACAAAGAAATACAATGTTACATAAAACACCATACACTATACAATATTAACAAAAATAAGAAACTACTTATTATTTAACATACATGTTAACAACAAGTTTGAGAAAGTGATTGATAGTGTGGTCATGGTGGCTTGATTTTTCAAGGTTTTGATTCATATCATTGGTAAAAATGTTTTAATAATGTGAGGTTTCTGCTCATGTATGTCTTACCTAGAGTTAATGTGTTGATATATAGTTTGTTGATACTTGAATATATGTTAGAAATTAACCTAAACTTCATTAGTCAGTAGATACTTGAATATATATAGTTTGTTGCCATGGAAAAATGAATTAGTTACTATAATTTTTTCTCACAATTTCTTTTAAGTGTCACTTAACTTAATGGTTTTTCAATTAATTAATACCCTACAAACATGTTTTGACTTGCACTCGTTTTCACCCGTTACTCGCCCTAACTCGATCTACAATTTCCACCTCTAACAGAAGTTTCTGGATCCATGAAACTATGAAGTTTTAAGCATTTAGTAAAAGTAAGATTTTCCTTTTCGAGTATGTATAACTTTAACATTCCGTCAGTTATAAATTTACCACATTAGGACTTAAGTGCAAGTTGCGACCATCTTTCCACGTAACATGAGGTAAAAGTTAACAAATTGTATGAGAAAGAGAGAATATATTGTTGGGATTAGTATAAATGGACGATAATCAACAAAACTTTATTTCTATCTTGAAATTGTGTAAGATAAAGTAACCTAACTATGATTTGACTTACACAACAATTATAACTTTTATGTTCTTATAAACTAATTATTAATTTTTTCTGGTCACGTGTTTAGAATATAATTATCCAACTAAACAATATTTGTTCTATATGACAAGTTTTTATTATGTACAAATCACAATATAAGTAGAAATATTTAGTCTAACATTTATATCCAAATCCAACAAAAACATTTTACAAAAAAAATATAAAATACGGTTATCTTTTATTTTAGAAATACTTAAATCCAATTATATATCTTAACATGAGTATTTTGATGTCCAAAATGAGATACAAGAAAATTACCGTATTAAATTTTGAAGAATGCTAACCAGAGCTCTGTTATGGATAAAAGTAAAATAAAAATTATATTTTTTAAAAATAACAATCATTACTCATGTTTCATAATTAACTTTTCATGTTTACAAACAAATCCACCTAAATCATATTTTAATTAGTATTGAAACTTTTTATATATGATATACAGTTACTCTTTTTTAAAATTAAAATCAAATTTTATTACTCTTATCCATAATCTTTAGGGCTAGCATTTTTATTAAATTTTTAAACAAACAAATAGAGTATTGTAACGTCCATGAAGAGAAAGATGAAAATTTCTATTTACGTTTTTAAGCCAATAACATACTATTTTTCTAGATTTTTGAAATCTTGTCAACCTAGGCTGCTCATACAAACCTTAATTTTGTTATAAGTAAAATAAAAACTTACAATTTGAATACATTAACTCAAAATATAAGTGTTACGTATGACTAAAAATTAGGCAACCCCTTTAGTTGTTAAGGGCGATCACAAAATTGATTAACAAGCCCAATTTTAGTTGTTTGCTTAATTAAAATATTAAATTTTTAGTTTATTGTTTAATAAATTAAAACTATAAGAAATAAACTTAATTATCAGTATTTGTTGTTTAAGTACACTTGTCCCTTACGCAATAGCCCAAGCTCCAAACTCAATTTTTTACATGCATGTTTCACAATAGGCTAAGTGTGGTCTTTGTAACGCACAAGATTAATTTACTAAACCTTATTGATAATTTAGTCACTTGATTATTCATTAAACACTTAAACCTTGTTAACCCATGTTTTAAATCTAATTTATTTATTTGATTGGTTATTTGTTCAATGTTATTACTTAACTAGGTTTCAAGCCCGTGTTTACACGGCCAGCATGATCTTCGACATATGAGTATATCATGTTTTGAGTAAAATAATGCTTATTAATGGAATGTTAACATGTAGGTTTATAAAATTATTCTTTTAATTAAATAAGCTTAAAAAAGCCAAAAGTAATTTATGTATTTAAACAACTTAAAATAAGCAATCACAAACACCATTTAGATTAGAACACTTATATTAAAAAAATAACAGCAAAACCGGACAGAGTAACTGAAAAAGTAGTAGTTATTAAAGCTAGTGTCAAATTACTTACCACCTAAAAGTGAAAATAATAGGATATATACAATGTGCAAGATTTCGAATAAAAGAAGTAGCCATCCTCTTTATGAAATTTGTTGCAGATAGTAGCGAAGATCAATGCTCTAACACGTGAGAGAACCGAACTCCTAAAAACTGAAGAAAAAATTCAGAGTTAAAGTGTTTATCAACAAAAATTGGAGTTAAAGACTTAACAACTGTAAAATGGTTAATTTAATATCTTGATTTCACGTTTCACTTTTCAAAAGTCCAAGACTTAACAAACGTCAGTTCTTCCCTCTGAATAAAATTGAAATGAAGTGTAACTTAACAAAATATATTAAAAAAATCTAGTGTTGAATTGACATTTTGAATAACACACAGTTACATGTAAAGAAAGTATTATACATCTGCTGGAGTTAAAGTCAAAGAATTTGATTTGATGAAAATTATTCTAAATTTTGCATCAACATTGGTCATAAATCTAGTTAAAATCAATTAATTTGTTTAAATATTTCTATCGTATTTAATTGATAAAAATGTATTGTTGTAGGTTTAAAGAAAATACCAGCAAAGACTCTATCATGTTGAAACTTATGGACTTTGTTCGAATTCTTTATTTTTATTTATCGATAAAAACTTATCAAAGCAATTCAAAGTTTTAAGACGTATAACCATATTATATTTACCATTGTTCAAATCTGAAAAGCATATACATTTTGCTATAATTCAACTCCAACGATATTCTTCTTCACAAGGTTTATATAAAAGCTTATATAACTATAACAAATTTAGAAAAATTGACGAAGTTTACAACCAACTTTAAATTCAAAAACAGTGAGGCTGACTTATGTAGTCAAATAAGGATAATATATGCCTCACCATTGTTTTCCTCAAAGTAAAGTAGCTGCAATATTAGATACACACTAAGATTAGAATGACTATACAAATAAAGATAAACATATATCACAATCTGATCAAACTTAGAACATTGTTCACAAACTCTTAGTTGCATATTCTCTAAAAAATTGTTATGATGAAATTCTTGTATCTATAAATTACATAAACTACAATTCATTAATAAAATCATATATGGAATAATGTCTGGTTTCTTTGACAAATTGATACAAGCACATAAAATCTCGTAAACACACACACACACGCATATATATATATATATATTGATGGACAAAAATTTCTGTGAATAACAACATAAACATGCCTATAAAACATGAATAGAAAATGCTATTAGTCAGTGTTTAAATAAGTAACCATAAATAACCCATGTTCATGTATTTTTTATCTCATCTCCTCATCCCTTGTGAAAGTGTAATTCAGGTGAAGAAAAAGAATACATATATATGATTTTGAACTACGTACCCTACTCAATCAAATTTAACACATACCTCAAAATTGATAAATTTTGGAGAAATAAATGTAAAAAAATCGAGTGAATCACTAAATCGCCTCAAGTGAAACCTGGAGCAATCTCTTTGACACCCAATAATGGATTGAAGGACACTCAACAATTTTGATTTTGATATGGTTTATTCCACCAAGAGAAGAAACAAATTTATAGACTATGAAATTTAAAATGAGGGAACCGAGTAGGCATAAACCGCTTTCTATTATATTCAAGGAATTGATTGCAATATTAATGGAGTTTACTAAAATCGATTATAGACATTGAAATTTAAAATAAGTTAAAATTACTTATTATCATCATTAAATTAAATATTTTAATTTAAATTATTATTAAATTAAAATACACCGAAATACCATTTAATAATCATATAATAATAATATATTCTATAAATTGTTTCGGTTATGAATCTGAGTTAAAGGTACTTTAGTATTGCTGAGTAGCTACATTTAGGTTTCAATAATTGTCTTTAAAGTCACATTCAAACCTCAATTGGTGAATATGAGTTACTATCACCATTAAATTATATATTCTAATTTGGATTATTGTTAAATTAAAATATATTGGAACAACATTAAACTAAATAATCTTATAACCCAACCATTTAGGCCTATTTACAAAAATTAGAAAGCTTAACTAATATAATAATGCCACATCATTAAAGGCTTGTGTCTAATTGTTTTGAATTTGAAAAATCACACAACCAAAACAACAATGCTACATAGGATTATTTCTATTCCGTTTTCTATTATATCCAAGGAATCCATTGCAATATAAATAGATTTTTAGTTAATGAAATCGATTATAGACATTGAAATGTAAGATTAGCGAAAATTACTTACTATCATCATTAAATTAAATGAAATATTTAAATTTAAATTATTGTTAGATTAAATTACATTGAACACCATTAAATAATCATATAATAATGTATTCTATAAATCGTTTCGGTAATGAATTTGAGTTAAATATACTTTAATATTGTTATAAGCTTCCAAGAAGGCCATAGAGTAACTGCAACAATGTTTAGACACTAAACTACTTAAGAAACAACATAATTAATTAAGAACACAAAATTGTTCCACAATGAGTACCTATCGGTTGCTTTTGTCCCAAGTGACTGGAATTCAACCAAGTTTTACAAGCATCTTCCTCACAAGATGCCTTAGATAATTCCAACTCCATTGATATTAGCATTTGACTTCTCTTGTGGAATTGAGTAGTCATCAAACGCTCTTAATTATTCTTTTTCACTAAACCATCTGACATGCTCTTAAGTATTTCTTCATCCAAGACATTCTTAATTCGAATAACACATATCAATTATAAGATTCTTCAATATCAAATGAAAATTCAAGAAAAACTCACCAACATTTCGTCGAACACCTGTTGTGTGTCACATGACAACCACAGTTATACACGGGTCTATTGAAGCACCGTATACTGGACATTCAAAACAAAAAATAGAAGAAAAATAATAATGAAAAAATCTACCTTTGTGTTAAACCTACTGTCACCGGATACCTAAAATATCAAAAAAGCTGAAGCTTTGGCTATTATCATTGATTGCTCCATCATCTACCAATCTGTTAGTGACCTTTTCTTCGAGAATTGGCATAATGTAGTCCCACTTTATACCCTTGTAGCACGGGTGCACAAAATAACTATGAAATTTAGAACATGAAATCGAGATTAAAACCAATGTGCGGAGAAAAATCAACGAAGGTACAATACTCCATGCACGTATGTCATCAAATCAATCTAAAAATTGCAACATAAATTAGAAAGAACAAAATCGTGAATCTTCACGTTATACCTCTTGAAACGACCAAAATGTGATGCTAGATCTCACCGAGCCTCTAAATCGACATAGAGGAACCTATATTTGTAGCTTTCTCAAACGATAAATGACAAGAAAACGTCATACGGTTCACATTTTCTCATTCGATACCATCATTTAACTTACAAACTTTAACGAATTGCAAATAAGTATAAACTTATGATAGGTTCTAATTGCTATTTAAGAGTAATTATTAACATTAATATCTAATAACTTTATGTAGTTACATATATACTTTTAGTGTACTATATTAATATATAAGTTACAATACTTTCTCAATAAACGTGGTATTAATTTCTTTATTAATTGCCTAATAAAGTTGCATAAAAGAAACCGAAAATAAATTCAAGCATTTAGGCTAATTTTACAAATAATAAAAAACTCAACTCCTAAAATTGACACATCATCAACCTTTTCTTCCTAATTCACTTCAATTAGGAATTCACCAAACTATAAGATGTGCCACATAGGATGAAAATGGTTTTAAGTTATAGAAGATATAGATTTGGTTTATTGAATTGGTTTCGACCATTGCCTTAATAACTTAATTACATAACCTGACATGTCCATTTTGTCTATCCTACATGAATGAGTCACTGAGTCGTAAAACGAAGCGAAACCTGGATTTTTGTGTTACCGCTAATCAAAAAGTCTAGGTCCGTCTCCTTGAAAAAGAAAATTTGTAGCACACCAAAATGAGCCTAGTTATACTTTATATTTGTAAAGTTGTACTTTTAGTAAATAAATAAAATTTCAAGTTTACAAGTATACCTCGTGATAATGGTATTTAACTTGGATTTGAAAAATAATGATGAAAATAAATAAAAGTTGTAAACTACTAAATGGTTTAAAATAATAATTTTGAATATATCCCTGTTAAGATTTTTGAATTGCGTATGAATGAGTAAAACACTGGAAAGGGAGCGGCATACTCGCCAAAAAAAGGCTACCCACCAAGAGGCGGCAGCCCCATTTTTCTCCCTTATATTCTTATTTCTTATTTACTTTTCTTCTTTAATTTATTTCTTATTTTTCTTTCTTATCCCTTGAATATATACACACATAAGCCTTAATATATTTAACTTTTTGGAGTATTAATTGGAGATTAGGAAGAGGAAGGTTACACATATCATTTGGGGACAAGTAAGTATTTTTTTTTTTGAAGTTTAAAGTGATAACTAATTAAGTGAATTATTGGTTTAATCTTTAAATTTTGAAGTTTTAATTGGAGATTTTGATATTATAAAGTGGTTAAAAGGTCCCAAACAAGCTTTGTAAGTGTCAGGAGACGTTTGGGGATCGATTTAGGTGATTTTGGGTTGAGTTATAATTTGTAGAAATTAATAGCGGTTTGGAGCTGTTCTAGCGACGCGACACGTCAGTGTTGTGAACGCGACGCATAGGGGTCGTCAGAGTGTGGTTTTATAGGTTTTCATGTTTTGATGCCTAGGCTTTATTTATAGGTTAATATGCAGACTAAAGGAATCGTTAGAAGATTAATACAAGCATCTTTGACTCAGGTGAGTACCGACTTAACCATTAATTGTTATGTAGTATTTAAGGAACTATTGGTTGGCATTAGATATGTATGAGACATGATGGTTTAAAGAATATAATTGTGATCAAGAAAGTAATTCTGAGTGTGATAATGTGTAAGCTAATTTGACCCGTTACTGGGATGATTGGCACAAATATGAGTTGGTGTTGAATATTGGTTAACTAATAACCAATAACAAGCAAGATGAATATTAAAAATAAAAAAAGTTATGTTTCTAACAATAAGGAGATAATTCTACCTATAATGGTATGATATCCAATTGAATGCGCAAGTATCAATAATCCTTAAAGCAATACAAAGCATAGATACTAACAAAAGATAGGACAGTGACTCCAGAGTACTTTATACTTGTGTGTACTCAATGTCTACCATGTTTAAGATCATGATGATATGATGAATATGATACCTATGTTGACTAGGTTCACTATGATAGTGAACGAATACATGTTTTATAATTTATGTAATGATTGTATGCCATGACAAGGTTGTACTTGTCTGTTCTGCTCATCCTGTATGAGTAGAAATTATTGTTGTGTTTATGAATGCATGCATGCTATTGGATCCTGATTGGATCATCCATGTGATATGTGTTTGTCCGGACATTTATAGACTATTTTACTTTCGTATGGTTGAGGTCAGCCTATGGCTAGATCCCAGGGGACCTTTGGGTCCTAGTTCGGGATTAACGGTGACTCGAGAGATTATTCCAGGTCGGAGGTTCTGCAGGATCACTGTTCCTTGACATAAGGGGCAATCAACTAAACTCGAGGGATCCGTTGGCTCTATAACAATGCTTGGTGGACCGCTCACCCACCAGCGCGGTTGGGTATGCTTGATTCCCCAGTTAGGATTGTTAAGCCGGATTTGCAACACTGTGAGATACGATGCCTACTGATATTGTCAACACATCACAATGTGATAGGATAACACTATTTGTGTTATCATGTGATGCCTTATGTGCTATGTGATGTTTATGGTTATGTTTGTGCTTACTAGCTTTTAAAGTTAACCCCCTTCTAGTTTGTATGCTTTTGTAGATGTTTATTTTTTGGTTGTCCCAAGAGTTGCTTTTGTGGTGCTGGGACACTTGTTATTCGTTGACAGACATGATGGTCGGTCGATGTTGATGTTAGTAACACCCGTTTGTAAATTAAAAAGCCCAGTTACACTATTTTAAATGAAGAAAATACTTTAATAAGACTTTGAGATATGTTTGAATATAAGATTTAAAAAGTCAAAAGTTTTCCTTGAAATCGTGGTGTTACAATTTTAAGTAAAAAAATATAAGGACACAAAGCAACTGAATACACTAAGCACAAGTAGATTATTAATTTTCAAATAAACAATAAATATGTGCATATCCATTGATATTTTGCAATTATTGAAATGTTGAACATGAAAGAGTAGGCGGTGGTGGGTGGTAAGTTTTCTTCTACGGTTCTCGATTAAGAGGAGTGGTGGTGGTGCTAGGGTTTTCTTTGAAAGAGGAAATTCGTGAGAAATCCGTCTAAAATCCTTTAGAAAGTTGTCAGACGTTTCGTCGCAAATGGTTGAAAATCATGGTAAAATCGTCGGATGTGCGTTAGAAATCCGTCGCAAACCCGTTAGAATCTCGTTGCAAATCCGTCAAATTTTGGTTGGAAATAGTAATACTCGGAATTTTATAAAATTATAAAATATATGCAAATGCAAGTTTTAGTAAGAATTGGTAAAAATTATGTGTTTTGGTGGTATTTAATTGTTGTTAGTGTGTATGTGTTTTATAAACTTAAAATGGTAATATAATGCAAAACGAATGGAAGTTGGAGGGCTAAATATGTAAATGTGTATATATATATATATTGACTTCATCAATTGAAGTCAAAAGAAAGGAGAAAAATCTAGAGAAAAGAGAGAGAGAGAGAGAGACGTGAGCAAGAGAAGAGAAGAGAGAGTTCTAGAGGATTGAGGAAGGAGAAAGAGAAATCAAGGAAAAGTGAAGGCTTATGTGTTTGGATTCAAGAAATCAAGTGTTTGGGGTTCAGGCTTCTTCATTTCAAACTTGGTTTGAGCAAGGAAGCATTACCACAGGTTGGGTGCTTGATCAAGTAAGTTGTAACATGTAATTTATGCTTGATTTTTAGTTATATATGTTGGTTTTGGTGATTCTTGGTTGAAATTGGGTTTGTTTGGGTAAAAGTAGCTCAAAAAAACTTGAAATTGAGGAAGAAGGGTATTTAATGATTAAAGATATGTTATGTGTTGTTATTATGCTATTTTGAAGTGTTCTTGAGTGTATAATATGCTACAAACAAGTTTGAGATGGAAAGGTTTTGTTTTGGGTCGGATTTACGTCAAGAAAACAGACTTATGTTACTGTTTACAGGGCCTCGCGTCGCGACGCTGCCTATTCTGGGCGATGAGTTTTCGAGCGAATTCTTCGCGGCGCAAGCTACCCTGAAGCCTCCTAAAATGTCATTTTGACCCATTGTGACCTTATATATGCTTGGGGATTGATTCCAATAGTTATAGAAGGTTTATTTGGAGTCTTTTAAGACCCGAAAGGGTGTCTAAGTCTAGAATTGAGTCTAGAAACCTTGTTTTTTGTTAACTTATGTTAGTTAACCCTGTGTTTTATGATCATAGGCTTGTGATCAAGTGGTTTAGCTTTGGTTTGGATGGGGTTGTGATCATCATCATACCCTCAGGTGAGTACACCCTGCGGATACCCTGTTTTGCTAAAGTTTTCAAGTCATCATGATTGTGTTTTGATTGTTTGGCAAATGTTTGATGAATCTTGATGAATCAAAGGATGTGGATTATGGAATTGTTTATATTGTGATCAATATGATTAGCAAACGTTTTGTGAAGCTTTTTGAGTTTAAAGTTTTTGTAAACTGTGAAATCATCATATGATGGGTTTTAGAATGATTTTCAAAGATAAGACCATTGCTCCATGTTGGAGATGGTCTATGTTCAAATTGGGTTCTAATTGATGGTTTTGGAACATGACACTCCATGTTGGAGTAAACGTTGATTTTGAAACAAAAGACTTAGTTTTGAGTTAATGAATTTCATGTTTTCACTTTGTGTGTATTTTGGGCATTGAGATGCCAATTGTGAAATGGTTTTGAGAAATGAAAGGATATGTTTATACCAATAATGTTTTGGGCATTGAGATGCCAAAAGTGGTTTTGATTGTTGAGCATTTATGCTCAAGAGATATAATTGTGACACTTTTGTATTGTTTGATAAACTTGTAAGTTTGGATTATTTGGCCTTGTTGGCATATGAATTATATGACCCTTCGGGGTATGTGCTTATGTGACCCTTCGGGGTATGTGCTTATGTGACCCTTCGGGGTATGTGATTTGGTCCGGACCATTGTGTGATATGAACTCTGTACCATAGGGTTCCTAGCCATTGAGACGTGTACAGGTTCATGTGGCTTCGGCAATTAAGGAACCGTGATGTACGGGTGGTTGAGAAATCGGTGCAGAGAGTTGAGGGGTATGTCAGTAGACCATCATGACCGTGTGGGTTCACTAGGCTAACGAGCTACCGAACCCGGGGCAACACGTGTGAATTTGGTGAACAGGGCTTACACTCCAGATAACCGTTGTATGGTGGACTGCTTCGTGCATCCCCCACCTTGACGGGGAGATATGGTTATCCCCCATGTGAGCACGTGTTGATCGTGGCTAGCTACCACGTGGAGACATTGTGGCCCAATGGACAGACCCGCATCCTTATGTACTTACGTGTATGATTTTAAGTTATATTGATTGCCAAACTTGTGTTTTCAAAAGAGAAAAATGATGACTTGGTTTTGAAAAGATAAATGATTTTTGGTTGTACTCACTAGCTATGTTTATAGCTAACTCTGTGTGTTTTTAAATGTTTTGTATCCGCAGTATGTCTAGAGGCCTTGGTGAGGCGGGTAGAAGCCTTGGGCCTAGCTTGGTTGCATTTTCCGGTAATCTTGGATTTCCTACTCTTTAGATTGTGGTCGTGAGATTGACTGTGGTAACACCAAGAGTTTTAGATTGTATTTGTTGATAATGTTATTGTTAAAATATTTATAGAAAATGAAAATGCTTCCGCAAGTATGTGTAAAATATGTTTTAAATTGAGATTTGAAAAAGTTTAAATTTGGACTAAAAATCAGTGTGTTACAGAAATTCGTCGGAAATTTGTCATAACTTTGTTGTAAATCAATCGTAAGTTCGTTGGAAATCTGTTGGTATTTCGTCGGACATCCATTGGAAATTCCTCAAAAATGGGTCGGAAATTGGTTGAAAATCTATTTGTAATGCGTCGGAAGTTCGTTGGAAATCCGTCAGAAATTATGATTTAAATGCCCTATGTAAACAACAATCTTCGACGGATTTCAGACAGATAAATTCGTCGGAAATATTACATTCCGTCGGAAAACTCGTCACAAATTTTTTTCCGACAGACATAATCCGTTGGAAATCTGTCAGAAACAGTCATTTCCGACAGATTTTGCCGTCGTAAATTCGGTTTTTTTCTAGTAGTGGGAGGCGGTGGTGATAAGGTTTTAGTCGCGGGAGTCATGGAGGTGGTTAAAGGTGGTAGGTCATGGAGTTTGTCTAGTTGGTAGCCGACAAACATAAACGAAGCAAAGACTCGCCGGAAAACATGAAATATGAGAGAGAAAGAGAGATTAGATTTGGAGTGAAGGGAGATAAGAGGTCGACGGTGGTTCTTGGCGTTGACTGTGGTGGTTGGCACCAGAGTTTACAAGAGAAGTGTGCTAGAGTTTATAGCCGACGATGACAGTGATATAGGCGGTGGATGGAGATATCTAGAGTGAAAAGAGATATATGAGAGTAAGAGAGGGAGATGGGATGGTAAGAGAAAGGGACCAAAAATGAAATTTACTCTAATAATGATATAATATGAAAGAAGAGCATATAGGAAATCAAAAAACCTAATTTACAGCTCATGAAGATGAATAACATACCCTATTATCATTGTCGTTAGTCGATCACTAGCCATTATCCTTAGTCATCTGCCCACACATAGACGTCACACACTGCACAGACCACACATCAACACCCCACAATCGATAAGATGCCTAACTTGCTCCCTCTCTCTCTCTCTCCCACACACATCAGTCGGTAGAAGTCCAAAATTGCAGGGTGAGTCATTTGAGTCACTTACATGAACGCAGGGTGACTCATTTAAGTTGATAGGATTGCGACTTTTGGTGGTAACCATCCATATCCCTTCTTCCACTACGTAAACGTAACTGACTCTTAATCTTCTAGATTCAATTATTGGAGATCATCTCAAATTCATTATATATTTTGCAAAATTAACAAATCTACTCATCATTATAAATACAGTTTTGTTGAAGTTTCAAAATTAACAAATCTATTCATCACTATAGATTTGTAAAAGTAACGGAAATATTGTTTTGAGCATTATACACTATGAAACAGAAGAAGGGATAATCACAATATTTCAAATATTCACACAATATCTATATAATATTTACGTGGCCTATTAACTACTTATACACGTGTCATTCTATTTCACATTATACATATCACAATTTTTATATGTAATAAAAAAACACAACTTTTGGAACAAGACAAGTATTAGTGGCCACGATCCTTTCTTCAATTTGTTTCGGGCACGAAACCGACTTAAAAGTTACGAACGCAATACTTTGTTTTGATTTTGTTATCAAAAGTTATATTTAACCTTTTAAAATTCTTTAAATTGTATTTGAAAACAACCACTATGTTAGGTACGGATTATGAGAGGTTATATAGATTTGAGATTCTCGTTTTCATAATCCTATGCTCTAACTTTGTTCAGCTAGGTATCGAAATCTCGATGAGATAACCAAAGTTACAATCACCCATAATCGCTTAAAGGATCATCTCCTTAAAGTAAATTATAAATGAGAACTGAGATTGTGATTAACTAAAATTACCATGTTACTCCAAGCAATTAATTTGTTTTTTTATTCATGTTTTATATTATTTTACATTTTTTGCTTCAGCTCGTTTATCAAATACCTATTCTTCAAAACATCGTCTCAACTCTAGTTTCAACTCAATATTGTTATGCTTAAAACATCATCCTTTTTCATCAGAAAACGATCTATTTAATCTATATACATATATAATATAATTTCAAACTAACCATCATCAACATAATTAGTCTCCTTGAAAACCTAAGGTGTCGTTTGGTTCGCAGAATGTTTCTGAGAGAATTGGAATCTGTGAAGGAATTGGAATTTGTCAGGAATTGGAATTTGAATCTGTGATCTGTTTGGTTGGCAGGAAATGAAATTGGAATTTGGTTTCAGTAATGTAAAATGACAGAATTGTCTTTCTTGTTCTTTTACTTATTTTTAGTTTGTTTTATAACTTTTATATAAAAATATATTATATAAATTATAAAAATATTAAAATTCCATTTTATTGATTGAACATTCATATCAATAAATTATGAAAATCACGCTAATAAACATCATAAATTAATATTATTACAATACACATCTGCATAAATTCAAGTATCATGAGTCTTAAATCATCTATTTCACATAGTAAGTAAAAAAGATTCAACATTGTGGAGGAAAGCAACGAGAGATCAAGAGAAGGGATACTCATATGAAGCTAAGGCGGAAGCCGACGATGGAATGGTGAAATCTGGTGACTGCGACTGATGAAGAAGATGCTCCAACGGAGGGTCTGGAGGCGGCGGCGGAGGAAGGCTGCAACGGAGGGTCTGGGGACTGCGAGGGAGGAAGGGTATGGCGGAGGGTCTAGAGACTGCGACGGAGGAAGTAGAGACTGCGACGGAGGAAGGGTGCGGCGGAGGGTCTAGAGACTACAACGGAGGAAGGCTGCGGCGGAGGGTCTGGAGACTACGACGAAGGAAGGCTGCGACAGAGGGTCTGGAGGCGGCGGAGGAGGAAGTCTGCGGCGGAGGAAGACAGCGACGGAGGAAGACTGCGGGGGAGGGTCCGGAGGCGACAGCGACGGAGGAAGGCTGCGGCGGAGGGTCTAGAGGCGACGACGAGGGAGGAAGACTACGGTGGAGGGTCGGGAGGCAGCGACGGAGGAAGGCTGCGGCGGAGGGTCCGGAGGCGACGGCGAAAGAAGGCTGCGGCGGAGGCGGAGGCAAAAGCGTCGGTGTGTGGAGGGTAGAGTCGACTCACGTGTTATGTCGATGGAAATAGATAGATATATTAGGGCTATAGAAATGTTTAAAGATAACAAGGTAATATTCCACATTCCCTCATTCAAAGGATTTTAAAATCCCTCCATCTAGTAATGGAATTCACTTTCCCTCATTTGATGGATTCCAATTCCTTCAGATTTCCTCATTAAAGTGAACCAAACACAGGAATCCTTAGAAATTGGATTCCAATTCCTACCGAATCCCAAGGATTCCTGCCAACCAAACGCTACCTAAGTATTGGTTAGAAGGTGTGTGTCTTTATTACTAAAAAAGTATATAAAAGTCCATAAGTTTTTCTAAATATTTGTCTAATTTTTCAAAAATAATATATGAGTCCATAAGTTTTTCTAATTGTTGGTCTTTAATAATTTTCTTCGCAAATTCGAAAGGCTTTATAAAAAAAACACACACACGTCATTGCAAAGCATCTACCACAATCTAAAGAAATGTTATGCTAAACCAATCATTAAAGTATAAAGTAACGTCCATACATTAATAATAATTAAAGATACTTTAAAAATTAAATTGTTGGTAAGAAGATACGAGTCTTGTAACAAATAGGAAAATGTTTTTTATGTCTTTGTCTAAAGTATTAGTAAGAAGAAAACGACACATAGAAAAATTTAAAAAAAAACTTATATACATAGATAAAATTTTAAACGAGAACTATTTTTCGTATGAGAAACGCAAGAACCAATCTTAGCCATCCAATTCCCCCTCTTTCACTTGGATTGTCCACTCATGAATTCCTTACATGTACCCTGCCACACTCGTACAAAAAACAGTTCTCGTTTGAACCGTCCCATATATATATAGGGAAAGGTTTATTTGAGAACCATTTTTATTGCGAGAATCGCGAGAACAAATCTTAGCCATTCATTTTGAATAATGGAATTTATGGATGAAGAGCGTGGGGGATTTGAGTGTGGCAAGGTGCATGCAAAGAATTCATGGGTGGGCAATCCAATTAAAGGAGGGAGAATTGGACGGTTAAGATTGTTTCTCGCGGTTCTCGCAATAAAACGGTTCTCAAATGAACTTTCACTATAATCAGGTTGTCACCGGCGGTGGCGGCTTTTACGAAGAAAAAAGAACGCCGGCGTAAAGAAGGTAGATGGCGACGGGTAGATCTGGGCGGCAGTAGAGATTAGCGAAGATCGGCATAGGGCAGCGGCAGTTGAGTGACTCTGTAGATGACCTCGACGCTGGTTCTCATTGGGCGGCGGCAACGCTGGTTCTCACTGGACGGCGTTGGTTGAGTGACTTCCCTCCTCCGGCGACTCAACGGTGGCTCTATAGATGGGTTGTCGTTCATGGGGAGAGAGAGAGTTAAGTTAGGGGCCATTTATGGTGAGAGAGAAGGAGATATGAATTAGGTTTTTAAAAGGAGGCTGTGAATATAAGTAGTGAAGATATGTTTTTAAATGATGAATTATTTTGGGTAAATATTATTTTAAGGAGAAATGTCTATTTTATCCTTCTTAATTTAATTTAATAATTCTTAAAAACATAACTTAATTACCAAAATACCATATATGATCTTAGCCTTTGATTAAATGATCTGATGGTTGAGATTGTTTCTCGCACTTTTCGCAAATAACTTAATTTTCACATGAACCCCTCTCTCTCTCTCTCTATATATATATATATATATGTGTGTGTGTGTGTGTATATGTATATATATATATGTGTGTGTGTGTGTATATGTATATATATATACAGGGGAGGGTTCAAACGAAAACTGTTTTTCGTACGAGAACTGCGAAAACCAATTTTGGCTTTTAAGCTAAAACGTTCAAAGTTAACATCAGTTAACTTAAAGAACCAAAAGTGAAACAAAATGACAATCACAATGTCTATTTTCGTAATTTTTAAAGTTAAAGAAATAAAAATAAAAATTAGTGACGACCATAGTGACCATTTTTATAATTAACTCTTGATGTTATTAAATGTGTGTAATAAATATAAATAAATTTTAATTTATCTTTAGAAAGACGTGTATACCAAATAGAAATTTAGTTTTAATTTTTTTTTAAAATAAGGTGTTCAACTAACGTTAATTTTTTTAAAATTACACGGTTAATTTGCATGTACTTCAGAAAAACATGGCATTGGTCTTTGCATTTAAACACGGTAGTCATCGGTTGACCAACAAGTGACCCAATAGAGCACATGCTGTAATTCTAGAAACAAAAATTTTAATATAAATAAAAAACTAATTTAATAAAATTTATTAAACGATTCGGTTTAAAAAATATTTAATTTTTATCATTTATTTACTTAAAATAAAAAAATCAATTTTAACTTCTTACAGTCAATTATTAAAGATAATTTAATTTATGTTCTTATTAAATCATATTTGCTCAGTTTAATTTATAAATATCATATTTTTTTTTATAATATTTTAAAATATCATAATTAACTAAATTCTTAATTTATAATTATAAATATTTTATAATCATTTCAAATTGACTGATGACTTATATAAGAAATACAAAATCACATCTCTTCATATCATGATACCACATTTCTGCCGTCAAGTCTGCCCTCCCACTCGTATCGATGTTTCCACTGCTGGTTAAAGTGTTGATACCGTACGTCGTCATTTTTTAATTTTCATTTAATTCGCGTTTTACTATTATTTAATAAGTTTTAATTAATATTTAATATTTATTATCGTTTAAACCAACTCGTGTATCATACGGACATTTAGTCTAGTTAAACTCTATATATAGCTAACTCAATTGATTTTATCAGAAATATGAAAGATATTCAATATTCAGAAGAAATCATTCTCTTCTACATTCCATTTATACATATAAATCTTCTTCAAACACACATATCATCATACAAAAATGTCTCAACAAAATACAAAATTACTCACTCCATGGTTGTTTTAAAAAAGATCAAAAACGTGGCGAATGTCAATAAAAAACTACTTGTGTTTTAATAACGTTGTTAATTACCAACAACGTCTTATCCCTCTGATTAGGAATGACAATGGGACGGGTTCAGGGCGGGGCAGGCAATCCCTTTCCCCCGATAACGTTTGTCCCGCCCGGCCCCGTTTAATTCGGATTTCGGGTTTCCCTATCGGGTTCGAGCTTTTTTACCATCCCTACCTCTGATTATTTAGTACCGAAAAATTCTATTCATTCGTATTATTATTTTTTATGTGTAATTCACTAATTTTTTTCCATATAAACAGAAAATTAAATTTATAAGAAAATATATATTAATATTTAGCAATAAAGTTGACTGTAAAATAGAAATAAAAAGGGTCAACAAAGACTGAGGTTGCTAAATTTGTAAAAAGTCTCAATCAGTACAGCTCTACTCTTTCCCCACCCTTCCAACCCCCCAAAATCCCCACTCAATTTTCTATCCATTAATACTACCACTGCCATAGCCTCCTTTTTTGTCTCCCTCCTTCTTCATTTATCTCTCTTTTGTATTTGTCTCTTTGTCATGTGGCATCATCGTACAATTATCATCACAAACTTAAAACATTAACCACAACAACCCCAGAAAAAAAAGAAATTATGTCTGGTTTTCTCAACGATGAGCTCTCCAAGAACACCTCGATTTTCGGTTTAAGATTATGGGTTGTTGTTGGAATTTGCGTTGGAGCTGCCATTGTTATCTTGATGTTCTTAATTTCACTCTATTTCACCTCTAAACACAACAATTCCTGCAAAAATTCCAAAACTTTACCTCAAAAACCCACAATCCCAAACATCTCTAAAGAAATCCGTGAAATTCGGGTCGACCCGACCAGAATTCAAGAAACACCGAACACCGTCTACAAACAGCAACATCATCCGGGTCAAAACCCGTTTCAAGAAACAGATTCTTTAGCTTTAGTTGATACGCAGACAGAAGATGATAGTAATTTAAATGGGTATCAGAAGATTCAGATAGAGTTAGGAAAGAAGCACCGGATATCTTACCCAGAAAAGGGCGGCGGTGGTGGGTCGGGTCATGAAATTGGGTCGGGTGATCAACAGGCGACTATATCTGTTCAACCCGAGGTTTCCCATTTGGGTTGGGGTCATTGGTATACTCTTAGAGAGCTTGAGATTGCAACAAATGGTTTTGCACTTGAGAATGTGATTGGTGAAGGTGGATATGGGATTGTTTATTGTGGGGTTTTGGCTGATAAATCCACTGTTGCTGTCAAGAATTTGCTCAATAACAGGTTCAATTCTGAAAATTCGCTCATATAAACACACACAAACCACTAATTTGATGTACCATGAACACAATCTGATGAAATTCATGTTAGAAATTTGTGTGATTAACATAATTCAAGACTTGGTGATTTATGCAGCTTATATCAATGAATTTTGCTCAAATTGTGGTGCTATTTGGTTGCACTTCTCAAATTTTGAAAAAGATCACAAAATTATGTTGATTTTAATCATCTAATATTGACTAAGTTCTTAAGAGACAAATAAGCACATAATAATCTTAGCCAAACACCCCCTAAATTCTGACTGTCTGTGTCAAATAACCTGATTAGGAGTAGTTGCAACAAAACTGCTTATCATATTGATTATATATAGTCAAATTAGGTGGATACTTGAATAATCATAATTTTCAAAGCACTTGGTCATAATTGATTATATGATTATCATTACTTCAATGCACTCTGCTTTTTTATAACTGATTATTGATTCTGAATACTTCATGTCATATTAGGATATTAAATAACTTTATTTATGTAATTTAAATAACTTTAAACAGAGGACAAGCTGAAAGAGAGTTCAAAGTTGAAGTAGAAGCAATTGGACGTGTGCGCCATAAGAATTTAGTTAGATTGCTCGGCTATTGTGTTGAAGGAGCTTACAGGTATGCAACAACTAACGTCGTTTGTGTTCTTTTCGAAGTTGAAAACTTTTACAATACAAATTGCACAATTAAGATCAATAGATCGTTTACGGAAGGTTTTTTTTTCATGTTTAGAATCCTCGTTTACGAGTATGTAGATAACGGGAACTTAGAACAGTGGCTTCATGGAGATGTAGGACCGACTAGCCCACTTACATGGGAGATACGAATGAACATTATACTTGGAATGGCCAAAGGGTGCGTTCTTAATCTACGAAACTTTCAATCTTTTTTTCATTTAATCTTGTATGCTTATGTAAATTTATTATAGGTTGACCTATTTGCACGAAGGACTAGAGCCTAAAGTTGTTCATCGTGATATCAAGTCGAGCAACATTTTACTTGATAGACAATGGAACGCGAAAGTTTCAGATTTTGGGTTGGCCAAGCTTTTGGGCTCAGAAAGGAGTTATGTCACCACCCGCGTCATGGGAACATTTGGGTATGTAGTTAATTCTTCATATTCGCCAATGCAGCTTATGTTTTCATTCTAACGGGTAAAAAAACCTAAAAGAGGAATAGATTGATCAAACAACGGTTGGGCTGTGGATCAAATGTGTTTCAAGTGAAGTGAAACCATCCGAACCCGTGTTGATCACCGGTGCAACGATTACCTATTTTGACATGAACCCATTTTTATTTGTTTCCCAACCCACACATTTAGCCACCTGTGGTCTTTAATGTTTCCATATGTAAGTTATAACACATTATATTTTTCGGTCTCGATAGGTATGTTGCTCCAGAGTATGCTAGTACCGGCATGTTAAACGAAAGAAGTGATGTATATAGTTTCGGGATTCTTATTATGGAGATAATTACCGGTAGAATCCCTGTAGATTATAGTCGCCCGCAAGGAGAGGTTTGTGTTGACTTTTGTTCTTTGTATTGTCGTTTTTATTATGTTACTAGGGATTCTAAATAAATTGAAACGACACAGGTAAACCTTGTTGATTGGCTTAAATCCATGGTGTCAAGTAGGAATGCTGAAGGGGTTGTGGATCCTAAGATACCCGAGAAACCTTCTTCAAGAGCATTGAAACGTGTTCTTTTAGTAGCATTACGTTGTGTGGATCCAAGTGCTCAGAAAAGGCCGAAGATGGGTCACGTGATTCACATGCTTGAGGCCGATGATTTTCCCTTTCGAGATGTGAGTTTCATGTATCGCGTGCATCTCCTTATTAGCCAAATCCATGTTTACGGAACTGTTTTATGTTATTATTACTACTTATAGTCTTGATTATTCAAAATCACATAATTACTTTCGAAACTTTGAATGACGAAAACAAGGGGTTGTGTTTCTTTATTCTAAAACGATGATCAATTGCAGGAACGAAGAGGGAGTCGGGAAACAGGAAGGGAGAGGTCGTTTGAGAAACGACAGATTGAATCAGGTGATAGTAGCGGATACGAAAGCAGCATCATAACGAACAAATCCGAATGGAAAAGCAGGCAAGAAAATCAGTAGAATGTACATCATCAGAGTTGACCACTTCGTTTGTGTATAATGTTGTCGATTCTCGTCTCGAATCTCATTTGTGTACGTAATTTACACGTTTCATGACTACTCATTGTAGATTTCATAGCAACCTTGTTCGGGTTTTTCGAGTTGTTTTCTTTTATAACGCCCTGTTTGTTTGATTGATTTTGGGTTCTTGGTTTGTTCTAATTGCTGTCAACTGTCAAGTGTGGAAACAAGAAAATAGAAAACCAAAACGTTGACTTTTTGTGGTAGAATTGACCAACACTTTGATACATTAGACCATTGGTTACCATTTGTCAATTGTTTCTTAATATTTTATTTTATTTTTGCAACATTGACTATAAACCTAAATGCTATAAATATGACAATTTTATGTTGTTTTTCTTATTTTTTTTTATTTTTTTTTCATGTGATCAACTTTTAGTTTATAGCAATATCTTTATAGCAAATTGATCATTGGTTGATGGGCTTTTTAAAATTAAAACTTAAAAGTGTATTGTAATCATTATTTTGAAAATAATATAAGATATTATATGTACTTCTTAATTCTAAAAACAAGTAGTGCTAGTAAACGGTCAATCGCTAGAAGCAATGTAGTGGGTATTGGTGCATTCAACTTGAAAAACATTAAATAATTGTTTAAAAGGAGTTTTCTCACTTTATCATGCTTATTCTAGAAAAATCGAGTTGTGTTTTGATTAACATAATGACTAGTGCTATTTGTACCATCGGGATCAAGATTGGTTTTTATAGTACTCGTGATAAAAATGGTTTTCAAATTAATCATATATATATATATATAGGGGAGGGTTCAAACGAGAACTGTTTTTCGTACGAGAACTGTGACAACCAATCTTGGCCGTTCATTTTGGATAATGGAGTTCATGGATGAAGAGTGTGGGGGGATTGAGTGTGACAGGGTGCATGTAAAGAATTCATGGGTAGACAATCCAATTGAAGGAGGGGGAATTGGACGGCTAAGATTGGTTCTCACGGTTTTCGTACGAAAAGCAGTTCTCGTTTGAGCTTTTGCCTATATATATATATATATATATATATATATATATATATATATTTAGGGAAGGGTTTAAACGATAACTATTTTTTCGTACAAGAACCGCGAGAACTAATCTTGGCCATTCAAGTGGTAAGTGGATTTAATGGATGAAGAGCGTGGGGGAATTGAGTGTAGCAAGGTGCATGTAAGGAATTCATGGGTAGGCAATCCAATTAAAGGGGGGAAATTAGACGTCTAAGATTTGTTCTCATACAAAAAACAGTTCTCGTTTGAATTTTTTCATATAAATATATAGGGAATAACTTAGCTACATTATCATATAGCCAGTTAGCTACATGATTCATACACAAAAATTCAGTAGGCCCTGCTTATACATTATACACCATAGTGACTCCACCAAGTGTTTGTATGTGTATTATGTAACTGTAACTAACTGATTACATGATGGTATAGGTAAATTATTCTCATATATATAATATCATATATATAATAGATGTGATCGATTAAAAGTAAACTAGTCAATCACATTGAAATGATAGTAAGACGTTGGATATGGGTGTAAAATCATGTGGAAACGGTTAGATTTAAAGAAAAGAAAATTGTGTTGTGCAAAATTTGGGAGGGAATCTCCGGAAATCTGGTAGACTTTTTAGGATGCGATGGACGTCCGTGAAATCTTTGTCGGCATTCTAGATACGTTGTAACGTATCAACTTTTCTACACATCTTTTGCAGCTTTTATTTTTTTCTTTTTAACACATATAACTAATCTTATATTTTTAATACAATATATATTTATTTATTTTAGTTATACATTTTTTTTAAAATACAAAAATATTTATTTATAGAACAACCAAAAACACCATACAAGATGATCAAACAATCAAGCATCCCCACTATAATATGATCAAACAATCCTTCGAACGCGACGTAGCAGTGACTGGAAACCTATTTGACGCCTTCCGATCGATGTTTCTACTCATCAAGACTCGATATAAATTTGCCACGACTCCTTTTGCACCACTTAAACCTTCTAGCATATATTTTGTTAAAAATAACTTCCTTCGCCATCTATTTGTGTTAGGATCGCAACCAGAGAACTGACCAACGATATTGTCCGCTTTGGGTTGCCCCTCACAGCTTTAAACGCGTCATATGGTAAGAGTAAGATACCTCCTCCTTATAAGGAGGAAGAATCCCCCTTACCTCACTAACGTGGGATACTCCTACATTGTTACAGAAACAGTGAATTTAAGAATCGCGGATTTAACCGGTTCAAGAGAACGATAAGCCCCATAAACCCAACAATTTATTTGAAAAAGATGACATCAATACGGGACTTCCAAATAAAATAACATGTCACCTAAATAACCACTTGTCAAAGGCCAAAAGCTACATCCCCCACCCACTCTTCATTACCTCTTGGGCATAACACCAATCCAATATAAATACCTTTATTATCTAAGTTTAGCTTCACATGAATTTTATCTTGCAACGCCCTCCAAATGAATAAGCATGCTTCTCTTAGAACGAGCATGTTCCAAAGAGTTTTCCGGCCAGTAATACCTTCCACTAAAGAAGCCTTGTCGATATTTATAGATAGTTCTTTGACAAAGAATTCACCAGTTTTGCTAAAAGAACATCTTCATCCGTCCATCTTTCCCATTATTCTGCAGAAAAACAAAAAAGTTATCAAGATCCCCTCTCGCCCTCCCCCTCGTCTCACCTCTCTAACTCCATCGTCGTACCCACACACTCTCCACCCACTCCCCCCTCACACTAACATTCATTCACCCCTTGTTATAAAAGACAGGATCATGTTGTCTTAATAGGAGTATAATGTGTAAACCCCGTAAAGATATAGAGCATCGATTCATATATGTTGTCTTAATAGGATTTAATTGGATTCAATTTTAGGTGGAACGTTAATTAGATTACACATTGGCTTAGTGTTTTAGGGTCCAAGATTGGTGTCATGTGCGTGATTACTAATAGGACCATTTGCATATGTAGAATGAAAGTTTTTAGAGTTGGTCGCTATTTCTTAATCCTTCTTATTGATACCTTGATTTACCTACTGCAAAACTAGACTTGACTATTGCTACTTTCAAACCCTCTATGTTTTCTTCATCGGCGAACACCAACGAAGTCTCTCAAACCACTATACATGCTTGCGTATATTGGTGATATGTTTTCCCTTGAACTAATAAATTTGAGTATTTCATACTAGGGGTGTTCAAAATATCCGAAACGAAAAACCAAACCTAAAAGCCGGCAAACCGTACCGAAATCTAGATTTACCAACCGAATATTTTAATTTTTTCAGTTTGATTAACCAAACTTAAAAAAATTTCGGATATTCGGTTTCAATTACGGTTCATGAATCTAGAGACGGACGCTTAACCGAAAAACCGGAAACTTTAAAAGTTCAAAATTTTGTTTTTACGTTTATATTAATACTAACAAATTAATCAATATTCACATACGATAATTATCTACTCATAACAAATTATTGCCCAAAGTCAATATCTATATTTCATTTTTCAATATAGATATAAGCATATATGTGTATTATATAAGTTTAGGAGTCAACTAGATTTATAAATCTTATCATTTACTTAGTTTCACTCTATTTCAGTCTCATTTTTTAATTTTTATTTAGAATATTTTCCTATATCATAATTAGTTGATACATAAATATCACAGTTCATAATGTTTTATAAATTTTAAATTAAAGCCTTGTTCGAGTTGAGATATGAATATTAAAATTTGAAACCTTTTGTTTTAGAAATATATTTAGTAGTTAAAAATGGTTAATTGGTTAACCGGAAAACCGAACCGAAAAAACTGGTTAATCAATTATAGGTTAACTGGTTTTTCGGTTTAGGTTTAGGTTCACGAAAGTTATTAACCATTACTTCGGTTAACCAGTTCTCGACTAACCTTATGTTCGGTTAACCATCCATGAACACCCCTATTCCATACAAACACGCAAAAAAAAGTTGAAAACAAAATTTTAGTCTAGCATAACATATTCATCCCTCTCTCTCGCTATCATTCAGGTGTCTCTATCTTGCATTGTTCCGGTGTCTCTATCTTGCATTGATATATCCACTATCCACGGGAGGGTTCATTTGAAAACCGTTTTTATTGCGAAAACCGCGAGAACCAATCTTAACCGTTCATTTTGGATAATGGAATTCATGGATGAAGAACGTAAGGGGATTGAGTGTGACAAGGTGCATGTAAGGAATTCATGAGTGGGCAATCCAATTGAAGGAGATGGAATTAGACGGCTAAGATTGGTTCTCGCAATAAAAACGGTTCTCAAATGAACTTTTCACTATCCACATATTACTACTTATTTCATTAGCTCTAACTAGTTACCTAGATCCTGTCACGTCTCTAACTTATGTATTGCCTAAAAAAGAAGTAAGGTAAAGCATAAAAGCCTTCCTAGTATAACATTGTGCCATCCCAAAGTACTATATATGCTTAAATTTGTGTATTTTATTTTACTTGTCTAATTTAACCCTAGCTAGTCTTCCACACAAAAAATTACCACTTATTTGTAAAAAAAAGGATAGACTAAAATGTAATAACTTGCCATAAACAATACGTAACCCCAAACATATATATGGTTAGATCCACATTTCTCTTTCACTAACTAGATAATCATAGAATTGGTTTTCCATATTATTACTTCTAGTTATAGGAAGCCCATCTATAAATGTATTCTTCATGAACTCATATTTTAGTTTTAAGAACAAATTGTTGTTCTTTTCCTTATTTCATGATTTGAGACTATTCACCCCTTTCTTGTAGAGATGAGCAAAAAAAAACTGTATAGACCGAACCAAATCAGATCGGATTAAAACTATAAATACATAACCAACACTTCAACACTTTCATCCAACTCTCCCAACTTCTTATCAAACTTCTATAAATACATAACCACCCTTCAACACTTTTACTTCTTCTATAAATACATAACCACCCCTCAACACTTTTTATCCAAAATTCTCCTCTAAAATATGGCATCACCACCACATGCTTCATCAAGCGGTTCGTTGGATTCTGTATCAACCGATAAGCAGCTCTGGCAGGAAGAATAAATATTTGTAGAGTTGCTTCGAGAGGCCCAAAACTTGCTTTTTGATAGCACCGCGGAGTCATCGAGCAGAATTAAAAGTGGAAACGTAGAAAGAGGTCGGGTAGCTGCAAAAGAGCGGTTGTTAAATGACTATTTTGGCGATAACCCTGTCTATTCAGCGGAGATGTTTAGGCGGCGGTTCCGCATGAGCAGACGACTATTCGAACAAATTGTTAACGATTTAGAAGTAGAGTACGAGTATTTCAGAGATGGATGGGACGCGCGAGGGAAAAAATGTTTTTCTCTGATACAAAAGTGTATTTCCGCTATTCGGCAATTGGCGTATGGGGTAGCCGCTAACTCCCTTGACGAGTACTTGAGGATGGGAGATAAAACATCACGGGATTGCCTACACAATTTCAGCAGTGGTATTATTGAGCTTTATTGTAGAGTTTATTTACGGAAACTTACTTACACCGATGTTCAGGAGTTATACACCGCGCATGAAGAATACCAAGTATTTCCCGGCATGCTCGGAAGCATAGACTATACTCATTGGGCGTGGGCAAATTGTCCGGTTGCATAGCGGGGGCAGTTCATGAGAGGTGGTCATGAGCACCCAACAATAATGCTAGAAGTCGTGGCATCACACGACCTATGGATATGGCACGCGTACTTTGGCGTTGCGGGTTCCAACAACGATATCAATGTTCTCAACCAGTCACTCATCTTCAACGATATCTACGATGGAAAATCCCCCGAGTGTACATTTGAGGTTAACGGAGTCACCTACAAGCATGGATACTATCTAGCTGATGGGATATATCCGGAATGGGTTACATTTGCAAAATCATTTACATGCCCACAAGACGATAAGGGAAAAAGTTCAAGTTGGCGCAAGAATCGGCACGGAAAGATGTTGAGCGTGCTTTTGGCGTGCTCAAACAGCGTTGGCATGTACTTCATAATCCGGCACGCGGATGGCATCCAAGAAGACTAGAAAACATTGTGTACGCTTGTACCATTTTACACAATATGATACTTGAAGACGAAGACAATACCATTTGTAGTTTATACCCAAACGACATTCTATCGTCGGATATCGAAACACAAATAAGTGAACAAGCACGCGTGGCTAACGTACGAGAAGTCAAAAACCGAGAGACCCATAATAACCTTCGGTCGGATCTGGACGAGCATATTTCACGCATCCAAGTTTCGGATAACGAAGACGAGTAGATTTTTTTTAATTTATTAATCTAGATTTAGAGTATTGTAATTTTTATTTTATAATAATAAAAATTTTATTAACATCTTATGATCTTTTTATTTATATTTTTATTTTTTATAGAATTGTTTAAATATTTTATTTTGTTTAATATATAAATGTGTAATTAAATAAATTAAAAAGTGAAAAAAAGTTTGGGTTGATTTGGGAATGGTACTAATTGAGTTTTGGGTTGATAAGGAAAAAGTAAAAAAAAGTTGTTGTGACAATGATGTGGCGTTTGAGTTGATTTGGGTTGGGAGATGGTGCTACTCATGGCCTAATAGTGAATTTTTTTTAACGACGGCATGTACGAACACTCTAACCTACTATTAAATATACATATTTTGTCTACAGCGAAACTAGAACCCATAACCATAAGAATACATTTCCAATACCTTGGTATCTCTGGGCTACAAGCTCTTTGGTAATCGTGAATTTTGAAGTCAAATTTTCATTTAGGAAGTATTCATTCAAAAAGATGTAACGAATCTTGAAAGTCAACTTCCAGTTTACACGTATTGAAACCGAAAAACTGGAACTGGAACTTATGATAGTGCGATTTGGTCTTTGGTTCTTAGTGTGAGATTTTCTTTTTCAAACCGGTTTTGAATCTGAACCCATCCCTACTTTATTGATACGAAGCCCCTTTTCTTATTTAAATATGTTCATCCACACATAATATTCCTAAAAACTTTCCATTCTATATCAATATTATAATTGAGAAAATATTGTGGACAACATTAACACCCATTAAATTTTAAATGAAAGAATAAGTTAAACATTATAATAACTAAAATACTTTTATTGAATAATTTTATGAATGCAGTACCGCCACTTATGTATGCTTCTATTGTAAGTATCATTTCCTTAAAATGTATAATTTTATTTGTAGTTGTATACTTAAATGTCTCAGTATTTAATCAAGAAAATGTAAATAGGATAACCAAAACCTTTTGTCATGGGTGATTGTATTGTATGTATTATTTTTTTAAAGAAAAAAGAATAAAACTTTATTTAAAAAAAAAAACTAGAAAATGAAGTTTGTAATTGTGCCCCCTACCCACAAGAATTAAGAGGCTCCATTTCCAAAAAGCCCTGACCCAATTCAGTCACTAGCCCAACCTGTTACTCTTTCCATTTGGACCACATTTGCATTTGCCAACCAAAATACAATCAAGTATCAATATTTTATTACCTACCTAATAGGGTACTATCTTTATAGAATTTGTATATCCTAAAAATCTAAAATATAACATAAAAAATTATAAGATATAAAATAATATATATTTTAATAGTGCATATAAAGTAGGGTTTGGTCATTAAAATGTATCTAACTTGTCACGTTTTGTTATTGTATGTATCAAACTTTAAAAGTTTCTATTGTGTATCAAACTTAGAATTTGTTATTATTATGTGTATATTGATTACATAAAAGAGTAAAAATGTATCAGTTTAGTACATCCAATAGAAACTTTAATACATACAGTAACGACAGATTAAATATTCGATACACACGATAGAAAATTTTAAAATACGATGCACACAATAGCAAAATGTGACAAGTTGGATACATTTTGATGAACTAAACCCTGTAAAGTAATACAACAAGATCAACACAAGTGTCAAAAACAATGGAGAAAATAAGAAAAATGAACTAGTAGATTTCACATGTCATCTTATAATAAGTAAAAGTATAAAGTATGAAGAAATAGTAGAATGATATATCAATTTTCCTCTCATTTACATCCCTTGGTTCTAACCAGACTCAAGAGATGAGAACATAATTTCGTTAGTACGATGTAACTAAGTATGACAAAAAAGAAAAAGACTAAAGATAAGAAGGCCTTTTCAAATGTACACTTATTTTATTTATTTATTTTCATTTCTTAACCAAAGAAAGTTCTGGCACTCTGGCTACAGCCAGCCAGCTTGCTTGAACCACTCGAGCCATGTGATTGGGGTTTCACACATAACCTAAACAGTTGGTAAGACTTCTCTCCAATCTCTTACATTCCTAGTGCTAGTGGGCTAGTTGTAGAAGTAGGGAGATTAATGTGGTGCATGAGATTATTTTTTATAATATGAACAGAATAAAATTACCTTTTAAAAGTATGGGTTTATTTAAATGTGAAATGTGATTTTTTTTAAGATCTCCTGAAAATATATTGGAGACAATGAAGCTTTTATTTTTTTATTAATAAAAGTGTGTATTTTTTAATTATTGTCTGAAATATAAATGCAGAATTTAAAGTCAATACCTATAAATATATTATTGACAAGAAATAAATATTAATGTGAGGATATAAAAAATGGAAAGAGTGGCAAAAGCATGTGAAGGAAGATAGATAATTATCACATAAGCATGGAGTGATGGTGCTGCTCCCCCACACCATTTCCAGCCCTTTTCTGTTTAGATTTTCTTCTTCCATAAAGGTTGTTTACATCATATCAATCTTGCGTTTGGGATTCTTTAGATCTGAGCCGACCATTTATTAAGAATCAACACACATACAATGTTCAGATGGTTCGGTTGTTCGTGGCAGGAGCTAGGGTCGAACCCCGGACCTATTTCTTCCAAGAGTCATCCCCAGACCTACCAAGCAGCTTATACCCTAGGGACTATACCACTAGGTCAAGGCATCAGTAAATTTTGTTCTTCAGATTTTAATTACTACAAAAATATTATTGATGTTTAGAATAAACAAATAAAGATTTTTAATGATGTATCCAAGGTAAATTATCGACTTAACTCGATGTACATATATAGGTAAACAATTAAAATCGTTTTCACTATGTTCTCGAGTTTTTTTTAGCAAATGACGAGCGAAAACACATGTATATCATGCCTTAGTATATGAAGAAATGGAAAAAGATCTTTGTGTAAATAGTTATATACTTACATATATGCTAGATTCTTTTAACAAAGATGATTAGAAGTCATAGTTATGACATGTTTTGGTAGTGCTATAATTATTTTGTATGGCCCATGTAGATTCTATATGTGGACACGTTGGAAAACTTTATCCCAATGTTTTATTAGTTTATGAATTTAATCTAGTCCACCATTGTTAAGCCCAAATCAATAAATTAAAGCCGAATTTTAAATCAAGATTAATTTTTTAAAGAAAAAGTTCCCTAAAAAAGCAAGATCAAGTGATCCATTAATGTTACATTCTCGAGTTTAAGAAAAAAAGGAAGAAGAAAAGGGAAACGAGAATTATTTCATTCCAGATCTCCTCATTTAAAAAAAAATGAAAATGAAATAAGTCTAAGTTTTCCCTTCAAATCTCTCGATTTCTCCTTTATCTTTTTTTAAATAAAAAATTCGAGAACACCTATAATTTTTCTTACTCCCAAATTCTTTTTTTTCCTTCCTAAGTCGGACATGTAATGTTGGTTTTGAATTTGAATCCGTCACTGCTTAATTAAAAGAAAGAATGATCATGAATAAATAGCAAGTACATGACTGAAGATTACACTACTAGTTTACTAATGTCGACACCCTTTAAGACAATTTGGGGTGATTTCTCGGTCATTGACTAGCCACAAATGTGGAGATCGCCGATCGTGGATATTGGAACAATGGAACCTCGAATACTACAAGTGAACAATGGAACTTCGAAGACTAAACAAGAGTCGAAGAGGCCAAACCGTTGAAATGAAGAATGAGAGTACAAGACTACTGATTGTCGAAGTGGGGATGGGAATATGGAGAGAACATGGGGAGGGGTTAGGACTTATGGATTAGGGTAATTAGATTATGATTTGGGCCTGGGGCTATAAGGAGTTTTGACATTTTTACATGTATATGTACCATATTACCCTTAGATGAACCTTAAGTTCGCTTTTACTATATTCAGTTCGGTTATTCCGATTGGTTTTAAACCCTAAAGAACCAAACTCAGTTTTTCAAATTTTGAAAACCAAAACCATCGGTTTCGACATTTGTTCGGTTTCAGTTTTTTTTGTTCACCCCTAGATTCCTATAAATCGCATTACAAGGGATCAATCTAGACAAATTAAAGTTCTAAATAGTCACCCGCAAGCTATTAATCTCATTCATTTAGGAATTGTCACTAGTTGGTATTTCGTCACTAAGCTCAAATTATGCCACTTTCTCAAGTTTTTGTGTTTGGTAACCATTTCTTGAGTTTGGATGAAATTATTTGATCCCTTCCTTTTCTTTATTTTTAGCCGGTTTATTGATATAGTAAATATATATATAATATTCACACACACATATATATACATATATATATATATATATCAAAATTTACCTAAAACACTATTTAAATTATATAAAACGTTTTGTCATTGACAAAATTAAATATATGACAAAGTTTATGTACAAACTCATCCCAATCATAACATTTTAGTAAAATGGAGGATGTTGAAATGATTGATACAAAAATGGAGGATCATTTTATATATTAATTTGTGGTTATATATCAATTTTCGATAGAAAACTTGAAAGCTGTGTAATGTTGCTTTCCCCAATAAAGAAAAGAGACAAACTCGTCATCTTTGAAATAACCTAATTAAAATTGAAGTGTGAGAATGGCTAAGGAAATTACATTTAACGACACACACATACATATATATATATATATATATATATATATATATATATATATATATATATATATATATATAATAACATAGAGTATTATATTATATATATTAAGATAGAGCAAGAGGGCCACTAATTTGTGGGATTAAAAGTGGAGGTTGGATTAGCATCATGTGTACACTTTCCCTATCTTTAGTTTTGTTGAACTCCATTTTCAAGATTAATGGAGATTTGTGTAAAGAAGTTGATAGCTATTTTATTTTATTTTTATTAACTGGGTTATTTAAATCTCTATAAATGTGGCTTTTAGTAGACACTTCTTTATTTGATTAATAATTTGTATTTAATTTCTTATAGACTAAATATTAATTTGAATTTACTTGATTTTCTTTAAAACATTATTTATAAAAGTATTAATTATTAAAATTGTATATTCAATTGATTTCATTAATTTGGTTAACTGTTTTCATCTAGTATAAGGCCTAAAATAATAAAATTAAACTTTTAGTATTAATAAACTAAGACATTACTACATACTCTATAATATGGTATAGATTATTCACGGTGTTTTTAACATTACTTTACAATTTGTTTGAATTGCAAAAAATAATATATATTGAGCAAATAATAAGAAAACGGGAAGTCATTCCTTTTTAAAAGTGATTAATTTAAGTAATTAACATAATAATTTCTCGTAATTTTCACTAATATTTAAAGGTGTTTAGAAATACCTTTTGAAATTGAATTTAGTTTTGGTGATTTCTAAGCGTTAAAGGAGTATTTTGTATTGTATTTTGAGAACATTATTGTGTGTTTTTTCCTACAATGTGAACTGCAATAACATGTCACATTCAAGTGACTAGTACAACATTCATATGTTCTTCGTTCGTTCTTCGCTTTATGACCCTAAACACAATATTTGAGCATGAAAATAAGAAACCTACAACGGGAAAAATTGTATGATTTAATGGTTTCTTGATCGAACCCATGAATCAATTGCAAATTTAGAAATGGGCATTCGAAATGTTTGAAACCACAAAACCCACATCCGAAATGGTTTGAAATCAAAAAAGAAGAAGAAGTCGATTAGATGGAAACAAAAGCAAAAAATATGAATCATTTACATCTCTTTTGTTGATAATGATTGATGGAAACAAATCTAGAAACAGACCACGAAAAACACAAATCAATTATGTACCCTAAGATCACAGAAACATACCAAACCGATTCTGGTTTGGCAAAAACAATTATGAACCCTAATGTGAACACAAATCTTAGATCTAATCTTGTAAAATCGATCTGACTTCATACCAAAAATCAATTCATTTTCAACATCATGTGTCAAACAACAACAACATGAACAATCGCTTTTAGAAGATTGCAAATCAAATCTTTAATATAGTGTTCCCATGAACAAGTAATATTTTATGAACACATCACAATCTTACGAACCCTAACAAGATCGCATATCATTTCCAGGTCCATTTCTAGAACAAGATCGATTTGAATAACAAAGGTTTGGATTGACCCATTCATAGTTAAGAACCCTAATCACGACGCAATGAATAATCGATCTAGTTTGATTACACAAACAATTAAGAACCCTAATCCATTTCTAGGTGGGTGAATGTGATTAAGAACCCAAATATGTTATGTAAAATCTAGATATGCTTTAAATCTAAAAGATCTTGACCTTTTAACAATTTTTTTTGTTAAACTCATGGGTTTGATTCTTGTTTCAAATTGAAATCTCATATATGTTTTTTTTTTGCCAAGTTTGGGAATTTTCGTCAGAATCTGGAAAAATCCTTGTTGGAAACTAGTTGCATATCACATTGCGTACAATGACACCTTTGGGGAGTTGATTATTATTTGAGACAAATTTAAGTTCGATGTATGCTATGCTATATTTTTCAAAGTTAATCGCATTTTGGCACAATAAATCCTTTTAAAAACATCATTTTCTAAATGTAAAGTAATGGTCAAATTGCATAAAAATATAATGAATTGTATCTTAATTATCATTATATAAAGTGATCGAGAAGTTTGCTTCAAGGTTAGGGTTGCGGGAGGGATTTGGAGGGCGTTTAACTCCAACAAAATCAGTCTTATCCAACTTTCCAATTGTATTATTTCTCTGTGCTTCGTGCAACGATTGGTATTCTTTGTGCCTTAGAGAGAGTGAGGAAAATTTTATCTTGGGGAAGGGATCTTAAAAACAGGAAAATTTTCTAGGTCAAATGAGATTCTACTTTATAATAAATTGAAGAGGTGTGGGCTTAATATTAAGGATTTGAACTCTTATCATTTGAGGTAATTAGGAAAGTGATGGTGGAAATTCAAAGTGGAGCGGGGGACCTTTTGGGCTCAAGTCATTAAAAGCATTTATGGCGATTCGGGTGGGTTGGAAAATATAATCGGGGGTTAACGAACTTGGTACATTGGGTTTAACCTATTGTCTTTTTTTCAAAATCAAGTTGGGTAATGGGCTATCAACTCGCTTTTGGTTGGACTCGTGGTTGGGTAATTTAAATTAAAGGAACTTTATCTAAGAATTACCACAGATTTTTCAATAAACAGATTCTTTTGGACAACTGGGTACTTGGGTGGATCATCAATGGGCGTGGAATTCTGATTCATTTGGAAGGTTTAAAGGTCGGTTGGATGAGGAAGTCCAATCCTTGTTGAATGAACTATCTTAGGTGTCACCACAACATGTGCCCAATTGCTGGTCATGGTTATTAGGGGAGAATGATAAATATTCGGTTAAAGATGTTCTTATTCTGATAAACGATATGAAGACCTTAGAAACGGAACAACAATTCAAGACTTACTTAGAGACGGAACATCAATTGAAGACTTATTGGTCATCTTTGGTACCGATGAAGGTGATTGTTTTCTCATAGAGGGTGGACAAATATCGTCTACCCCTAACTAATTTAGTAGAGAAAGGCATCGATGTACCATTTGTTTTATGTCCTAGATGTTTGGAAGCGGCGAAAACCAAATCAAGCACTATTAAATTGCAAAAAGGTGACATGCAACGGTGTGGTTGTCTTTCTTCAAATGGTGGGGTTATATCTTTATAGTAGCGGAAGTGAAAATTTTGGAATTATGAAACTAATTTTTGAGAGGGTGAGAAAGAGCATTAAGGGAGAGTAATGGAGAGTAAATGAGTTGTGAAGATCTAATGGTGTTTATGAAGATGGAATTCAAAAGAAGAGGAGAGTAAAACGTGTTTTGACTTAAAAAATCAGTATTTGTAGTTGATCAACATATGAGGCCGGTTTTTAAGTGAAACAAATCTCTATTTCATTAAGTATAAACTAGAATTTACTTAAGAACCAATTAGAGTCCAATCTTTATGTCTAAACTAATGTTTTATTAGCATTTCTCCTATATAAACAATTTTTTTTATTAAATGTTTGTCTATGTTTATAGTTCTTGAAGACCAATAATATAGAAGTGAATACTACCACTCAAGAGTTTTGGATCGGTTATCTTCTTTAACTCCTCTTATGAGCTATATTAATTCATCTTCTAATCCGAATGAATAATTATTATGATGCTCAATTGATCATTATGGGAGTTTACATGTCTAATTCTCCACAATTTTTTTTTGAAAGCTAAGTAAATACTATTACCAAATGGCAAAAGCCAAAAAGAAACAAACTACAACAATCAAAACGATAAACAAACAACAGAGACAAGCACTAAAAATTGCACCAATCGAAATCTAAACCGCCGTTATAGACAAAATATGGAAACTCCAATATCATGTGAGAGTATATTTTAACCTCTAGGAGAAGATATCCAATCTGTCTAAGGAAGAAAACCCCTATTTGATCTGCATGAAATCCACCTGTAGATACAAACCTGGAAATCAAACAAGACATCCTTCAAGTTGCATTTTTCTTGACTGAATACCGGTTCTTTTATGGCTTCATAGAAGGTACATTATGTACCAAATTGTTGCCTTCAATTCTTTCTTTCTCCTCGTATTTGCTCTCGGATCATTTGCTACATGGTGGAAGAAAAGTTTTTGCATGGGCTTAATTGTAAATTAAAACAGTGATGTAGTATTAAAATTCGTCTTTTACCCCTTCTGCGAAGCCGAACTAGAAAAACACCCAACACTATCTCATTAGCTGCTACAAGGTTAGCCATTTAAAAAAAACAATCATTTAAAAAAATTAACCAAAGGACTTATAGTCTGACGGTATCTTATGTTTAAATTTCCCATAAAATTATGAGTCCAAGTCCTATTATAGATAAAAATAATGTAAATTTAGGATTAAGTTAGTGTTGTATATTTAACCGTTAAAAAAATAATCAAGTAAACCATTGAGGTAACATGATGAAGTAGCTATATCATTTCAAGTAAATATATTATGTTACATTGACTTATGAAATTAAATGAATAAAGATATTTCGACATTAGTGTATCCTTAATAATTAATATATATATATATATATTTTCAATATTAATATAATCTTTGGGAAAATCCTTTTAAAAACTATTTTAAAGAATTCCACCCATTTAAAAACACAACCCACCCAGTTGTACGGTTTTAGATGTTATCTCTATAAGCATTATTTTATATTTTTATCATTGCATCAATGTTCATAAAAGCAACTTCAAATATTATTTATATCTAAGATTTTCGTTCATTGTGTTTTAAGACGGAATACTTATTTGCTTTATTTAATTTATTATTTTTGAGGTGAAATGAATCATTGTTGCTTTTTCGTTTTATTCAACACAGTTTTTATTAAAAGACGGTAGTTAAATACGTTGAATTGTTCTATTTAGTAGTAAACAAATAGCCTCAGAATATCTTAATAGTTGTTTGGTCATTTTTAGAAGGGCAAAAGCCAAAATGCATGCAAATACAACGATCTTTGGGTGTGTTTGATGAAAGTAGCTGGTAGCTGATAGTTGAAAGTTGGTAGCTATATCTCTTATTTGTATATATGTTTGACAAAATAGCTGGTAGCTGCAGCTTGATGTAAATGGCAAAAAAGGACAAATAAAAAATAGAAGGAATTGTAAAACAATTAAAGAGGGTATTTAGGTAATTTTGTATATAAAAAGCTTACAACTAGTTTTAAAAGCTATTTCAAGAAGTTTTTTATTTTGAAGTTTTTTGTTTAAAAAAAAGCTTCCAGTTTTTTAATCCGAACAAGACTTGTAGCTTTTTATTTTAAAACAAAAATCTACCAGATCCAAAAAAGCAAAAGCTACATACTTAACACACCCTTTGTCAAAACCAACTTTATTTTATACTTAAATATACGACTAATTTTCAATTTTGTATGCAACCACTTACCTTCTTAGCCAGTTACAACTTACAAGTAAATTGTTTAATTTTTTTATTTTATAAGTTCTTGTGTTCTTGACATATCTTTTAATGTTTTTCGTACGTCAAGATTTGTACTCATAAAACAAAACAAAATCCATAAATCACAAACTAAATTATGAAAAAAGATTACAAAAAAATCTATTTTAGCATTGTTTAAAATTCAATATAAATTTTTTAAAAGTGATATTTTGAAAAATAGTTTTGTCGATAAAAAGTTTTTAAGTTTTTTTTAAGAAAAGTGGCAGGGTTTTTATTTTATAAGAAAAAAAAACATGTTAAATTATGTGTTAGGAATTGAAATTTGGTAGATTTTTATCTTTATGCGTGTGTGTATATATATATAATATTATATTATATAAAATTCGCTCTAGAAAATCTAGATTATTTTATAATTCCGAATTGTACTAAAAAAACATCATTTTAATGATATTTTATATAATAAAAATTACCTCTCTTCATACAAGCAACCATCACATGACATTTGTGATGTTACATTTGTTTAAGCCACTATCTTTTTTTAATAAAATGCTCTTGTCACATTTCTTTTTAAAAATCTACCCAAACCCTCTTTTTAAGTTTTTTTTCCTAAAATAAACACGCATAGCCCGTCGTTCAAACAAGACTAAAAGCTTTTATTTATAAAACAAAAAACTTCTAGCTCCAAATACTTCGATAGCACAAACAAAATAATACCCTAATTCATTCATCCCTTTGCTAGTGGGTTACAACTCCATCATATGGTTGAGTTTTTAACTCATTTGAAAGTCATATTCATTGGCTTGATGGTGTAGAACATGTTAATTTAAGCCTGTACTAAAGTTGAATTTTTTGGTATTATTAGGCCTCATTACACCCCACCTAACCTAATGCTATTATGTATTAAAGGACAGAATCTTTAGATAAATGCAACCTCTATACTGACTGCTTCTACACCAAACAAAATTATCTTGGAGTTTGAGGGTGTTGTTGAACCACCACCTTCACACCAACCCATTATTCAGTTGTACTTTCTGCTTTTATAGTTGTACCTCTTTTAGTTAGGTTCTTATAAAATCTAACTCATGGATTTTTTTTACAATGTACATGTGCTTCTTATGGAATCATTAGATCCTTTTTATTAGTTTTTAATATTCCTTATTTCTCATCATGTTGTTTGATCATCCCCTAAACTTGTACGCTCTTTTTTCGTATATAATAATCATGACTTTTATGTTCCTACAAACTTAGAAACTATATTTCTCAACCACATGTTTAAGGGTATTATGCTTAATACGTATACGTTTTGTTGTGTATGACAAATAAGTTTTGTATACAATTCGTCTTTCGAGAAATAAAGGTGTTCCTTCCTCTTTGAGATTGAGGATTCAAGTCCCGTCATATACATTTGAATGGCGATGTTCTCATCTTTTCAGCAGATTAATTTGAGTCGGCAACCTTTGATGAAAAATCCTTCAAGCAAGGATGTTTAATCTAGATGGCACACGTTTGATCCACGTGAACATTTGCGGCAGCCGATTTTTAAGGCGAAATCGTCATAAGCTGCAATGATGCAGCTGAGTAGGCACCAGAAGTTTCTAAAGCCCAAGTTCAAGTTGTTAGTTTAATCAATGTCATAATTTTTAGTAAACATTATTCATAATGTTTGATTATACAATTTTAATATCGGACAAAAAATTGCAATTCTACAAAGTCCAAGTTAATATGAAAGTAAAAAGTTTACTAAAATAATTATTAGAATATAAAATTGTATGATCATAAAGTTTGATAATAAGAAGTGATTTCTTATGACCGAATATGGTAAATGCAAAAAAAGATTTAAACCTCAAATAAATATCGATCTTAGGATATAACAGGACAAATAAGTTTTATAAAGAAAATAATTTGATTTAAAAAGATATGAAAAAGAGGAACTAGAGAAATAGAGCTTTATATATAAATCTATTTTCTTTTTTGTTATTTATTGTGAGCAAAGAACATTTCTTTATTGTAACCACCTTCTTGGTGTTGAGAGTTTGTTGTTTAGTTGTTTCCTCAACCACATTCTTGTTGTTTGCTTCATATACTCCTCCCTTTTTCTGACCCGTTACGGCTTACGAGCCTCCAACTCCCAAGCTTTGCCATAAAGGGCATCCTGATATGCGGTGCCCAGGTTTATGGCACTTATAACAAATATTCTCCTTATACCTGCAATAATGTGTTTGATGCCCCTTATTTCCACACCTGCCACATTTAAGTAAATCCCAACTTTTCGGTTTCTGGGATGTATCAACTCATGGATTGCTCCCCGATCCACCATCACCTTGAAGGTATTCATTTGGCAAAAACAAGTAGCAACGGAAGCAATGTGTATAACAAAATTTAAAGCCAAACAAACGAATACACTCCCATGGACCAAAATCTAAGCATGAACTTGCAACTAAGATAAACAAGATGAGAAGAAAAGATTATACCTCAATGCAAATCAATGATCTTTTCTTGTCAAGCTCCAAGAATCCAAAGAAGGACTCCTCTAGTGTAGTCCACCCTAAGCTACCTTGATTCCCAAATGCTAGTAGGTTGGTGTATACACTAAAACAACAATCAAGTATGTGTTTCTTGCTTCTTGTGCATCAAGAACACCAAGAACAAGATGAATAAGAGAGAGAGAGTTCTAGTATCAACCAAGAGACAACGAACAAGCCAAAAGCCTCTACAAGAGCAGAGAATTCGTTGTCCCTTTGTCTACCACAATTATTGAAGTTAACAACATTAAACCAAGTGTTTAAGGCTGTTAATGCTGCTGTTACAGCGGACGTACACGGCCCGTGTTGATCAACACGGCCGTGTAGGCCCAAAGTCCACGGCCCCGATTGGGCTAAGACGGCCCGTGTCTAATAGGCACAACACGGCCCGTGTAGGCCCAAACTACACGACCTTGAACTGGGCCAATACGCCTCGTGTATGTTGGACTGGACACGGCCCGTGTTCAAGAACACGGCCCGTGTACCATCCTGCCAAAACCCATTTTGGCCTTTTCCTCTCTTTTGCTTGATCGTGTTGCCGGAATCAATACTTGGTGTGTGACCCAATAGGCCTATACCTCATCGGTAGTGTCATTAACTCGTTCGTGTCAGCGGGCATATTCCAACACACCCCTCCTATAACTCGTTGACTGATCAAACTTCCTCTTTTCTCCTCCCCAGTGTGGCTGTGACTGAGGTTTCAGTTTCTACCTGTAATCATCCTCAACCTGTCAAGCAATATCAAAGGCCGCATCCGGTGTTGTTTCAAACCTCACAGCAGCTCGGTACTCAATGGGTAAAGCATTGGCAAATTTAGTGATCTTTGCCCTTTCATTGGGTAGAAGTTGAGCAACAAACCTCATTTTGTTAGAAAACTTGGTAATAAGATCCTCCACGGGTTTATCACCCTTCTGTAGAGCGCTGAAATCATCTTCCATTTGTTGCATATCATAGTCAGAGTAGTACTTACCCCTGATCTTTTCCTTGAATCCATCCCAGCTCAAGGTTTCTAGAGTATCTGGTGGTGTAACAACAATAACAGTATCCCATCAAGCAAGTGCACGCCCTCAAAACATCCGTTTAGCGTACATTACCTTATTGTTCTCCTCACATTCACTAGAGTCAAAGGCATTCTGCATTTCCCGGATCCAAGATTCCACAGTTGTAGGATCATTAGTGCCAGCAAAAGTAGGAGGCTGACAACTCAGAAAGATTTTGCACCTAGAAGGCTTCTGAAACTCTCTAGCAACATATAACGACTCTCGCTCATTTACTTGCTGCAATTGAGCCTCCCGTCGTAGAATATACGCATCTTTATCCTTATTACTCGAGGAACCAACCATCTAAGTTAACTTTCTTCTCTCTATATATATATACACACTAGCAAGGTACCCGCGCAATGCTGCGACGGCAAATAGTTTCTATTTTACATCATGTTGCTTTTAAAAATGTAATAATATGTTGCTTTTAAATAGATAAAAAGTTAAAGTAAATTAGGAGAGAGAATGAAATGGTTAAAAAGGGGTATTTTAAAAGTTAAAGTAAATTAGGAGATAGAATGAAATGGTTAAAAAGGGGTATTTTAAAAGTTAAAGTAAATTGAGAGAGAGAATGAAATGGTTAAAAAGGGTATTTTAGTACATTCAAGTTACTTAAAAATATCAAAGAAAGACACTTAGTATATATCATATAACTTGCTAACTTATTGATACTTGTATTATTCTAACACATAACAATTCATATATATCACTCATCACACCCTAACTGTAACATCCTCGATTTAGGCCTAGTTGTATTTAAGTATATATGTGTTTGAAAGTCGAGTAAAATAGTAGTAAAGTATGCACGTCTATTGTTACGTGCTTAATTGTTATGTGTTTTAAGTAAATATATGAAACACAAAAGTAGTAGTAACATAAATAAGATGATTAATATATGAATGATTTTAAGTGAGGATTCCAGAAATATCCCCGTTAGTTAAAACGGGTAATCGTAAGTCAAGTTGTAAGTTGAAAAGGGAAACAAAATACCCCCTTGTTGCCAGGCTTAAACCAAAGGCGGTTTATGCCTTTGAAGTATCACGTTTAGGTGTTTGTGTTCAAACACAAACAAAGACAACTCTTTTCTCTCTACAAGCTTGTTCTTGGAAGTTCTTTGAAGGTTTTCTTGTGTACAACTGATTCCAAGCAAGATAGAGGTCCTTCTTGTTGTCATCTTCTTCATCATCTTCACCATCTTGTTCTTCATTTGGTAAGAAGTTTTACTAAGTGGGTTTTTGATGTTAACAAGTTGAACCTCAAATTAAGTTATCAAATTGAAGTTAACTGATCTCTATATCAGTTATAAGTTGATTAGAAATAAATTGATAAATCAAAATTGTGTTTTGATGAAGTTCTTGAAAATTGAATAAAATGGGTTAAATGGATGATTTTAATCCCAAATCCTGTATAAGTTGTTATGATTAATAAAAGAGATGTTTTTTGGGATCATATGAATGTTTTCTAAGATGTACAAATGTTGAAAATAATTTAGAAACTCGATTTTTGAGGTTTGAAAATGTAACGGTCGGAACAGGGGATGTTGTAGCCGACCTGTTCTTGAACAGGTTTGCTTGCGGGTGCAAGGCCCTCCCTTGCGGCCGCAAGGAGCCTAAATCTGATGCATTGGATGTCAAAATCTGATACCTTAAGTTGTAAATCCGATGGTGCTTGCGAGCGCAAGGCCCCACCCTTGCGGCCGTAAGCAGTGTCGGAATCCGATAAATAGTGTCGGAAATCCTAAAAGTATTGAAATCCGATTGAAAGTATCGGAATCCGATGGAAGTGTCGGAATCCGATAGTTATATCGGATTTGTTGTGCTTACGGGCGCAAGCGTGATTGCTTGCGGGCGCAAGCATTGGTGCTTGCGGCCGCAAGGGGGTGTCTTTCTGTAAACGACTCAAAGATTGTTAAGACTTTGTTTATATGTCTATGGTTCCTTTAAGGGTTCCTGATCTTGTCGTGTCTCGCTTATGCGAATGATTAATGTAAGTAATGACGTTTCTAGGTGAACTTGTCGAGTTAGTGGAGTCAAATCAGATATCTGTACGTAGTAGACTACTCAGGTGAGTGCCTACTTTCATAAGACTCAGTAGAGTAAGTCTTGCATGCTAAGATGACTGTGTGAATGTGCATGAGTGCGTATGTTTGTCTAACCTGTCTATGCAGGTATGCTTAAGAAAATGAGTGTAAGTTTCTGAATGATGTTATGATTGCTTGTAAGATGTGTAATAGGTGCATGCCAGCGGGTCCAGATTGGAATCGCTTAGTTAATATCTGATGATGTGCGTGAATGATGAACTGTATGATGATGCATGTGAAAGTATGAATGAATGATTGCATGATGGATCCCTATGGGATCCTATGTACGATATATGATGATATATGACGAAAATGGATCCCTGTGGGATCAAATGTACGTTTATGTGTATGTGCACGGTCTGCAGACCATCTGACATTTGATATCTGACACATGGTTATGGTCAGCCGGTTAGCTGGATCCCAACAGGACTTCGGTCATTTCGGGATTTAACGGTGACTCGGGGTGCATCTCGGGTCGAGGTTCTGCAGAACCGCCGTGCCTTAACGTGAGTGGTAATCAGCCGGTTGTAGCTGGATTACTTGAGGAGTCTTTGGCTCCGTGAACGATGCTTGGTGGACTGCTTTATGCTCCCCCACCAGCGCGGATGGTTGTGTCTGATCCCCCGGTCTGAGTTGTTGAGCAGGACAGACTCCCCTGCAAGATATGTGTAACGCCCCAAAATCTTAAATAAAGTAAAACTCTGATAATAAAAGTATTTTAGAAATAAAAGGAGTTTACACAAAGCGGAAGCTAAAGCTATCACTGAACCCTCTAGTTCAGTTACAAAAGTAGTACTAAATATTTACAACCAAGATTTGTTTTCACAAAATACAACCAGGCGTTAGTTTTCAAAATACAAATTTACTCCCAAATCACAACCTCTGTCAAACTGCGGTCTTGCCCTTGGAGGAATCACGCCCTGCAAACAACAGTAAGTAGTATCTGATAAGCCACAAGGCTTAGTGAGAAAACTAAACTGTAAATCATATAAGCATGCGCATACACATATACGAATGCTGTAACAGTTCTTATGGATACGGTACTGCACCATCTTAGCATCCGCCAAGAAGGCTAAAATGCTGCCCGTAGCAACTACTGCACAAAGCAGCGTGCTACAGCTCTCTCTCTCTCTCTCTGGTGATCCTCTGATCAATAATATATCACATTGCAATGTACCACATACATATCACAGATATGAATTAGAGTTCAGAAAACTCACCTCAGCAACTAGTATCACACAGATATAAGCCAGATAACTCAGTACACGTCAAACAGTAATCCCTACAATTATAATCATATAATCAAGAGATGTACTAATCAACACTTAACAAATAAAACAAGGCAGGGGACCTACACGGGCCGTGTACCCCTACACGGGCCGTGTCTCAAGCACTCTACACGACCACACCTGGCCACATGGCCAATGTTGTCCACGTCACCTTCACGGGCCGTGTTATGTACACGGGCCGTGTATACTACACACTACACGACCATGTCTCATCTACATGGACGGTGTTGACAACTCACCTACACGGGCCGTGTGTCTTCACACGGGCCGTGTACCTCAATCTCTACACGACCATGTATACCAACATGGCCCTGTGACCGCCTTCTACACTACACTGTGTACCGCTACACGGGCCGTGTACTCTACAGACCAGCCGACTGTTCTTCAAAACAGTCGGTGTTCTTGACCAAAAACTCGACCAAACTCAAATAAAACTCGACTGGGATGTCTTCCTACACCCCCAAACAGTATGTAAACTGACCATAACAATAAATAAGCTAGAACTATGATTCACCAAGAATCAAACATTAAAAACCCACTAAACTCATCAAGAACAACCAACAAAGAGAGCTTACCTCAATTTGTTCTAGCTAGGAAAGGTTGGAACCACTTGAACTCTGCTATCTCTTGCTCAAAAACCCAAAGAAGTTCTGTTCTCTCTTTCTCTCGTTGCAACAGATGAAGTAAAATGGTAGGTTTGACTCCTCAAAGTCAAATTTGCCAATATATATACATATCTTTCAAAAATGGCACAAATAGCCCCTGGACTTTCCTAGTTCCAGAAATTACAACACAAGTCCCCCAAGTTTCTAAACACCTCCTAATCTCAATTAGGCAATACCAAAGCGCGTTAAGTCAAAATGTTACTAATCACAGAAATTTCCGAAACTTGGGTGTTACAACTCTTCCCCACTTGAAAACGATTTCGTCCCCGAAATCAACTGCTGAAGAGTTCTGGGTAATTACGTATCATCTCACTCTCTGGTTCCCAAGTATAATCCGACCCTTTTCGGTGTCTCCATTGCACTTTAACCAACACAATCTGTTTATTATGTAAAGCTTTAACTTTTCTTTCCAGTATAGCAACAGGTTGCTCAACATAATTCAATTTATCATCAACGCATAGATCCTCCAGTGGCACAAATGCAAACTCGTCTGCTAAACATTTCCGAAGATGAGACACGTGGAAGGTATTGTGTATCTTGGATAACTCTTCTGGTAATTCCAGTCTGTAAGCAACTTTCCCCACACGAGCACTAACTCTGAACGGTCCAATAAACCTTGGACCCAGTTTACCTCTCTTTCTGAATCTAATAACCCCCTTCCACGGTGACACCTTTAACAGTACATAATCACCCGCTTGGAACTCTAGTGGTGATCTTCTTTTATCCGCGTAACATTTTTGTCTGCTCTGAGCTGCGAGCAATCTATCTTTGATCTGTTGAATCTGCTTTGTCGTATGCTGTACCACCTCAGTACTTCCCAACTCTCTCTGACCCACTTCACCCCAACAAATCGGAGTCCGACACTTTCTACCATACAACATTTCATAAGGCGGCATTCCCAAACTAGAATGATAACTATTATTATAAGAAAACTCCGCAAGCGGTAGATAAGAATCCCAACCCCCTCCAAAATCAATAATACACGCGCGTAGCATATCCTCTAGGGTTTGAATCGTCCTCTCACTTTGACCATCAGTCTGCGGATGAAATGCGGTACTAAGATGAAGCTTAGTCCCCATTTCGCCATGAAATCTATTCCAAAACCTGGAAGTAAATCAAGTATCTCTATCTGACACAATAGACACTGGTACACCATGACGAGATACTATTTCTTTCATATACACCTCTGATAGCTTCTCTGATGAGTAAGTCTCTTTAATAGGAATAAAATGCGCGCTCTTAGTCAATCTATCCACAATTACCCAAATAGCATCGTAGCCTCTATGGGTCTTAGGTAATTTAGTGATTAGATCCATAGTAATATTCTCCCATTTCCAGACCGGTATCTCTAAAGGTTGTAATTTCCCATGCGGATTCTGGTGTTCAGCTTTCACTTGCAGACACGTAAGACACCTCTCTACATGCCTAGCCACATCTCGCTTCATACCTGGCCACCAATACTCTACCTTCAAATCTTTATACATTTTTGTCGCCCCCGGGTGAATAGAAAATTTAGATCTGTGAGCGTCCCTCAAAAGAGTTTCTCTGACTTCTCCGTGATTAGGTATCCACACTCGTCCACAGCATAAGAATAGATCATGACTATCCTTCACAAAATTAGTTACCTGCCCCTTAATCCGCTCTTTGTTGTGATTTTCCTCTTTAACTGCTTCCAGCTGAGCATCTCTTATAACATCCAATAATGGCGTAGTCACCGTCATTCGTAATAACTCATTCTTCCAAAACACCGACCCCGACTTCCTACTCAAAGCATCTGCCACAACATTGGCTTTTCCCGGGTGATAAAGTATCTCACAATCATAATCCTTCAGAAGCTCTAACCACATTCTCTGCCTCATATTAAGATTCTTCTGATCCACAAAATATTTCAGACTTTTGTGATCAGTATAAATAATACACTTCACTCCATACAAATAATGTCTCCAAATCTTCAATGCAAAAACCACTGCTGCTAGCTCCAAATCGTGAGTTGGGTAATTAATCTCATTCGGCTTAAGCTGTTGCGAAGCATAAGCAATCACTCTACCTCTCTGCATCAAAACACATCCCAACCCCAAATAAGAAGCATCACAGAACACAATCATATCTTCCACTCCTTCTGGCAAAGCAAGAATAGGTGCCTCACATAACCTTTGCTTGAGAGTTGAAAATGCAGCCTCTTGTTCATCTCCCCATACAAACTTTGCATCCTTCCTATTTAACTTGGTCAATGGAACGACAGTCTTTGAAAAATTCTGAATGAATCTCCTGTAATAACCTGCTAACCCTAAAAAGCTTCTGATTTCAGTAGGGTTCCTCGGAGGTTCCCACTTCATTACTACATCAACCTTCGCAGGATCAACTTTAATTCCTTCCTTGCTAATCAGATGACCCAAGAATTGCACCTCTTGAATCCAGAATTCACACTTGGAAAATTTAGCATACAACTTCTCTCTTCGTAGCGTCTCCAAAACCTCTTTCAAATGCCTTTCATGCTCTGTCGGGTTTCTTGAATACACGAGAATATCATCAATAAACACAATAACAGATTTATCCAACATCGGACGACAAACTCTATTCATAAGATCCATAAATGTTGCAGGTGCATTTGTAAGACCAAATGGCATAACCACAAACTCAAAATGCACGTACCGCGTCCTAAACGCAGTTTTAGGAATATCTTCCTCCCGCACTTTCAACTGATGATAACCCGACCTTAGATCAATCTTTGAAAACCACGACACCCCTTGCAATTGATCAAACAAATCGTCTATTCTGGGCAAAGGATACTTATTCTTCACAGTCACTTTATTAAGTTCACGGTAATCAATACACATACGAAACGTACCATCTTTCTTCTTTACAAACAAAATGGGAGCGCCCCACGGTGAACTGCTAGGTCTGATAAAACCTTTATCCAACAACTCTTGCAACTGTTTCATCAATTACTGCATCTCTCGCGGTGCAAGTCTGTACGGAGCTCTGGCAATCGGCGCAGCCCCCGGTACCAACTCAACTCTGAACTCTACTTGCCTATCAGGCGGTATTCCAGGCAGATCATCTGGAAAAACATCTGGATACTCACGTACCACTGCCACATCATTCACACTCTCCTGTCTCTTTTCTAATTTCGAATCAACAACATAAGCTAAAAAGGCTGTACACCCATGCTGAAGGTAATTCCGAGCTCTAGTCACGGAACACAAACACATTCTCTTACTTTCTCTATCACCAAAAATTGATAGTTCTTCCCCACTTGGGGCCTGAACTCGAATCAAATTTTGCCCACACAGAATGGTTGCTTGATGACACCTAAGCCAATCCATTCCCACTACCACTTGAAACTCTCTCATAGGCACAGGGATACGCTCAATAGGAAATCTAACAGAGTCTATCTCTAGCACATTATCTCTATACACATCAGTCACGAGTACAGACTTATCATCAGCTATTTCTACCTCGAGAGGGGGACTCAGTTTACTACATACTTGCTTGAAACGTTTATAGAAAGAAACAGATACAAACGACTTGCTAGCACCCGAATCAAATAATACTAAAGCAGGCAGATAATTTACGAGATATGTACCTGCAACCACATCAGGTTTCCTCTGTGCTTCCTCAGCAATTACTTGAAAGGCCCTCCCCTTACTCTTGGAAGTATCCTCTTTCTTTACCTCTTTATTCTCTGTAATCCGTAGTGGTGGTAGAGATGGAGTATTTCTCGATCCAGTTGAACGGTTGGATGCAGTGAGTTGGGGACAATTGGCTTTCTGGTGGCCGGGCTGATAACAGTGAAAACATACACTCAATGAACTGCGACAATCTTTTCCCATATGGCCCAGCTTGCCACATTTAAAACAGTGAATAACATTTGTCTGACAGTTCCCGTAGTGACTCTTCTTACACTTCTGACACACCCTCGGTGCTTCCTTCTTCTCTCCATACTCTACCCTTGGCTTCTTGTTCTGTGGTGTCGATCCTTCCACTGGCCTCTTCTCTTTTACCTGCCTCTCTAACTCTAACTCTCTCGCCCGCGCAGCGTCCATCATGGACTTCAGGGTCTGATGCTTGCTCGAATCAATAAACTCTCTAATACTTGGTTTCAAAACCATCATGTAGCAATACATTTTCATCTTCTCATTGGCTACATAATCAGGACAAAAACGTGCCTTCTCATGAAACTTGGCATTAATCTCTGGTACGGTCTCTGTAGTCTGCTTCAGCTTGTGGAACTCATCAACTATACGGTCAACCTCGGACTGCGGAACAAACTGTTCCGTAGTAATCTCTTTAAACTCTGCCCAGGTCATGGCCTCAATCTGAGTCTCACCCCTCATCTTCTTTTCCAGATCCCACCAATCTTTGGCTGCACCTCTCAACTGGTTTGTAGCAAACCTCACTTTGTTTTCCGGAGCACACGAACACGTATGAAATGCTCCCTCTAACTCTGATAACCACCTCTGACTCACAATCGGATCAGTAGATCCATTAAACAACGGTGGCTGGCACGCAACAAAATCTCTAAAGGTACACCCTTTCGGCGCATCTCTAATAATCACTTGCAGTTGAGAATTAACCCTTTCCTCCCTCCCAGCTAACGTAGCTGCCACTTCCTGTCGTACAGCTTCCCCTGTACTTTCCTTCAGATGATCTACCACTTGGGTAATAATAAACGGTATGGCTTTCTCTAAAGCTTTGTCGATTTCCTCAGCAACAGTCACTCTAGGTTGGGTTTCAGCGAACCCCTGATGCAACTCTGGTGTCTCATCCGCTTGAGTATTATGGGGCACAGGTGGCCTCCTCCTACCACTTGCACTGGTATCTACCCCCTCTCGTCTATTACTAGGACCACCCTCAAGACGATCCGTAGCTCATGACCCTCTAGTATTCACCATCCTGATAGCATAGATAAAGCATTAAGACAACAGGTAGCTTTACCACACCATCCTCTATATCAAACAATCTCAAGTACAAACAATATCTCAGTACACTTATCCTCAGACCCAAAGTAGTTCTATACATACTAAGGCATCTATAATCTCAAGTGCACTACCTGTTACAAGTACCCCTCACCCGATTCACAAGATTCCTCATGATTCCATCAAGTTCTAACATGTATCATGTGTCTGTAATAATATAGGCCCTTATATTATCCATAACACACTACACACGTTTGATCTTAACTTTATCACAAAAAGTCCCGATTCACAGGCTTAGGCCATGTATCACTAGCATATCATATCATATAAGGCATCACGTATCTGACACTAGCATCATCAATATCTCAGGTATCTCTATACCACAAATAGCAACATAAATAGTTAGCATATTCTCAATGCAACACTCTATACCTCCACCAAGCTGCAAGCCTCCAGTTTGACTAAAATCCGCAGAACCATGGTTTAAGTCCAGACGATGCATAACACACCTCCAAAATAGTTAGCATATTCTCAATGCAACACTCTGATACCAAGTTGTAACGCCCCAAAATCTTAAATAAAGTAAAACTCTGATAATAAAAGTATTTTAGAAATAAAAGGAGTTTACACAAAGCGGAAGCTAAAGCTATCATTGAACCCTCTAGTTTAGTTACAAAAGTAGTACTAAATATTTACAACCAAGATTTGTTTTCACAAAATACAACCAGGCGCTAGTTTTCAAAATACATATTTACTCCCAAATCACAACCTCTGTCAAACTGGGGCCTTGCCCTTGGAGGAATCACGTCCTGCAAACAACAGTAAGCAGTATCTGATAAGCCACAAGCCTTAGTGAGAAAACTAAACTGTAAATCATATAAGCATGCGCATACACATATACGAATGCTGTAATATTTCTTATGGATATAGTACTGCACCATCTTAGCATCCGCCAAGAAGGCTAAAATGGTGCCCGTAGCAACTACTGCACAAAGTAGCGTGCTACATCTCTCTCTCTCTGGTGATCCTCTGATCAATAATATATCACATTGCAATGTACCACACACATATCACAGATATGAATTAGAGTTCAGAAAACTCACCTCAACAACTAGTATCACACAGATATAAGCCAGATAACTCAGTACACGTCAAACAATAACCCCTACAATTATAATCATATAATCAAGAGATGTACTAATCAACACTTAACAAATAAAACAAGGCAGGGGACCTGCACGGGCCGTGTACCCCTACACGGGCCGTGTCTCAAGCCCTCTACACGACCACACCTGGCCACATGGCCAGTGTTGTCCACGTCACCTACACGGGCCGTGTACACTACACACTACACGACCATGTCTCATCTACATGGACGGTGTTGACAACTCACCTACACGGGCCGTGTGCCTTCACACGGGCCGTGTACCTCAATCTCTACACGACCATGTATACCAACATGGCCCTGTGACCGCCTTCTACACTACACTGTGTACCGCTACACGGGCCGTGTACTCTACAGACCAGCCGACTGTTCTTCAAAACAGTCGGTGTTCTTGACCAAAAACTCGACCAAACTCAAATAAAACTCGACTGGGATGTCTTCCTACACCCCCAAACAGTATGTAAACTGACCATAACAATAAATAAGCTAGAACTATGATTCACCAAGAATCAAACATTAAAAACCCACTAAACTCATCAAGAACAACCAACAAAGAGAGCTTACCTCAATTTGTTCTAGCTAGGAAAGGTTGGAACCACTTGAACTCTGCTATCTCTTGCTCAAAAACCCAAAGAAGTTCTGTTCTCTCTTTCTCTCGTTGCAACAGATGAAGTAAAATGGTAGGTTTGACTCCTCAAAGTCAAATTTTCCAATATATATACATATCTTTCAAAAATGGCACAAATAGCCCCTGGACTTTCCTAGTTCCAGAAATTACAACACAAGTCCCCCAAGTTTCTAAACACCTCCTAATCTTAATTAGGCAATACCAAAGCGCGTTAAGTCAAAATGTTACTAATCACAGAAATTTCCGAAACTTGGGTGTTACAATATGACTCTTACTGATCTTGTGAGCACACCGCTATGTGTTAAGCTAGCAATGCTTGCTTATGTACGATATGTATGATACGATATGTATGATATGATATGAAATGTATGTTGCATGACTCGCTGTATTGATGCTTATGTTAAGTAAGTACTCACTAGCTAGTGTAGCTAATGGTGCTATGATTTCCCTTTTCAGGTAAAGATTAGATGTCCTGCGAGGCGGGTAGCTTTTGATGTAAATGCCCCTTGTGGGTTGGAACACTTGATTTTGTTATGTAATGTAGTAAGATACATTATGGTCGGTTCCTGTATGTTAGGTAACACCAATGAATGATTTGGAAAGAAAGATAATGTAATTAACTGTTTGTTAATATTAAAAGAAAAACTTCCGCTGCTAAACCTGAATTATCACTAAGGTAACTGTTTTCAGAAGCAGTGTTACACTAACATCGCCTAGGGAACACATAGTAATAATTGAGTATGGGTTTGAGATTGAATACTATTTAAAGTACTCAATTCCCTCAAACCAAGACTCTGATATCAACTTGTAACACCGTCAAAATTCAGAAGCTTATTTTTTATTTAAATCTAAAATCGAGTTTTGAAACTGCGTGGTTACGGTTGTAAATACAAAGTTTTCATAACCTGTTTTATCAAAAATATCTACAGCGGAAACAATTTATATCTAATTTAATATTTACAACCTACGAAATAAGTTGCAACAAAAAAAACCACTGGTGTTACCAGATAGCGGCCAACCATTACAAAATATTAACAAAGTATAATCAAAAGCATAAAAAAGTGTGTTCCCCCATAAACCGGTAGCATAACCAAAGCAGGCAACCATCCTCACCAGTACAAACTAGTTACTTGCGCATGAGAAGGGTACATGAGTGGTTAGCTATAAATAGCTAGTGAATAACAGTTAAGCAGAAGCATCATAACAAAAATATCATATATCTCATATCAACAAGCAAGTCTATCCTAGCTTATTGTGAAGCACCGTTTAGTCAAGAGGAATCACGTCTTGCGAGGTAGCGAACCCGGTTCAGTGATCCTGGGGAAACCGAATACTTCCACTGCGTTGGTGGAGAAGCGGGTAGCGGTCCACCATTACGTTAACGGGAACAATACCCAATTGGGATAAGTGGGAACTTAGAGCACATCATTAAGTTGAGGGACAAAGGTTCTGCAAGAACCAAGATTCGCGATCGTCGAATCACCGCACATCATAGCTGACGATAGAAGGCTCCAACTAGATCTAGACAAGTTGGCCCCAAACATCCAACAAAGTACCGGTACTAACTCACATTGGCCTACAAAAGCCATAGCATAACAAAGTTGTCCTACAAAAGCCATATCATATAAAGTTGGCCTACAAAAGCCATAACATATCAAGTTGGCCTACAAAAGCCATAGCATATCAAGTTGGCCTACAAAAGCCTTTAACATATCATAGTTGGCCAACAAAAGCCTTTAACATATCATATCATAACACAATTGGCCTAATCAAGCTTATAACATGCATATATTGTTGCAGTCTGCTTACTGATACACGTATGCCGGTATCATTGCTAATGAAACACGAGCCTATTGGGTCACACGCCAAGGATTGATCCTGACAGCTCCGTGTGGAAGGAGAAAGTCAAAGAATCAAAAGTGTTTTGATTCGGGGCTTCACGACCGTGAAGGGTGCTCCACGGGTCATGAAGCAAGTTGCCCTTACATTTACTCAACGGCCGCTACGAGTTGTGATGCTCTTGGTCTTCACGGCTCGTGACGAGGTCATGAGGGGTTGTGTAGTGAGAAGCCTGTGAGAGCCCGTAAGGGGTCGTGAAGAGGGTAGCTCAAGTGTCACTCGTGTTTTATTAGACCATTTGGTGGTCCAATCAAATGGTTTGCTTTTAGGCCGACCCTTTGGGGTTTAACACAGTGTATTGAGGCTGGAACCATTAAGCAACCACTATAATTTATCTCCTATACACTACTCTCTCTTGGTACAACATGATAACACACATATACACTAAGTTGGTGATCTTGAGTGGTATTGTGAGTGATGATGGTGCAAGAGGAGACATTGCTTGAGCTGTTCCAGATGGTGGAGTCATGGTACACGTCCACTTGATGGCTCACTAACATTTGGGGATCAGGTGTTCTTGGTGTGGACTAACAATGGAGGAGGAAGCCACATGTTTCCTCAAGTTCATCCCACCACCTTGAAGAACTCGATTTCCAGCCATGTTAAGGATGTACATTTCTGTTCCTTCTTCTTGTTTGAGTTGAAATTCGGTTTTGTAGTGTATTCCACCATTGGGACATGTTGTGGGTTTTGTGCTTGTCTTCGTTTTTGATCTTGCATGCTACTTTATTCTTTTGCTTCCACTGTGTTTGTGCACCCCACATGTTCCAACATATATATTTATATCAAATCTTTGGTTTTTAATATTCATTCAACTATATAACAATCTTATTATTATGATTAGGTTAACCGGTACTCACCTGTAAACTACAACATGCAAATATAGTTTTCTGACTCTTCTTGATCGTCGGGTGCACCTATAACACCATTTCTTACATTTAGACAACAAAACATGCAAAGAACAACTAAAATACTTGAAACAATCCTCTAATGGTGCCCCTAATCCAATTATTAACTTATAACAACAATCCAAACATCGACACGCGTAAGAACAACAAAAAAACAGCATTTTAACCGTTTTGGCCGAACACGTCGCGTTCTGCCTACAGTGGCAAAAAACACAGCTTTGCACAGCAGGTGCAATTCGACCCAAAATAACACCAATTTAACTTTAATAAATTTTCAGTGATTACTAACATCATTTAACATTTGTAGGAGCTTTTTAACATCCATTTCACTCACTTAATTAATTCAAAAACAAATATCTAACTTAAATTAACAAAGAAATGTCCACTTTGACTAATTATTGAAATTCAACAATTCTAACACTTCTAATCCGTAATTCTTACTTAATATGATTTGTGGAAGCTATAGGAACTGAATGAATCAATAAAAATCAGTCCTTGATAGCTATTTCCATTTTTGACTAATTTGAACCATTTCTTGAATTTGAGAAAAACCGATACTTCCAATCCATTATTTGAGTTCCTAACAATCTATATGCGTTGTAGGAACTATTTGAAGCATAAAAATTCAGTTCTAAATGGTCAATTTGAGCTTGACCCGTTTCTTTGACCTAAAACCCAAAAATGAAGAACAAGGAAGAACTAGCACTTACAAGGATGAGGAAGATGATGAAGATGGAATTATGAACAGATTAGCAACTTGAATTTGCAGTTGGAATGATAGCTTGAATGATCTCCCTTTGATTTCTCTTTCAAAAGTGCAAGAACACAATGAAGAAAATGAGGTTGAAGGTTTGTGTATGTGTGTCTGTGTCTACAAAATGAGAACCGACTTGTGGGTTATAATTATCCATAAGTAGGTATTTTGTTCCTCTTTTTAACTTACAACTCAATACTCGTCTACCCGTTTCAACTAGCAAAGATATTTTCGGAATCCTTATCTAAAACTGTTTCATATTTTATTATTATTATTAGTTTTTATAACTTCATTTAATATCTATTTTTTATATTATATATTAATAACTTGAATATATATATATATTTATTTAGTTTATTTAAAATAACTATGTACCAATTCGCACACATCTAGACCCGTTTTGAGGATGTTACAAATACCACCAACCTTAGGCATTAGAGAACCACCAAAGACCATTTACCACCACTAAATCAAAACCCAAATTAGAAAACATAAACTGAAACCCAAATCATAAACCACAAATCGAAACCCAAATCATAACCTAAGATCAAAACCTAAATTAGAATCGCAGACACCCATACGAAACTCACTAGGATCGAAAACTAGCTAGATCAAGGGAACCCATGGATTGGAGAATCACCAGAAACTTAGCACCCAAATCGTAACCCCTAACTGTAAAAAATCAAACCCTAGATCTAAACAGATCCAAAAAAACAAAAGAAAAAAAATTGGAGAAGAAGATTGCCATGGGCGACTGTAGTTGTGGAAATGACGAATAGATGGTGGATATGGTGAACATAAGGTGGAGATGGTGACAGTGGAGAGCAGATAAGACTCCAACATAGAGGGTAGCAATGATGGTGGTTATGGCCTTCTAAGGTGGTGGTGATGCACGTTGTGGTCGTAGTTGGTGATGATGTGGCAAGGTAAGCGATGAGGTGGTTGTGGTTTCTCCAACAACGATGATTGAAGTCCTATAAGTGATAGGAAATGTGTGGAGGGGAAAGGAATCTAGGTGGAATAGAGAGAGTGAGAGAGAGAAAGTGGGTTTGGGTATACGTATACTAAATAATTATTTTTAAGTTTTAGTATTATTTATTATTTATTAACAATATTTAACTAATAATTAACATTTTAAAGTGAATAAGAATTAAAAGAAAAACATAAATTAAAAAGAAAAGAAAATTTTGGTCATTTCAAGTGAAATCGGACCAACATTAACAAATTATTTAACACGAGGGTCATTAATATAAGAGTTAATGGTCAAATTCGTCCTTTAACTATCCCATTTCTTCTGATTTGGTCCTTTAACTTCAAAAGTGACCAAGATGAACCTTAAACATCCACTTTTCGGTCTGAATGGTCCTTTGGTTAGTTGACCGTTAGTCAACTTCGTTAAAACAAGGGTAGTTTGGTATTTTTACAATCATTTCTAATTTTTTATTAATTAAAACAATATTTAATTTTTTAAAATAAAAATATATATTCTCTGCCTCCTCTCTCATTCTCTCCCCCTCTCTATTCATAGTCTCTCCCTCCTCTCTCACATTCTCATTCTCGATCAGTCATCTCCATAACCAACACCCCACCACCAACCTTTAGCCACCGCCAACCGCCATTGCCACCACCGGATTTCTTTCTCTCACTCCCAAGACGACCGCTCACTTCACCATCTACCAACACCGTGTTCTGCCGCTACCACCACCACCTCTTCCTTCTGCAACCGCCGCCACCGCCATCATCTTCTTCAACCAACTGCTTTTTCTTCACTTCCCTCCTTATTCTTCAACATCACAAGCACTCACGCACCGTCTCCATCTGTCTTCAAGAACAGATCTGAAACTGATGCTTTCTTGAAACCCTAAAATCAAAACTCCAAATCAAAGGTCACTTCCTTCATTTTCAACACCACCACCGCCGCCACATCCTTTGCGTTCAACCACCACAACCACCAAGATGTTTTCTTGAAAATAAGAAAACCCTAATTGCACAAGAAATCGATTCAGAAAACGTGAGCGGCAAATATGAGGTTCACTTTGAAAACCCTAATCGTGGTGGTTGGAACCCTAATCATGGTGGTTGAAACCGAACACCTACATAATTCTTCTTTTTCTTGTTCTTTAGATCTGAAAAAGTTGTATGTGTGTGTTTTTTTGTTTGAAAGTGTGTGTGTGTGTGTGTTTGAAGATGATGAATGTGAAGGCTTAAAAATGGTGGCACTTGTAACACCGCCTCAGCTATTGCCACAATCCGTGTAAATTTAAGTTTTTAAACTGCGTGGTTAGGTTTGTAACAAAAGGGTTTACCTGTTTGATTAACTAGCTAGTAATTTAAAACAACGCAGCGGAAATGTTTATACCAAACATACAAACCTATTAGTTATTACAGAGTTAAAACCATAATGATTTGGCGATTATATTTACATATAAAAAATGTGCCAAATCACATACTAACAGTGTTACTACATCATCGACCGACCATTGTACAAATTGTACCAGTAACAGTGTTCCTTTCCAAAAGATATATACAACACCGAGCAGAGAATCCCATCTCACCAGGCACACCTACTCCTTATCTGTAAAAAGATAATATCAACGGGATTAGCTATATAAAATAGCTAGTGAGTACTAACAGGCATGAAAAGCAATAAAGCAAGTCATATACATATCAAGAGTTAGCAAATAATGCTATCCTATCACATTGCGGAGTTTTGACATGTCCAGCGAGTGTATTATATTGCCGGGTTGCAAATCCAGCTCAAACCACTACCACCGGGGGAATCAAACACTACCATCCCTTGCCGGTCTCATCACATAAGTGAATCACCAAGCTCGTTTTGGAACCAAGAATCTCATAGGCTAGCCAGTTAAGGCAATCACCTCCCAAGTCATCTAAGGAACGGCACTCGAGTACCGTTAGTCCATAAACATTACGCCTAAAGGCTCTGGACCCAGCCGAAGCTGACCTCAATCAAGAAACTGTCCGGACATACACATAGCTCATCAGAAATCCTTTTCAGGAACAATAGCATGCATGCTTTTACATATAACTTGTATTCAACAATATATATATATATATATGCACATGTAATAAAATACATGTTCACATATCAGATAATCATGGCTTTGCAAACTTACATACATAAATCCCTCGTGTGTATCATATTTAGCATACCATAACCGTGTAGTGCATTTACCAATTAAATCTCCCTTTATTGAACTCATGAAAGTCAATACTCACCTGAGCGTCTAAACTAAGCAACTATACTGTTCAGGCTCTTCCCAGTCGCTGGAATTACCTAAACAATATCCCATATATCAATACCACATTAAATAGTAAATTCTGTGCTGAAACAGGGCTCCTTACGGCCACAAGCAAATGCTTGCGCCCATAAGGAAGTGCTTTACTTGCGCCCGTAAGGGCAGAACTATGCTTGCGCCCGCAAAGGAGGTCCTTGCACCCGCAAGCACAGCTCCTTGCGGCCGCAAAGGATTTCCTTGCGTCCGAAAGCAAGTCTGCACAAACCAGTGTCGAGTTCCAGCCCCTGTTTTGGCCATTTTCAAACCCAAATCTTTACCAATCGATTCCAAACCATTTTCCAGCATTCACATATGAACAAGGCATTCAAACTAAGCTAGAAACATGTTTCAAAACACACTTTAACATACAATTCATGAATTTGTACCAAAATCAACCAATTTGACCCATTTGCATAATTTCTTCAAATCAATCCCTAAACCTTACTTTAATTCAAGTTTCTGATTCATTTAAGCTTAGAATAGGAGTAGAAACTTGTTGGAATCATTGGTTTCAATTGTAGAAACCAATTTGGAGTTTTTACCAATTTAACCTAAAAAGTCAAAACCCAAGAACAAGGTGGAGAAAGCTTACAAGCTTGAGGAAGATGATGAAGATGATGTTAGTAACTGATTATTGGGTTGATTCCTGCCTTTAATATCCAACCTTGATGATCCTTAGTTAGCTTTCTCTTCAAGAACACAAGAACAATAAGAAGGTGTGTGTGTTTGTACGTATGTGAGTGTGTGTATTGAGTCTGTGAGATAAACATAAGGAACCGCTTTTGGTTTCTTATTTATCCACAAGGGGTATTTTGTTCCCCTTTTCAACATACAACTCAACGCACGAATACCTGTTTCGAGTAACGAGGATATTTTTGGAAACCTCGTTTGAAACCATTTAATATTTAATCATTATTATCTATTTTCTTTATTATTTTTAAATTCCCATTTAATTAACCAATAACTTATTTTTTCTTTAAATACTTAATATATATTCTTAACTTAATTCTTTTAAATTAGTACACGTACCAAATGGAGCGTACGAATAGTCCCAAATTGAGGATGTTACAGCGGTTGGCTGGAGATGGCGAAGAAAGGTTGGTCAGAGGTGGCGAAGATAGGTTGGCCGGAAAAGTAGATTTTAGAACCAGATTTATTTGAATGGTTGGGATGGAGAAATAGAGGGGATAAATAATGTATTAAATGAATAAAAGTTATAAATAAAAGAATAAAATAGAAACAAAAGGGTATAATTGTCACTTTACCCTATTTTAACGGAGTTGACTAACGGTCAACTAACCAAAGGACCATTCAGACCGAAAAGTGGATGTTTAAGGTCCATCTTGGTCACTTTTGAAGTTAAAGAACCAAATCGAAAGAAATATGATAGTTAAAGGACGAATTTGACAATTAACTCTTAATATAATTTTTAAAATTCAGAAACCATTGTTGAGAAATTTGGTAAACCATGTAAACCGGTTGTGTTATTAACTCATATTTTTAAGACAACCAACTTAACACAAAAACCTTAAACTACTTATCTAAAATAGTTGTTACAAATAATCATAAAAACTACAAAATATAAACACTCTTAAAATAAGTTAATATTATTATATGAAAACGTAATATAAACACTTGTTTTAGGTAAAGATGCACGAAAATTAATGGTATGAAATTTGAAATTTAAACATGATTTGCAAAGAGATCTTTTTACCCATAAAAGCATTATCGAAAAGACATTAAATAGTAGTAGAATGAGTGAGTAGCAGTAGGCAGAGGGGGCTTGGCGTGAAAGCGATTGCAAAGGCAGAGAGAACACAGAGAGAAGGGGCGCTTGGCGTGAACACAGCTTCAACAGTTAATCGGCTCGGCTTGCGTTGGGACACACACCACACCAATGCCATATGGTAAGTAAAACTTTCGTCTCTTTTCTCTCTCTCTCTCTCTTTCTTTCTCACTCTAACCCCTTCTCTCTCTCTCTCTCTGGGTTAATTCAACACCCCCCTCATGCCATTTTACACCCCACAAAACACAATTTCATCTTTGATTCTCTCCCTCTGTCCTTCAATCTTCATCTCCTCTCTAAACCCCCTTTGAAAAGGGGTATCAATCAATTTGCTTCAAGAATCAGAAACCTGATTGATTGATTCTTTCTTTAAACAGAGGGGTGTTGTAAAGACAAGATTTTTTTTATCTTCGATTTCGATCATCATCTTCGTCTTGTTGGAAATCCGTTTCGATATCTTCCGATACTTGTTAATCTTAGATCCATCGCTTATAATCTCTTCGTTTTTGTTTGGTATGTTGTTGATTATCCTTAAATTATGTTTTTTGTTTGTTATTTCCGTAATTTCTTATCTGGGTTTACATTTTCTTGAAGAAAATTGCTTCATTTCTGGTGTATGTTGATCGAGATGTTGTGTTGAACCGAAAACTTCCTCATTTTTTGTGGGTTTTTTGTTGGGGTTGTATATGTTATTAGATTCATACTCTTTTGTGTATACCATTCGTTACTTCTCTGGACTTTTTAATAGTTTGCTATTTAGCTGATTCATGAAAAAAGCCCCTTCAATTTCTCGACCCATGATGACGTTCTTGAAGTAATGCTTATGTTTCTGGGTTCTGTATGTGTTGGTAGATAAATTGATTGTAGATTAGGGCAAGATCCATTGCTTTTGATGAGTGCCCAATTTGTGCAAATTAGAGTGAATTCGACTCTAGGGTTAGTGGGTGGGTGGTGTTTGGTTGTGAAAGTTTTGTTTTTTATTACAATTTGATATCATTAAGGTCACCATTGTTCTCTGTTTTCATTTTAAGGATTCAAGTTAATTACTTTTTGAGTGCTGGGTTTTGTTACCATGGAGTTGATTGATTGTGTTCATGATGTGTTATATGGATGCAAAGTTTCTCTTAGTACTATCTGTTTTGATGTTTAAAGAAAACTTATCTTATGCTTAAATTGATAAATGTGGACTCCTTTGGATGGATTGGAGTTCTGGTGTTCCTTATTAACACTGATATCTGCTGATTCATACGGTTTTCTACGTCGGTTTTATGATTCTATTTGGTTTGTGAAGTTATCTTTCTATGCTAAGTTAAGTTGTGTTAAATGATTCTGTATAGCTTACTTCATCTGTGTTATTTTTGTGTTTATTGTTTCTTGATCAAAAGTTTTTTTATGGAGAATGTATATATAAACATGGATGTTTGTTGATATTAATTGTAGTTGTAATGAACGAATAAGGGGACAATTGTTGTGGTTTATACATCAATGGAATGCTTCTTTCATGCTTAATGTCATATAAACTGATTACTTTGGATTACAAAGTGTTAATTTGAATTCATGATTGATGAATTTGTTTCTACATTTCTTCAAGTTCTTAAGGGTTCCAATGCAAGGGCAGAGGGGTGCTATCGGTTCCTTTCCAGAAACATTAGGATTTGAACACGGTTCAACGTCAAGTGATGTGGTTAATTCTCCATCAAATCGGTTACCGGATTATATGTCTTTGAACCCATCGAATCAAGATGGTCTGAATGCAAGTATGTGGACCGTAGGTGAAGCTAGTTCAAGTTCTGGCCCGAGCCAAGTGAATCAGGGGCATATTGAACCAAGACCAGACCGTGGATGGTCTTCTTTGATGAAATCTTGTCCTGAACCACCATCAAGTGTGCTTTCTTTGGGTGATCATGGCTCTTCTAGTTCATCGTTTCCTGACCCATTTGGACCACCTGCGGACCCGTTTGAATTAGATGACCATCGGGTGTCTCGCAAAAGAAAAGCAGTAGAGTTAAGCATTGGGCAATCTTCTTCGGGGGTTGGAAGTTCACACATGTTTCCAAGACCTGAGGGTGGTTCGAGCTCGTGGCATACAATTGCTGAAAACCCTCCTTCTGACCCGATTATCCCGAGACTTGGGTTGAGTGTTGGTGAGAACTCTCTTGTGGAAAACGCTCATAGAAATGTTAGTTTGAGGATTAATCCTCCTCGTCAACAAGTTGACCCGTTACCAGCTAATAACAATCGGGATTCTGATGTTTTAGGCCCATACCCGTCTTTGAGACTTAACTCGCCAGCCGATAATTCATCAAATCATCAGGGCCTGCCTGTTTTACGAGTCCCGGCATTGAGAAGAAACTTTCAGTCAACATCAAGATGGAATAGGAGTTCTGTCGCAAGGGCAAACCGATCACCAAATTTAACTATTCGGAATGAACACGAATCACTTTCCGACCACACTCTGTTTGCACCACCAAGTAACATGAGAACCGCTGTCCAAACCGAACTTAATTGGAGTTCAGATGGTGGCAGTGGAGGGACTGTAAACCATGGTGGAAATGGCATTGCTGCCACCTCTCGAGCTGGACCAAGTTCCGGGCCTTCACCAAATTATCATCCTAGAAGACTATCAGCGTTTCTTCGGCGGTCTTTGTTGTCGGCTACTGATCCAGACGCAGCTGGAGGGCAAAATGCTAATCTTTTCCCAAGAATCCCTCCGTCTTTGAGTAGTTCATCATCTTCTTCTTCCCAAGATGTTGGAATTCCACCCGTTGTTCATCATCATCATCATCAACCACACTCAAGGTCTTCATTATTGATCGGTAGGCAGCTCGAGGATGCCTTCGGTTTCCCTTATGTTTCACGAACAATGACACCCGGGAGTGAAGGAAGAGGCAGGCTGGTTTCCGAGGTTTGGTTTTATAATACACTACTACATTCATAGATTTTTAAGTTTGTGGTTCGAAACTGATTATTTGATTATTATGAATCATGATGATTGGTTTCAAGTTTTTGTGTAAGCAAACTTTGTTTCTGATTATTCAAAGTAACAAGTTTCTGATAAATGGTTTCATATGTGAAACAAAGTTTAATATTCCAAGGGTAAATAATATTTCCTATTTATTAGTTCTTTTTAACATAATTTGAGAGACTTCTACTTCCATTTTATAATTTCTTTTTTCCACAAAAAAATCATTTTAGTCATTTTATGTCTTAATTTGTTATATAATTTGAATTTAATGAACACTCAAGCATTTGGTTATCTGATTATGAAGTTTTCTACAAACAATTCATCATGGGAATTACCGATTCTCGCTATTCGGTTTTGTGGATACCCTTGGTGCGTATTCATCAAGTCAGGAATGCTTTCGTTTCACGGTTAATTTTATATATAATTTTGGTGCAGATTCGCAATGTATTGGATCTTATGCGCAGGGGTGAACCCTTGCGGTTTGAGGTTAGATTTCATTAGAAAGATTTTCATTCCAGTTTTCAGAATAAAGACAATGGGATACAGTTTGAAGGAATTCAAATTTTTTTTTGTGTGTGTTGTTGCAGGATCTTATGATCTTAGATCAGTCGGTCTTCTATGGGATTGCAGATATTCACGATAGGCATAGAGATATGCGGCTTGATATCGATAATATGTCATATGAGGTATAAATGTATATTTCATTCATCAAATTATTATTTGTAGTTGAAATCTAGTCATTTATCATAGCATTTACTCGGCTTTCTCAGGAGCTACTGGCGTTGGAAGAACGCATTGGAAACGTGAGCACTGGATTGACGGAAGAAACGATTTCAAAGCATCTCAAGCAGAAACAGTATGTGGTCCAAACAGGTCAACCCGATGCAGAACCTTGCTGCGTATGTCAGGTAAAAGATAGTATTTGGATGTGTTTGAAGTTGTAATAGTCATTAGAAGTTCTAATGGAAGTGATCTCCAAAAGAAAGGGAAAAGAAGTTGAGTGGCTTTAGTGGAAACTAATGAAATGTGGGTACTAGGGGCAGCAATTCTTGACTCGACATGAACTCAAGCTCATTTGGTTTGACATGTATAATAAAGGGGTCTCGTTCGAGTTGACTCATATAACCCGTATAATAATCGGGTCATGTTAGGTCGCAAATAAATGTTGCAGGTTGACCCGTGAACCTGATATGATATGTTGGACCAATTTATGGCATGGCAACCGGTTTAATTTTCATATGACAAGTCAAACCGCAAAATGACCTATCAACCTGTATAATTAAATAGGTTTTGAAGGCCGCGTTCGTGTCAACATATACGGATTAGTGTTATGAATTTTGACTTGAATAAATAAACGGGTCGTGTTTGGGTCACCTTGTCCCCATCCCGTGACTTGTCAACGGTCTACAGAACACAACACATTTGCCATCCCTAGACCGGTTACTATTAGGTGATGTATTTCTTACTTTGGAAGGTCAAAGTCTTACATTTTCTCGTGTTTTTAGGAGGAATACAAGGATGGAGACAATCTTGGGACGCTCGAGTGTGGGCATGACTTCCATCACGGTTGCATCAAACAGTGGTTGCAACACAAGAACTCATGCCCGATTTGTAAGTCAACAGGATTTGCTGCAACATGAGCCAAAAAAGGGCATGAAGATTTGATAATTTTTCTTTGAGCTCAAGTAAGGTGTTGTCTTTGGGGAAATTGTTGGCAAGAAATATTCTTTGCCTGTTATACCATTAAAGGTCTATTTATGTTATATTTTTGAGATTCTTTTTTCTATGATGAACCAAAGGCACAGCTTATGTCAATTTTCCAATTACTTATGCTCATTAGTAAGCTTTATGGTTTTGTAGTTTTGGTGAATCATTTTGTTGGAAACTTATAGTTGTCCAAGCTTTTTTTTATAATTGTTTAAATTTGGATAATTATTGTAGTACCACTTCTCTTGCCGGCCTTTCCGATACAACTACTTGTCACTGCCTCCATGTTGACAGCAGTTTGCGTTGCCATAGACTGCTGCAGTCCTGTTGCCATTCTTGCCACTGGCTGTTTCATCGACACCATCTGCTGCTGATCACCTCTGGGGCTGTGTGCCACCGAAGCACAGCATCACCATTTTTTATCCCAATCATCATCATCTTCACTGGTTATTGTTGGTGGTTCTACTTGCATATTCATCTTCATCCTAACTACCATCTCCACCCTGCCATAAACACTACCTCCTGGTATCTATGCCTATTTATAAATAATTTCATTCGTGTCATTTGATTTTAAACTCACCAATTTACCATTGATGGCGCTCTATACAAATTGTGGTCTCACAAACTGGTCTACGTCAAAACCGGAATGAAAAAAGACCATCAAAGATGGGACCAGAAGATAGACAAGACCGGACCACTCGACAGTGGACTTGGACTTAATTTGTGCACCTTTAATATTACATTCTTCTTGTGTGTGTGTGTTGAGTGTCAAAGTTATCTCTTCGATCACTCATAATTGTAGGTAGTAACTTCAACCCAACCAATACGTTTAGTTTAAAATTTAGTTTAATTGAGCAACCTTTAGAGTGTCTTGGTCAATAGCGGTGATAACTTTAACTCAAAACGATGGCCGTGGTGGCAACAACGTTACAGCCACCACGATCAAGGAAATGATGACGGTGGTGTCAACTTTGGGGATGATAACAATGGGTGTGGAGGTGAGCAGTGGTTACCACGTTGGCGGGGCGTTTGTAATGATGGCGGCGGGCGGTAGCGGTTGTGATGGCAGCGACAGTGCAATTAATGGTTGGTGGTGGTGATCGGTGGAGGATATATACATACAAACTTGAATCCATGGCGATGGTGGTGTGTAGGGTTAATGGTGGTGGCGGCAGTTGGTGGTAGCTAATAGTGGTGGCTGGTTGCGGTGGCTATGGTTGAAAATGATGACAGTGGGGTGGTAAAGACGGTGTTGGTGGTGGTGAAGACGATGGTGGAGGCGGCGATCAATGGCAATTAATGGTGGTGAGATAATGGTTGACAATGACTAGGTGGTGGCGGCAATGATAGACGATGGTGGTGGAGGAGGGTGGTGGTGTCGATAGTGATGGTGGTCAGTGGTTGTGGTGGTTGTGGTCGACACGCATACTAGAATCCTTTACCCCTAATTCACTGGAAATGATTCATTACCCGTTAATGAGTAACTTAGCTTGTTCAACCGTGTATAAACATATGAGATGCTTAACATAAATTTAAACATGTACAATGTGAGACTACAAATAAAAATTATAAATAATACATAATAATATAAATATTAATAAACATGTACCTTGGCAATTACTAGATGTGTAATTAAGCAAAAATCGAAAAAAATATAGATAGAGAAATGGGTAAGACTCGAAACTCAAGCATAGTTTATGAGGTAAGACACAAAAGCATACATTTATAAAGTTATCTGCAGTGAATTCATGCATAACACCTCGTAACTCGTACTAAAGATATTTCTATAGTACAAACTGATTCATCAAAGACAAATAAATGCTTCATCAGCTTTAAGATGTATCATATGTGAAAGTTGTCATGATCATTTCCAAGTTATGTATGATTTGTTGGGACTTCATTATCAAATTTTTTTCACAAATGATACTTTTTACCAAAAAATTATCAAAACTAATTGTTTTTTTATTTTACATTTATAATATAACCGGCCTTTGAGGGGCCGGTTTTGAAGCTTTAGATACATCACATTTTGCAAAGCATTCAACACCATTCAAACTTTCAGGTTAAAACCTTAGCGTTAAATCAAACTTTATGGTTAAAACCGGCACCTCAAAGGCCAGTTTTACCTTTAAATTTAAAGCATGGTAGATGAAAACCGGCATTTGAGGAGCCGGTTTTACCCTTATGAGGGGCATTATTGAAAAATAAACAAAACACAATTAGTTTTGTTAGTTTTTGTGTAAACAATATTATTTGTGAAAAAACTCTTCATTATCATTAAGGTCTTCTCTCATTGTTGTTCGTATGAAATTATGTAACAAACAATAAACAATGATGATACGTGGCATGGACTCTCTGGGATGATATGAGTTATAACGCAAAATAGACCATCTAGCTTTAATTAATCCGAAACATCTTTCTATAACATTCCTTGCCAAATGTCTCATATTAAATAACTCCTTTGATTCGTAGACATGCGAGACCAATCATTAAGATGGTAACATTGACCGCGATAAGGAGTTAAAGATCTTTCACCATTTATATAACTGGCATCACAAAGGTAATATGTTCTTACGATTAACCATAAATGCTATGTTAATTAAGATATTTAATTCTACATATATTCTTTGAAGATTTTCTATCGCATACCCTGAGTTATTTTAAGACTATTAGGTTTACTAATTGCATCTCATAGAACTCTACTATCAGCGGTAGAACCCTCTCATCTCGCTAATACATACATAAATAAAATATCTCTTGTACATACTCCAAGTACATCGGTACAAATCTCTCCCTTTTGTGTTTGATATGGTTTTCGATCAACAATAGAGACTTTAACTTTAATGTATGTTCCATATAATGCTCCTAGACAACCCTTCATAAAAAAAACATTACTTAATAAATTCTATTAGCAAAGAATAGCTTTAATAAAAAACTTATGTGTTTGAGAAACCTTAAATCATTTCCATCTCTCGTCGATTTCGTTATCTGACACCGGTATGGGTGACTTGTAGAATTCTTTGTGTAATCGACGTATAACATTTAATACTAACTTGAAATATAACTTACAGTTTCCTCATACCGATGAAATCTATTGATTAATATCCTATTCTTTGCATTATGAGCAAATATATGTAAAAACATGGCAACTTGCTCATCGATTATTATGTTTTTACTATCTTTTAGTCTCACTCTACTTTATAGCATATCACAAAGTATTGAAAACACGTGTATACTCATTCTTATGTTAAGAACACTCGTTACATCACGTTCATAAACCATCCTCATCATGTTTTCACGCCTATCATGGTAACTTATTAAATATTTTGCATGTAATGCTCTTGATTCAATCGAACGACACAAACGATAAGTATACATTATCCACCAACGAATCACAACATATATGACATAAAATGCACATATGATAACTATTCTTTGTCTCAACGGTGATCTTGCCATCTACAAGAATGATAGTCATCAAAATTAATAAACATGAAATCAATTTCAAGTTCATAGACAACAATTAAACTGGGTCAATTAACAATCCAATTTCAAATATTCCAAGTTCTTGATAAATCTAGTTTGTTGATGGTCAATTTAACAACACCACCACCAATAAATAATAACTAGTGCTATACCCGTGTGGTGCTCGGGTACGTAAATAAAAAATTTATATTTAATAATTTTTATACGTACTCGTTTAAAAAATATAAAATTACATTTCACATCTAAAAGTTTTAGTATAATATTGATACGTTTCTCGTGTTCACTATTATTAATAAAAGTAATATTTATGTAATGGATAAACAAAACATCCTTATCACGTTAGAACGCGTAAATGAGAAATATCAGAATAATAGATTTTTGTTTATTCCAAAAATGTCGTTTTATGTACGATACATGCCAATTATCAACTATAAACACATATGTGTGTGTGTATATAAACCTAAGCCCTTGATAGATAGATATAATGGTTCATAATAGTTCCTTAAGTCATTTATATAAAAGAGGTTTTTATTGATCCTTCATATGTATGTGTATATATATATATATATATATATATATATATACTAGTGTGGTACCCATGCAATGCGGCGGCGGCGAATATAGTGGAGGTTGTGATGAGTTTTGTGCAGAATAATCACAAAGAGCTAATATGATTTTGTGAAGATTCTTTGCGAGATGAAGATAATATAAGTTTGTGAAGATTCTTTGCGAAAACCACTTTGAAATTAAGAATTAAATTGCTAACTCTGAGTTATTTATGTTTCAGTTTGTTGGAAGAGTTTTGTCGCATGGCTGAATCATGAAGTTGCTGATTATATATATGTATGTATATATGTGTGTGTAATGTTTCATAGTTCCAATTATTATGTAATTGAGTTAGAATGCAATGTTTATAAATTTCAACTCTTTGACTCTTTCATTTGTTTGGTGTTTGTGAAATCTCTTGAACTTGATTTATTGAAAACAGGAATGTATGCGATCTCATGAATCAAAAGTTAATATTAAAAATATATGATTAGAATTGATTTAGTTATAAGTACGGTGATCTCATGAATCAAAAGTTAATATTAAAAATATATGGTTAGAAATAATTCAGTTATAAGTATTGGTTTAAATTCATTAATTGTCGGTTATGTTTTCAATATTTATTTGTTTAAATTCATTAATTGTGGACTTAAAAGAGGGGTAAGGAGAAGTATAAATGAGGGATATTTTAGTAAATTTACTCTTCTTAAAATTAAGAGTTTTTTTAGTTGGTAGGTACATTATATAGGAGTAAGATATATATGTATATATATATATATATATATATATATATATATATATATGGGAAGATTCATTTGTGAACCGATCTTATTGTGAGTACCGCGAGAATCAATCTTAGCCGTTCATTTGGTAAGTGGAATTCATGGATGAAGAGCTTTGGGGTATTAAGTATGGTAAGGTGCATGAGATGAATTCATGGGTAGGTGATAACATTGAAGAGCATGGGGGGATTAAGTGTGTTAAAGTGCATGAGATGAATTCATAGGTAGATTATGACATTGAAGAAGGGTGAATTATCTACTCACAGCTATTAATGTATAACAAAAAATTAAAAATATATCAATTTTAAAAAAAGTGTCATATTACAATAAAATATATATACCAAAACGTAGATAAAAATGAGATGGTCGTAAATATATAATTATTTGTTCTCTAAACAAAATATATCACAATTTGTTAAACATAATTTATAAACAACCTATAATTAATTACATTAATATATAATTTTCAGAAAAACCCCTTACATGTTTCATAAAACACCCTTACAAGGCATTTTTATACACACTTTCTCTCTGCTCTATGAACCATATATATAATAGTTTTCAATCATGTTTGAGGGAAATGAAAACATTGAAATCAAAAATCGACGGTCCAACAAAAAACAAGTACTAATTAATATAAATGATATAAATCACTCCTAATGGTAACATGAGATGATAAAAAAAACCAAATAATAGTTTCTTAATACTCTAGTTCAAGAATCAGAACTTTACATTTCCCATTATTTGAAGACAATTTTTTACAAAATAAAATAATTGTTACTCTTGAGTCTTGACAATTTATTTAACAAAGACAAATTAGCAAATACAACCAAAGAACATTGCTCAACACATAATAACAAGAAATCAAGAAAGGGAAATGTTCGGTTTCACTATGTGGGAAATTAACAACACACAATAACAAGAAAGCAAGGCGAGAAGCCCTAGCAGCTCGTCGGAAAAGAAAGAGACGGGTGGAGAGAGACGAAGTCCTAGTGGCGGCGGTACACATGGTGAGAAGCCCTAGCATCGGCAACGGTACACACGAAGCCTTTACAGCGGCAACGGTACTCATGGAGGCGGTATACGCAACGGCAGTACACACGAAGGAGAAGCCCTAGACGGGTGGAGAGAGACGAAATTGGACGACTTGACATATAGCTCAACTCCACTGAGAATAAAATGTTTTCGGTTTCCATATTTTCTTTACATTGAGGGAGAGAAATGAAAAAAGAGAATGGAAAATGATTTTTTTTTCTCACCTAACATTTTCTTATATGTAAACAAACAAAAGAAATGTTTTCTTTCTCTGCCCTTATTCCGTTGTACCAAACATCCCGTAAGAGTTTAAGAATTAGACAAAAACTTTTAATTTTAAATATACAAAGTGCATAGGAAATCTAAACAAAACATCAATAAGCATTTACCTGCTGGTAATAATGTAGTAAACGAGTTTTTTAGTCCGCGTTTCACTGCGCTTATTTAGGTGTCAATATCTTTAAAACCAATAATAATCTTTATAAGAAAAATAAATAACATCTATAATAATAATAATAATAATAATAATAATAGTGACAATAATTATGATAACGTACCCTCACATACGTTTATGGTGATAAAACATGACATAAATCAAAACAAAATAAATCATAACTATTTATTTTCATAGATAAAGTAATAAAGATGCCTTGAATAATGTTTTTAGTTAAGATGACTTTTGTATTTTAAATGCTAATTAATTAGATGTCTTTAATCAAGTTTGTGTGCGTAAATATTTTGAGATTATTGATAAACAAAAGTTAAACTGAATTTTAATTTTTACTAAAATATATAATTAAGATTTAATAATTAATAATTTTTATCTAAACTAATAGCTATAATTATCTAATTTATTAAATTCAAGTTATCTATTTGTTTAAATTTTCATTGAGGATGTTGGGATTCCTATTTAATAGCGGTGGGGATGAACTTTGTCATGATTATTACCCTCTCTAGTAACCTCTAAGATATTTAATTTCTGGTAAGGTGCTAGACAAACTAAGATACAATAATTTTTAGAAAAGAAACAATGAATTACAACACTATATTAACCATAAAATAGAACTACAATTTGATTTACATATCCAAGTAAATAATGAGGTTTCTACTTTCATCTATCACCCATGGTGTTGAAAAACTTCTGTTATTGAAGATGACATTATTCCTAGATTTTCATACGTACCATAGTACACACCCCATGGCAGCCTCCATAAACTTTCTTCGTTTATCATTTTTCCTTGGTCTACCGATTCAAAAATGATATGTTCTAAGGAAGAGTACTCCTTCATTTTTAAGTTGCACCACTTAAAAAGAGTTTATTTTATATAATAGTAACCAAATTTAAAAATTATTCTATAAAAGTTATATATGAAAATTTTTCAGAATAAAAAATAAAAAGACGAGTGTCCTTGGAAAAACACTTGGTTATTATTGATTAAATACTCTCAATCATTTCTAAAGAGGCCTTAAAAGTCGAGAAAAAGTATAAAGGTATGCTCTCCAACATCGATTTACATAAGGTTACTTGACCAAAGTGAAAGTTATCATTGTTTGGGCTCCAACTCCACTTCAGTCACTTTGGATTTCACATTTTTGGGTTTAGTCAAGTTGTTTATTCACATATTCAAGGTCTTTTATAAGTTCAAAGATTTTTTATTAGTCACAAAAACATTTTTGAGGGTCTACTCATATCATGTTTTCAACTAACGGTATTAAAGTTTGAAAAAAGATACTAACGAAACTTAAGGTTATAAGTTCAAATCTTCGTAGTAAACAAGTGGGTGAGAAAGTGATTGATGAACCATTGACTCATTTTATTACATGACTTGATAACATTTCAAAGATTATTCCTAATTTCCTCCGTTAACAAGACTCATGAATTCTTCATCACATTCAAAAACCGCCATGTTTTCCGGCAACAAACAAACTTCCAAATCCATACTTCCTCCACCTTCCCGTCCGGCGTACAACGTTACCTTGCCGTCGAACTTATTAGCATACCCACTCAAAACCGCCAATCCTTTCCCCAATCCAAATTCATTTCCATACATATCAAATCTCGGTGAACTCCCCATTTGTATACTATTTCCGTCAAAAAACACACCCATTTTATACACGAACGGACTCTTTACCCACGAATCCATGTAATCCCTAATCGCTTTATCACCATGGTTCACTACGGCGTCGTGCAACCGCCACGCCGCCCACTCCAGACCGTGCTCCAGCAACTCCCCTGCCGTTGTACTGACTCGTATTGCCTGAATTGAATTGCCGAAGTAATTTTCTGGTAACGGTGGTGACATTCTGCTCCGGTTGTTTATGGCAATTCTGCAACCGGTTTCTCGGTCCGCCGGAACCCGCCGTGCGCGGGTGACGCATCGCCATACGACGGCGGAGAGAGACTGTAATGTTGAAATTTTTGTTGTATTGAGTTCAGAATTCACTTTTGATTTGAGTTTCGATAAAGACTCCGACGAGAAATGGAAGATTCGTTCCCGTAACAATGGCGGATATGGTCTGTCGATGAATTCATCTTCATGGGTAAACGGGAGTTTTAAAATCGGGCCGGATCCTGCCGGAACCCATCTTTCGAGAACAGGGGGACGTGAGATCGGAACTAAAATCGGGTCGTCTCGCCTATTAGAATTGAAAACTTCCGACCACGAATTAAAAAAATGCCAGTAGGAAGACCCATCAACGATCATATGATTAATCGAGCAACCGATAAAGATTCCGTCAACGAGCTCTGTTACTTGCACCGACAGCAGAGACAGATCGTGGCCGTCGTAATCAATTGCTTTGTGGTGATCGAAAAACGATTGCACAATTAACGGGACGTCGGTCGGAGTAAGGATATCGGCGATCGTTAAATTCGCCGTCGAATGGATAAATCTGGCTCCGGGGCTGTTATCGGGGTTAATGAAGACGGTATATGAAGGCGGGTTTTCTTGTTTCACGGTGGCTAAACGGGCGGCGAGTGGGTGGAAATGAGTAAGTGTGGCGGAGAGTGAGTCTTTGAGGTCTTCTAAGAAGGTGGCTATGGAGAAATCTTGATTTTCCGGCAAGGGGTAAAGGAGACCCTTTTGAATGTAGTTTACAGAGATCATGGCGAGATCCCATGGCGAGAAGTAAATTGGTTTCTTGGATTCTTCTGATTCGAATTTAGGTTTGATGAAGCAATCTGAAACGATTTCAACAGTTGCAGACTTCATTGAAGATGGTAGCTCAGGTCGATTAAATTATGCGACAAAGTTGCTGAAACTGGTGGTTGCAGAATGTGGTGCTGGTTTTTATAGAGGGGATTTATATCTACCAACTAAATTGTGTTTCTACCCGCTACATCAACACATATATTAAAATAAATAGAGAAAATAAAAATCGAGTGTTAATATTTTATGAGTATCAGGATAAAAAGGAGGTATGAAAAAATAGAATCGTTTGTTTTTATATTATATATTTGTTTGTGTCAACGGGGGTTGGTGATGCATAGCTTTACTATTAACTTTACTATTTTTAGTAAAGGTGTTACTGTTTTCTTTTTAAATTAAATAGCGGATATATCATATCAATTAATTAGTAGATGTTTGGTTCACGGATTATTTTTCAATGAAATTAGAATTCACTAAGGAATTTGAATGTAAAGAATTTAGATTTGAAATCTAAATCCTAATTATTGTGTTTGGTAGTTTCAGAAATTGGAATTCACTTTCCCAAAACAAACTACCCTAATCTGACCTACCACCACCATCTCACCACCATCGCCACCATCACCATCACCATCTCACCACCATCGTCGAAGCAAGGAAACGGTGCCACCCCTTGTCGACATCGAAGCCCTAGACGGAGCAAGTAAACTCCGCCTCATAGTCACCATCTCGCCACCGTCGAACAAGGAAACACCAGTTGCAGGTTGTTGCCCTAATCGCCGGTCGAAGCCCTAAATCACCGGTCACCCCAAATCGTCGTCGCCTTAGTCGAACAAGGAAACGCCGCCATTGTCGAACAAGGAAACGCCGTCGCCTTAGTCGAACAAGGAAACGCCGCCACGGTCGCCAATCGCTGTAACCACCACCCCTAAATTGCCGCCACTTGATGGTCGATGTTGAGCCTGGTCGGGAGAAGAAGCATGGAATTCAAATTCCAGAGGTGAATGGAAGGATTCTCAATTCCCTCAAATGAGGGAATGTTTTCTATCATTTAAATTCCAATTCCTTTCATAATTCTAAACCAAACACATGAATTGGTTAGAATTGGATTCCAATTCCTACCAATTCCTTCCAATCAAACACCGCTTAGGGGGTGCTTGATTCAAGTATTGTTTTTGAAGGGATTGAGATTTCAAATGTGATTGGTATTTGGTGAGATTTGCATTTAGTGGGATTTAAAATCTCATCTTGTGTTTGGTTCATATTTCTTAGGTGGGATTTCCACCACCACTAAACTCCATCAACAGCCAAAGACGGCGGACGAAGAACGACGGCGAACGAACGACGGCGGACGACGAACGACGGTGGACGACGGCAGACGACAAACGAACGAACGACGACGGACGACGACGAACGATGGCGGATGATGAATGAACGACGGCGGACGACGAACGACAGTGGACGACGAACGACAGTGGACGACGGACGATGAACGACGGCGACAACGAACGAACGATGGCGGACAACGGTGAACGACGGCGGATGACCAACGACGGAGACAACGGACGAACGACGACAGACGACGGCGGATGACAAACGACAGTGGATGACGAACGACGGTGAACGACGGCGGACGATGAACGACGGAGAAAACGAACGAACGATGGTGAGCAACGGCGGATGACCAACGACGGCGACAACGAATGAACGACGGCGGACGATGGCTGATGACGAATGACGGTAGACGACGAACGACGGTAGATGACGAACGACGGCGGACGACGAACGAAACACATAATTTAGAAATCCCTCATATGTGGGATTTGTAAATACCATGGGGGTGGGGGGATTTAGAAATCCCTCATTTGTGGGATTTCAAGGATTCATGGGATTTGAAATCCCATCCCATTTTTACAAACCAAACACAAGATTTATTAGGATTTGAAATCCCAATCTCAAAGATTCCCAGGAAATACCACGAACCAAACACCCCTTATAGTTTTTCTTTTAAATAGTAGATATATTATATCAATCAATTACAACTTTAACATAATATAAACTTATATACATTATACATGGTTCTAAAAAGCGCGTCGCAGCGGCGTCAAGGCCCGACTCCGACGTTAAGAAATAGCCCTTGGCGGTGGAGTTAAGCGTGGGTAAGAAAACTTGTAGTAAGTTTGTTTGTGTCAACGGGGGTTGGTAATGCATGACATGATTGTACAGCAGAATATAAGGATGGTTACTAGTCAAATATAATGGAAAAGAAGAGGAAGTAACCAAGATACCTAAAGCTGACGTATGTAATTACGAATGGTCATCGGTGGTTGGTGAAATAAGTTACTCAAGTTTAATTCGTTAAAAGTTCATTATAAATCAAACTTGAGCATAATTTTAAGCTTATTTATAAACGAGCTCGACTTTAAGTTTCCATTAGTGAGATTACTTAGCTCATATGCTTAAACGAGCTTAAGAATTTATAAAATATAAATAAATAAATAAATAAATAAATAAATATATATATATATATATATTATATATATAGTAAAAAGTTTATTTGAGAACCGTTTTTATTGCGAGAACCGTGAGAAACAATCTTAGCCGTCCAATTCCCCTCCTTCAGTTGAATTTTCCATCCATGAATTCTTTACATGTACTTTGCCACACCTAATCCCCTCACTCTCTTCATCAATGAATTCCACTTACCAATTGAACGGTTAAGAATTGGTTCTCGCGGTTCTCACACTAATTATATATATATATATACACACTAATTATATATATATATAGGGGAGGCCGTTCATTTTAGATAATGGAATTCATGGATGAAGAGCGTGGAGGGATTGAGTGTGACAGTGTACATGTAAGAAATTCTTGAAGGAAGGGGAATTGGACGGCTAAGATCGGTTCTCGCGGTTCTCGTACGAAAAACAGTTGTCGTTTGAACTTTTGCATATATATATATATATATATATATATATATATATATATATATATATATATATATAGGGATGAGATCAAATAAAAAGAAAATTAAAGTAAAAAGTGTAAAAGGGATGATTATTTGATCATTTTTCGGTATATATATCAACTGATAATCGTTAGTTCATCATCTTTATTGATTAAAACTAGTTCTTCATCAGTTTCTTTTTGATGAATCTAACATATTCATCACTTTTTAGATGAAAGTATTTTGTTCATCAACAAATTATTCCAAAATTTTGTTTTCAAAATCTGTATTTAAAATCAAAAAGAAATTGATGAAGAACTAGTTTTAATCAATAAAGATGATGAACTAACGATTATCAGTTGATATATATACCGAAAAATGATCAAATAATCATCCCTTTTACATTTTTTACTTTAATTTTCTTTTTATTTGATCTCATCCATATATATATATATATATAGGCAAAAGTTCAAATGAGAACTGTTTTTCGTATGAAAACCGATCTTAGCCGTCCAATTCCCCCTCCTTCAATTGGATTGCCCACCTATGAATTTCTTACATGCACCCTGCCACACTCAATCCCCTAAGCTCTTCATTTATGAATTCCATTATCCAAAATGAATGACCAATATTGGTTCTCGCAGTTCTCGTTTGAACCCTCTCCTATATAAATAATTGGAATCAAGTAAGAGGGGTTTTCATGTAAGAGGGGTAAGAAATAGCTGGAGAAGGACACGTGGCATATATTTAAAAAGGCATTTTAGTACTTTTGATCAAATAATTTGTCCCCAATTAAAGGAACTATCTCTCTCTATCTATAGTAAATCACAACCTTCCCCATCAAAAACCCTATTCACATGTATGATTCTCATATCTGATAAAGTTTCAGAGCAAATCGGAGCAAAAACTACAGTCACCATGCCTTGCGGTCGGTAGCAACCACCATTCAGACCAGCAACCAAGTCAAAAGATTGTTACCTTCCCCACCAAAAACCCTATTCACATGTATGGTTCTCATATATGTTAGTAGAGCAAATCAGAGCAAGAACTACAGTCACTGCCAGCGGCTTGCGGTTAGTAGCAACCACCATTGAGACATGCGACCAAGTCAAAAGATTGTTCATCAACCATTGCTACATCATTCGGAGTATCAGATGTGAAGTTTCGTTCATCAAACCTCCACTGGTTGTTACCGTCGACCGCTGTTGCTCGGTTGTACCGTCGCCGCCGACCACATCAGAGTAGTTGATTTGTTTCCCATCTGTGACCACATTAGAGTTGTTGATCGACACTTACATCAAAGTAAATGGTTTTATTTCTCAGGTTCATTTTTTTATGTTTGCGTTTTTATAATTTTTATTTTACTATGTTCATCAATTTTGTATGGTATTGTTCAATCTTGAGCATTTGAGTGTATCAATATTATGAAGTTGGCTAGTATTATGAAGTTAGCTTATGCATCGGTTAGTATTCATCATTATTTTGGGTAAGTCTGGCATCAATTTTCATCATATTGTGGATTTTGTGCAGTGAAAATCATAAGAGATCATATTATAATTTTATAAGTTTTTATTCATCAAATGTATTTGTTTAGTAAGACATCATATTTTTGTTTAATTTTTTTTCTTGTTTTGTTTTTTACCTATGGATTGAATTGTGAATTATAAGGATGAGTATCAATTTTTTTTATGATTGATCGCATATCTTTTCTGTTTTTCTAATCCCAAATGGTTTACTTTAACTCGTGTGTTGATTCATCAAATAGCTCTGCTTTGTGCATCATATTTGTGTATGGGTTGTACATCAATTTTGTAAATCGTTACTTCATCAATTTGTCTGATTTTGTTCTTCGTCTAGTCGATCTATGTTATGTCATGAGTTTGATTCAGGTTTTTAGAAATTTGCCAAGTTAATGTTAAAAGATTATTGATAAATGTTAATTTTCTGTTTTCATCAAGTTTTTGTATCCCCTGTTCATCTGCTATTGGTTGTGTTCATCTGATATTGGTTGTGCTCATCTAATTTTTGGTTGTTGATTCTGCTTGGTATGAAGTTGATTCATTTGGTTTACAAACAAATTGGCGAGACTTTTCATCAAATTTCAAACAGTTGTACGTTGGTGTGAAGGATGTAGCCGTAATAGAAATGGCAACAACTTACTTTTAGAGATTTATAAAAAGTTAAGAATACCCTTAACTATCATTTTTATTAATTAAATTTAAGAAATGAAAACCTTTTATAAATGTAGATCTGATGAAAAATGAACGATCCACATTGCCTCTTACACCTCTTACAAGATTTTAGCTCTTACAATAATCTCACCATATATATGTATATATATATATGTATGTATATATATATATATATACTAGTGGGGTACCCCCGCAATGCGATGACGACGAATAAAGAGGAGGTTGTGATGAGTTTTGTGCAGAATAATCACAAAGAGCTAATATGAGTTTGTGAAAATTCTTTGTGAGATGAAGCTAATATGAGTTTGTGAAGATTCTTTGCGAGAGCCACTTTGAAATTAAGAATTAAATTGCTAACCCTGCGTTATTTGTCTTTCAGTTTGTTGAAAGAGTTTTATCGCATGGCTGAATCATGAAGTTGCTGATTATATATATGTATGTATATGTGTGTGTAATGTTTCATAGTTCCAATTATTATGTAATTGTGTTATAAACTTGATTTATTGAAAACAAGAATTTAGGTGATCTCATGAATCAAATGTTAATATTAAAAATATATGATTAGACTTAATTCAGTTATAAGTATGGTGATCTCATGAATCAAAAGTTAATATTAAAAATATATGGTTAGAAATAATTCAGTTATAAGTATTGGTTTAAATTAATTAATTGTCGGTTATGTTTTCAATATTTATTTATTTAAATTCATTAATTGTGGACTTAAAGGATGGGTAAAGGAGAGGTATAAAGGAGGGGTATTTTAGTAAATTTACTCTTCTTAAAATTAAGAGTTTTTTAGGTTGTAAATGCATTATATAGGAGCAAGATAGGGGACGGTTCAAACGAGAACTGTTTTTCGTACGAGAACTGCGAGAACTAATCACAGCCGTTGATCAAAAAGATGGAGGGTCTAGATTAAAGAGTTTTTAATGGATAACCTTAAACTAATCAAACTTATCTTTAATTAATTAAGAGCAATTTGGAAATTTTCACATTACCCTCACTTTTTTAAACTAATATATCAATCAAATGGATAGGTATTAAATTATGAAAATTATACCATATTAACGAGAAATTATGCTCTTTAATTTGAGACCGATCTAGCTATATTTTTTGATTTTTTTTATATTTGCTGAGTTTTTTTTCTAGTACAAATGCACAGATTCACCTAGTTTTTTTAGTACAAATGTAGATATGCACATGTGCAAATTTTGCACATTATCTGCAAATTTTGCACATGTGCATATGTCTAGAGCTATGTAAAAAAACTTACCCAGCAAATGCGAATTTTTTTGGAAAAAATATAGCTAGATTTGCAATAACTTAGTATGTAAAATGTTGCTGGCCTCGAATATTATACCTATTTCGATGTAGCTCTGTCGGGTTTAACAGCCAAGCAATCATACCTTGTTTGGTTCCATTAAGAATACTCATTAATGTTTTTAACTACAACTCGAAGAAACGATCTTGTACTTTTTTTGTTGTTTTCGAATAGGAGATGGTTTCTATTAGTCCATATAAGGTAGATAAGACCATACACTGTGACTTCCCATCTTTCCTTGATTCTTGATGGTTCCCAAAAGTTATTGATTCTCACAGTACTCGTAATAAAAACGGTACCTTGGTTATACATGTCTTTATGACAATCTTGACATACATCTTCTTTGATTAAACAATCTTGGTTACACGTGTCTTTACGACAATCTTGACATACATCTAGAATTATGAATAACTGAAAATCGAAAGACTTGGAACATCTGGTAGTAGAAAATCTGAAAGAGGGTTTTGAGTGTTGCATAACATGTTTAAAAATTTAGAGGTGATTTGAACTAAGTCTTGAGTCTTATTTTATAGGCACATTTGATGACTTGTAACTTCAAATAGCTGGTTATGGTCTCCAAGCCTTCTTCCAATTTGCTTAATTCCTTTGTCTTTATCTTATAATTGAACGCTAAACATCTTTTGAAAAGTTATTTGTCATAACTTGATAATTGATTACGGAGCATCTTTTCTTTTGAAAAAGTTTTTTGTCTTTTCTTTATAATTGAACATGCTTTTGTCTTGACATATTCTTAGCATTTTCATGATCCATCTTCAACTTATGTACATATAAGTATTTTGATAAACTTTCCATTTGAATAATACATTCTTTTGAAATACAAATAAGTGTATTTCATACGTTTGAATAATATAGTTTGAATAAACAAATGAATTTGTCTACAAAGACAAATCACCAAACTCACCGAACACAATTACATTGTAATGTTTATTTTAAATATATACAAATCATAAAATATTAATCATAAAGACTATATTCTTGTAAAACCCGTATTTTTGTAAAATTATAAAAATATATAGAATTCCCAATTTGTGTGGTATTAGTAATTTATGTGTTTAATATGTTATTTAGGTGTTATATAGTGTGTATATGTGCCTATAACTTGAATTGGGAACTAAATGCAATAATGAAGGAAGTAGAGGGACCATTAGTGTAAATATGCATATAAATATCAAAATAGAAGAAAGAAAGAAGAAGAAATCTGGAAGAGAGAATCGTGAGAGGTTTTTTTAGAGAGAGAGTAGAGAGAGAAACCAAGATATCAAGAAGAAATCAAAGGGGAAATTGGTGGTTTTGGTGATTAAACTCAAGATTGGGTGATATCTCTTCTTCTTCTTCAACCTTGGTGTGATTTTGGAGTAAAAGAGTGAAGAACCCAAGTTGGGTTTTGAGAATCAAGTAAGTGTTAACTTAAAATTTGTGTTTGATTTGAGTTATATATGATGTATATGGTGATTCTTGGTTTGATTTTGGATTTAGTGTGTTTAATGGGTCAAATTTGGGTTATTGCAAAAATTAGGGCTTGAAATGTTCAAGTGTGTCTAAAGTGTGGGAAAATTGAGTTGGATGGTGATTTTATATGTGGTATTGATGATTGATGTTAAAAGATTTGTTGATTGTAGTGATTGTTGGTTATTTATGTTGAAAATTGGTTTAATAGGTCAAAATTTAGAAAATTATGGTGTATAGAGTTTTGATGATGAAAATTATGTTTGATGTTGCTAAAATGATGTATTGAAGTGTTCTTGAAGTGTTTATGTTGACACAAATGAGGTTTGTTAGAAGAAATAAGTTTTGGTTGAAAACTATGTGGAAAAGTCGGGGCTGCAGCAAGCTGAAAAGGCCCAGAGTTATTGTTCACGAGGAGCTCGCGGCGCGAGGTACAATCTTGGCGATGATCACTTTTCCAGAGATTTTCTCCCGGCGCGAGGTCCCTTGTCTCGCGGCGCGAGACCCCCTGGAAGGTCCAAAAACTTGTTTTTAACCCCATTTGACCTTGGAATTGATTGGGGTTTGTTTCTAATGGTTTTAGAGAGTCCGAAGGGAGTCCGAAAGACCTGAAAAGAGCGTTTAAGTCGTGTTTTGAGTCCATTCTTGCGTGTAACTTCATTGTATGGTTAACTTAACTAAGTTAACCTTGTGTTATGATCATAGGATCGTTGTGCAAGTGATTTGTGGCCTTTTGGTGACGTGGAAGTGATCCTCATCACTTCAATCAGGTGAGTTGTGCCCTGCGGATACCCAAAATGCTTTTAATGTGCAAGTCATCAAATGTTTTCGTATGAACCATGTTTATATATATGTATGGCATCAATGTGATCTGTAATTGATGTTATCATGTTTATGATAATGTTTTATGCAAATTGAACATATGATTCACCTGTTTTGAAGCATGTTATGCTATGTATGGATTATGGCAAGTTGTTACCTTGTGTATATAACTTGCATGTGATTATGTGACCCCTCGGGGTAACTGTTTATGTGACCCTTCGGGGTATGTGCTATGTGACCCTTCGGGGTTTATGTGCTTGGTCCGGACCGCTGTTTGTGATATGAACTCTGTACCATAGGGTTCCTAGTCATTGAGACGTACATAGAGGTTCCTGTGGCTTCGGCAATTAGGGGAACCGCGAGGTACGGGTGGCTGAGGGATCGGTGCAGAGAGTGGAGGGATATATGTCAGTAGCCATCATGACCGTGTGGGTTCACTGGGCTGACGAGCCACTGAGCCCGGGTAACACGAGTGGATTTGGTGAACAAGGCTTACACTCCAGAGAACCGTTGTATGGTGGACTGCTTTGTGCTTCCCCCACCTTGACGGGAGATGTGGACACACCCCCACGAGGACTTGTTGACCATGGTTGGCCACTATGGAACATACAAGTATAAGTGGACTTGTCCCCCACATCTTGTGTGAACTGTATGTGATGCCATAGCTGTTTTATGATATATGATGACTTGTTTACTTGTTTAAATGATTTTGGCACACTCACTAGCTTCGGCTAACAAGATTTGTGTTTATGTTTTGTAACTGCAGATAAGCAATAGTATGATGCCAGTGATGCGGGTAGAAGCTTTTGGGGAGCACTTGTTGCCTTTGGATATGTTTGGGATACATGATTATTGTTATTTTGTTTATTTAATGGTCGTGTATTCGGGTCAACATGTAACACCACCTTTTGTATATTTGACAAGCTTCCGCCTTTTATGTAAAATAAACACACTAATGTTGATATTTTGTTGGAATAGAAAAAGTTTAAATTTGTTCTGAAATTCAGGGTGTTACAATTCTGCATATGGATCTTGAGTCTCTTGAAATGAAGATTCTTGAGGCATATCTTGAGTGGAGCTTATAGGAGAACTCTCTTTTATTTCTTGAATCAATCTTCGAATTTCTTCATTTGAATCTGCAGTCATGAATTGTTTGATTTGTTCGTTTTCATCTTCTTTGATTGGGCTTGGAGGTGGAGCTATAGAAGCTGAGACTCCAAAATTAATTAAATAATAGCTTGATACTCCTTGGATAGTCATTTTTTCAAGCTGTTCTGTAGGAAGTTTATCCCACCATTTCACTCTCACTATTCTTTGTAGTATGATTCATTACTGGGAACAATCATGAAGGTCCATGAAATAATCCATCAGATTTTGAATAAAATGGTAAATTGCAATAAGTATCAAAGTCTAGAATGTCTTGAACAAATATCTCTTTGAATTTGATAAAACCTTCTTTTACGTGTACAGGGAAAGTGTTAACAATATTTCCCAAATACTTGAACCATTTGATAAACTATCTTGGATAATTATGGTCAAAATTCTTGTCGAAGAAGATAAACCATGAATGAGAATATCTTCTTAAATAAAAAAATTGAACCAGTCTTCTTGATAATCATAATAGTTATATGAAGGATGTTGAGGAAAATTTGAAAGGGTTTTATTGGTATATGGTCAAGTCTTTCATTCTTAAATAGACATGGTATAAAATATTTAAGCTTTACTAAAGTCTATTTGAGTGGGGTTTGAAGGACTACGATTATGAATAACTTTAATAGATCATGTATCTATTAGGATAACTTGATAATAATCACGTGTTTTTTTAGTATGATTGATAAACAGAGAATCTTTTAGGAAAAGAAAATCTGTTAAAATAGAAAACCTTTAGCTTGTAATTCTAGTTCATAATCTTCAAGTATCTTAACTCTTTGAAAATTTGGGTTAAGAACATAAGAGCTGTTTCTTGGCTTTGATGATGGGGAAGGAATAACTGGTTTTGAAAAAGGAGAGATAGTAGAAACGGTTTTATTTGGAGAGGATATTGAAGAATTTGGAAGAACGTTTGAAGAACTTAGAAGGATGGTAACATGTGTGTTGACTAAAGATGAGTATGATGGGTATCTTTTTTGAGGAGTAATTGGAGCAAATCTATTTTGAATATGAAGGAGGAAGAACTTTGACCTTTAAATGGAGAGAGAACCAATTTTTTCTTTTGATCAGATGTTTGAGAAGTCATTTGCCCTATAAAAATTCTCTTGATAAGAATTCTGGTAAAGTATTATTTTTACTTTTGATAAATTCTATTTGAAAATCAAAGTTACTTAGCAAGGCTTGCCATCTTGCAAAAATTTCTTTAGATATTATATTTTTAATATCATTTTCTGAAATTGGTTTAGTTGATTGACAGTCAACTCTTAATAAAAAGGGTTTCATATATAAATCATTTTCGAATTTATTAATACACAAAACAATGCTTAAAACTTCCTTTTTGACAGTTGAATAGTTTTTTTGAGTTTCATTCCAGGCACCAGAATAATATTATTTGATCATTAAGCTTTTGCTTAAGTATTCCTCCAAATCCTAAATCACTAGCATCTTTCAACAATTATTTTTGCGTTTGGTTAAGGAATATTAAGACATGGTAAATATTTGATTTTTTGTTTAATTTCTTTGATGATATTAGTATGTTCCTGAGTCCATGGCTTAGGGTTCTTCTTAAGTCTTCTATATAAAGGTTTACATATTGTTACTAAATCTTGAAAAAAATCATGAACATAGTTTAAACATCCTAGAAATCTCTGAAGTTGGGTTTTGTCTTTAATTTTATCGGGAAATTTATTAGCAAATTCTAGATTTATTTGAATAGGTTTAATGGTTCCTTTGATGATTTCATGACCTAAGAATTTAATATATTTTTTTGAAAAAGACTCATTTTTGAAGCGGAGACAACTAATCCATTTCTATAAATTAAGTCATAAAATATGTTTAAGTGTTTAAAGTGTTAGTCAATGGATTTTGAAAAGATTAACACGTCATCGATATACATGCAAATTCACTTATAGGAATAATGATTTCATTCATAATATTTTGGAATTGTGAAGGAGTATTTTTTAGTCCAAAAGGCATAACGTTCCATTTGTAAGGACCAAAGGGTACATTAAACCCGGTTTTGTATTTATCTTGTTCATGAATTTGTATCTTCCAAAATTCAGATTTCATTTCGAATTTTAAAAAGATATTTGAATCATATAATCTTTTTAATAAATCCCTTTTATTAGGAATTGGATATCTTATCCATTCTAAAACTTTGTTTAAGGGTTTATAATTGATTATAAGTCTAGGAGACCCTCTTTCTAGTTCAACTACATTCATAACATAAAAAGTTGAACAAGACCAAAGAGACTTAGATGATCTTATAAGTTTCTTATTTAACAATTCTTGAATTTGTTTTTTGCAATGTTCTTGTAATTTAGAGGACATATGAATAGCTCTTGACTTTGAAGGTATATCTTTTTCATTGAAGTTCTTTATGTATGGTAATTTGACTATATGTTGTTTTCTGTTCCAAAATGCAATAGAAATATTTGAACATACATAATTTTCAAATTTCTCTTTAATTTGTTTAATCTTATTTCGAGTAATTCTTTCTTGTAATTGATCAGGAATTCTTAAACTACTTATTTCACTTATTAAATATTTTGTTTGATTAACTTTGTTATTTAAGTTATTTAATTCTGAAAAGGCAATTGGATTAGTGAATTCGAATGTTATTTCTTTATTTAGGACTTTAGTACTAAATCCTGTTTCATTAATAGTAAAAGGATATAACTGGAAAATAAACGGTGTTCCTAATATTAGGGTAGAAGTTAAATTTTTTGTAAGGATTAAAGAAGTCTTATAACAGTAATCATTATTACATATATGAACATTTGTAACCTTTTATTTAACATTTAGAGAAGATCCGCTAGCGGTTGATAAGCAACTAGCAGTTTTTTCATAATATTTTGTTGGAATGATTCCTTCTTGAATGTAGTTCATATCTGCCCCACTGTCTATTAATGCCAAAATTGTTATTTTAAATTCATTTGCTACACAAAGATTTATATAAGTATTCCATCTTTGATATGATATATTTTTTAAAATTCTTATTTGATCTGAACTTGTATTGATTTCGTTGACCTTTTGATTTTCAGTATTAGTCTCTTTGTCTTTTTCTATTTTAGATAGTCTTTCTTTAATTAGTTTTATTTCCGTTTTAACAGTTTTTTAATTTTTCTTGTAGGTCTTGAACTGTTATTGTAACACCGTATTTTTAACACAAAAATTTTCACTTTTAATTACACTGTAAAAGCGTTTATAAATACCAAAGTAATTACAACTAATTACAAACCACTGTTTATAAAATATCAGTATTACAAAACACGGCTCGTCACAAATACTTTATCAGAGTCCTAGGTGATTACTCCCCAAGCTAACCACTCTCAGCCGAGCCGCTGACTTACCAAAACCTGTAAAAAGAGTGAGAGGTGGGGGATTAGCACAAAGCTAAGTGAATGGAGTAACACACAACAGATATATCAGCTTGAACCGCATGATATCAACAACCACAAATAAGCACCCTGGGAAGACCGGCGGTTCTGCAGGAACCTACAACCAATGCCGGCCAAAGCAAAGGTTTACCGATAGTCCATTTGTTATCCTCACACAATATCATTCTCTGGTAGCAACAAATGCATCCCAAGGTCCTGATACTGCTTAGCCAATAGCAAATGAACCCAGCCCATAAGCCCAGTCGTAAACTGACTTCCCTTCCAACATGTATACATATCACAGAATACAACAATTAACATTCACAGTTAATTAACCAACAGATATACAATATATCCAACAATAGTTGCAACCAAACCAGTACAAATAATATCACCCGTGAGCAAACATCCACTCACCTCTGGTTCTCAGCTATTTCCACTCAGTGATCTAATTTTACTGAGCCTTGTCTGTTCCTGAGAACACAACAAACTTAAATCAGTATCAAATTCATAAATATATATCAATCATATATATATATATATTTATATCTATTTAATCAAACATATACATGTAAGATTCATATATGAATGCACATATAACACATAGCATTAAACAATGCAAACAACAGCCAAACTATCGGATTTCATGAGAAATCCGATAATACCATCGGATTTCACCAAATCCGCAACCCTGGATCGGATTTCAAACAATCAGATTCATCCATCGGAATCCGCCACTTATTATCGGATTTCCACACTTGTATCTTAACTTGGCATCCACAATCGGATTTCATAATTGGAATCCATCATCGGATTCAAACCATCGGATTCTATCATGTTCCGGATTCTAAGTTCCGGTTTCACAAGTATCGGATTTCTAAAGTACCGCATTCAACACCACAATCCGCCATCTTCAAGCTTCCCATAATCCGATAACTTCAAACCTTGCATACATCTCATATCCAGATCATAAACAAGTTCATAAAAACACATATAAACATGTTTAAACACACAAGCATGCATCAAAACACCTTTATACCCCAAGAACACCAAATCCGATAACTTCATAAAGCATGATCCTATGATGTTCACATCAAACCCACTCAAAACAGTAGCATATTAATACCAATCGAAGCATAGTAGCACAATAAAAGAAGAATCATCAACCTTATAGCTTGAATCACACAATTTCAAGAAATCATAATCCGAATGCTATTCCTCTTCTTCTTGTTTGCTCTCGGTTACACACACAATACACACACAAGGATTTCTTCAAAGTGAAGAATCAATTGTGAAACCCACGTATATACTTAATAAACATGAGGTGGCATGATTATAATCATCTAAACACACACACACAACCGAATACATATATATATATATAGATATAATTAACAATAATCAATTACTCAATTAGTAATTAAATAAACATAATCAAATAATAATCCAAGTGTAACATACCCAAAGCCTATGTTTCTACTAGGCCCAATTTCAGGATGTTACAAATCCTCCCCCTTAAACTAGATTCCGTCCTCGGAATCTATTCATCATCAAAAAACTACGGGTAACGAGCTTTCATGTCGGCCTTAGTTTCCCACGTCAAGTCTGAACCCAAACTGTGCCTCCATTTAACTAGAACAATCGGAATCTGTTTCTTTCGCAGTTTCGTCACTTTCCGATCCAATAGTTCTATGGGTTCTTCCACCAACCTCTTGCTGGAATCCACTTTAAGATCATGTAGAGGTAGAATCTGACTCTCATCCTCAACTCTACATTTCCGCAAGTAACACACGTTGAAGGTATTGTGAATACCTGACAATTCTGCCGGAAGGTCGAGAGTAACCGTCTGATCATTAACCCCCGTTGGACACGAAATGGTCCAATATAACGCGGAGCTACCTTACCCCGCTTCCCAAAACGGATAACTCCCTTCCACGGAGAAACCTTCAGATAAACTAACTCCCCCTCAACAAATACAATCGACCTACGACGTGGATCAACATACATCTTTTGTCGATCCCTCGCAGCTTTCAACTTTTCTCGCGCAATAGCTACTTTATCTAGGGTGATCTGCACATTATCAGGCCCTGCATACTGTTTCTCACCCGCCTCTAACCAACACGTAGGAGTACGGCAGCGACGGCCATATAAATTCTCATAAGGCGGCATACCGATACTCGAACGGTAAGAATTGTTGTACGCGAATTCGATTAACGGCAGATGGGAATCCCAAGAACCTCCATATTCTAACACACATGCCCGCAGCATATCCTCGAGTGTTTGAACAGTTCGCTCAGATTGCCCGTCTATCTGTGGATGGTAAGCTGTGCTCAAATTCACACGTGTACCCAACTCCCGCTGTAAACTGTTCCAAAAGTTCGACACAAACCTGGAATCTCTATCTGACACAATCGAAAGCGGTATACCATGTCGGGAAACAATTTCATCGATATTCAACTGAGCCAACTTACTGAGTGATGCCGTCTCACTGGTAGCCAAGAAGTGAGCACTCTTGGTCAATCTGTCAACGATCACCCAAATCATATCATTATTCCTCTGTGTACGTGGAAGTTTCGTTACAAAATCCCTCGTTATGTGCTCCCACTTCCACTCTGGAATCTGCAACTGTTTAAGTGATCCATAGGGTTTCTGGTGCTCTGCCCTTAACTTGTGCACAAATATGAAAAGACTCCGCAAACTGTGCTACATCCGTTTTCATTGTAGGCCACCAATACAGCACCTTTAGATCGTTATACATTTTTGTGCTACCTGGATGAACAGATAGTCTAGACTTGTTAGCTTCAGTCATAATCAAATTCCGAAGACCTCCAAGCAATGGCACCCAAGCACGAGATCGATAAACCTTCAATCCCCTAGAATCATCAGTCAAGTCATTCTTCTTCTTAGTGATAATCTCTGACTTCAAGTTGTCATTTTTCACGGCTTCCAACTGAGCTGCCTTTAATCTGTCAATCAAGTCGGAGACTATTTCTATTCGCATAAACTTGACATGTTCACTAACTCCCTTGCGACTCAAAGCATCGGCTACCACATTGGCTTTTCCTGGATGATTGCGAATCTCATAATCATAATCTTTAACAAGTTCTAGCCATTGCCTCTGTCGCATATTGAGTTCCTTCTGTGAAAACACATACTGTTGGTTTTTGTGATCCGTACAAATGACGCACTTTGTACCATAAAGATAGTGTCTCCACAATTTTAACGCAAAAACTACAGCTGCCAGTTCTAAATCATGGGTTGGATAGTTCTTCTCATTCGGTTTCAACTAACGAGAAGCATACGCAATCACTCTATCTCGTTGCATCAACACACAACCCAACCCTGCCAATGACGTGTCACAGTAAACTATGAAGTCATCTGACCCATCCGGTAAAGCAAGAATAGGAGCCTGGCACAAGAGTTGTTTCAACGTCTGAAAAGCTCTCTCATATTCATCACTCCATTTAAATGGAACCTCCTTGCGAGTCAATTTAGTCATGGGATTCGCAATCTTAGAAAAGTCTTTAATGAATCTTCTGTAATACCCAGCCAATCCCAAGAAGCTTTTAATCTCAGAAGGCGACTTCGGAGCCTCCCATTTCATCACTGCTTCTATCTTTGCTGGATCAACTTTGACTCCATCACTGCAAATGACATGCCCTAGAAAGTGAACTTCCTGTATCTAGAATTCACACTTCGAATACTTGGCATACAATTGCTCCCGTTTTAACGTCTCAAGAACTTGTCTCAAATGAATCTCATGATCAGATTCAGATTTCGAATAAACCAGAATGTCGTCAATAAATACTATCACAGATTTATCCAAGAACGGTCGAAAAACCCGGTTCATCAAATCCATAAACACCGCAGGTGCGTTAGTCAAACCGAACGATATGACTAAAAATTCATAATGGCCATACCTGGTACGGAAAGCAGTCTTAGCAACATCTCCGTCAGAAACTCGTACCTGGTGATAACCCGATCTCAAATCAATCTTCGAGAAATACGAAGCACCCTGCAACTAATCAAACAAATCATCAATCCTGGGCAGAGGGTATTTATTCTTGATTGTCCTCTTATTTAGTTCTTTGTAGTCAATACACATATGTAGAGTACCATCTTTCTTTTTCACAAACAAGACTGGTGCACCCCACGGTGAAGAACTCGGACGAATAAATCCCCGATCCAACAAATCCTGAATCTGCGTCATCATCTCCCTTATCTCAGAAGGAGCCAACCGATAAGGAGATCTAGCCACTGGATTAGAACCTGGTATCAAATCAATCTTGTACTCTACCTCTCAAACAAGAGGTAGCCTAGGTAACTCATCCGGAAACACCTAAGGATATTCTAATACGACTCGCACATCAGTAACTGCCCGTTTCTCTTTTCTAGCATCAATCGCATATGCTAGAAAACACTCGTATCCCTTACACAAGGATTTCTTGGATTTCAACATAGAAATGATAGGAAACGCAGACTTGTTCCTTTCCCCACAAGCCACCACACGCGACCCATCAGATAACGGAAACGAAATTAGCTTCCTATGACATTTAATACTCGCCCTGTGCTTACTCAGCCAATCCATCCCCAAAACCACATCAAAAACCGTCAATGGCATCAACAGGAATGATACAGGAAAGCACTTACCATCTATGTCAATTTCAGCACCCGTCACAGAAGTCGTAACAGGCACTATCTTACCATCTGCGACTTCTATATCAATCGGCACAGAGATACTAGTAGTAGGCAATTTCAACTTAGCACAAAATGCTACAGAAATAAAGGAGCGATTCGCTCCAGAATCAAATAATACACGAGCAGGTAAGGAGTTTATAAAGAACGTACCGGTGATCACATCATCTGTGGCAGTAGCATCATCTACTATCATCCGGAACGCCCTACCCTCCGGAGTTGGAGGATTCTTCTTTTTCTGCCCTCCCGCTGCATACGAGCCCCCAACTGCCTATGCCCCAGTCCCAGACCCTGTCCCAGCCCCGGGTCTTCTCCCTGTAGGGCAATCACCTGCCCTGTGCCCCTCCTGATGACAGTTCCAGCATACGTTTCGAGGGTACCGACAATCCTTGGATTCGTGCCTGTGAGTTCTGCATCTCACACATCTCATAGTCTGAGTTGTACACTGCCCAGTGTGAGAAGACCTGCACCTCGTGCACCATTGAGATTTACTCCCCGAATCTCCTGTAGGAGCTTTTCTATTCTGGTTGCCCTGGGACTGGTTACCTTGCCATTTCTTCTTTTGCTGGCTACCCCCAGCCTGGTCATACCTCGGCTTCTGCAAAGCCGCCTCATCCTTGCTTTGTTTATCTTTGGCCTGGATGTCCCCCTCAGCAGATTTTGCTAAGGTGAAGGCCTGGGACAGAGATCCAGCCAATCTCGTGGTGCTCCTGTACTCTTGCAACAAAGCCCCAATAAAGTGCTGAACCTAGGAAGATTCGTCAGGCACCCACTAAGTTCCAAACCTCAGTTTAGATTTAAACCGTTCAATCAGTTCATCCACCGTCATCTTCCTCGTCATTTTTAGTTCCATGAACTCCTGCCTTATTTTATTCAATTCAAAGGCGTTGCAGTACTGTTCACACAACTTATCCCAAAATTGATTACACGTGATAGAATCCATTTGTGCTCTCGATAAATGGGTGGTAATGGAATCCCACCAAACCATCGCTTTTCCTTTTAACATACGGGTAGCAAAGCATACTCGCATCTCCTCCTCACAGTTGTAAGCATCCAAGATTCTTGCAGTATCCCTCAACCAGTTCAGAGTAACATTGGGATCCGTGCTACCGTGATATTCATACGGTTTACAATCCAATAACTGCTTGTAAGTACATGGCTGCCTGTATCTCATACCTGATGGAAATCCCATAAAAGGATACGAGTAAGATCCTTGTGGCATCGACCCCTGTGGAACAGATCCTTGAGGATAGGTTCCTTGCGGAAACAACGGATAATAGAAGGGTTGTGTCATCGGTTGAGTAAATGGTGGTAATGGCATTGACATCGGAGGAACCTCTGCCAATGTAGTAACCGCTGGAAAGATAGGTGGTATCGCAACAGTAGTTGATGTTATGGGAATAACTGGTGGTTATGCTGCAGGAGCCTGCCTCTGCTGCTCTAGTTCTGTTCTCAAATCTTGCAGCTGACCCTCCAGTTGAAATATGTACTCATTCCTCTCATCAACCACTGTACCAGATGTACCAGCGTTGGTTGGAATCTCAACGGTTGCGGTAGGAACCTTAGCCGTAGTTGGGACAGTAGGGGTACCGGTCGAGAAATCACGTCCAGCCATTGTTATCTGTAACAATCACATCATTTCACGATTTATTAGATAAATCCGTTAGTACACAACATACTAACTCCACCACACTCCAATTCACCCCAATCCCACACCCAAGGAGTAATCAACCTACCACGAGCCAAGATTTGGGAATTTAATACTTCCACTGTGCCTACACTGCCAAACCAAGGCTCTGATACCAAACTTGTAACACCGTATTTTTAACCCAAAATTTTTCACTTTTAATTACACTACGGAAGCGTTTATAAATACCAAAGTAATTACAACTAATTACAAACCACTGTTTATAAAATATCAGTATTACAAAACACGGCTCGTCACAAATACTTTATCAGAGTCCTAGGTGATTACTCCCCAAGCTAACCACTCTCAGCCGAGCCGCTGACTTACCAAAACCTGTAAAAAGAGTGAGAGGTGGGGGATTAGCACATATAACAGATATATCAGCCTGAACCGCATGGTATCAACAACCACAAATAAGCACCCTGGGAAGACCGTCAGTTCTGCAGGATCCTACAACCAATGCCAGCCAAACCAAAGGTTTACCGATAGTCCATTTGCTATCCTCACACAGTATCATTCTCTGGTAGCAACAAATGCATCCCAAGGTCCTGATACTTCTTAGCCAATAGCAAATGAACCCAGCCCATAAGCCCAGTCGTAAACTGACTTTCCTTCCAACATGTATACATATAACAGAATACAACAATTAACATTCACAATTAATTAACCAACAGATATACAATCTATCCAACAATTGTTGCAACCAAACCAGTACAACTAATATCACCCGTGAGCAAACATCCACTCACCTCTGGTTCTCAGCTATTTCCACTCAGTGATCTAATTTTACTGAGCCTTGTCTGTTCCTGTGAACACAACAAACTTAAATCAGTATCCAATTCATAAATATATATCAATCATATATATATATTTATATCTATTTAATCAAACATATACATGTAAGATTCATATATGAATGCACATATAACACATAGCATTAAACAATGCAAACAACAGCCAAACTATCGGATTTCATGAGAAATCCGATAATACCATCGGATTTCACCAAATCCGCAACCCTGGATCGGATTTCAAACAATCCGATTCATCCATCGGAATCCGCCACTTATTATCAGATTTGAAGGAATCCGATACACCCATCGGATTTCCACACTTGTATCTTAACTTGGTATCCACAATCGGATTTCATAATTGGAATCCACCATCGGATTCAAACCATCGGATTTTATCATGTTCCGGATTCTAAGTTCCGGTTTCACAAGTATCGGATTTCTAAAGTACCGGATTCAACACCCGGTTTTTCCATACTCGGATTTCATCATCAACTCCACAATCTGCCATCTTCAAGCTTACCATAATCCGATAACTTCAAACCTTGCATATATCTCATATCCAGATCATAAACAAGTTCATAAAAACACATATAAACATGTTTAAACACACAAGCATGCATCAAAACACCTTTATACCCCAAGAACACCAAATCCGATAAATTCATAAAGCATGATCCTATGATGTTCACATCAAACCCACTCAAAACAGTAGCATGTTAATACCAATCGAAGCATAATAGCACAATAAAAGAAGAATCATCAACCTTATAGCTTGAATCACACAATTTCAAGAAATCACAATCCGGATGCTATTCTTCTTCTTCTTGTTTGCTCTCGGTTACACACACAAGGATTTCTTCAAAGTGAAGAATCAATTGTGAAACCCACGTATATACTTAATAAGCATGAGGTGGCATGATTATAATCATCTAAACACACACACACAACCGAATACATATATATATATATAATTAACAATAATCAATTACTCAATTAGTAATTAAATAAACAAAATCAAATAATAATCCAAGTGTAACATACCCAAAGCCTATGTTTCTACTAGGTCCAATTTCAGGATGTTACAGTTATTGAGGTTTTTGGTTTAGGAAATCTTTCATAAATTTCTTGAAGATTAAAAGGATGATCATTAGGCGTTGTTTCTGTTGTTGATTCAGTATTTTTGTTATAATTGAAAATTTTATCTATTAGTTGGGTTTTTAAAATTTTGTGTGGGATTTTATCTATTAGTTCTAAAAAGTCCATATCCTTATCTGTGATAACATTTATTTTATTACAAATACAATTTCCTATACATTCACAATTTGATTCAGAATTAGTTTCATCATGATGAATAACTTTGTAAAACATTTAAATCATTATTATCGTAATCTTATAAACTTGATTCAGAATCGTCGTATTCATTAAGAAATAGTTTACTTATCTGTATTTTTATTTGATCAGAGATATCTAATTCATTTATAGTCTTTTTGACATAGCAGTTTTTTACCATATGACCGGTTTTACCACATTTATAACAAATAATAATGTGCCTTTCATTTCCTTTCGAGCTTGATTTTTTATTATTAAATCTTTTATAATTTTTTTGTTATCGGTATATTTTTCTATACTAGCATAGTACCCGCGCAATGCGGAAGCTAGAAATAATTTCTACTTGATAACATGTCTGTTTTTAATAACGTAAGACTATTATATCACGTATTATAATGACATTGAATTATTTTCGTTTGCAATGTATCTATTTTCTTTCTCATGTTTCTATTTCTTTTATTTCTCTTACCTTTATAACTCTTTTATTAATTTTATAAAACAATAAAATGAGAAACAAAAAGAATATTAAAGATATTATAAATTAAACCTTTTGTTTTAATTACACGAGTCATTTAAAAAATCTGAAAATGTCTATAAATTTAAGTTACATGTTATTAGGTTTATAAGTTCTAGCTATACGTATTTTCTAATACTTAAATTAAAATATGTGTTATATTATAAAATAGAGTTAATTACAAAAATGATCCCTGTGGTTGTCACTGATTTTCATTTTTGGTCCTTTAACTTCAAAAATTACGAAAATAGTCACTGTGGTTATCATTTTGTTTCACTTTTAGTCCTTTAGGCTAACAGGTGTTAACTTTTACCGTTAGTCAAAGGGCATTTTGGTCTTTTTACCTGTTATCCTCGTTTCCAAACAGGTTATACGTATTAAAACAGTTTCCAAACGCCAATTTTCTACTATACTTGTTACCAAACACCAATTAATCCCCCCTCTCTCTATATCATCTGTATAACCCCACTCTATCTCATCTCTATAACCCTCTCTCTCTCTCTCTTACATCCTCTTTAATCCATCTGTCTTCTTTTTTAAGCAAAGACCTAACCACCGTCATTTACCTTTTAGTGCACCATCGTTGTCCACCCAGTGGCACCACCGCCGTCGCCATCACTCGATGCCTCCACCGCCGTCGCCATTGCCATCACTCGTCAAGGTCGCCATCACCCGACGCCTCCGGCCACCACCACCGCTCCATTCGCCGCCACGAGAGACATCGCTGTCATATCTCTTCGATTCGCCAATCACCACTACCGCTCCATTCGCCAATGACCACCATAACCATCGTCACCGTGGTTCCCAACGCCACAGTCGCCAGTAGTGGTTTTAGATCTATATCTTCACAAGTTCTCGTATGCTTTCATCTTCACCTACACCTACACCTTCACAAGTTCCGATTTAGGGTTCTAAAATCCACACTTGTTCAACCTGTTCGATTTAATGGGACTGGTTCAACCAGATTTGTTCAAATGGATTTGGTCGATTAAAGCATCAATTTGGTATGTTAAAGCATCGATATTGTTTACCAATCTCATCCCCCATTGTGCCGGCCAAATATGAGATTGAAGGATCTTAAGGTCTATTTATTTGATTTAGGTTCAAATCAGGTATACGATTCTTGTTCAACAATTATGAAGGTCGATTGAAAGTTAAATAGTATTCTTTGAGTTTAGATTTGTTCAAACAAGGTCGATTTAATAGATTTTGGTACGATTTTAGGTTTTTTGTTTTCTTGGTTCTTTGTTTAGATTTAAAGAATATTTCAATTGATTTAAACTTCTTGATTCTTGTTCATGTTCTTGTTATTCAACATTGAATTTTGTATATTTCAGTTGATTTAAAGAATAATTACAATTATAATTGTTTATTTTTGTTGATTAAAAAAGCATTAAGTATATTCAAACGTAATTAAGAAGTTAAATAAGAATAAAGGGTAGAATTATGTTTGGAAACGAGGATAACATGTAAAATGACCAAAATGCCCTTTGACTAACGGTCAAAGTTAACACCAGTTACCCTAAAGGACTAAAAGTGAAACAAAATGACAACCACAATGACTATTTTCGTAATTTCTGAAGTTAAAGGACCAAAAGTGAAAATTAGTGACAACCACAGGGATCATTTTTGTAATTAACTTTTATATTTAAAGTATTATTTTTATGAAGATCCTTTTTATTTAATTTTTAATTTGTATTTAATATCATATAGGTGAAAATTAATTTTTATTAACTTGACTCTTTTAAACATTATTTATTATGGAATGTTTAGTTATAAAAATGGTATTTAAAAATCTAATGAACTCTATATAATAGTTTCCTTATAAGGTTAAATAAGGGGTAAATTAGTAATTTCAAATTACTTAAAATTAAGAGATTTCAATAACTTAAATGCTCTATATTATAGTATAGATTATTTGTCTTTGGTGTATATTTTTATTAGAAAAGCGTCTTTTGTAAAACTGTTTCTTAGGTTTGGAAGAAAAAGAAGATTTAGAAATTGGTTGATAACCATATTGTTGACAAAAAACTTCTAATTCATTTTTGCTAGTAATGTTATCTTTTTTAAGTTTAGCTTTAAATCTTAAATCTGAGCATATAGATAATCCTTCCTTTTTAACATGACTAATTATTTTTTCATAAGTAAGTTCTTTATAGGGTATTTGATTATTGTATTTCTCTCTTAAATTATTTCTATTTTTTTCAGCAAACAAGCTTCGTAGTCCTTTAATGAATCTTTCTTTCCGATAGGCTTCTTTGCAGTCTGCTCATAATATAACTTTGGTTAAAAACATATCTTTTTACCATCTACAAACTTGAAGTTTTCTACAAGTAAGATTAAGTAATATTTCTGCACTTTTTTCTTGAAATATAGTTAGATCTCCTATAAAATGTTTTACTATTACGAATATAAGAGTGTTTATAATATCATCTTCTTGAGTAGTTATAGTTTCATTATTTTCTTGCTTTATAATTGATATTTTTGCAGTAAGAATAAATTCTCTTTCTTCACTAGTCAGGTATGAATCCCTCTAGCCTCTTATATTACCAGTAAATCTAGAAGTTAATAGTTCAACTATTTTTCTTTGATTATTTCCTTTTATGAGATAGGCATTAGCAACCATATTCATTTCTTGGAGCGTGTTCAAAATTTGATGTTCAGATAATCCATCTATATTCCATTCATAGACAGACAAACCATCATATGAGCTTCTTAGTTCGGCGAATTCTCTGTCTTCATATTGAATATATGGAAAAGTTGGTTTTGGGTAAAAATTTAAAGTGGATGGTCTATTATATGTTTTTGTACTTGTATATAGAGTTTATTGATATTATTTGAGAATTGTTGTTGAAGTTAGGATATTTTGTTTTCATTATTATTATATGTATATTATTCTTTAGGGTCTGTAGCTTGATTTATTACATTAATGATTATTTCACTAAGCTTTTATTCTAACTCATTAACTAGTTTTTTATTTTATCCTAAATTTATTGTTGAATCTATTTGTTGAGGTGTGAAAATTGGATTCTCTTCATATTTTTATTGTATTATTATCATTACCTTTAGTATTGGTATTATTTTCATTATTTTCAATTCTATTTAGTTGTTGACTCATAGTATTTAGAATTTCATTTGTATAATTTATTTGATATACAATTTGTTTAGTTAATTCTTTTTTAGTTATTGTTTCATTAAGTGTGGTAAATAGTGTAGCTAAACTGTTGTTCTGAATAAATATACGAGTTTTTGGAGGATGTATAGCTATTATCTTTTCGTCTCTAGTTATGTCTAGGTATTCTTGAGTTATTTCTAAAGATTCGTAAATACTTAAAAAGGGATTTGGGATATTATTTTGCTTGCAGTATATTTCGTACCATTCAAAAATGTTATATGAATATTGTTTTGATTTATGAAGTTTCTCCAAGAGAGTTGATGTATTAGTTCTTGTCTATTATTATTAACAATATTATAATAATGCGTTCTTTTCTCTTTGTTATCATCAGCATAGAATTCCTTTTTGAGATATTCCATATTGATACATGTGTTGGTCATTTTAGCAAATTATTAGTAAACCTAATTTTTTTGTTCTTCAAGTTTTATAATTAATATTACGCGAATGTTTTTAAGCATATTTAGTGTTCTAATATGTGCTAGTTTATTATATACGTTTTCTCCGGTCCTAAATTCATCCGTTAATATTTTTATGTTTTTCTTTAATTGCTTAATTCGAGATATATTATATCTTATTTCTTTTCTAAGATTTTCTGAGTATGGACTCATTAACAAATTATTAATTCAGATTCTGTTTGTTTGATCCATCTAAATATTAATTCAGTTCTTTGTTGTATTTGATTACTTCTTATTATAAGAATTGCTAATTGTACCCATTGGATATTTGTTAAATCTTTGGGTTGATCCCATTGGATATTCATTAGTTCTTTAGAGCTTTTTATTATTTGATTTTCTTCGTTTTTAATTTTTAAAAGTTCATATTATTGCTATTAATAATTTTTCATTATTTTTTAATTGCAAGGATTTTTTTGAGTATTATTATTACACAAGACTTGAGTTTTATTACTCATATTGATTTTTAAAATTATTAATTTCTGATAATATATCTGACTGAGTTGGACTATATCCTTCATATTCACTTTGTTTATCCTCATGATAAATAAGTTATGGAATATTTTTATTAAAATCTACATACCTTAATGATTTCGATTATTTGATAAGAGGATTTTTTTTAAATCAATTGTACTACTAATAGAGCCTGTGGATAATCTTGAGGAATGGTTTGAATATTTTCAAAGCTAACGTCTACAGATCAATCTTCATGTTCTATTACACTAGATGTTCTACTAGACTCTCCTATTGGTTTGGGCATATTAATATTTTGTAGATCCCAATTACAAGATTGAGTTATTTTATTCCACTTGAGTCGTTTTGGTGTTTAAATTTTTGTATGCTGAGGGTTTGATTCAAAAATTACAGTTTCATTTTTTAGACTAGCTATTTTAGTCCTAGGTTCTATTGTTGAGGTCATCGTCTTATAACAAATTCTGTATATAATTGCAATAGCTTTTGTTTCTTCTTTCAATTCTAAATTTTTTGTTTTAATTGTTAAAATTAAAGTATCAAGAATGTTTGGATCAAATAATCCTACTGAAAAGTTTACGTAACAATTAAAATATATGGGACCATTTGAAATATTAGTTTCTGTCATAGCTAATATTGAATTTTAAAAATTAGTATGCCTTGCATCTCTTAATATTAAAAGAATGGGAGCATCTATTCCTAACCTGAATAATGGTTTAACTGCTACTTGAACTAAGGCAACATGTAATTATTTATATTTCTTTCTATGTTGAATTATAGCACATTTGGATAATAGATGTAGATTATCATATTCTTTATTAATTGATACAGTTTGTTCAGATTCTTTGATTGAATACGCTTGTAAAAAAATCAAAAGTTCCAATTTTATATATTGTATTAAAATTTTGCTTTGGAATAGTCCAGTTAGACAAATTTTGTTCTATATCAGATATATGAACTTCAACAGAATTCATATGTAAATAGTATTCTTCATTAACTTCTTTGTCTGAATTATGTTTTTTAAAGAATAAATTCGTCATCTTGTAATCATAAATCGCAATTTTAGAAGTAGTATGATTTGCAAGAGATTAGTATCTTCTAATGATCTTTAGATATAAAACGAAGAACACCTACAATGTTTTATTGCTGTGGTCTGGCTAGGCGTCTTACAAGCTTTAGCTGCGCCATTTATGTTAATCCAACCAACAATAAAAATTAACACTAGCTAACAATATTAGATCTTCTAACGTTATTATATCGAAGTCATTAAGAGATTTAATATTCTCAAAAGTCATATTTGCTTTTAAATTTAAAGCTTTATTGATACAAATATCTGATTTTATTTATCTCATACCAATCTTAGCCATTCAAGTGGTAAATGGAATTCATGAATGAAGAGCAAGGGAGATTGAGTGTGGCAATGTGCATGTAAGAAATTCATGGGTGGGCAATTCAATTGAAGGAGGAGGAATTGGACAGCTAAGATTGGTTCTCGCACTAAAAACGGTTATTAAATGAACTATATATAGGGGAGGGTTCAAATGAGAACTGTTTTTCGTACGAAAACTGCGAGAACTAATCTTGGTCATTCAAGTGGGTAGTGAAATTCATGGATGAAGAACGTGGGGGGATTGAGTGTGGCAAGGTGCATGTAAGGAATTAATGGGTGGGCAATCCAATTGAAGGAGTGAGAATTTGACGACTAAGATTAGTTCTCACAGTTCTCGTACAAAAAATAGTTCACGTTTGAACTTTTCCATACATATATGTGTGTGTGTGCAAATTTTTGAGAAAGTTAACTTAAATATTAGTTTTTTTCAATAAAGGTAACATGTATTTTTTAGGCAAAAAAAGGTGTCTAAAATCAATTTTGTTATAAAAAGGGAATGGGTTACCGGTTAGGGAAGTAGTCACAATTGTTGAGAAGGCATGTGATGTGGCATCCAAACCACTTATGACGGGCAACTCTCCCCCCACACTGAACAAATTCAAAGATTCAAACTCACCCCGATCTCTCTCTCTCTCTCTCTCACACGCACACACACTACCCTCTCTCACTGCTCTCTCTTCCCCAAATCCTTTTATACCCACCAGATACTCCACCACCAAAGTGTAAACTCCTCCTCACCACCACCCTCCGACGGTGACTGCCCATCTTCTTCTTAGTTTTGATTTTTGGCTCACAACATGTCATGTCCATTGAATGACACGTCTCGTCCCAGAATTATCTCCTGACATCCTTGGCTTGGACTCTTGTAATGTGTCCGTTACAAGGCTTCAACGCGTCACGTTCTCGGCTTATCACGACTTGACCTCTAAAATGAGATTGTAGCCCTCTGAGCCTAGTTTCCGTGACCGTTTGAATCACCTTAATACGAGTTCATATGAGTGAGATATGATCAAAATAGTAAATGTGTGTCGGAGCGGACCGCTTTTCTTATTTTCTTCGATTTTTGCTCCAAATTTTTATTATTAGTCTTTTTAACCTAAAATTTAATAATTAAAGATATTAAGTATTTATTATCTCAAAACACTGGGGTTGAATCGGTATACTTTCAAACTTTTCAAAGAGTTCTAGTCAAATATCAAAGGAGATCTGGTTGCTACTATTAAGGGTGTATTCGGAAACGGACTTATGGGGGATTATAGGGGCTTGAAATTCTAGTTTTCATAATCCCCAGTCCTCTAGCCATGTTCGGTGTTACAATCTTAAGGGGATTATTAAAAACATAAGCCCTCGTAAGCCCAAAAAATAAAAGCTTTTTCAAGTAACTTATGACTTGAGCTTGGGATTATTAATTAATCAGCCCCAGCCCCAGCTCTAGCCTCAGCTCCAGCTCCAGCCTCTTTCGCCAAACACACCCTAAGTATTTTAAATCCACAACTTCAATTGATCCGGGTTGTAATGTGCCCTTTATTTCCCTTATCCCAAACCGTGAATCGCCACTTCTATGATTTTCGACCAATTTCGATTATCGGTTCCTCGTAGGTGATGGCTAAAATTTAAGCAAACAGGCTCAAGCTTGTTATTGATTCAATAATTGGAGGAGAGCAAACAACATTCATACAAGGTAGAAATATACTCTAACGGGCCATTAATTGTTGGTGAATGCATTTCCTGAGTGAAAAATAGAAGAAAAAGGCTATGATAATGAAGGTGGATTATATAAAAGCCTTCGTTTCTCTTAGATAGGAATAGTTGGATAATAGTATTGAACAAATGAGCTTTGGTTTAAAAATGGCGGGCATGGATTTAAGGTTGTATGTTGTCGGCGTCTACATCTATCCTTATCAATGGTTCTCTTACGTCGGAATTTAAATCGAAACTGGTGCGAGGCTAGGTGATCCCATGTCACCTTTCCTATTCATATTAGCAGTTGCGAGTTAGGCTGACAATTTTTGAGTCAACACGAAACACGACCAGAACCTAAACGAAACAAGTGACACCAACCCAAAATGGGTCAAAAGTAGGTCGAAATAAAAGTAAACGAGTCAGTTAGGGGTTAATCCATCAACCTGAAACTGATCCGTATTACTTGTTTAATAGTAAAACTTTAAAATATAGAAATTTCTTTAAAACTTAAATTTAAATTTTAAAAAGGAGATGGTGAATTTAAACGAGTGATTGAAGTCTTAGGCAATAAAACCCTTCAAATAAAAATACAAGACATTTAAAAAATAAAAACTTAAAATAAACAATAAAAGATTTAAAGTTAAAACATTATATCATTTTGGTATTTGTTATTTTAACTATAAGATTTTGGTACTTTAATATTTGACTACTTGATATGTGATAATTTAGTATTCTGAATTACTTTTGTAATTGTATTTAATGATGTATTATTTTAATTTTATTTCGGTTGTTTAATGAATTATTTATTGGTACATGGTATAAGCTTAGTACAATATATTGTTTAGAAAGTTAATTTATATAAGTTGAATTAAAATAGGTCAAAATTCAAATCAAACTAAAACAAACACCGAATTTAAAGTTCGAGTACAATTGAAATGAATATGAATATTAAATTTAGAATCTAAATGAAAATCATATTCGAAATTCATATTGAAAGAAACAAGGAATTAGAAAAATTGAAAATTGAAATCGTAAAAATATTCCCCGAATACACTTGGCTGAAATGGTCGACACGAAATATGACCCGAACCCAACATGGAAAAGACCTGAACCTGACATGCAAATAAATAAGTCGAAAATGGGGTCAATGTGAAACTAACACGAACCCGATAACCCGAATCCAACCCAAATTTTTAGCCTTAGTTGCAGCCTTAATACTGCCATGAATGAAGATGTGGATAAGGGTGTTTTTCATGGGCTGAAATCTTCCATTCATCTGCATTTTATATCTATTTTACCATGTTATATTGGATTAATTTATGAATCATGATAAAATATACTATTTTAATTTATTTTTTTATTTTGTATATCGAAGAGCAAAATGAGCTAATTTGGTATAAATAGTTATCAGTAAACGGCCAAGTTGATTGAAGCGGGAGAGCAATCGCAAAGACGTTTGTAATCAACAACTAAAGTTGTCAAAGGAGAGTTTGTATATGTATTATATATATATATATATATATATATATATAAACTAATAGATATTATATATTATATAATTACTTCAAATTAAAAATAAAAAGAAAGAAACATGACCATGATGATATTGACAATTGAAAGAGAGATGGACATTTAAAAAGTGATGGCAATATAAGGAGATAAGGAGAATTTAAATTGGGAGCAACCAATAAAAAAGCTACTAGCTAGATGTTCAAAAAAATTAAAGAAAATAAAAAATAGATATAATCTAAAATTGGGGTCAATTGGGAGCAACCATGATTTCTCTATACTAGGTTATGTAATTTCGTTTTTGATTATTTAAACGACGATCGTAGTCTAGTTATATTCAATCCATCTCTTTCTTTTGGTTAAAACATAGGAGTGAAGAGGCATAGTTTGCATTGGAGAAATTTGCATTTTGATCCTTTAAGGTGTTTGTAAGTGATCTTCCTTGTAATCTAGCATCTTGCTAGTTCATTCTATAATAATACAGATCCGTTTAAAAACAAAAAAAAAAAACTCTTACATACTAAATAAGGATATATGAAATTCACTAATTCTCTTCATTTTCTCTTTCGATACTTATTTCATCTGTTAAACAGTAGGATGAGTAAGATAATTTAATAGAAAAATATATAACTCTCTTAATTATTTTAAAAATTAATTAAAAATTCAAGTTCCACTAACAAGAATACAATTTAATTGAAGTGGGCCCAGTTGTTAAGCCTAGATACTTAGATAGTATGGACAATGGCCCAACGAGAGTTGGATCTAAAACCCATTAGAACTCATGGACGGAACAAGTCAAAATAAAAAGTATAGTGCATATGATAATGTAGGTATGAGCAAAATAACCGTATGGATCGAACCGAAACAGGAACCGGACCGAACCGAATTATATATAAGTGGGGTGGTTCTCAGTTCCAGTTTTTCTCTTTTTTCGGGTTCGGTTTTTTCGGTTACGGTTTCAACGGGTTCGGTGTTTTACCCGGAACCGGACCGGAATTCTAAAGGACAATCAATTTAACATTTTTTAAAAGGGTATAGTATCCAAAAGTGTACCGAAGTTTTCACTTTTTGCTATTGTGTATACTCACATTTCAAAACTACCATAATATACTGAAGTTTTCATAACTACCATTTAATATACCTGGTTACCTACTAAATAGGTAACCGGTAATTTCATTAATTTTTTTTATTTTTTATTATTACAATTGCCACCTCATTTATCACATCATTAATTATTGACACCTCATATTTATTTCAAGAACATGAAGAACAACTTGAACAAGAACCCAGAAATTCAAACAAGAACACATATCTAGAAACATATATGAAAACTTAACCTTAAAATACAAACAGATCTAAGAAGTAATGAAAACCCTAAAACACAAGCAATTTATCTTCATCATAAACCATAAAACCCTAAAAAAATATGAAATTGAAGTACACTTTCAGAAGCAATGTTCATCTGAAACCCCCAAATCGAAGCAGTGTTCCAAATTGAAACCCCCAAATCGTAATACCATTTAGAAATTAGAAATTAGAAATCGTAATACCCTTGAATTCGTATGAAGATGAAGATGAATCAAGAACACAAATAATCGAAACTAACCTATGAAGAAAACCCAGATCTGTTGATTTTCTACTAATAAGAACCCTAAAAAATAAGAACCCTAATAAGAAAACCCAGATCTGCACCATTAAACGAAAACCCAAATCGCACCTTCAGATCGAAAACCCTAAACGAAAACCCATAAACGAATCGCACCTTTAAACCTTCGTTTTCATTCTCGACGTTGTCATGTCCTCTGGTCGTTGAAACCGCATCTAAAACCCTCTGTTTGAAATCGCAAAATCGCATCGGATGGTAGTACCGCCGGAAGTCGATGGTGGTGGTACTGCCGGAAGTTAATGGTGGTGGTGTTGTCAAAAGTCGGTGGTGATGCTGTCGGAAGTCGCTGGTGGTGGTGGTTGTGCCAACCAAAACATCCATCGAAGAGAAATAAGTCGGTGGTGATGTTTGAACTTTGAATGTTGAAAACAAATATGGCATCATCATCATTATTATTATTATTATTATTATTATTATTATTAAACAAAAAAAGCCATGTCACCTGCCAAGATAGCATCCACGTCACCCATAACCGTGCCACGTCACGTGTAACTTGCTATCACAAGTAACGATACACTAAGCGGTAGTTTTTGAGACTTTGATACATTAAATGGTAGTTTCTAAAGTTGGGTATATACAATAGCAAAAAGTGACAACTTCGATACACTTTTAGATACTAAACCCTTTTTAAAACAAAGTTTAAAATTATCTTATCCTTAATTAATATGTAACAAAATTTTACTCATCTATTTCAATATTTTTTTTGAAAGGCTTAAGAAATATATGAACTTTGTTGATTCCTTATTTTCATACAAGTAGAAAATAACCTTTTAATAGTAGTGATAAGGTTTTTTTTGCTTTTCTGTTCACGTATGATATTTTTTTTAATGTATACAAGTAGAAAATAACCTTACAACAATCATCATAAGTTAATCAAACTTGGTTTATATTTTTTGGTACGTAAACTATAGTATGCAAGTTTAGTTAGAGAAAATTTTAATAGAGGTTTCAAATATTTCGGGTTTTGCGGCTTTTGGAAGGGAAAAACCGGAACTGGAACCGGTTACACCTATACGGGACGGTTCTCTGTTCTAGATTTTGGCCATTTTCGGGTCCGGTCCGCTCCGGTTTTGAAACCACGCTCATCCCTAGATAATGCATGCTGATGAATGTATGACTGTTTAAACATTACCTTACTTATAATATCTCGATTTAACAGGACAAGTAATTAACTGTAACATCTTTTTTAATTAACTGTATGATTAACAATATGGTCTCTTTAGACCCGATTAATGGCCCGATTGGCGAAGTTGTAATCTAATTATTATGTAAGATTAAGGTAGTGTTTGATTAATGATTTAATCCATAAGGCGGAGACAAGGGGGGCTGAAGGGTGCTACCCCCTAATGAGCTCAAAATCTTTAGGTATTTTAAAAGTTCAAATAACACAAATATTTATTAAGCCCCCCCCCCTCTCCTAATTAGAGTTAATTTAATAATTAGTAGCCTAAATATTGCATAAAATGGAAGTGGCCATTCTAATTTCTAAGTTTTGAGGGTTTCAAGGTTCTACTCTTCTACTCGTTGCTTCTCGCCATCTTTCATAGTTTTAAGGTAATATGATATTTTATTCGTTCATCAGTTTATACACTCTCTAAGCGATGTAGAGGTTTACAAGAAACTGGGAAGTCAGAAGTCTTTCCTTTGGTTGATAGATTTATTCGCCATATACCAACTCTTATGGTCTCAATTGCAATAACTGAAAGAGCTACCTCAGTAATAAAAATTATGAAAACAAGGCTTCGTAATAGCATGAGTAATGATTATCTTAAAAACAATTTGATTATTTACATTGAGAGAGAGAGAGAGAGATTACTCATACTTTCTCTACAGACAACATAATAGATGAGTTCTATTAAAAAAAACAAAGACGTGTCCAACTACAAACACACTAAATATAATTTGTTTATTGTTATTTTTTTGTTTCATTGAAGTTTTATCAACATAAAGCATTCGAGTTATTGTTTCGGTTAATATTATGCTTCTAACGGGTTAATTCATGACAAACGAATTGACGATCATGAGAAAACTTTGAAGATTGATTTTGACAAAGCTTAAGCGTTATTTTAACACGTAAATTTCTTGGCTTTAAATGAACTTTCATTGTTCATTTATCTATACAAATAATGAAACATTTTATGTCGTTCATATATATGTGTATCATAGTGTTATGATAAAGTAAAAACCGACCCCCCCTTACACTAAAATCCTAGCTCCGTCCCTGGTTGTTTCTTTACTCAGTGAACTATTGAAGATCCTACTTTTATACATGGATTTTGAGAAAGTATTCCATAGTATCAATTGAAAGTTTTTCCTCTGAAATATTAGTCAAAATGGGGGTTGGTTTGAAATGGTATAGCTTTTTTTAACAGATTCTAAATCTATCTTAATTTGTTTATAACGGAACTTGAACCCATGACCTTTGGTCTATGGGCAATCAACCATTTACCACACCAAAACACCTAAATGCTTACCGCTGAGCTACAACCCAAGTGGCTGAAATGGTATAGCTAGAACAATAGATGTTTGTCGTGTTCCTCGTTTAGGTACGTATGAATGAATTGTGGACGTCAAAATTTGACATGGAGCGGAGATTAAGGCAAGGAGACAAATTTCTGTGTCTACTCTTATTGGAGGCTTGCAATAAAGGATTTTCTAGAGGTCTATTGCTTTCAAATAATAGAGGGTTTGCTAAATGAAACTGTTTCTTTAATTCAATATGCAGATGATGCTGTAATTTTGGTGCTATATTTGCTTCTCCTCTTCTCACATACCCATATGTTAAATCATCCATATAGAATTTTCAATTTAACTATTTCACTCAAAAATGTCACATCAAGGATGCCATTTAAATGATGTGAGGAGTACCAATAGAATCATCCGTAATTTTGGGTATTAAGATGCATTTTGCCACAAGTTGTTTGGCATTGTTATTTTTAAGGCACAAGTGAATTTAGCAGTAAATAGATTGAGATGTGTTCTTGCTTCTCTCTCATTTACATATCTTGGTTTGGTGGTGGTGGGAAAATATGAATCACATTGGTAGTTGGAAATTGGTCCTAGAAAGATTGGCGGCTTGCAAGGCAAGGCAACTTTTAGTTGATGGTTGGTACACGATAATCAAGTCGGTTCTAGGTTTTATCCCAATATATTAACCTTCTACGTTTAAAGTACCCAAAAAAGTTATACAATAACTTGAATCTACTCGTACAAGGTTTCGTTTGGTGTATGGATGATAAGAGAAAATTCCATAGGTTAATTGGTCGAAAACCATATCCTCTAAGGAGTCCATAGGTAGCATATCAATAGTCTTTTTGCCGCAAACTTGGCGCTTCTTGCCAAGTGGAAATGGCTATATTTTAATCGGAGGACATGTTAGCTGTAGATTCCACGTGGTGTCCTGAAAAAAAAATCTTTGACAAGGAACACGATGGGGATAGGGATGGTTTTTTTAAATCGGGTTTGAGGATAGGGATAATAAAACCCGGACCAAACCCGCCTCGCTATTTCTACGTATTGTAGGAAAATGTGCTTGTGTGAATCATTGTAAAGTCTATACCGTTGTATGAGTACTACTTGAGACAAATCTAATTAAATTCATGTAACCTCGTTTTTGGTCATTTTATCAATTAAGTCATAAATTAGTCTAGTTTGTTGTTCACTAAAATAAAATTATTTGAATATTGCAATATCATAACATATAATTAAATTCAAAAATTATTATTGTATGGTGTATTTTATGATGGCTAATTATCAAATTCTGATTATTAAAACATAATCCTAAACACCCTCTAAATACAAATTAGCAGACACCAATGAAACATAACGGATAACTATTCTATTCTATGTCATTATATGAGCTACTTAAATCATTATAAATATTGTTTTAAGAGTTGTGTTTAATAAAGTCTATTTAAAAAATAGTCCTAAATTTTTAATATTCAGTCACATGTGATTCAGTATACTATCATATTTGATTTGTAAAAGATTTACATGTGAATTACGAATAAAATACAAAAATGCCACTCCGATCAAATTTTTAAATTTAATCTGGACCATTGATGTCATTGATCCAAAGGCTAAAATTAGTCTTTTAGAACTATGAATTAATTATGAACTATATTGAATATTTTTCATTGATTTAAATATAATTGTTTTCTCGAATATTTTTAATTTGCTTTTTCTTGATTTATATAAACATTATTGTATGAAAAGTTTATATATTAAAATGGTATATTATCATATAATCAAGTCTAAGTAATTTGGTAAACAGTTTCCATCTAGTTTAATATGAAGATGTAATAGTAACTTCAATTTCTTTAAAACTAATAAATTAAAGGGTTTCGGTTATCTGAATATATTCTACTTGTCACATTTTATTATTGTGTGAATCGAACTTCAAAAGTTTTTATTGTGTGTATCAAAATTTTAATTTGTTGCTATGTGTGTATTTTGGTTACATAAAAAAGAAAAAAATGTATAAGTTTAGTACATACAATAGAAAGTTTAATATATACAATAGTGACAAATTAAATTTTCGATACACAGAATATAAAATTTTAGACAAGTTGAATATATTTAATAAACTAACCCTAGATTAAATTACCGGTTATCCACCAAAGCGCTTGTAGCCTAACGATATCAAGGTGTTGTAAGGTATTTCCCATAACATATGATCATGGGTTCAAGTTCTGCTATGAACAACAGGTGTAGATTTAGGACCTTTGACTAGAATCATGTTTCACTTTAGAATTTTAGGATTGAATTATATGCACTTCAAACCAGGAATGGGGGATGATACAACTTTTTTATTTTGTTGTAATAAATGGCATAAGTTGAACACGAGTGAAATAATTTGTGATGTCATACAATAGTGTATGTAAGATATAGCTATAGCTCGTGCCTCTTAGGTTCAATAAGAAAATGTTCGGATGAAAATTGATCTCGCTAGTACAATATATTCTATTTTGAATAGTCCAGGTAGTAGACTACAAGATTGGATCCTCTGTTTTATTCTTCTACTAAACCCTTTTACTTGTTTTTGTACTTAGTGGATTTCTCATGTTACAATTGAGGGTGTGTTTGATGAAAGAGGCTGGGGATGGGGCTGAGGCTGCCTGATTAATAATCTCAAAACCAAGCCATAAGCTACTTGAAAAGGCTTTTATTTTTGGGGCTTATGAGGGCTTATAGTTTTAATAATCTCCTCAAGATTGTAACACCCGAACAGAGCTAAAGGGTTGGAGATTATGAAAACTAGAATCTCAAGCTCCTATAATCCCTCATAAGTCCGTTGCCGAACACACCCTTGATAGGTAAAAGGATGAATTATGAGGATATAATATGTAAAAATATAATTTTTTTTATTAAAATTGATGTGGGATAGCTCACACGTGAGTAGCTTGTGGAAAATTAATGGTTAAGGTTAGAAAATTTAATGATCAATTAATTAAGGAGGTGTTCATGACATATTTGACTTTATTGTGAATTTTCACCAAACTTGTTGAAATAAAATAAATAAATAAATAAATAAAGGGCCGGCTATATCCTAAACTAAACTATGTTTTTTTATAAATTAATTGGACATGCCAACTTAGTAATTAACAAACTAAAATATCTCAATTGTTTATTCCCTCTCCAATCAAAATCTTTTTGAATAGTATATGCAAATCACTTCCATTATATTAGTGGAATTTTTTTTATTTGATCTAACACTTGTTTTAATTATATGAGTACGAAAATTTAGTATGAAGATATAAAAAAGAGATGTTCTATTTCTCCTAGTTTCTATTTCTATTTATCTTTCAACTTACAAAATCAAAACAAGTGTCAAAATTAAGAAAAGATAAACCAAATAAGATTTATATTCATATATATACTACATATTCTTCTTCCTTGTGAGGAAGATAAACCAAATCAGATTTAATCCTCTTAAATTCCTTCCTCCATGACAAAAGATTTTTGTCAAACAAACTCATGCCAATTAATTAATTTCAATCATTTTCCGATACGGTTTAAAGATGTCAAAGTAATCGTTATCTGAATAACACCCAAAATTCCGATTCTTAGTGTAAAAGTATTCTTGCCAAATCATCTTTGCTCCTTTACAAAGAAATAAACCAAGTTACATCGATTCCATGTCATTTTCACTAATTGGACAAAGAGAAAGACTCTTTCATATACATTCACACTTACATTACAAAATTTTCCTTCTTATTATTTTATTTGATTACTCAAAAACTCAATAAAAATATATAATAATATAATATTCAAAATTCTCTAACTAAGAATAACAATAGAAAGATAATAATTAAGAAGTTTACTAACAAATTTTGATTATTCTACATTATGTATAAGTGTATAACACAATTGTAGCTAATATACGAGTTAATAAAGCATTTATATTACGTGAATAAATCAATTATCAGCAATTAACAATTCATTTAAGTATTTAACTTGTTGGTTTAATAATTTGATTGGACTTCACATAAAAGGTCCAATAAACATGTAGCATATACAATATACCTTTTGATTAAGAAAAGAGAGAAGTGATTTATGCATTTTGTAATAATATTTATTTTAAAAACTTTATTTTAAATATATAAATATAACTATAATAATTAGTAGGAAATCTATGGAAAACATAAGATGTAAAATTATTGTCTATAAAATATAGTTTTATATACATGACAAAAAAAGAAGTTTGTATTTTTCGTTTAAAATAAGAATGATTTTGTATGATTAAAGACAATGAACCACTAGTATTGAGACACCTGTCTTAAAGTAAGATTGTTAGGCATCCATAATCCCTACTACGTGTCAAGGTGTGAAGAAAGTCCAAATTTTTTAATATAAATTATACAATTATAATTATCATGTGAAAATGTGTATCCTTCCTGCCACTACATAATATATTGACTTTTGAAACAAAAAGAAAGAAAAAAACAATTGAGATCTTAGTTTTTGATTTTTACCTTTTGATTAAATGATTTTTTTTTCTTGTTTTTTACGTTTTACGAGTTTAATTTATTCGGTTTTTTTCTTATGAATTTAGTATTTCATTACCTGATAACCATTTAAATTTGTTTTCAAAGACAATTTATTTCAATTAAAATTTAAACTAGTAAGATGCTACAAAGTACAACAATCCTTAAAGGAAACGATATCCACCACAAACGACTGGAATATCACAAACTATCATATAGAGGAAAACCACGAACAAACACAAGAAACAACGGGAAAACCACGAACAAACACAAGAAACAACGGGAAAACCACGAACCCTTACCGAAAACACAAACAAGAGCCACGAACACCCACGAAACAAGAGTTGAAACAAACCGATCAAAACAATGGATCTAACGGATCTTGAACGAACATAAAGTAGAAGTTGAAGAGGGAAGGTCCTCCGGTCCACCGGCTTACACTGACTGCCTGAGAAGATGAAGAGAGTGACGACGACAGTGTTTAGAAAATTAGGTTTTGGGTGGGGCACAAGAGAGAAAGGGAATCGATCATTAATTAATATTCTTTAATCATTTTCCTTAATCAGGGCACAAGGCCCCATGGCCCATTACTCAATAGACTTTTCCATTTTTGGGTATTGTGTGTGTGAACAGTGAACGAGAGGAAGGACTAGAACCCTATTCTCAACCAATTTACCGATTATTGTTGGAAATCCATCAGGTAACAATCCCCAAGCTTTTGTGATTCCTTAAATACTCTTGTAACACAATTTGGCAAGACTTGAAGGGTTTTTGGATGATTTTGCAATTTGACTTCTAGGTGTGAAATCGAGAAGCAAATCTGCAATTTGAGTGGGTAAAATATGATGGAAACTCAATTAACTAATTTTGCTATATGAATCGAAAAGTAAAATTGTAAGCAATTGGGTAGAGTCCTCTTTTGGGGATTTCCCAATCAAAAATCATGTTGGCCTGTTAATCAAAAAGTATGACTTCATGCTGGAATCGAAAACTAGTACATATAATAATAATACAATCGAAAACCCATGTTTTGAACTAATCGTAAACCATGCTAAGTGGTATGCTATCGAAAACATAGCCGAACTAGCATGGAATCGAAAATAGTATATGCATCAAAATCAAAAACTTATGTGGAATGAAAAAATGAAGGTCGAGTTCCCTTTGGGTGAACTCCCTAGCTCGTCATCTTCTCAATCGAAAACCCAAGGGGTTATTTGGATTGAAAACCATGGCAAAGGGCTGCAGAATCGAAAACTCGAACTGAAAATTTCAATCGGAAAGTTAAATTGAAAACTTAGAAATTGAAAACCATTACTTTGATTGTAAATTGTAAAGTATAGTCTAGACTTACAATATTTATAGATACCTAAGTGTGGGGTGTAGATAGGGTTTGTGACCATAGTAGATGACTGCTGTTGCGGGACCTGATTTGTAGGTGGGTGCTGGTAAAACACGTAACTTTCGGATATTCTTACTATTAGTGTAGATTATCTGACTGTGCGGCTATCAGGTAAGTTACACTAAATTATTCATTACATTTGTGTAAAATGTGTTTGTTATGATTACACGAAAGTGTATTGAATGTGTTATGATGATGTGAAGTGAAAGGTTGTGTAAATGAAGTGAAAATTCAACTCAGGCATAGAAAAGATGTAAAACCCCTGGAGTGCCTTAGGTAGTCAATTATGACCTAAAAGAGTGAAATCGTCGCCGGTGCACTACTTTGGTATTATGTGAATTATATGAAGTTATAGTGACTTGTACATACGTAGTGTTGTGTGCAAGTATATGTGTTCGCTAAGCTTTTTGTTTGTTGTTGTTCATTTCTTTTTAGGACAGGACCGTGAGAAAGCTCTAACAAATAAAGATTCTCCGCAATGATGCTTCTAAAATAGTTTTGATGTTCATATTATTTAGCATTCAAACTACATCAGTATCTTTATATTTCCAGCAATGTACTATGAATGTTCTTTTAGGCCGATTTAAAAAAATCTAAGACGTTACATGCAAACACTGATGTTTGACCAAATCATCATCTTCGACTCAGTAAATTCTAAGCCATATAATCACCACCAATAACATAAATAGAAAAACACATCCAGATGTGGCTATGTTTCAAAGAGCAAACACCAGAAATCGCAAATCTCAAACCAAAATGGACAAACCATAAATCTAAAAACTAAATCAAGAACCACAAAGAGAGAGAGAGATTCATAACGTGATTCTAGTTATAATGAGAGAAATATTAGTGCTTCGCCTCATCAGGGTTACGATTGATCATAGATTCGTGGTTGTGGTTTTCTCTTCATCTCAACTAGTCAATTTCCTCTAATGCGATGACTAAGACCTAGCTTCAAATGAAAAGGGAGGGAGGGGGATCAAAGATGGCTGTGAAGTGGATCTCTCTTTTTCTCTCTCCGTGTGTCATAAAAAGGGAGAGAGAAATTGTTGTTGTGGCGAGCTAAATTATCTTATAGTGAGCGACTGTGGTCGTTATCTAGTGATTATGGCCTACAAATGATGGTGATTCTAGGAATACATATATAAGTGATCTGTAAATGTAATAGTACTTAAGTTACTTTTACAAGTATATAAATTTTTATAGTATAATTATATTATTCATACAAAAAGTAAAAGACATTTTCCAAGTAAATATAAAACTAAAGTAAGTTAATTTTTTTCAACAATTTTGAAGTTTATGGACAAAATAGCCATATAACAAAAGGTAGAATGATATGATCTTTAAAGTTTAAAGCATAGGGACGGGGCATGGTCACTTGTTGAAGTTGTCAAGGTGGCGTTTTGTGGTGTCCTTATCGATTGGTGTTGATAATATTTAATTAGTATTATTTTTATCCAAAGATTTTTTATATTTATATTTATGAAGAGCTCGTTCGTACACAACAGTTTTTGATCATATATAACAAAGTACAAACAGTTAATGTACATGATACAATTTAATAATGCATAAAGTTGTTATGTATGATAACTTTTGTTGTGTAAGAATCACTACCCTATATTTATCCCACTTCCCATAAACGTCTCTTATTATGTCATTTCGATATATCCTTCTTTTCCTTGTGTCAAATATCTCTATTTAAACCTCTTCATTTATCTTTATGTTTTATGACTTCGCAACAGAAGATTACTTTCGCTAGTGATCACAGTAGTGTGTTAGGGTTGCGCGATCCTTCCATATATGATACCAGAGAGATGTACACAACTAGTAATCGAGATGTTATTAGATAGACCCTTTCAGATAATCAGATATATATATATATATATACTGAAAAGTTTATTTGAGAACCGTTTTTATTGCGAGAACCGCAAGAAACAATCTTAGCCGTCCAATTTCCCCTCCTTCAATTGCATTGCCCACCCTTGAATTCATTACATGCACCTTGCCACACTCAATCCCTCCACCATCTTCATCCATGAATTTCATTATCCAAAATAAACGACTAATATTGGTTCTCGCGGTTCTCGTAATAAAAACGGTTCTTAAATGAACCTTATATAGTGAAGGTTTGACAAGTGTTATGACATTTTCTTTTGTGCTGCCTTAAGTTATAGAGATTGCATCTTGATTTGGCGAAGTTGACCTTTATTTTCGCTATGTTTAGGAAGATGTTATTTTGTTTCATATTTCAACATCTCTTATTAGTGATAACTCTTCAATTTTGTTTTTAGTTCTATTTCAATTATGCAACTTTTAGTTATTTAATCTAATTTTTAGTTAATTAATGTAATTTTTGCTTTTTAATGTATCTTCAGCTAGCTTGTCTTAAATATAAAATTTATTTTGATTTATTTTTGTGTAATTAATTAATAATAGTAAATATATACAATAAAAACGTAATTTGTATCACAATGAACCACAATAGGAAAATTCTTAATTGGTGAACGAAGAGAAGTGATTGTGGCATACAACGTGCTCGGTGATGCTCTATAAAGAAGTACCAACTTAATGTCTATACAAATGAATTTTTTTTGTCTTGTCCTATACCTAGAACCGAGCGTATAACCTAACCCGATAAAGTCAGGTTCCTCAGGTAGAATTATGAATACATGTACGCCATCTCCCTTTTGCTACCTGACGGGTAGTCTATTGGTTCTCCACACCTGATCTAACTCCCCTCTCTCTTCCCTCTTTCGCTCCTGCTTATATATATATATATATATATATATATATATATATATATATATATATATTTATATAGTAAAAAGTTCATTTGAGAACCGTTTTTATTGCGAGAACCGCGAGAACCAATCTTAGCCGTTCAATTCCTCCTCCTTCAATTGGATTGCTCACCCATGAATTCCTTACATGCACCCTGTCACACTCGATCCCCCCACGTTCTCCATCCATGAATTCCATTATTCAAAATGAACGGTTAAGATTGGTTCTCGCAATAAAATTGTTTTTCAAATGAACCCTCCCCTATATATATATATATATATATATATATAGGAGGGTTCAAATGAGAACTGTTTTTCGTACGAGAACTGCGAGAACCAATCTTGGCCGTTCATTTTGGATAATGAAATTCATGGATGAAGAGTGTGGGGGATTGAGTGTGACAGGGTGCATGTAAGAAATTAATGGGTGGGCAATCCAATTGAAGGAGGGGTAATTAAACGGCTAAAATTGGTTCTCGCGGTTCTCGTACGAAAAACAGTTCTCGTTTGAACTTTTGCCTATATATATATATATATATCATTTGAGAACCGTTCTTATTGCGAGAACCGCGAGAACCAATCTTAGCCGTCTAATTCTCTCTCCTTCAATTGGACTGCCTACCCATGAATTCCTTACATGCACTCTGCCACACCCAATCCCCCCACACTCTTCATCCATGAATTCCATTATCCAAAATAAACAGCTAAGATTGGTTTTCGCGGTTCTCGCAATAAAAACGGTTCTCAAATGAACCCTCCCCTATATATATATATATAATACAAAAAATAAAGGAAAAGATTGGGTTAGTTTTTTTTTAGGTATATTAAGTATTTGGGTAAGGAAAAAGAAATGAGGAAAAATGCGATGTGACAATCGGATAAGAAAGAGAAAATGATAAGCCATACGTATGGCCTAATTTAAAAACAATTTATTTACATATCAATACAAAATAGTCTTTCTATCAATAGAGTGATGGTAATTTTGTGGTTTTTTTAAAATTTTTAACTCTCTTTTAAGCCTTATGTTCTTGTTATAAGTTATAATAAGTTTATAAATAAAAAAAATCAAATATACTAGATTATCAAAAATAAGCTTAGAATATAAGCCAAGATAAAACAAACACCCCTTAGAGGCTTAGACTATTACATTGAAGGCATATGTCCCACTCATAATCCCCCTTATCTTTATCAAAAAGTATGTTTTTTATTTAATCCAAACCAACTCTTCTTCTTTTTTTCTTTAATGCATCAAGAAAAGCTTGTCCTTTTTTGAAAATGAAAGTTTACTAAGAAACCTACATATCCACTATTGATTTCCAAGCAACCAAATTTTCCAAAGTGGTATCAAAAGATTACTTAACCAAGATTGGGATACTTTCAAGCTATTTTCTGTTTAACTCAATCCATATATATATATATATATATATATATATATATAAAACTTGCTTTAATAAGCAAAATTCATCCTGAGGCTGTAATCTTTTTGAAAGCATTTAAGAAGACAAATAAAGTTTTTAGTGTTATGCAATGACTACCCCTTGAAAAAATGAGCATCATCAAGAGAAAAGTGAATATATCACATTGTCTAAGTCCCATTTTTGGTCATTTTGAGAGGTGTGATATATCCTTCTAGTGTTTTCTGTTTCTCCTACTTACAAGATCAATACAAGTGTCAAAATCAATGGAGGATGTGAGGAAAGAAAATTAGTGGATTCCACATGTCATCTTGTGATAAGTAGAATGATGAAGTAGAAAGAAATAGTAAAAGAAAATATTATTTTTCTTTCGTTTTAAATTCCTCTTGCAAAGAAGCATTGACAAGTATTGAAATTGAATTCAAGTAAGATATGAACTAGTCTGGTGTCCAGTGCCTACATTAGGGTTTTGGTTTCGAGATTTGTTTGAACGAAGCAAGAAGCATCATCATTTTTGTTCGTGTTATGATATTTGTTTGTGCGTTTTGGTAGCACGGTTCGTGTGATACCGTGGAAGTAGATTAGCTTTAGCCTTTCAAGATGCTTATGAAGACGTGTTTATTAAAAACCTTTAACTTCATTTTTATGGTTTTCACCAAACAAATGGATCGCATGTTTTACCCAATAAGACCTAAGAAATTTCTTGTTAAAAGAAATAAAGGAAGGTTTTTGGAGTTGTTCTTCTAAATCACTTGGGTTTGTATGACTAAGCTTCTCGTTTATTAAAAATATATTGCGATATCTTACAGTAGTTATGTAAGTAGTTTGAGCATATTGTTAAATTGGCTAGAGGTTGTAATTGCCGAGTATTGACTCACATTGGATAAGTATGATTTTGTAATATGCTTAATAAGAGTTATCAGTTACATCATTTATCACCATTGGTTAGCCAAACAACCCCACACACTCCATGTAACTCATAAGTATCCATGTGTTAGGAGCAAAAGAAAGCCACACGTGAGGGGATATTGAGTAATGTCCCACATCAGACGAACGTGACTTTGTAATGTACTTAAATAAGGTCCTGAGTTACTGCACTTGTTATCAATTAGTTTTAAGTTACAATCCTATAAACTTACAATAATCCCTCATTTATTGTGCTTATTCCAAAAAATTCAATCATTTTAGAACTCTGTGACTATCGTCTAATAATTTCAATCAGGCGTTTGTATACGTTTATTTACAAATTACCAGTTTCTCGTCATAGGAAAGTTATTATCACTAAGTTTCTTGTGGCTAGACAAATTATGAAAAACAACATTGTTGCAAATGAAATTGTGAGCAATGCAAAGAAAAGGCAATTGAAGTTTTACTTTTTAAGGAAGATTTGAAAAGTGGTTCAAATAGACTTTGGTCAAAAGGTATTGCATCTTGCCTTTATCTAGCTTTTATGCCTATTCTTATCAATAGGTCTTGCCCTCAAGAATTTAAAATGGAATGGGGCTTTAGATAATTTGATCCTCTCTAGTCCTTTCTTTTCTTTAATTTTGGTGGACTCCTTATAAGTTATAACTTTAGAGGCTTTTAGGCATTTTTATAGACTCTTTTCTTGCTTAACATTGATCACATGTGTCTCTCCTTCAAACTTCCAAATGATTGATTTTCTAAGAGATGGTCAAGCTCAAGTGCCTCAAACATAATACATATTTTTACTTTCTTAGTTGGTTTCAGGAAGTGTTGGGATCTTAGGGCCAAATATAAACTTTTCAAAATGTGTACTTTGAGAGTTGGAGTTGATCATGTAGAGATCAACAATGCGGCAAAGGTCTCAAATTGTTGCATTTGGCGATCTCACGTTTTCAACGTCATTGACAAATTTAGAAACCGTTTATGTTCGTGGAAATCACGGTTTTTATCTAGTAGGATGGTCTTTGTCTCTTCGAATTAGAAGCATTCAAGTAAAAAATTTCTTGACTCTTCTTGACACATGTTTTATAGAGTTAATATGGTGAAACAAAAGCAGTTTGATACAAAGTTGCAAAAGAAGATTATAAGTGGATGGTGATTTCAATCTTCACAAGGGTTCTAGCCTGCCCTCAAAGATATGGGAAAAAATAATTTCTTGTGTCAATGCAACAAAAGAATTTACTCACTATTTAGTTTACCGCTTAATCTCATATTAGTCGCTTCTTTCACATGGTATACATCCGAAACCGCATAAAAAAATAAAAACCAGAAATAAAAGGGGGAGGGGGACCCATCAACCATCAAGCACACTTTCACTACTGTGGCGTAGCTCAGTCGTATAGGGGTTTTACCCCATTGCTTAGGTCTTGGGTTCGAGTCTGGGCAGTGGGGATTTTTCTATAAAATGGTGGAGGGTATTACTCTCTCATGGTGCGTGGTTTGAGGTTCGCATACTGTCCTATATGAATGTCACTGCGGACCCAACCCACTAAATTCGTTATTCAAAGAAAAATCAAGCACGCTTTCTAGTTCCTACCACATGGTATTCATCCCAAACAGTTTCGGAACCACTCCTCTCACTCTAAAATAGCTTTTCAGTATGATGATTGTAAACCTTATAGTTACTTTCCTTAATCTAGAAATTGTTAATCTATATCTAGTTATAATAATAACATAATATGTTTTTATAAGTTGATTCAGAGTGTTATATACAATGCATCTTATTATGTCACATGTTTTCAATTTAATAAGATTTTATATTAAGCTGATTAATATATAAAAAAAATAAAAAAATAGAACGATATTCGATTATTTTATAAACGACTGAGTCAAAATTATGATGACAAATTAACTGGAGGCCACCAAATTTATATGCTTGAAATTTATATTAGCTGGAAAGAACACAACTACACAAGGGACCAACAAACTTGAATATAAAATTAAGTTAATATTAAAATCATTTCTGTGTTTTGCGAATAATTTAATGGGTAACTTAAAGTCTTAAACCAATATAATCATTCATAATTAAATTAGTTTATTTTTGTGTAAAATAATTTTTATATAATATACTAGATTAAATGCCCGTGTGATACACCGGTTGGTTTAAAAGATAATAAATATTAAAGACTAAGAAAAACATATTAATTCATAATAAAACGCGAATAAAATGAGAATTTAAAAAATGATGACATATGATATCAACACTCTGACCAGCGTTGAAAACATCGACGTGGGGTGGAGGGTAGACGTGACGGTAGAAACTTAGTGTCATTATACGAAGAAATGTTATTGTATAAGCCATCGATAGGGACATTAAAGTTAAACGTTTATTGGTTATAATTAAAAAAAATTAATGACTATAAAATATTTTAAAATGATAAAGCTAAGAATTTGGTTAAATATGATATTTTGAAATATAATAAAGGGTAAATATGATTTTTATAAATTAAGTTGAGCAAATACAATATTTTATTATTTAAGAAGTACGGATATGAAATTATCTTTAATAATTTTGATTTAATTTAAAGTCAAAATTAGATTTTAATTTTTATCAAAATAGATGGTTAAGATTTGATAATTAAATTTTCTATCTAAATTTAATAGCTAGGATTATCTAATAGATTTTATTAGAATTAGTGTTTTGTTTATATTAGAAAATTAGATAGAATGGTATTAGAGATTAGTATAAGATGGTTTGGACCGATCGCATAGATGGGCAATGACTAATTACGTTTTTTTTATTAAGGTTTTTTTTATTTCCTCTATATTATATAAATAGTTATTAATGTAATACAATATATCTATAAGATGTTGATCGCTTATGGGTGTGAAGTCAGAAAGAGAAGGCTAGATGGTCTTTAGAACATCACTTAATCCTAAATAGGGATTAGATAGGCTTTTATCCACAATAACATATTAAATGGGCTTAATTAATCCAAGTAAAGCACACGAGCATTTATATGGAGTATTTAATTATAGTTTTGTTCACAAAGTCACAAATTCAATTAATGAAATACTTATTTTAGTTGAACTTCAAAGCCTAAAACCAATTCACATAACATCTCCTTAGTTGATTTTAAATAAATATATCACATATATTTATTATTACTGCCATCTTAACTGAATTTGTGTGCGCTCCTAAATGCCAAAACTTAAATAGACATATATATATATATATATATATATATATATATATATATATATATATATGTGTGTGTGTAGGTATTGTATGCATATATGTATGTATGTATGTGTGTGTGCACATGCATAAGGTAAATTGTGTGAGATTATAATAAACTTTGTCAAAATTGCAATTTGTGTAATCAACTTTACTTTTTACCAAAAGATATAATAGACTTTTGTTTTCGTTTCATTGTATGTAAAATGGTCTGCTACCACAGATCATCCATTTAAGAGCATGTAAACCCTTTGCAAATGCAAACTTTGGCAACCCTGGGTTTTTCAAATTGGCGATAAATTTTCCCTAAACAAATTTCTTGCCATAAATTTGAGGGGTTTTGTTCAAATTAGGAACAAATTTCTCAATCAAATTGATTGGTTTTTGTTCAAATCAGTAACAAATTCAAGGTTTTTTTTTGTAAAGTGAAACTATCAAGTTTGTTCAATTTCGTAATTAGTTTCGACTCCTGGGCTTTTCAGAATATGAAACCATGAATCACAATTATGGTTTACCGGAACCAATTTTGTCATGTTCATATATTTTATTAGTTCAAGGTTTGGTTTGCAGTTTGTGTTGATTTGTTCATATCGCAAATGAACATCAATTTAGCTAGGTTTATTTTTTGTTCGGATGTTGCACATCGAACCCATTACTTAGGCTTGTTTCTTATTCACATGATCGCAAACTAAAATTGATTTGTTTGCTCGAATTTTTTGAATTTGTCTTCGTTGCTTCTTGGTTTGTTTGGATATGATTGTGGTTTACATATGATTCATGCTTTTAATCTTGGTTTGTTCATATATGATTCTTGGTTTGCAAATACGATTTTTCTTCACTTGTTCATCTTAATAAAATTAATAAAAAATAGTAATCTTAAAAAAGTTTGTAACCGGATAAACATGTGAGTTGTTGCACAAAATGAACCAATATTCAAAGCTGGTTGTATTTTTTGGTACAAAAAAAGTTGGTGCATACAATGACAATTATAACAAAGATCGTCGTATTTTGCACATCGCTTGTGTGTGTATATAAATTTGACCATGGCGAGGATGATCCCAATGGTTCGACAATGTTTCTTCCATTGGCCGCCGGTCTGTAAAACTCCATCTCTAGAAACTTTTGTCTAGTTAAAAAACCGTTAAGCTTATATCTGGTTTAGTTTCTTCGGTTTATGCATCACCCTCGACTCCACAATCTTTTGAAACCGATTTAATGATGATACATGACATCATTAACTAATTAGAACAATTTCCACCCGTTGATCAAATGCCATATTTGTCCCAGAAAGTTTTTTCTCAAATCTACGTTGTTCTATCGTATAACTACATGCACTATCATTATTTCGTGTTTACAAGGTAACTAATCAAATCCCATTACAAGAACCCTAAAATTAAGCTTATAACTTGAACACAAAGTTCCAACACGTAGAGTCGTAGACATAACCTATAAGTCAAAATATTACCAACTTAAATTAATTATCATTATCTATACAATGAACTGTCTTATTCCAGATCATTCTTACAGAAAAACATGTTCAAAACAAACAAGCACATCTAGAAACAAGTGAATCAAGCATACTAAATAGACAAGCATAAATTCAAAATCTAATCACACTACTGAAAGCCCTAACCGATTCAAACAAATAAGGAAGCAAATTTATGCAGATTCAAACACATTGTCCAAATATCTAAGCAATTCATAGCGAATTGAAGCAAACCTCTAAAAGCAAATTTGAACACACCGTTAAAACCTTAATCAATTCACAAACACTACTTGAAAACCCTAATTGATCATAAACTAACTTAGAAACCCTAACAAGGTACCATCAACTTATATCGTAATAGTTCTAAATCATCAAATGTCGTACGATCGATCGATGTTTCTTGATAGCCCAACTTCATATTTCTCGAAAGTAATCATTCAAGCTTACAATCGGTAGAACAACCCATCTTCTTACAATTAGAAATATCAAAAATCTTGTAGCAGTTGCACATTTCAAAGATTCATCATATTAATTTAAAAAAACAATAGTTTATTATATTACAAATACAATTTAGGTAAAATCAATTTTATTTTTAGCTCATTAAAACGACATGAACCCACTTCAATTGTTACTTTGTAATTTAAAAACTTCTAATTTATATTTACAAACATAACATATATGCTTCTAACAAACGTATTTTAACACATTTACAAACGATTAAAATAAAACGTACGTTTTTTATTTTGTCTTTTATTTATTTAAATATTTGTAAGCGTAAAAACAATTCTTATGCGCTTGTTATTAGGTGAACATGCTCAATTCAAGTCAAGATAAAAACGTTGCTGGAAAAATTAAAAAGACCAATGAATAAATAAATATCTTCCAAATTTTTTTTTTCTTGATTAAATAAAAATAAAAAACAAATATTTTCAAGATGATAAAACATATAATCCCTTCGGATTCTGAGATTCTCCGTCTATATCCGTCTACATAAACTACACCCATCATCCCATCCCACCAAATAATATTTAAAAATGAAAAAGACGAGCCGGTCCCTCCGAAATTAACGCCGTCAATCCACGTATAAACATACACCCTTTGTCGTTATCTCACCGTTAATTTTCATCGGAAGATTCTGGACTCGGATACTCGTTCAAATCCGTATTTAAACAGACCCGACCCGAGTGTCTACCAGACGACGGTGAGTTATGGCGGCGATGGTGGTCCGCGCCGCCGTTCTGGTTCTGGAGAGCATCTACTTTCGCTCCCACCTCCGTTGCCTTCTTTCTGATCGAGGCGGCGGAAAGGTCGTGCAGGTCGCCGTCGTCACCGATGGATTCCGGGAAATTGAGGCGGGCGGAGGGTCCGCGGAGGTAGAAGACGGCGGTGTCGTAAGCACGGGCGGCGGCGACGGGGGAGGAGTAAGAACCAAGCCAGATACGTGAACGTTTGTTGGGTTCACGAATCTCTGCGACCCACTTACCCCACTTTCTCATCCGGATTCCTCTGTAGGGTTTTCCGTTTTGAATTTGATTGGTGTTAGATGAACAGGCGCCGGCGCCGCCGTGGTGGGCTTCCATGTGTGACGGTGCGAAAGGGGAATTTGGAAAAATTGGGGAAGAAGGAATGATTGTTGAGGTATTTATGGAAGGAAAGTGTGCGTTCGGTGGCGGCTATGTTGTCGAGTCGGCACGGCCGCTACGTGACTCTTATTTTTCGGCTTTAAGATAAGCCCAAAACCTGGCCGACAAATACCATCAAACCATCGTCCATATATAGATTTAATACAATTTTTTATTTTTTTATATTTAAAATATTATTAATTATTAATTATTATTAATATTAATATAATATTAATTTATCTCAGAGGAATTTTGTGTGTCATCGATTCACTCATAATTGGTTAAAAGTCTCGGATACTCTATATAACTAATAAGTATTTACGTGTTAAGATGTCGCACGTGAGGATCATGTTGAGTAATGTTTCACATCGGACAAAAGCTGACTTTGTAATGTGCTTAATAAGAATCATGGATTATTTTACTTATAGCCAATTAATTTTGATTTGAAATTTCACAAACTTATTGTTAATGAAACCTTATTCTAGAGTAATGATTTGTGCACAATAACCTTTTGTTAAAAATGTAATTTTGAATTATTAAACTTTTGAATTTATGGATAGCTATAATTGCTTGTGGATTGACAGGGACGCAAAAATCTTAATTTTTTTTGAAACACAAGGATGACGTAAAAGTCTTAATTATTATATATAATAAAAAGTTATTATACACAAATCACCGCTCCTTATTCTACTACCTATTTATCAAAGTCAAACCTTTCAATTTGTGTAAAACAACTAAGAGAATGTTAAAATTGAAATCATTGTCCAATTAAAACTTATAAAACATCGATTAGGGTCTCTTAACAAATTAGAGTATAGTGTTCAAAAAATAAACCCAAAAGTAATTTATAATTAAATCATTTCTTAGTACCCTGTGAAGTGAAGTTTGTACTAATTTCACTCATTTACTCACTAGAAATGCAAAATAGGAAAAATAATTTCTTTAATTAAATGACTAAATAATAATAGAAGTAGAAATAATTAAAGTATCAAACATAGTAATTGTTCGTTGTCTGATATATATCTATAGGAAAGTCGAATTCGAAGGTTAAACAAGTAGAACCGGGAATGGTCAAATAAAAGCGGGATTGACGAATAACAGTATAAATACGTGATGTGAGTTTCGATTACAAACTTAATGAATGACTCATGATTCCAATAAAAAAAAGTTCTTTATTATAATACAATTTATAATTCAATATTATAAACTCTAACAGTAAAATAGATTATCTCTATGTAAATTACAATCCCAAGTGAACAACTTCTTCTAGTTTATAGATTATTTGATGGCTAATGCCGTCTATTTTCTGTTTTGACAAATTCAAGAACAACATTTACATTCAAACTTGTAACAACGTATTTTCACCCATAAAATTTTCACTTTTTAAATACATTACGGAAGCGTTTACCAAAACATAAAAGTATTTACAACTGACGATAAACCACTGTTTAACAAAACCAATCAGTTTGAAATACAGTATTACAAAAACTACAGCTCATCAGAATTCCAATCAGAGTGCCTGTCAATTATTCCCCTGGCTATACCCCCTCACAACAGAACCGCAGAACTTACCAGCCACCTGTAAAAGTAGTGAGAGGTGGGGGATTAGCATAAAGCTAAGTGAATAGAAGTAAACCACCACAGATATATCAGTCACATAACCGAATGATATCAACAGCAGTAAACACATAATTTTGCCTCACGAGAAGACCGGCCAAAGCAAAGGTTTACCGATAGTCTATTTGCTATTCTCACACAGTATTATCTTAAGTTGCAACAAATGAATCAAAAGACCACAATACTGATTAGCCGATAGCAAACAAACCTAGCCCAATATGCCCAGCCGGAAGCTGACTTCACCATAGGCACCCAACCAATTAACATATCACAGTTAATCAAGTAGCAGACAAACAGTCTATCCATGCATCAACCCACATACAGTTGCAACCAAACCAGTTACAACTAATATCACCCATGAGTAAACATCCACTCGCCTCGAGTCCTCGAACTCCCACTCAGTGGTCTAATATTACTGAGTCTTGTCCTTTCCTGAGATCAGAATAAACTGAAATTAGTAACCGATTCATAAATATATACCATACACATATATTTATATCCTTTAATCAAACATAAACATGTATGATTCACATATGTATAAACATATAACCCATAGCATTAAATAATGCAAATAACCAAGAAATCCACAAATCTGAAAGAGCGTCGCGTCGCGACGTTCCTTCGAGCAGCCCCTTCGCATCACAAAACTTTGAACAGCTCACTTCGAATTCGAACCTGACGAGTCGCGTCGCGACCCTGGACCCGTCGCGTCGCGACAAGCCTTCGAGCGGCCAAACCTTCGAATGCGAAGTCCCCTTTTTCGAACCACAATCTTTCGAACTCAAAACTCATGGTCGCGCCGCAACCTATAGGCGTCGCGCCGCGACGTCACGATTTCCAGAACTAATTCATCATCATCTTCATCGAACCAGCTCCAAACTCCATAACCAAATATGCAGTTTATATATAACTCTGGAAATCAATTTTCTAACAATTCTAAACATGTATAAACATCATTTAGCATGTCTAGAAACATCAAGAACATGTTTAAATCATTAAATCAACAAGAACAACCAAAACTCACTTATGAAGGTTTCTTCATATTCATCCATGGTGATTCACCATATAACCATGTATATCATCAGAATAGCATACCAAATCATTACTAAGCATGATATAAACATCATCTTACCTTTGTTTTGATTTAACAATCAACAATCTTCAATTCCACAATTTCAAGTATTCACTTCTAGCTTTCTTCAAAGAAAGGCTTACTACAACACACACACTTTTTCTCCTTCCAAAATGAGTAGGAAACATTCTTCAAAAGACTATAAACCCACGTACACCTTGGCACTCCAAACTAAGCATGAGGTGTGTCCATACAAACACATGCAACATACACACATACTTGCATACATACATACTTAAATACACACACACACACACACACACATATATATATATATATATATCCGTACACCCACATATTGTAACGTCCCGGAAATTATTATTTTTAAAACATAATACATTCATAAAAGAGATCTGTAATCAATGATAACGTCATTACATGCCACATTGCTAGCCAAATACACACACAACATTAATTGAGGTTACAATCATCCTTGTTTGTTTTGGAAACTATTAATATCAAAACTAAATTCGTGCACGCGGAAGCTTGAGTTTGAGCTATCATCACTGAGCTTGAGCCTCGCCATGGTCCTTACCTGAAAAGATGTAAAATAACAACTGTAAGCCCAAGGCTTAGTGAGTATACTACTTACAAACCAAAATAGTTCTCATGGCTACTCAACTCATACCCACTACCGTAGTAAGTGGTCTCTTCATACCCGTCACTAGGACGGTCTCGTCTCACCCGTTGTCGTCACAACGGTCTAACATACCCGGCACCGAAGTGCTGGTCTCATACCCGACACCGAAGTGTGTGGTCTCATACCCGACACCGAAGTGCGCGGTCTAATATACCCGTCACCGGAGTGAACGGTCTAACATACCCATCACCGGAGTGAACGGTCTAACATACCCGTCACTAGAGTGAACGGTCTAATCATACCCGTTACCGAAGTAAACGGTCTACTTATACCCGTTACCGAAGTAAACGGTCTAAACACATTCAACAATAACTCATATACTCATAGTATCTGGCAATCACATGCCCATATAAACATCTGGAATCTATTCAGATTATAAGTGAGAATACTCACCTGTCAGCTGTTCCTGTCACTCCGTTCCTACTGTACGACTCAAACTGTTTGCTCTTTAACTGACTGCTACCTGGTTCATGTCTAACCATGGTTAATGTTGGGTTTAACTGTTACTTACTAAAGTCGCATGGACTTATGCTTGCTATATGAAAGTCACATGAACTATTATGAAAGTCGCATGGACTACTATGAAAGTCGCATGGAGTACTGTACATCACCTAAAAGTCGCATGAACTGCTACATGATACTGAAAGTCGCATGGGGGCATGCTGAAAGTCGCATGGGACTACACTAAGTCGCATGGAACAACATAAATTCGATCTGAAGGTTGCATGATATACAAGCGTGGTCTAAAAGTCGCATGAACTACACATACGACTCATCTGAAAGTCGCATGAACATACACAGGAGCTGAAAGTCGCATGGACTTATACTCAACACATGAAAGTCGCATGAATGCATATGAAAGTCGCATAGTCTTATTCTCATCACATGAAAGTCGCATGAACTGGCACTCAATGCATGAAAGTCGCATGGACTCATACGAAAGTCGCATGGTGCATACATGATCTCATCTGAAAGTCGCATGAGCTTACACTTAGCATACTAAAGTCGCATGGGTTCCTTTCTACTACATGAAAGTCGCATGAACTATTATACATCACATGAAAGTCGCATGGAATCACATTCAACATATGAAAGTCGCATGAACAATCCCTGTGCCCATGTGACTGTCGCATGGCACACTCAAGTGGCCATGCGACTGTCGCATGGCACATCTTCTTCCCTTCCCTGTAGGTTCAACATTTTGAAAAACCCAGACTCCATAGCCATAATCAAGCTGTCTTAAAACTCAACCAATTCAACTCAAACTTGTTGCAAAACATTTCTCCACTTATATAAAACTTTCCTTGAAACTTAAAACCATATTATATCAACTTTCAAGGTGTTCTTGGTTAGATTTTCTCCTGGGTTTTTCTTAAACCCTCAAAACCCAAAAACCCATATTTTGAAACATTCAATCATCACTTTAATGTAGCAAGAATGATGTCTACATGATTCTAAAGAATAGAGAAACATTACCTAATGATTTTCCTTGCTAAAATCTCAAGTTTCCACAATTTGAAGCAACTTCCTTCTTCCTCTTCTCGTATCCTCTATGGCACCAGCACACACACACACACACACACTCTTTCAATGGAACAGTGAAGTAATAGAGAATGTGTGGGAGGTTGTGCCCTAACTTTCATTTATACCCTCAAAGCCACTTTTGTGGGCCTAGGCCCATCTCTACCCCCTTTAGTCCAAAAATCCATTAAACTTCCATTGGATTAATATACATTAGCCCAAACTACTTAATAAATTTCCATCCACAATATACACATATATAAGACATAAGTCACATTACTTAAATAATTCCCAATCATATTGTGCATAAAATCATCATTAATATTCATTAAAAATATTCTTGTACATTTTAAGATGTGGGTATTACAACTCTCCCCCACTTAAACACAATTTCGTCCTCGAAATATTCTGTCATATCGTCTAACTCTCGTTTGTAAAATCTTCATAAGTTTAAACAAATCTCTATTTTCCATCACAAGCCATCATATATGAATCATCATGTCTTCAAATCATCCCTTTCAAATATTCAATTAAATCCCTTTGTCCAACGGATACCATCTCACGGGTAGTAAAAAAAATACTAAACAATCAATAACCACTCATAACATATCCTGGTTTCTCTTTATACAATCAAGTTAAATGCAATTCCATTGTGTTTTGTCATCATCACCCCTCAGATATCTCAAATATCTCAAGGTTACATAAGTTTCCGGTATATTACTTAAATTTTCACTCCATATGTCATATCTCATATCTCATACTATTTCTGTTCTCATAGTACACCATCAGTACTCAACCCTTAGGTCATTATTTCACAATATAGCATTGGCAATAAAATTCATCAATCTCTGTAAAGTTCAACTCCAGATTTTTAGCAAAGGTACTTCCTAGCAAAGGCATCTCCAACCATAGGCATTTCCAAGCAAAGGCATCTTCACACACAAGATCCACAAGTTATCACTCCATAAGCTCAGGTTATTGCAATCCTCTTCTCTCTTTCTCGTTCTCAAAGGTGTCAACCTTTTCATTCTTCAAAACTCTCTTGTAAGAAAATCTTGTTTCATTCACTAAATCAGAGATAATTCCAACTCGCATATACAAGATGTTATCATCACTAACCCTTTCACAGATCAACACATCTGTCATCATGTCGTCTTCCCAATGTAACATCAAGTTTCACTATCACTTTCTCTGATTTAATCCGATCACCATCTCAATCATTCGGATAACTTCTTCTAGTTAGGCATTTAATACATCTCTCATTGACCAAGTCAATCACAAATGCCTTCTCTTACAGTTAATATAACATCACTGCACTTATATCAGTTGCAACTTCCAAGTCATGGTAAAATTTCGTCTCGTGATATCTCAATTAACACAAGATATCTACTATACATCCAATCTCAAAACATAGCATCACATTTCAAATCAACAAATGCGATTTCCCGGCATACCACAAACTTCTTTTAAAATCATCATTTATCCTCATGAATCAACTGTACTCAGTAGATTATACATCCACTTATAATCTCCATCACAACTTTTACCGGAACCATACTGCACATCCCAGACTTGCCCAATCTGCAGCAATCCATCTCTTTCTTCTTTCTTTACACAATTGAATTCACATAAACAAATAATGTATATAATTTATACGATCCACATTATATCATGCAATTCAAATAATCTGAACATATACCTCTATGGTATATCATGCTCACTTAGCATTTAATCAAGTATCACACATACTTATCATCATACCATATCTTGATATATAATATATAACTCATAATAGAAAATTATCTATTATCTTTTAGTTCTATTTCTAGAGAATCAATGTCATCTGAAATAAACTCAAACATTTTAGCACATACTATGCATAAAATATCCACAATTAACTTTAAAGTTAATTAACACACACATACAGGTATAAAGTTTAATCAAAACATACCTGTTTCATCTACGTTGGCGGTGGCATTATCACTAGCCATCATATTGTACACCTCACCCTCTAGCATAGTAGGGTTCTTTCTCTATTGCCCTGCTGATGATGATCCCCCAACCGCGTCTGCCCCAGTCCCGTCCCAGTCTTCCTCCCAGAAGGACACTCAATAGCCCTGTGTCCCTCATTCTAACAGTTCCAACACACACTCCGGGGAAAATCACATTCCCTAGCTTCATGCCCTAATGCTCCACAACGCATACATCGCATGGTCTGAGTAGTACACTGCCCAGAATGGGTAGATCTACACCGTCCACACCATGCGGTCTCTGATCAGAATCCTCAGTGGTTATCTCACTGTTCTGACTTCCCTGTGACTGGTTCCCTTGCCAACTCCTCTTTGCTGATTACCAGTCTGTTCATACCTCAGCTTCTGCGAAGCCGCCTCATCTCGGGTTTGCTTATCTCTTGCCTATATATCCCCCTCAGCAGACTTTGCCAAGGTGAAAGCCTGGGACAACGATCCAGCTAACTGATTTGTGCTCCTGTACTCGGGAAGTAATGCTCCAATAAAATGTTGAACCTGGGAAGATTCATCAGGCACCCACCGAGTCACAAATCTCAGTTTCGAATTGAACTGCTCAATCAATTCATTCACAGACATCTTTCTCGTCATACGCAGTTCCATGAACTCCTGCCTTATGTTGTTTAGCTCAAAAGCATTGCAATACTGTTCACACAATTTATTTCGAAATTGATCCCAAGTAATTGCATCCATCTGAGTTCTCGATAAATGTGTAGTGATAGAATCCCACCATACCATTGCTTTTCCTTTCAACATCCTTGTAGCAAAACAAACCCTCATTTCTTCTTCACAATTGCAAGCATCCAGAATTCTGGAAATATCTCTGTAACATCCTCAACTTGGGCCTAGTTGTAAATAGTACGTACGCGTATGTGATTAATGTAATAGGAAAGTATTTGTGTGTGTACTTGTTGAATTAATTGAATTAAATGAATATATGTATATTTGTGTGTGTTATGTGTTAATTGTATGTATGTATATTAAATATATATATATATACTTGTTAGATAAATGAAGAAGAAAGAAAAGAAAAAGAATTAGATATTTTTGTCCAGAGGCGGTTTGCCTCTGAATAAGATATATATGTGTGTGTTGTGTTATTGACTCATAAAGTCAAAAGTTGCAAAGAAAACACAAACACAAGCATACTACTCTCTGCTCTCGTAAGTTCTTTGAAGAAGGTTTCTTGAAGTTTAGAGATTTGAAGTTCTAAACCTAAAGCAAGGTTAGTATGGTGTTTGTAGAATGAAATATATATGAAATATGCTAGAAACATGTGAGTTTTATGGCTGGAAGTTGTGTTAGAATGGAAAACACCATGGATGAACATGAATGATACTTTATAAGTGGGTTTATCATGTTTTGATGTTTTAAATGGTGTTAAGATGTTTATAAGGTTCATATAGGTGGTATATGAAGCTTAGAAGTGTTTAAAGAATGAAAAAGTCATGTTTAGAAATCTGGATTTTTGAAAAGATTAACTGAAAGTCGCATGCATGTAAATGAAGAAGATGGTAGAATTTGGAAAAACCACGATCGCGGCGCAACAAGCTTTTGGTTGCGGCGCGACCCCGTCTAGATTGAACTATGTGACCTTTTTTGCGACCTTCGCATGAACCATCCGACCTTTAGGTCCGACAGTCGGATGACCCGTCCGACCTAGTGATCCGACAGTCGGATAGTTCAAATGAGCCTTGATCCGACTTTCGCATGGATCATGCGACTCGTCGCGGCGCGACGGGGCCTTTTCAGCAATGATGTGTTTTGTTTACATGTTCTTGTTGATTAGGTTATGAAGTGTTTAAAGTAAGTTTAATGAATGATTTATGACTATTAGGAAGGTCTTGAAAGTGTTCTAGTAATAGAACTTAACGCATGCAAACACTTAACGCGATTGCCGAATGTTTTAGGTGAACGTGTCAGCTGAACCAGCATTAAGTGAACAAACACTATAAGCTAATCAGGTGAGTGTCCGCTTTCATGAGACCCAGTAGAGTAAGGCCTTGCATGCTATGTGAATGTATTTTGTGTAGTTAACTTCCTTTTGCAGGTACGCTCAAGGAGGTAAGTATATGACTTGCAAGATGTTAGAATATGTGTCAGGAGCATGCCAGTAGGTCCAGTTTGGAACCACTTAGTTAATACATGATGATGTGAACGTATGAATAACTGTAAGGTGTTGTATGTAAGATGATGGATCCCTATAGGATCAAATGTACGTATATGAGTTTGTGAACTGTATGCAGATTATCTGACGCATGGTTAAGATCAGTCGGCTGTAACGGGATCCTTCGGGATTTCACGGTGATTCAGGAGGCATCCTGGATCATAGGTTCTGCAAAACCACCGTGCCTTAACGTGAGTGGTGATCAGCCGGTTGTAGCTGGATTACCTGTGGAGTCTCTGACTCTGTGAACGATGCTTGGTGGACTGCCTTGTGCTCCCCCACCAGCGCGGATTGGTCATGTCTGATCCCCCGGTCTGAGTTGTTGAGCGGGATTGATTACCCTGATAGACACGACTCTTACTGATCATGTCAGCACACCGCTATGTGCTAAACTAGCAATGATTGCTTATGATACGATGCATGACTTACTGTATTGATGCTTATGATTGTATGTACTCACTAGCTAGTGTAGCTAATGATGCTATGTTTCCCTTTTCATGTAAAGACTAGATGGCCTGCGAGGCGGGTTTCTTTTGGGAAATACATTGCCCCTTGTGGGTGGAACACTTGTACTTATATTTGTATATTGTAATATGATTAGATACTATGGTCGGTTCCTGTACTTGGTAACACCTACGTTGTTTTGAGAAGTTATTAATGTAAATAACTGTTTGTTTATTTTAAAAAGAAAAAATTTCCGCTGCTAAAATATGTTTTGTCATTAAAGCAACTGAATTCAGAAGCGGTGTTACAATCTCGCAACCAATTCAGGGTAACATTTGGATCTGTGCTACCTTGATACTCCTCGGGTTTGCAATCCAAGAACTGTTTATAAGTACACGGTTGTTTAAATCCCATACCAGGTGGAAATCCCATGAAAGGATATGGCATCGATCCTTGTGAAAACATCGGGTAGTAAAATGGTTGAGACACTAGTGGAAATGGTATCGACACTGAAGGCATCCTTGTATACATAGTATTAGCCGGGTGGATTGGTGGTATCTCAGATGTAGTAGATGCTGCTGTAATAACCGGTGGTTGATTCACAAAATGTTGTCTCTGTTGATCCAACTCCTTTCTTAAATCTTGTAACTGACCCTCAAGCTGAAAGATGTATTCATCCCTCTCATCTCCAGCTGCACCAGATGTATCAATACTTTGTAGAGTTTCCACTGTTGCTGGAACAATAGGGGCGCCAGTTGAGTTCTCATTATTTGCCATTGTTTTCTGTAACAATCACAACATCTCACCAACTGATTAGTTTAAAACCGTTAGTATAACACCTACTAACCACCCAAGCAATACTCTCATTCACCCTAATCCCCACACTCAAGGAATAATTGACCCCCAACTCGAGCCAAGATTTGGGAATGCAACACTTCCACTGTGCCTACATCGCCAAACCAAGGCTCTGATACCAAACTTGTAACACCGTATTTTCACCCATAAAATTTTCACTTTTTAAATACACTGCGGAAGCGTTTACCAAAACATAAAAGTATTTACAACTGACGATAAACCACTATTTAACAAAACCAATCAGTTTGAAATACAGTATTACAAAAACTACGGCTCGTCACAATTTCAATCAGAGTGCCTGTCAATTATTCCCCAGGCTACACCCCCTCACAACAGAACGCATAACTTACTAGCCACCTGTAAAAGTAGTGAGAGGTGGGGGATTAGCACAAAGCTAAGTGAATGGAAGTAAACCACCACAGATATATCAGTCACATAACCGAATGATATCAACAGCAGTAAACACATAATTTTTCCTCACGAGAAGACTGGCGGTTCTGCAGGAACCGACAACCAATGCCGGCCTAAGCAAAGGTTTTGTAACATCCTCAGAAAGGGCCTAGACGCATGCTGACTTGGTACGTATAATAAATTAGTTAAATTGAATAAATATATGTATTTAAAGATATTAAAGAAAAATAAATAAATTAGTTATTAAATGAGTGAATATAAAATATTGATAAAAATATAAAAGAATAAAAGAATATTAAATGGTTTAGAACGAGGTTTCCGAAAATATCTCCGTTAGTTAAAATGGGTACTTGTGCGTTAAGTTATAAATTGGAAAGGGGAGCAAAATACCCACTTGTGGATAGTGTTAATCCACAAGTAGGCTACCTTTTGCTTAGTCACGTATACACACACAGACAACTCACTTGTTTCCTTTTGTGTGTGTGTGTTCAAGAGAATTCAAAGAAGGAATCATTCAAGTTCAGTAATCTGCTGAATTCAAGTGTTATTCAAGGTTTCAATCTGCTGTTATCTTCCTCTTAATCTAGATCTTTGTTGTAAGTCCTTGTTCTTCATTTTCTAAGTTTTGGGTATTTGAGTGAAAATCACCAATTGAAGCCAATAAATGAAAATTGTTGTTACCAATTGATTTCTATGTTGATATTAGGATCACAGAAGTTGAATTTGTTAATTAAAGGCTTCATTTTGATTGAATTTGAAGATTAAAGTCCAAATGGGTCAAAAGTAGGATTTTGGCTCTAAGGTCTGATTTTGATGTTAAAGTTTGTAAAAATGGTGCCTTTAGTCTTGTTTTGATGTGTTATTTCATATGTGAAAGATAGAAAATGACTGGAAAACGAATTGGTAAAGTTTGGTGATTATTTGGCTGGGAAACAGCAGGTTCTGGTCGAACCTGCTGCTGCAAATGGAAAGGCACGGGCGTGCCTCTCAAGAACAGACCGTGATCTTGGGCGTACCCGGGGAGGCACGGGCGTACCTCCAAAAGGTACAGGCGTGCCTAACCCTAGAAGGTCCGGGGGAGTGTTTCTAACCATGGGGCGTACCTGAGTATCAGGTACGGGGCTTGCTTGACCAAGTCCGGGCGTGCCTTGGCAAGGTACGGCTGTACCCTGCTTCTGGCAGATTCTCTTTTAAGTGTTAATGTGTATGTATTGAATTTTTTAGGGGTACCAGTTGATCAAGAATCACCTGTGAAGTAGTAATTACTTGTTATAGCTTAACAGGTGAGTAACAGTTAACTTGAGCATGATATTAATAGTATTAGAAGATGTTTTGAATGTTACAATCCATGAAATTGTAGATATGCATGTTTAGAGATTTATGAACCAATTATGAGAACCAAATGATATGTATGCATGTAAAAGACCTTCTAGGTCATTATTGATATATGAAAGGCCTGTTTAGGTCACTCTTGATATGTAAGGGCCGGAGTAGGCCATTGTGTTTGTGATAAGGCCAGAGTAGGCCAGTGTTTGGTGTCGGTACTACTTTGTAGAGATTGTGGTGCGGAGATTCGATGATCACGAATCTTGGTTCTAGCTAAAACGCCGCCCTCAATACAAACTCGGGGCTCTCAGTTTCCCACTGATCCCAAATGGGATATGATCCCGATAACGCAATGGTGGACCGCTACCCGCTTCTCCACCGGCGCAGAGGAAGTATCGGTTTCCCCAGTGAGGATCATTGAGCCGGGCTTATAACCCTGCAAGACGTGATACCTGCTGACAACCGGTGCTTTACCATGTGTTAGGATAGACTTGAATGAAATGATGTGATGCATGAAATATGTTATGATACTCTTGATATACTGCTCCTGCTTTAATTGTTATTCACTAGCTATTTATAGCTAACTCTCTCATGTTTATTCCATATGCAGGTAAATGATTGAAAGTCAGTATGGGTACCTGCAGGGATGACATGTTAGGTTTTGGGGATCACTGTGTAAAAACAATATTATGTAATAATTAGTGTAATGGTCGAACTAGTTGGTAACGTTTGGATAGTTTGTTAAACTTATATTACAACTTATAATTATATAAGTTGTATATTGTGAATTAAATATTAGCTTCCGCATGAGTTTTACAAAAATATATATATACTCTGATAATTGAAAAGGCCGGCGTTACAGGTTTACCGATAGTCTATTTGCTATTCTCACACAGTATTATCTTAAGTTGCAACAAATGCATCAAAATACCACAATACTGATTAGCCGATAGCAAACAAACCTAGCCCAATATGCCCAGCCGGAAGCTGACTTCACCACAGGCACCCAATCAATTAACATATCACAGTTAATCAAGTAGCAGACAAACACTCTATCCATGCATCAACCCATATATAGTTACAACCAAACCAGTTACAACTGATATCACCCGTGAGTAACATCCACTCACCTCGAGTCCTCGAACTCCCACTCAGTGGTCTAATATTACTGAGCCTTGTCCTTTCGTGAGATCAGAATAAACTGAAATCAGTAACCTATTCATAAATATATTATAAACATATAAATAAAACATAAACATGTATGATTCACATATGTATAAACATATAACCCATAGCATTAAATAATGCAAATAACCAAGAAATCCACAAATATGAGAACGCGTCGCGTCGCGACGTTCCATCGAGAAGCCCCTTCGCATCACAAAACTTCGAACAGCCCACTTCAAATTCGAACCCGACGCGTCGCGTCGCGACAAGCCTTCGAGCGGCCAAACCTTCGAATGCGAAGTCCCCTTCTTCGAACCACAATCTTTCGAACTCGAAACTCATGGTCGCGCCACGACGTCGCGATTTCCAGAACCAATTCATCATCATCTTCATCGAACCAGCTCCAAACTCCATAACCAAATATGCAGTTTATATATAACTCTGGAAATCGATTTTCTAACACTTCTAAACATGTATAAACACCATTTAGCATGTCTAGAAACATCAAGAACATGTTTAAATCATTAAATCAACAAGAACAACCAAAACCCACTTATGAAGGTTTCTTCATATTCATCCATGGTGATTCACCATATAACCATGTATATCATCAGAAAAGCATACTAAATCATTAATAAGCATGATATAAACATCATTTTACCTTTGTTTTGATTTAACAATCAACAATCTTCAATTTCACAATTTCAAGTATTCACTTCTAGCTTTCTTCAAAGAAAGGTTTACTACAACACACACACTTTTTCTCCTTCCAAAATGAGCAGGAAACATTCTTCAAAAGACTATAAACCCACGAACATCTTTAAAACTTTAAAGCCCCAAAGATGATCTAGTTAATACCAAGAACTGTAATTACAATTAAATAAACAATCTACAAGAAGGATTAATAATTACTTTGAAAGCTATAAAAAGTTCAATTGTGATATTTTCTACAAGCTCCTTCTATCCGGATCAACAAACCTCGAACAACCAAACTTATTTGTATGTATGCGTGTGTGTCAAATGTGAACTCGATATCGAAACACTTTGGGAAGTGGGTTTGACCGAACAAGAATATAGGGAGAGAAGGAGAGAGTTTTTCTTAATTGATTAACTTTAATTCATATGGTTTGATATCCTTTTATACTAATTAGATAATCTTTATGTAATTAAGGATACAATCACTTATTTAAAAATAACAGATACATAACTTATCAACTAAGTTTTAGAATTTGAAATTCCCTTTTATGTATTTAATATTAATAATTGATTTAATCTTATTCCTATATATTGCATCTACCACCTAAAAAACTCTTAATTTTAAGAAAAGTAAATTTACTAAAATACCCCTCCTTTAAGTCCACAATTAATGAATTTAAAAAAATAAATATGCAAAACATAACCGACAATTAATGAATTTAAACCAATACTTATAACTGAATTATTTCTAACCATATATTTTTAATATTAACTTTTGATTCATGAGAACACCATACTTATAACTGAATTAAGTCTAATTATATATTTTTAATATTAACTTTTGATTCATGAGATCACCTAAATTCCTGTTTTCAATAAATCAAGTTCAAGAGATTTAACAAACACCAAACAAATGAAAGAGTCAAAGAGTTGAAATTTATAAACATTGCATTCTAACTCAATTACATAATAATTGGAACTATGAAACATTACACACACATATACATACATATATATAATCAGTAACTTTATGATTCAGCCATGCGACAAAACTCTTCTAACAAACTGAAACACAAATAACTCAGAGTTAGCAATTTAATTCTTAATTTCAAAGTGGCTCTCGCAAAGAATCTTCACAAACTCATATTATCTTCATCTCGCAAAGAATCTTCACAAACTCATATTATCTTCATCTCGCAAAGAATCTTCACAAACTCATATTATCTTCATCTCGCAAAGAATCTTCACAAACTCATATTATCTTCATCTCGCAAATAATTTTCACAAAGTACTCATATTAGCTCTTTGTGATTATTCTGCACAAAACTCAGCACAACCTCCTCTTTATTCGCCGTCGCCGTATTGCGCGGGTACCCCACTAGTATACATATATACATACATGCATATATATATATATATATATATATATTTGAAAATCAATTAATAATTATGATAAATTTAAAGCCAAAACTCAAATAATTTAAACTAAAATCATTTAATATTTTAATCCTTTTTCGAGCAACTTAATTAATATCATTGATAGAGTATATATAACAGATGTTGTTAGAGTCAGTTGAGTTAGTTGATCAGAAAGGCTAAAGCCACATGTCTGTGATGTTCATATATTGTGTAGTTGTAGTGTCTATAAATACATATGCTGCTGATGTACAAACATATTAATTAGATCATTAATACAATCACTCTCTCTCTCTCTCTATCGTACCATGAACTCTTTCATGGTATCAGAGCATATTCTGATCCAAAATCAAACAGATGAAATTCCAGAGCATATCATCTTGTTCAAAGCAAAATCAAGATAAGTATTTGTTCTACAAACTAAATTCTCTTGTTCTTTCTTTGTTTGTGTTAGTTCAATTAGTTCTTGAATTAACTTTTGCTTCATTTCATACTAAACGATTGATTCTTGATTGCTCTTGAGTCAAATCCTTGTTCTTCAAAACTTTCAACAGTTCATTCTTGTTCTTGAACTTGTTAAAATGCCTCAAACTCCTGTCACACCATTACCAGCTATACAAACATTTCCAATTTTTTTTCAGTACAGCTAAAAGAAGACAATTACTTGGTTTGGAGACATCAGATAACATCAATTTTTGAATCACTAGATCTTGTAAAATTCATACATGGCACGTGTTTGCCTCCAACAGAAAACAGTACTGAATTCAACAGTTGGAAAAAGTTGAACAAATATGTAGAGATTTGTATCAATGCAACACTCAATTCATCAGTTGCTTATATTGCAGTTGGTACAACATCAACACTTGATTTGTGGAAGAAGATAGAAACATTGTACTTACAACAAGTGTCTGCTAAGAAGGTGGAATTACAAACTCGATTACACCAAATCAAACAAGGAAATCGAACAATTGCAGACTATTGTCAAGAAATAACATCGATTGTGCAGTCTCTAACATCAGTTGGTTCTACTATTGATGATTCAGATCTTGTGGTTGCTACTCTTACAGGTCTGAATCGTGATTATCGTGTTCTTGCTGTTAATATTGAAAACACATCACCACTGCCGACCTTCATCCAGTTACGTTCGAAACTTCTTGTATATGAGCAACGATTGACTCGTGAGTCACAGGATGCATCTTCGATCGATGTTTCTGCCATGGCTGCTTCACATGTTCCTCCTCATCTTGCTTCGAATTCTTCTTCTAAACAAGCTAGTTTACTAAATCTTGGTGAAAATTGTCAGATTTGTCACAAATTTGGACACTTAGCCTCAAAGTGTTGGTGGAGATTTGAAGCAGGAAGCAATGATTTGAATCAAGGTCGTGGAAATGGGAGAGGTTTTAGCAGAGGAAATAATCGAGGTAGTGGAAGAAGCTATCGTGGCAGAGGAAATTACAGAGGTGGAGGAAATGGGGGTCGAGGGTTTTCTGTTCATGGCAATGTTGCCCAGGGCCAGTTCATGCCATTTCCTTATCAAAACAATTTTAATGGGCCACCTTATTCACAGTCCATGCAATTTACTGGACCAAGTTCACAACAAAATCCTTTTGTGGATTATTCTATGCCATCTAATGTGCAAAGTTCTACTGAAGATTCTAACATGTCACAAAAATTTTTTGGACCAGATACTGGTTTTGGGCCTGAACATTTTGCTAATTGGGCTGCTATTGGTGGTAATGGAACAAACAAATATTGGGCTCCTCCTCATGCTTTAGCTGCTACTCTTGAACATGGATCATTTTCAGATATTTGTGATACTGTTGAATCATGGATTCCTGATTCTGGTGCCACGGCTCATATGACGTTTGATCCAAAATTTGTTTGTGATGCTAAACAATACACCGGGAATGAAAAGGTTATCATTGGTAATGGTATGACTCTATCCATTACTAATATTGGCCATTTTAAGCTTACTCTTCCGCATTGTGTTTTACATCTAAAACATGTTCTTCTTGTTCCTCAACTTAAGAAAAATTTGTTGTCCATTTCTCAATTGGTTCGTGAAAATTCTTGTGTTGTAGCTTTCTCACCATTTGGTTTTTCTATTTAGACTTTGACAGGTCAACATCTACATCATATTCCTCTTAGTGCCTACAACATATATGGTCTATCTGCTTCATCAGTGGGTTCTTCATCTTGTTTGTGGCATAATCGATTAGGTCATTCTGGATCTTATGTTTTGAGAAAATTGTCTTTACTTAATAAAGATGTTGTTTCTACTCCGTGTAATTCGTGTAATGTTTCAAAAATTACTCGGTTACCTTTTGATGCTAATGTTGTGCATTCTGCTTCTCCTTTGCATGTTATACATTGTGATATATGGGGACCTGCCCCAGTTGTTTCTAGAACTGGATTTCGTTATTTTGTCACATTTATCGATGACTTCAGTCGTTTTATTTGGTTGTATCCGCTCACTACTCGATCTCAAGTGTTTGAAGTTTTTTGTCATTTTAAACGCACTGTTGAAAAACTCCTATCTAGTCAAATCAAAAATTTTCAATGTGATGGTGCTCCTGAGCTTATCAAAGGTCATATGGCTAAATACTTATCTGAGTGTGGAATCACATATCGTATTTCATGTCCATATACACCACAACAAAATGGTGTTGCCGAACGTAAAAATAGGCATTTATCTCAAGTTGCGTTAGCTCTTTTGTCTCAAGCTAACTTGTCAAAATATTTTTGGTCCGATGCCTTTTCTACATCTGCCTATCTCATAAATAGGTTACCATCACCTACACTTGGACATATGTCTCCATATCAACTTCTGTTTCATGTTTCTCCGAACTATGATTTTTTGAGAACTTTTGGGTTCTTGTGTTATCCATATCTTGGACATCTACGGGATGATAAACTTTCATCAAAGTCTGTTTCGTGTTTGTTTCTTGGCTATGCTTCAAATTATAAAGGGTATTTGTGTTTTGATCCTCTCACGTCAAGAACTTACACGAGTCGTCATGTTATTTTTCATGAAAACACTTTTCCTTCGTTTATTACATCCTCAAAATCTTCGGTTTCTATTTCTTTACCTGTTGATCCTACCTTTTCTTCATCATCGTTCTCTCAATCTTCCCCAGTGTTATCTTCTAACAATGATTTGCCATCTTCTGTTGTGCATCCCATGGTCACTCGGTCGCGTGATAACACACGAAAGCCTAAACAATTTCCTGATCATATACTTCTCCATACCGTGTCTTCTTCACCTCCGTCATCTGAACCAACTTCATATTCTCAAGCTAAAAAATGGTCAGAATGGTGTGATGCGATGGAGTTAGAACTATCAGCTTTGAAATCTAATCAAACCTGGGTATTAGTTTCTCCACCCCTAATGCTAATATTGTTGGGTGCAAATGGGTTTACAGGATCAAAAGAAATCCAGATGGCACAGTCAGTCGCTATAAAGCGCGTTTAGTTGCAAAAGGATTTTCGCAAACAGAGGGTATTGATTATTCAGAAACGTTTAGTCCTGTTGTGAAACCAACAACTATACGTACAGTTTTATCTGTTGCTTTCTCAAAGGGGTGGAACATTAGGCAAGTTGATGTAAATAATGCCTTTTTACATGGAGAATTATCAGAGGATGTATATATGGCTCAACCTCCTGGTTATCATGATTCTACACATCCTAACCATGTTTGCTTACTTCGTAAGGCTCTTTATGGACTTAAGCAGGCACCAAGAGCTTGGTTTGCCAAATTATCGTCTGCATTGGTTGATTATGGCTTTAGTCGATGTGTTTCAGACACATCTTTGTTTGTAAGTCAGACGCGTGATGAGATTTGTTATGTCTTGGTGTACGTTGATGATATCATTATTACTGGAAGCTCGTCGGATTATATTACTGGATTAATAAAATGGCTTCACTCTCGGTTTGCTTTAAAAGATCTTGGTCTGCTTAGTTACTTTCTGGGTATACAAGCTACATTCACAGATACTTGTTTGCATTTGAGTCAAGAGAGATATCTTCTTGATCTTCTTAAACGCACCGGTCTTGATGATTGCAAATCATTATCTACACCAGTATGTCCAGGAAGACAGTTATCCAAAGACTCTGGTATTCTATTATCAAATCCAGTTTTATACAGAAGTACAGTTGGTGCTTTACAATATTTGGTGTTAACCAGACCGGACATAGCATATGCAGTTAGCAAAGTATCACAGTTCATGCACCAACCGACTGATCGTCATTGGATAGCGGTTAAACGAATTTTAAGATATCTACGTGGTACTTCTACTCATGGGTTAGTTCTTCAAAAGTCTTCGGATAACTTGTTACATGCTTATTCAGATGCGGATTGGGCTGGATGTCCAGATGATCGAAGATCCACTACCGGCTACTGTGTCTATCTTGGTACAGTTGGTAGAAGATGTGGCTAGGTCTAGCACTGAAGCAGAATATCGTGCTCTTGCACAAACAGCAGCTGAAATTTGTTGGTTAACATCGCTTCTTCAAGAATTGAGATTATCTATTCAAATATCTCCAACACTGTGGTGTGATAATCTAGGAGCAACTTATCTTGCAGCAAATCCAGTATTTCATCAGAAAACAAAGCATATTGAAATAGATCTTCATTTTATAAGAGATATGGTTTTGACTCGGAGATTATTTTTTCGTCATGTTCATACTACACTACAACCTGCTAATGTTCTTACCAAAGGTCTTCCTGCGTCGAGATTCATTCAGTTGTGTTCCAAGCTTTGCGTCAATACTGTCGCTCAGCTTGAGGGGGGATGATAGAGTATATATAACAGATGTTGTTAGAGTTAGTTGATCAGAAAGGCTAAAGCCACATGTCTGTGATGTTCATATATTGTGTAGTTGTAGTGTCTATAAATACATATGCTGCTGATGTACAAACATATTAATTAGATCATCAATACAATCACTCTCTCTCTATCGTACCATGAACTCTTTCAATCATATATAGTAATTGATGATAATTAAAAAATATTATAAAAAACGGGTGACTAGTTGATGATTTGCTCAAAAAAAGGTGATGACATGGAGCTTATGTGGACTACCATGTCAACAGAGGCAATGACATGGATCCCATGTGGACTACTAGATCGCATAAGTGAGCTGTTGACTAGGCAGTCAACATGTATATCAGGTAACCGTACCATTTTTCTTCATAAATTAGAATTTATAGTTCTTTGTAAGCCCCAAAAAATGTATGTTACCTTTATTAACAAAAACTTATATTTAAGTTATTTTCTCGACAGTTTAACTTTTAGAAGAATTTTGAGGTTAGGATTTGAAGTGGTCAACTTCAAATATTGGGAAAAGAGAATTTTGGTTGGGCATATTTTTTTGGGAGGAGAGCTTATTTGAAAAAGAAAACACATCAAGAATTCTAGATTGAGTGATCTTCAGATCTAATGTGGTTGTCGTGATAAGAAGCTTTTTCAATATACTACGTCGTGATGTTAGTAAAAGTTCAGCGTGATTTCCACCATGTTCTTTCTTAAGTTGTGTAGACCTTTATCTTTATATTTTATAGTTTTGTTTTTTGTGTATTAGTTAAGATTTTAGGTTGGGTGTGATGATGCATATATCCGGTGTAATAGAGGGAAAATATGACCTATCATTGTGCATGGATTTGTAAATCGTGTTATTTTTGTTTCATCTCATGTTTGTTTATACGAATTTTCTTATTATTTTTTTAGATGACCGTTTTTTATTCAATTTAATTTTGTGTCACTCAATGCATCTCAGGTTCGAGTTGCATTTCGCGTCGATGCGTTTATGCATAGAAAGGGAGAGAGAGAGAGACACACACACACACACAAATAAATCGATGAATCATACCAAATTACCAATGGTTTCCTAGTTTCTTTTCATCATGCACAAAAGACAAAACCAAGATCGGTCGTTCATTGCTTTTCTATTGTGGTGTAATGAGGAATACCCGTGAGTTATTCAAGCTTGACCCTTTAAAAGCTCATTACACTTGTTGAGTTAAATCCAAGCTTTGTTTGAGCTTGGTCGGCCTGGCTTTGCTCAGTTACACCCATATTTTTATTAAGCACGAGTAATATGACGCCTATTTAGCACATCTCTCCAACCTTTATCATTACCGGCATTGAGAGCGGCATGCATGATCTTCTTTGCTAACCTATACATGTATATTATTTTAAACTCGCTCGCTTTAGATTCAAGTTTATGTTTTTTTGCATATATGATAATAGAATCATTGGTCCATGTTATAAACAATCTTAGAAAAAAAAACAAAAAAAAATTGGTAAGTGGTACAGAATCTTGAACAAGCTCTTGATAGATCATAATGTGGATGTCAGATTCAAACAAACACCCTGAAGCCTTGGTTGGAAAATGCCCAAAGGTTAAGTACCTCAAGCATAGACTTGCTTTTACAAGAGTTAAGCACCCCCAAACCACAAGAAGGAAGATTTCCAAGAAGATAACATTTTGTAAACATGAGGGACTAGTTTGCTCCCATCATTTGTTCTGCAATAGCAATCTCTCGTATTGACGAAAAGTGACTTCGTAATGTCCTTAATAAGAGTCACGAGCTACTCCACTCATGACTTACATGGTATCAGAGCAATGTTCATTTGTGATTAGTCAAAAGCCACAAGGACTCTACGTAACCCATAAATATTCACGTGTTAAGCGCAAAAAAAAAGAACGCCACACATAAGGGGGCTTGTTGAGTAATGTCTCACGTCGGATGAAAAATGACTTTGCGATTTGTTTAATAAGAGTAGTGAGCTACTTCACTCATAAACAATTGGTTTTGAGTTACAACTCAACGAACTTATATGGCAAAGTCCTCGCGGACTCCACTCTTAGTCAATTGGATTTAGTTGGAACCACACAAACTTACAACCATATGTTCCATTATTGTGCTAGGACCATTTACCAAAGAAGAAGAAGCTATGTGTCACCAATGTACTGGAAATTGGAGAGTAGATGTAGATCTCCTTGTATCCATTTCATTAGCAGAATTCCTTTAAAGAACAGTTAATAAGGACCAATATTGAAGCCGAAGAGAAACAAGACTTAACCCAAACTACATTTGGAACATCATAGATCACGGAAAGTCGTCATTGACAATGTTGAAAGCCTTTTTAAAGTCTACTATTTGTCTGCAGGTTACGAAGGCGGTTTGTTTGGGCTAATGTTTGAATCAATCACCTTTGCTAGACGATTCGGGGCTATAGTTTGGAGAGCACCTTGTATTAGCATCCGGTTAAGCTAGTTGACCGAGAGTCAATTAACTCAAAAGGAACCGGTTTTTAAAAACTAGATTTTAAAACATGAGTTGCAACCATTACCCAATCGGTAGTTGGATTTAAAGTACTATAAGGATAGAAGAAAAATCTGATGATTTTTCAAACATTTAAAGTTTATTCCATAAGACCCCAAAGACTTTTCACTTGTCCAGGACCATACCAAGGCCTTGACTTCTTCCAAAGAAAATCTGGATTCTAGGCATTTTGAGGGGTGTTTATTTTAGCTTATTATGGGATTATTCTTCCTGATAATAAAAAATTACGAAAATAAGATTGCCACGAAAAGAAGCTAGGTAGACAGATGGAACGGATCATCATATTGCGATTTGCTAATGGTAGAAATGTTGGATAGGGGAGGGTTCAAACGAGAACTGTTTTTCGTACGAGAACTGCGAGAACCAATCTTGGCCGTTCATTTTGGATAATGGAATTCATGGATGAAGAGCGTAGGGGGATTGAGTGTGGCAGGGTGCATGTAAGGAATTCATGGGTGGGCAATCCAATTGAAGGAGGAGGAATTAGATGGCTAAGATTGGTTCTCGCAGTTCTTGTACGAAAAATAGTTCTCGTTTGAACTTTTGCCATGTTGGATATATATCATCCGAATTAGGTTAAGTAGGCTACCGTGAGACAACAAAATTTTTAGAGAGATTAATATTCTTTGGTTGCATTCTTATTCAAAGGCAGAAACCAAAACAATTTAATTTGTAGCTTTTCTTTATTATTTATAGGTTTTGACTAAGTATAGTTATATGTGTTCTTGTAACTTCTTTATATTTTTTTCTCATGTAATGATATCATCAGTTGTTCTTGTGGTTTTTTTTTCTCACGAGGGTTTTTCATGTGTGTGTTATATGTAAATATGTAATGTACTTTGCTAAGTCATTGAGTTTGGATTTTATACCTTTTTCTTAAGATCAGTTTTTTAACGGTAAATACATACACTCAATCATCTAATCTTTTCTTTTTAGAAAAAGATAAAAAAAAAAAAGAGGATTATATTTAATATGCAAGCTCAAAGTATGTTCGTAAAGATTGAGACATGGGATATGATTACAACCCGAAATACACTTGCAGTAACATCACCGTATTCAGTGTACACTGAAGGGACAACTGCTCCATTTATCCCAAACAATGCTCAAGATGGCTTCCTATTAGAAATCCAGATTCCAGAAGCCTAAAATTCTTGGGACTATATAAGTCATCTTCCTTAATTTTCTACACATCTTCACTGTTCATTTGCATGATATATATATTTAAATATTTTGCTTAATATTTTAATTTTTAAGTATTTTAAAATTACTAAATTACCCTCATATAAATTAAATGGAAACTATTATATAAATTAACTATTAAATAGAGTTAATAAGAATCTTATATTTTATTTTAATAACTAAACTTTCCATATTTAAAAAATTTTAATAAATTAACTTAATTATTAAAAAATACTTTCATAACCAAACCTTTTATATTAAATATTATATCATGTAATAAATATTTTAACATAATTATCAGAAAATGTGTACAAGTAGAACTTATAAATCTGAATAATTTATAATAAGAATTTATAAACATATATTTTAAAATTTTTAAATAGCTCATATAATTAATAGTTTCAAATTAGTTTACTATTTTCTTAATCTTTTAATTTTAAATAGTTTTAAATTACTAATTTACACTCAGTATTTTCATGCAATTTAACTTATTTTATAAGTAAAGACTTCTTTTCTTATTTAACTGTTCTAACAGTTTATTTAAAAATAATAAAAGAGTTTATTAAGAACAGGAAAATAAAGAAAATAAAGAAAATAGACATGTTACAAATGTAAAATTATTCGTTGTCACCGTATTACGTAAATTCCCAAACGAAAAAGTTATCTATTTGATGCCGCCGCATTGCGCGGGTACCATGCTAGTATATATATAATATTCTAGTTCCAAATTTGCCAAATTGCCACTGCACACACTCATTTAATCTACACTTATATTCAACCTTATTAAAATCCGACTCTTTGGACTGATGATCGAAACTTTTGGAAGTCATTTGCGGTTCTAACATAGCATACCATACATGGTCATATTTTCATATTCTCTGGAAAAATGAAGATATTATATAACCAAAGGATATATTACAGACATATACTACACGTTGGAGCATTAAGGAAACATCAAAGAGGATACAAACACCAGAAAATCCAACTTTCCTCGCACATGTACGCCAACAAAAAGGGTGGTGACGGCGGTTGTACGCCAACAGGAATCTTTTGTGTTCAAACCCTAGTACAAACCTGATTAAATTGGATGAACACCGAGAGAAATGGTGGTGATGGTGGTGGTACGTGGCGGTAGCGGATTTACTATCTTGAAAGGGTGGCGATGGCGATGGTATGCAGCGGTGAATGAACCGTAATGAACAAAAATGGTGATGATGATAAACATTGGTTGGTCCCTATGTTTTATAGGATGTTTGAATTGCCGGTGGAGAAAGGTCAAGGAATCGCCAAAGGTTGTTGAAGAAGATGATGATGATGGTTTAAGTCGTCCTCCAGGCTCTATTTGAACCTAGGAGGTGTGATGTCGCCTTATTTATATACATTTTATACGCGATATCTAGATATTTAGAGGCTGATATTTCACAAAAATTAGATAAATGGTACTTAATATATATGTTTGTTGAATATCAGGTTGCAAAAGTGTAATGGCAAGAAGTTTGAGTGGAAAAGCCGAAAAAGATTCAATATTTAAAGAAAAAGTCAAAAAGTCTGAAAATAGGAGAACGAGACGCGTCAGTATGAAGTGACGGGATACGTTGATAAAGATAAGGTCTAACAAGTCGGGCGAACTTCACGCGTCGCGACGCGTCCAAAGGACTAATGTGACGTGTCTTCGGCAGAATCCCAACACTATATAAACACTTGTTCTGATCTGAAAAATGGATACACAACCATTCTAGCTGGCCCTAGGAGTTCCAGAGACAAGGTTTCTCAGATCTAGACTGCTATTTTGCTTGAATCTTGAAGATTTGGCTTTGGGAAGTGAAGATTTGGAGTTTACATCATAGATCTATATTTGGTTAGCCATTACAATCATCTTTGGTTTACTTTCTATGATTTTATGTTATTGTAACCTTGGGCTAAAAGCTCTGTAATCTCTTATTAGACAAGATGAACTTTTGATTTTTAGTTAGATTTCATTGTTTTGGATAATATGGAGTTATATATTTATTATGTTTAGCTTTTTCAAAGATCCATTCATGTTAATGTTGCTGATTTTATGCATATTTCTAAGTTTTTCATAGTTGACATGACCATTCTATCTATGATTACTTTCATCATGAGTTTCTATGACTATTAGGATTCATGACTAGTGATGGACCAAATCCTAGGGTTAGGTTATAAAGAATTTGACTTTAATGTGTTTGCAATTGTATGTGATGACCATTCAATGTTAATTGATTGATTTTGTGACCAATACATATCAATAGATTAAGTCTAGCATAATATGAATTAATTTAATAGTTACAGGGATAGTTAATGTCATGATCATTAGCTTAATATTTATGTAATTATATGGTTAGTGAGTCTGACCATGAGGTCTAGCCATATTAGGAATCGGTATATGATTACATGTTAATCCATTGTATTTTTATTGAAATCTACTAAATTGAAAAGGGAATTCAGAGTTTAAGTGGAGATTCTTCACATTCTTGATAATTTAAATCCAAAAGTTGCTTGCCTTATTGCTTTTCGAGTCTTCAAATCTTTGTTTCCTAGTATTAAAGTTAGGTAATTAGTTTGCTTTTGTTGAGTTAGAACATAAAAATTCCTCTTTTATAGCTTTTTAGTAGATTAGTAGTGAATTAGTTTAATTATATCTAAAATCATACCCGTTCCCCTTGTGTTCGACACTCGTGCTTATTTTACTATACTACGATACAATTAAGTTCTCTTGCCTATTTTTATTATAGTCGTGCTAAATAATTCGGATTTTATCAGTTAAACCATTCATCTTTCTTTCTCTGGGTTCTTTGTGAGTATAGAAGAGGGATGAGATAATAATAATAATAATAATAATAATCTTTAATCTTTTATGTATATTGAAAGAGAGAGGATTATTATGTCATAATTCTATTTTTAATTTTTTTATCAATCATCCTTATTTAATTCCTCAAATGAGTTACAAATGACTTGTTTCTCAAATGACTTACGAATAAATTGTTTACTTATGACTTACAAATGAGTTGTTTTCTCAAATGTTATTTTTAGGTGATTTAGTTTGTTAACTCTTAAATATCTTAACAAAAACAGTTGTTCAAATCATATATTAAATGTATATACCTATTATCGTGATTATTTATGTAAACACGTATACTAATTAGATTTTTTTTTTAAATTCAAATTTTTATTATAGATAGGTTCTGCAAAAATTTTGATGATGATGAATTTCTGATTTCTTATAGATTTACATCTCTCTTAAAAGGTTTTATATCCATATGTATGCTTTACAATTATATATTATATATGTTAGTATTCTTTAACACCATAAATAATCTACTTCTCGTGTTTATATACGGGTGTAAACTAATAATAATACTACTAATAGTAGTAGTAGTATTAGTAGTAGTAGAATAATAAAATATTTTTTTTTGAAAATTAAATAATAAAAAAATCAATGTGACCTACTTAATATGTTATTACAAGTCACATTACATGTAATGTAATTTTTAGATAGTTTATGTCATTAATCTCAAAAAATTAATTTTAATTTATTACACTTATATAAAATAAGTATACTATGTTATATTTCGGTGCAATTAACCTTTTAATTAAATATTATTAACAAAAATAGCATAGAGTACGTATGTGGATTTGTTTGGCAGGTGTGGTTTGTCATTTTGTTGTTGGTTATGGGCTCGAAGTACAAATATATACAATTTTAATGAAACAATAATCAAACTAAGATGCGCATTCATATTTCTGGTTTGTTTGTTTTCCTTTGGTTTCCCGAATCATGGGATGCGTGGATCTACATTTTCATCAACTTATAATATATACTTAGTTTTTTTATTAATATTGAACAAGAAATTTAGTTGTGATCATTCATTAGTTAACATAATTGGTTATGTATTTAACTTTGAACAAATAATTTTATGTCATTTGTAGATCTCTCGTCTCTCATTCACTAACACTTTAAGTAAGAAATTGTATATAAATAAAAAAGTGATTAAAATATTTCTCATTTGAAGTATATATTCTGAGTGTGACTGTATTTATAATGTTCACTTATAATATCAATTACAATAGAAGTTTTACTTGAATTGATTTGGTGTATTGCAAGATTGTGAATTGCAACTAAGGCAATTAACAACCTAATTGTGAAAATACTTAGGGTTGTAAATGAACCGAACTTTCGACGAACTGTTTGTGAGCCGTTTGGTGGGAAGTTTGTTTATGTTCGTTTATTTAATAAACAAACGGACATGAACAAAAATCTTTGTTCATTTAGTTAAATGAACGAACACGAACAATGGTCTCGTTCATTTAATTCGTTTATGTTCGTGAACGTTCGTGTATGTTCGTTTACGTGTATATATATATGTGTGTACATATATATATATAGAGAGAGAGAGACACACACACACACACTCTCTCTCTCATACATATATATGTAATTAGTGTTTGTTTATATCTAATAATGTTGGGTTTGTATTATAATGTATGTGTTCATTTATGTTCGGAAGTGTAGCTAACGTACATGAACACAAAACTTCGTTCGTTTATCCATTCTTATTCGTTTATTTGTTCGGCTAAATTAAAGTTAAACGAATTAATATAAACAAGCTCCCTTTCGTGTTCATTTAGTTCGTTTACACCCCTAGAAATACAAGATACTGGTGCATAAGTATCAAAGTACTTATTTTCATGTTAGTTTTCTAAAACCTTGAACTTCTAAGGTTGCCTTGAACTTTTCAATGGTTCCAATCTTTCATTTCAAGATCTATTACCAGCCAAAAGGTTTACAACTAGGCCATAAATCAGCTAATACCCAATTATATATATACTTAGTGATGAAATCCTTCTCGTCGTAGATTGCTTCCTTCTAGATTCCAAAAGACAACTTGAGATTTCATTCATATATCATTGAATATTTTTGGATCATCATGAACATTGGAACAATATAGATATTTGGTTAAAAACTCGTTCTTAGAACCTTTAATTAAATATAATTAAAACTCGGGTCTAAATAACTTTGGTTTTCTTTCTCTTTTAGTCTTCCTAGTTTCAAATGTCTTGAAAGGAGTCATTTCAAGAATTTATTCTTCACTTGTACTTGTGATCATGTCCTTTGGTATAGATTATTGATATAATCCTATTCTCATCAAAAACTACATCCTTCGATTCTTTAAATGTGTCGGTTTCTACAAAAGCATTAGGTTCTATAACATAAAAGCTACAAGTCTTGACACAATTGAACATATACGCTGTTCACCTAAAGTTTCCTTCTGAGTTCTGAATTCGCACACCAACTATGCAACCTTCACTACAAAGGAAATATCGTTTTTTTTTCACACTTCATAAAAAGCATGTAAAAATTTTAAAACCTGTCATACTTATAATTGTAAAAACTGGTTTAAATATAGAGATTGTTAGAAAAATAAAAAAATACTATACATTTGTAAATATGTAGATTTGATTTTAAAAGTCCATGTTTTTTAATATGTAAATTTAGTAATAAATGTAGAATTGTAGAATTCACACTTAAAAGAGATGATTTTTGCTAATGTAGAATTATTTTCAAATTTTTCACGTTTAGTAGTGTGAAAATTTTGATAATTTGTCCATATTAATAAATGTGTCTTTTACTAGAATTTTTAAACTTTCAAATGTAAAGATTTGATAGAAATCTGTTATACGCATTTTTTACATGTTCGATTGAAATTTTTTACACTTTTAAGAGTATTAATATTGCTAAGAATGTATGAATACTCTTTCTTGTAGTGCTTAGACTTTTAATTAAGTCAAAGTTGCCATTTTCTTATACCAAAGTTTCTATGAGGTTATTTTGTTACTTTTATTAGGAATCCTATTCAACAAATAACAAGATGTTAGAATGAATTCTCTCCAAAAACCTCCGCTCACCATGATAAGATAACATGAAATCATCTTTTTTAAGATCACTATTCTTCGTTTCAACAACATAAACAAACTATTTTTTTTTTACTTAATTAAAGAGGTTGTTTTATGCAAATCAAATAAATTACTATGAATAAACTCTAATAAAATAAATCATTTTATATTATGATCGAAAATGTTGTCTAGTTATTTTGTCAACATGCATGCATGTGTTAAATTTTCCCAAGTTAAAAGTCAAAGGATGGTAGGCATTTCTTTCAACCTTTTATTATATATATATATATATATATATATATATATATATATATATATATATATATATATATCTCCTAATCTAGCTAGCGTGTCATAATATAGATTTAACAACGATATATGTCACATTAAAGCAAATGTAATTACCTAATATTAAGGCTAATTAGTCTAAACATCCTAGTCTTAATACAAAGATATTGACATCCAACAAAAGTACCACACTTTAATAACATAAATGTATAAGTTTAATCTATGTTGTCTAACAACTTTTCTGTATTTCGTTACTCTCTCGTCTTTCTCGTGTTTGCATTGTAAAAATGGTTATATCCATCTACTCACCACAAGATGATATGTGGAATTCACGAATCCTCTTTCCTCATATTCTTTATTGATTTCGACACTTGTGTTAATCTTGTAAGTAAAAAGATAAGTAGAAGAAAATAATAAAAGAATATATCACCTGTCATATATATTATATAGTTGTTTATTTTTAACTTTTAAAAAAAGTTATTAATTTGAGTGTGTTAAGTTGTTGGTGCGGAATTGAATGAGAAATGGGAAAAGTGACTTACCGTCAAAGATACCACCCACACCTTTGATAATGAAAGGTCCCTAATTAAGGGGATGAATCTTGTATAATTAAGTTGTAAATACATGAATTGTGTTAATAAGATAAATTTAAAAAAAGTAGTTCTGAAATTTTAATAGTTAATCACATGTGATTCAGTATATAGTCACATGTGATTTGTAAAAGTATCACATGTAAATTACGAAAATATCACTCCGCCCAAATTTTTAAAATTTAACCTGGACCATTGATGACATTGATCCAAATGCTAAAATTAGTCCCTTAGGTCTATGAATTAATTATGGACTACATTGAACATTGTGCATGTAAGGAATTCATAGGTGGGCAATCCAATTGAAATAGGGGAAATTGGAAGGCTAAGATTAGTTCTCGTACTAAAAACAGTTCTCGTTTGAACTTTTACCTATATATAAATGTGCATACATAAATTATAAATTATAAAGAAGAAGCGTATACATTAGATCGATCTACAAAACAAACTCAACGATATCATATACTTTAGTTTAAAGGAATGAAAGGGAAAAAAATGAAAAAAACAAAGAAGATATATACATATAACATTATTATTAGTGTGATTTTATTGGTACACATTTATATATCTAAATAACCATCTTGATGTGATATTTGTGAGTTAAAAAGCTGTATTGAAAATTGTAATTCAATGATTGGACATATAGGTATGTGAGAGGAGGGGGGCAAAATAATAGCACCATTATGTGATATTATGAATCACTATTAAATTCTGCGACACATCATTGTTTGCGGTGAGCTTTACAAGTGAAACTTCGTATTTTAAACCTTATACCGAAGTCCCGAACACCTCTTGACCACCCAATTCTCTTAAACACCAATTTTTGTTGAGTTTCTACAGTGTTTAGCGAGATTTTATAGATTTCAGTATGCTTATCGGTAAAGTTGTTCATTGAATCGAATTTCGAGTTTGTCGAATTATTCGAATCAGGTTGTTCGAGTTTGACAATCTTTTTACCTCAATTTGAAAATCGTTTCAAATTCGTATTACTAGTAGTAAAACCAATTTAAATTTGATTTTTTGAATTTGTTCGAATTTGAATAAAACTAAATTCGACTAACTAGGTAGATTTGTTCCAATATTTATAGTTTAAATCAAGTTTAATCAAAAAAATTTGCGATTTTGAAAATGTAATTGGAGTTTGAACTTCGAAGAATGAGTTAGGGGGATATTTATAGAGTTTTAATTATAAGTAGTCTTAAAATAACTTATTATTATTTATGGATTTAAAAAGAGAAATTAGAAATAGAGTAACAACATTAATTATATATATACATATACAAATACATTTAAATTTCGAGATGGATGATGGATTTTTTTTATAGATTTAGAATTTGATTCCAAAACCAATATAAACTTTCGAATCGAGTCCAAAACTAATTTGAAAATCAAACAAACAAATTTCAAATCATATTATTCAAATATGGTTCAGTTTAGATTTCGGTTTTTATGAATCACATCCAAATATTAAACACCCCAACGAATTTTACCAAATACTAGATTTGCAAGTAAACTAAAACTTTAGTCACCATATATGAAAGACCAAGAGCATCTATCACTCTAACCTCCACATTAATCTCCTTAAACCATCCCATCTATATATATATATATATATATATATATATATATCCATACTATATTATAAATCATTTAGGTCTTTTGTTTAAATTTTTAAATTTTAAGTATTTTAGAATTACTAAATTACCCCTCATATTAACTAAATTGAAACTATTAAATACAGTAACTATTAAATAGAGTTAATAAAATTATTATATTCATTTTTTATAACTAAACATTCAATTGTTTTTAAAATCAAGTCAATATAAATTAACTTAATTATTAAGATATATTTTAATTAACAAACCTTCTATTTAAATATTCTATTATATAATAAATATTTTAACTTAGTTATTAGAAAATGTGTATAAGTATAACTCATAAATCTGAATAACATATAATCAGAGTTTATAAATATTTTTAAATAGCTCATATAATCAAAATAAAATAGAATAATTATTTACTATTTTACTCTATTTTCTTAATCTCTTAACTTTAAAATAGTTTCAAATTACTAATTTATACCATTTATTTTAATGTTATTTATCATATTTTATAAGTAGAAACCTTTTTTCTAATTATATTGTTCTCAAATTTTAATTTAAAATTAATAAAAGAGTTGATATCGAATAGAAAAATAAAGGAAATGGAAAAAATGATAGAAAATAGACATGTTATGAAACTAAAGTTATTCGTTGTCATCGTATTACATGAATACTATACCTTAAATTCATAAAAATAGACATGTTATTAAGTAGAAGTTATTTTTACCGCCTCATTACGCGGGTACAATGCTATACACACACAGAGTTAAATAAATAAAAGTCAGCGTGAATGAAAACCAACGGAAGCAAACATGAGGGGTACTCAGCAGGTAGGGGCAATGGTGTTCAAACCTCTCACGTTTCAACCAACCACACACCTGCTGATTGGATGCGAGTAGCCTAAGTAAATATTTAGGTACCATATTAGTGTAAGAGAAAAAAATTATTGCACTTCGGTAACATTAACTCAATTAAAATACAATTAAAAGATTACCAAGTTTTTTTGTAAGTTATTTATGCGATCCAATTAAAGAAATCACCATCCATTGGCCTTATTTTCCATCAAGAAAAATTTTCTTCAGAATTTTTAGGTTCTTAATGGTTTTCCTAAAATGTGATCAAATGTTTTCGAAGCCCCGATTCCTATTAATACTTTATTTACACTTTCACATAAAAACATGTTATGTTACAAAACAAGTTGTTACCCTCACAATTTATGGTTGTCAAAAATCAAGCTAACCAGTTAAAATAAACCAATATTATTTAATTAGTACGTATAACATTTAGACAATGTGTTTGTTGCATTTGAAACGTCACGATTATAAAAACCACACTGCCAACATGTAATTCTGTTAATCCGTTAAAAAAGAAGAGGTGGCCTTAGCTTGAACTTGATACGTACGCTTGATCACGACATGATCATCAAGCCATCTTCGCTGTAAATACCGGTTTAAGTCCTCTGGGGCGAGGAACTTTCGCTATTTGATCTAACTTTTCTTTGTATATTAAAGAGTTAATGTGTGAGTATGATGGTGTGACGAAGTATGAATTCATTCCGACTGCTGTGTGGTGAAGGAAAAAAATAAAACCAAATAACGTGATAATGTAATAGAGTACCACTTTTTTGATAAACCACAAAAAATATCACTATCAAGGTCACTATGTATGATCTCAAGTTTGATTTTTTAAACCTAAAGTGTACATCTAACATTGTTTTGTGCCTAATTTTTGCTTTTAGAAACATAATATATTATAACTATATATACTATATATGAAAACAAAAGGAGGGAAATAAGTCGGTCATTTTGCCAATGGCTGTTTTGTCTCTATCCCTCCACCAATCACCATTGGCCTTAAAAAGTGGCCCAAAATCACCAAAGTATGGAGCAAACCACAAAGAGCAAAACCACTCTTTCAACCACAAAAGTTATAAGAAATCAAAAGGTTAATTAGAGATAAATAAAACTAGAGTTTAGCGTATGATGGTTCAGACGTCTAGTTCAATTGTATAAATAGGTTATGTTGTATTAAAGTTTCATTCATATTCTTATATTCTATAAATAGCGCTTAATGTAATACATAATACGTACGGAGTTTTAATTATTCTACAAAGATTAGAGCTTTCAAGAAAATACGTCACAAGAAAATTATTGAAATTTTTTTTCATTGGAGAAGGTATTGAAAAAGAAGTTTTTATAATACAAAATTAGTTTATATATTATTTAAAGAAGGAAAAATCGATTAAGACTTGTTGCAATGTCAAATTAATTAGTTTATAATGGTTGGTGAGGCAGTATGTATTAATTGTATAGTTTTATATTCAAATAATGATGCCTTGCCATCTTCATCCCGTAAGGGTATGCGTACCAGGAAGCCCGAGACCCTTCGGGTTGGTTTGGGTTTGCTTGGGTTCAACAGGAACATTAATACGGTACCTTTCGGGTTTCCTCACCTTTTTCCTCTTCAACTCCGTAGACCCGAGCGCAACCGAAGGTTTTTTTTGTAAAGAGAGTTAGGAGAGAGAAAATATTTGGGTTGATTTGGATGAGTGCTACTTGAGTTTTGAATTAATTTGAATTGAGAAGAAAAAAATGAATAAAAGCTGATATGACAGGTGATGTTGCATTTGGTTAATTCGGATTGAAATACGCTATACTCATACTCATACTCATACTCATAGCATAATAAAAGGTGAAATTACTTGGATTGGAACTCATAATATTTGATAGTATTTTATTTAAAATGCAATATGCATTAGTACTATTGTAACTAGTATTTTGTTTAGGAAAATTATATTTCATTATACTAAATATTTTTACTTTATCCTCTTAGCTACCTAATAGATGATGACATGTAAAGTTTGTTAATTCTTTTTTTTATGAATTCTCTGAATTTTAATACTTGTCTAAATCTTGTGAGTAGAAAAATAAATAGAAATATAAAATATAATAATATAAAACCCCCTTCATATTTATTTTTGGATAAAAGTACATGTATGAATGTTCTTGTCAATCATTTCTTCGAAATGCATAATGATATATTGATATGTCAAGCTAACACATTTTTATAGGTCCATTTATAGACATGGCATGCATGACAACCATGGCTGACTGTCATGTTAATTTTTTCAGCTTATAACTAACATATGATTAAACAACCCTAGTTATAACTGTCATAATTAACTTCTACATTATCATCACTATCATTACTGAACCCAAATAATATTAATTTAGATTAATATAACTGTTCCAAAAAATTAAATAAAAAACGAGTATCTGAGCTCGTCACGACAATGACAAAACACCTGATGATAAACCACATGACGAACCCATCATAATCCGTAACAAGGCAATAACAAAGATGATGAACCAATTTTGTTCGTCATCACCATCCACTACAGATGGTCTAACATTTACATGTTATAGAACACAATGTCCAACAACAAAAAAACATGAATCGCAACATTTAATTTATTTCAAGTTAAATACTATACATATAGTATTATTATTTTGATGTACATCATCTAATCATATACGAGCTTAAATACTGCTTTCGAGTCCCGTCATAAACAAATTTAATATAGATTTAAAAACCGTTAAAAAAATAACGCCCCTAGACTAGCGCGCACCATCCAGGCAATGGTCAACGGTCAAATCATTCGGACAACATATTGATCTTCACAACGTACAAGTAATTGGATATTAAAAAAGTGAAACATGTGTTATAATTAATATGTTTAATGACTTAATATGGACAAACATATTATGTTAAATCAATGAATTAAAGATGTGAAATCCGTTGCTTTTATCATTTTAGGGGCAAATCAACTCAACCTACTTAATGTTAGTGGTGCTTATTATTTATTTTAGGGGTTGTTTGTTAAAATATAATTATTAAAAATTAAATAATTTTATTGTCTAATTAATTTAAAAGTTCTATATAAAACTGTTTCTGAATGTAACATGTTTTTTTATAAAGTTTTTGAATAAATAATATGAATGATGTAAATTATTATTTTAACTTTTATAGTGATTTATTATATTATATAAATATATAATATATAATTGTTTAATAAGTTGACATGTAGAAGACGTATTATGGTAAAATACTTGATACTTAATGATTTATAATATTCTTTAAGGTGGAATGATTCAATAGTGTTCTTCTGTTTCATTCAGCACAATCTTTATTTAGGGATGATAAGAAAACACGTTGACTGCTGAACAATTTAAGATCTATCACTGAATGATTCCATTCATCAGCAAACAACCAGCCAAGTAAACTCAAATAATTTGGAGCCGTCCTAAAGAACACCTTTATACATAACAACTTAGTTGACTAACTACTAATATCTTATACTAAAGGATCACCCAAAAGATGAATGTATCTAAATGTTACACATAATTTAGACATATTTAGCATTGAGGTTTTTTTGAGAGTTATTATTATAACTACTTTTATGAAACATTTATTAAACATAATCAAGATGAACGATCATCCAAAGTGTTGGATTTTGATGTTTTAATATCAAGAGTTATCGGCATAAAGTGTTTTTGAACAACGAAACACACACACTCATTTAATTATACATCATATGTTTACTATCGTGACTTGAACTCACAACCTTTACGCCCTATTCTTGAGTTTTTTATTGAATAAGAGGGGAGGAAATGAAAGTGAAGGGAAAGAAAAGAAATGACTAGGTTGTGTTCTTGAGTTAGAAAGAAAAGAAAAAAAAAGAAGGGGAAACCCCTTCTTTCCAAATCATCCCATAATTTGGAGGATGATTTTTTAACCAAATAGCCCATCATTCTCTCTCTCTTTCCCTCCCTTTCATCCTTAAAAAACTTAAGAACACATCTCACTAAATGTTTCCTTCCCTTCCCCTTCCATTCCTATCAAAAAATAACTCGAGAACAGGACGTTAAGTTAGAAAAACACATTTTTCAAACTCCAGTACCACTTAATTCTACACCGTGCTGGTTATCGGGAAAAAGTTATAACTTAGCTAAAAAGATAACCCAAAATGATGACAAAATAAGAAGTCAAATTAAGTAGAGACGTGAGAAATTGTGTTACATACATATATGAGTTTGTCGACGGCCATTTAGAAATAATCGAAAAGTGTTTATTTTTATAATTTATTTTTGTGTGGATCGAGTCCTTTATTTCATATTCAACTTTTTATTACTTAATAATGTTATGAAATTGAAGTCCACTTATAATCACAATTGAATTGCTATCAACATCATCATCACCCTAATGGACTCTATACATTTCATGGATGCGGCATAATGGGACCTTTTTGATGGCACAATATTACTGGTCCACGTGGACATCCACATCATCCTTTAACCAGTCTCCAAGTGGCACTTGACATAATTGTATTCTTTGATTTTCATAACTTTGTAAGTAATGTGTTTCCTATTTCTTATAGTGTATGAGTGAATGTAATAATGAAACTAATTAAGGGTACAATAGTAAAATTAGTAAGTAATGATAATTTATTTTTAGAAAGTTGATTATTATTTTGAGACAGATTAAAATAGTCTATAAACGATGATATTGAGAGGAAGAGTGTATTAAATTGTTATAATTTTGTTAGATCCAGTTGGTCTGTTAGCACGTGAGGTCAAGGTGGGCCGCCCCATGCGGGGCTTGGGGTTGTGCCAATGGTAGAAAGTATACATCAAGCTATACAGCTTTCATGTTTTAATTTTTTGATAAATCTAATTTGATCTTGGTCATAATGTGGTGAAAAAACTAAAAAAAACTTAAATTGTGATTTGCATAATTGTGTTATATCAAAGAGAACTAACGCTTTAATGTTTGACCCTCTAATCTTTATTGAAAAAATGCTTATAATTAATCATTTGAATTCTCAAGTTTCATTGTTTGATGATGATGTTCGTTTATTCAAAGAGTCAATAAATATTACATGGATAATGGATTTACATTTTATGTGTTTTTTAGCGGCAAACACACACATCCACTAAATCTACTCAATTATTCACAACAAGACTTGAACCAACAACCTCTTAAGAGAAGACACCACTCCAGAACACCAGATACTCTTGAGCTACAAGGTCTTTGGTATTTACATTTTACATGCTTTTGTGTATCCATAGACGGCTAGGAAGGGAGGTGCGTATACATATGATATAATAGTGCTTGGCAAATATTCCCGTCGGATATTTGTTTTAGGGATGATATATTAAAAACTAGCAATATGTTAAAAAAATACAATAAAACTAGCTACTTTATAAAAAGGGACAAATCCTACCAACGTAACCAAAATTCGCAAGCCATTTAAAGACAGTTATACCAGCCAAATAGTCATTTTTCTTTTGGTTTAAAAGTGATTTTGTTTGTATATTTGTAAAAAACTAAATATTATCTAGTCCCTTAAATGGTTTCTATATGATATCACATAAGTATTGCTTAAAATCCGGCACGTACGCTCGGCCGGGTTGAAGTTCTCATAAGTAACGTATGAAAAAATATTTTGTTCAAAAAACATATAATAAAAAGTTAGAAAATTTGATGTTCGTAGCGTAGTAGAGATGATCAAATAGCCCGGATAATACTTTAATTTATTTAAGGAAATTGTTATGAAGTTATATTTCTATCATATATGTGTTGCGATAAGCCAAGAAATCAACTCGGGGATAATAGAAGAATTTTTACGGGAAAAATTCTTAGCTATTCATGTTTGTTGTTACTACACACACATGCACAAGTACCCAAAGAAATCAGCTTACCAACTTTTGCTTGACAATTACAAGTTTTTCGATCTTACATTGCTTAGCTGGCAACTAGACAACCAATCACTTGATCAAGCAAGCATATGCACAACTAAGCAAGATATGGAGTCAGTTGAGCACTCATCCTAGCACACTAATCAATTCAGTGCTTAGCTGATTCATACCAACTATGCAGATTGACACATTCCCATTCATACCAACTATGTATTTTCGTTTGAGTTTTGGGGCTCTAACCTTTGGACCCCGTCAAAGGTGTGACCCCTACTGTTTTAGGTCTAGGATTGTTTAGGCATAAATGAGTGTGTACTTTACACCATCCTTGACTCGTTATCAAGTTTAACTAAATCCTTACATTACATTAAAATATCTAACATAACATTTGTATAAACGTTTTGATGCTTAACTTTAACAGGGCCGGTCTAACGATTTTTTAGGCTCAGAAACATAAAAACAACCCTTAAACTTAATTTTCTTTATCAAAATAGTAGAATTTACATAGAGCATAGGCAAAAATTCAAACTAGAACGGTTTTTCGTACGAGAACCAATCTTAGCTGTCCAATTCCTCCTCCTTCAATTGGATTTCTACTTGTTAACATGTCCGTTTTCAAGACGTATGGAGTATGTTATTCATGAATACGGTGACCACAAATAATTTCCGTTTGATGACATATCTATTTTCTCTATCTTTTTTACATTTCCTTTAGTTTTATGTTCTCCATAATTGAAAAAAAAAGGTTATGAAAATATTTTTTTAATAATTAAATTAATATGTATTTGCTTTGACTTTCAAAAAAATTGTTGACTTTTATTTTCTTAAATATGTAAAGTTTAGTTATTAAAATGGAATATAAGAATCTTATTAACAATATTTTTAATAGTTACTCAATTTAGTTTATATGAGGGGTAATTTAGTAATGTTAAAACACTTAAAATTTAAGAGTTTAAGCAAAATGTCTAAATGCTTTATAATATAGTATATATATATATATATCCCTAAATAAAGATTATGAAAATTAAAAAACATACTATTAGATGACATCAATGTAGTTGTTAATCTCGATTCTCGACTCTCAAGTCTTCAAAGCTTTCTTGAAACTGCAACAACAAAAATAAATATCATAAAATTTTACTTCTTTGAGCTTTTTGAGATGCGAAATCATTAATCACTATATCAAGATCGGTGTTATCTGATATATCCTTCTCCACACATAACATAGCTAAACCATTTAACATGTTTTGTGACATTGTTGATCTTAAGTAGTTTTTAATAATTTCAATTTAATTCGAGAAACTTCTTTCGGCTGTAGCTATGCTTACAGGTACAGTTAGTTATAATCTATATGCAATACACACATTTGGATAACAATCTACATCTT